>CM069152.1:6917390-8117390 GCA_035221665.1 Okamejei kenojei | reverse complement strand
CGATGAGATTCCCTCTCATCCTTCTAAACTCCAGAGTGTACAAGCCCAGCTGCTCCATTCTCTCAGCATTACTATCTGATGAGAACTATATTCCACACTCTGTCTCTTCCTCTTTGCTCTACCGATTGTACTTGAGTTTGACTTGTTAGTGTTTATGCATAAGTATTATCTAATCGGTTTGGATAGCATGCTATACAAAGCTTGTCACTGTATTTCAGTACACATGACAACAATAGACTTAAACGTAAACCTACACTCTCATACAATCACAATCGCAATAATCACAACCACAATAACACTTTATTAGCTAATTATGTTTTGCGACATACGAGGAATTTAATTTGCCAAGTCAGTCATACAAATAAAAAGTAACGGACACACAAAATAAGCTTTAACATAAACATCCACCACAGTGCCTCCTCCACATTCCTCACTGTGATGGAAGGCGAAAAAAAGTTACATTTCTTCCCTTCTTTGCTCTCCCGCGGTCGGGGGCCTCGAGCCCTCCGTTGACGGGACGATCTTGACTCCCGTAGCCGGCGGCGTTTGCGCCCTCTACATCGGGGCGATCAAACTCCCGCGTCGGGGGGGGGGGGGGGGGGGGGGGGGTCAGCTCCCCCACGCCAGGCGATCGGCGGGGCTGGTCGAGCCTCTGCATCTTTGGAGCTTCCTGACTCGACCTCTCCCAAGTCTGCGAGCTCACGATGGTAAAGTCCGGAGGCCGCGGTTGGAGCGATCCCAGGCAAGGGGTTGGCTCCGATGTTAAGTGCACGCCTATAATAGCTATATAGAGTCATAGTGTCATAGAGTGATACAGCGTGGCCCAACTTGCCCACACCAGCCAACATGTCCCATCTACACGAGTTCACATCACCACCAAACCTGTCCTATCCATATACTGTACCTGTCTAACTGTTTCTTAAACGTTGGAATAGTCCCTGCCTCAACTACCTCCTCTCGCAGCTTGTTCAATACCCCCACCACCCTTTGCATGAAAAAGTTACCCCTCAGATTCCTATTAACTCTTTTCCCCTTCACATGTATGTTCACATTTCTCTCTTGACGCTGCAGGAATGCAATACTAATGCTATTTTCTGAGGTGAACTGGTCTTTTTGCGAATTGTTTTCACAGATGAAGGGAGAGTCTGTGACAATGTTGGCTATTTAAATTAATCTAGTTTCTAAACTAGTTATAAATATCATAAACCTGGTAATGTGAAGTATCGATCAAACAGGATGTTATAAATAAAAATCATAAAAATTTTACACGACAAAGTAAAAAATACTTGGGTTGTATTATTTTAATGCAGACACATTCGATACTCGAGGGGTTAGGAGGCGATGTATTTTTGTTTTTTAAGTGAAACTCGTCTTCACACATTGTCAGACTTGCTTCAGGGGCAACTAATGAAGCATCCAAGGGCTTAGCATAATTGGTCCACCAGACCTCTCTTCTTGAAACTATTAACAATGAAATCCATGCATTGATATTCATACTTCCAAAAAATCCTGGCCCCAACATTTGAACTTTGTGGTTGCAACAGAAAAGATCCTTCTAACCGCATATAGACCAGTTTAGTCTGGAATTTGGTGCATTTAACCTTATGAATGGAAGGCTTTCCTTGACCTAACGCCATTGTCAGGTTTTTTTTACTTCAGAGAAGTGCCCTGGGTTTAATATGTGCAAGGATCGCCCCTTGAAAACACAGTTTAATCTCAGTTGAATTAACCAGATTTATGATGTTTATTTTAGTTTAGTTTAGACGCGGGTGCGGACACGGTGGGCCGAAAGGCCTGTTTCCGCCCTGTGTTTCCGTCCTGGGGCCAGGATTTTTTGGAAGTATGAATATCAATGCATGGATTTCATTGTTAATAGTTTCAAGAAGAGAGGTCTGGTGGACCAATTATGCTAAGCCCTTGGATGCTTCATTAGTTGCCCCTGAAGCAAGTCTGACAATGTGTGAAGACGAGTTTCACTTAAAAAACAAAAATACATCGCCTCCTAACCCCTCAAGTATTGAATGTGTCTGCATTAAAATAATACAACCCAAGTATTTTTTACTTTGTCGTGTAAAATTTTTATAATTTTTATTTATAACATCCTGTTTGATCGGTACTTCACATTTCCAGGTTTATGATTTTTATAACTAGTTTAGAAACTAGATTAATTTAAATAGCCAACATTGTCACAGACTCTCCCTTCATCTGGGAAAACAATTCGCAAAAAGACCAGTTCACTAAGATGCGTTTCACCACCTTCTTAGACACAGGGCGGAAACAGGCCTTTTGGCCCATCGCCTCTGCACCCGCCTGCAGTCCCCGTACACTAGCACCATCTTACACACACTTGGGACAATTTGCAATTTCTACTGAAGCCAATTAATCTACAAACCTGCACGTCTTTGGAGTGTGGGAGGAAGCCGGAGCGTCCGGGGAAGGCTCACGCAGCTCACGGGGAGAACGTACAAACTCCGTACAGACAGCGCCCGTGGTCAGGATCGTAGCGGGGTCTCTGGCGCTGTGAGGCGCCAAATCTACCGCTGCGCCACCGTGTCGTTCACCACCTTCTTGGAAAAGTTTTGATACTTGGGTACATGGGTGCAAGGTAAGGGAATACACACAAGGGACTGAAGATGATGGAATCTTGAGCAAAAAAACAAATTGCTGAAATGTTGAAGAAATCAGCATTAAATATAGCTGAAGTTGGCAGTCTTATCCCTGATCAATAGTCACTTCAGGATTCATTTGAATTCCTTTATATAGGGTTAGGTTTATTATTGTCACCTCCATCGAGATACAGTGAAAAGTTTTGATTTGCATGCTATCCAAACAGATCAGATAATACTATACGTAAATAGTTGAATGGTTAAATAGTCCGAAGAAGGCTCTCGACCCGAAACATCACCTATTCCTTTTCTCCAGAGATGCTGCCTGACCTGCTGAGTTGCTCCAGCATTTTATGTCTATCTTCGGTTTAAACCAGCATCTCGTGACATCATAAGATCACAAGTGATAGGAGCAGTATTAGGCCATTCGGCCCATCAAGTCTACTCCGCCATTCAACCATGGCTGATTTATCTCTACCTCCTAACCCCATTCTCCTACCTTCTCCCCATAACCCCTGACACCCATACTAATCAAGAATCTATCTATCTTTGCCTTACAAATATCCATTGACGGCCTCCACAGCCTTCTGTGGTAATGAATTCCACAGAATCCCACCTCCCTCTGACTAAATAAATTTCTCCTCATCTCCTTCGTAAAGGGATGTCCTTTAATTCTGAGGCTGTGACCTCTAGTCCTAACCTCTCGCACTAGTGGAAACATCCTCTCCACATCCACTCAATCCAAGACTTTCACTATTCCGTACATTTCAATGAGGTCCCCCCTCCAGCGAGTTTCCAATGCCGTCAGACACTCAACACATTTGCAAAGCAGAGAATGATTGTAAAACTTGACCGGCCAAAGTGGAACATTTTCTGTAAAATTTTGGTAAATTGAAAAATTGAAAAAAAAAAAAAAGGGGCGGCACGGTGGTGGAACAGTAGAGTCGCAGCCTCACAGCCCCTGAGACCCGGGTTCGATCCTGACGACCGCTGCTCTCTGCACAGTGTTTGTATGTTCTCCCTGTGACCGCGGGGGGTTTTCTCCGGGTGCTCCGGTTTCCTCCCACACTCGAAAGACATACAGGTCTGTAGGTTAATTGGCTTTGGTAAAAAAATTGTAACTTGCTCCTCGTGTGTAGGATAGTGTGAGTGCACGGGGTGAATGCGGGTCGGCGCAGGCTCGGTGGGCCGAAGGGCCTGTTTCCGCGCTGTATCTCTAAAGTCTAAAGTAAGGTCCAGTGCAAATGCGGCGGCTTAACTTCCCTTGAACTTGAAATTGGTGCCGAAACCTGGCCTCTCTTGTGTACTGTCAGTGCACTATTCCTATACAATTGTAATTAATCTAAGACTGTGCGTATGTGTTGCAATATTTTTACTGAACTGTGACAATAAAATACCATTGAACCATTAAACTTTCAGGCCACCCTAACGGGCCCTGTAGTCACTGAAATACCTTAAAGAAAACGAATTACAACTTCACTGCTGTTAATCACGTTCGATAAAGGTCACCACAGTCCAAAAGGTAAATTGGATCTTGCCACCATGAAGTGAATTTGCTCTTTATCTGTGATCTTTGATCACTACCTTTAAAGTGCCGACATATTGTTACTCGTGTTATTTAAGAAATAATAGCTGCGAATACAAACTCCGTACAGACAGCACCCGTTAGTCAGGATTGAACCCGGGTCTCTGGCGCTGTGAGGCAGCAACTCTACCGCTGCGCCACTCTATTCTTGAACTGGTTTTCAGGCTCCTGTACCGTCTTCCTGATGGTCTCCGCAAATGTTATTCGCAAATGATATCCAAAAATGATAGGATATTTTCAGGGATGGAATGGAAAAAAACTAATGGATAATCTAATCATGGAAGTCATAAAAAGGTGGTGCAGCGGTCGGGTTGCTGCCTTACAGCGCTTGCAGCTCCGGAGACCCGGGATCGATCCCGACTACGCGTGCTGTCTGTACTGCGTTTGTACGTTCTCCCCATGACCGCGTGGGTTTTCTCCGAGATCTTTGGTTTCCTCCCACACTGCAAAAACGCACAGGTTTGTAGGTTAATTGGCTCGGGTTTGTATACTTGGTATAAGTGTAAGGTGTAGGCTTGTGTTAATGTGCGGGCATCGCTGGTCGGGGCGGACTCGAAGGGCCTGTATCCACGCTGTATCTCTAAACTAAACTAAAGGTTTAGCTACTTCCCACAACAAAAAAGTTAAATAAAGCATTTAGTAATTTTCCCCACACGTCCTCTATGACAACGAGTGGATTTGATCATTTTCAAACTTGATGCCAGGTCACTCCACACAATGTGTAGGAAGGAACTGCAGATGCTAGTTTACATCGGAGATAGACACAAAATGCTGGAGTAACTCAGCGGGACAGGCAGCATCTCTGGAGTGAAGGAACGGGTGACGTAACGGGTCGAGACCCTTCTGAAACGTCACCCATTCCTTCTCTCCAGAGATGCTGCCTGTTCCGCTGAGTTGCTCCAGCATTCTGTGTCTGTCCTGCTCCATACATTGCTATGGCTGTTCAGGGTTTTTTGTGCATCGAGCAAATTAAGTTTGATATTTTAGAGTAATGATGCAAAAATGCATAATTACTGATTTGCTCCACATAGACAATGGATGTAAAATTAATTTTCTGCATGGACCCGATCTCTGAAGTGTTGCGATCATTAAGAAACGTCAACCCAACCTGTGAAGCAAATGGTGATTGTCCAGTAGACTGCCTCAGGTCAGCTAGTGAACAGAATCGTATCTAATTACTTCCATTAATGTGCATCTTCACACCTGGTGGAGTCTGTTAAATAGTTTTGTGCTAATTATTTTCATTTATTTTGGCTGTCAGTCGAATTGATTCATTTCGTGAAAAAATCAGGACAAGAAATGAAGTTAGCTGCTGAATTTTGTTTCCGTTCCAAAATATTCAGGGTGAGGTCCTTGATGGAGTAGGAAGGAACCGCAGAGGCTGGTTTAAATCGAAGATAGACACAAAATGCTGGAGTAACTCAGCGGGACAGGCAGCATCTCTGGAGAGAAGGAATGGGTGACGTTTCGGGTCGAGACTGAAGACGTCTGAAGAAGGGTCTCGACCTGAAACGTCACCCATTCCTTCTCTCCAGAGATGCTGCCTGCCCCGCCGGGTTACTCCAGCATTTTGTGTCTGTCCTTGAGGAGTAGAAGGATTGGTAAGAACATTAGCCTGAAGAAGAGTCCCGACCCAAAGCAGGACCTATCCATGTTTAGTTTTAGTTTAGAGATACAGCGTGGAAACAGGCCCTTCGGCCCACCGAGCCCATGCCGACCAGCGATCACCCTGTACACACGTACCATCCTACACACCAGGAAAAATTTAACCAACGCCAATTAACCAACAAACGTGTATGTCTTTAGTGTAGGGGAGAAAACCAGAGCACCTGGAGAAAACTTGCACAGGTCATGGAACGTACAAACTCCGTACAAACAGCATCCATAGTCAGAATCTAACTCGGGTCTCTGGCGCTGTGAGGCAGCAACTCTACCGCTGCACTACTGTGCTGCCCTAAAACAGGCCCAGGGGTGGGACAATACATCTATACATGAACAATCTTACATTATGAGAGGCATAGATAGGTTGGACGGTCAGAACCTTTTACCCAGGATGGAAAAATCAATTAGTAGAGAGCATACTGTAGCTTTAAGGTGAGAGGGGCAAAGTTTACAGAAGGGCGGCACGTTGGCGCACAGTGGCGCATGAGTAAAGTTGCTGCCTTACAGCGCTTCCAGTGCCAGAGACGCGGGTTCGATCCCCACTAGGGGTGCTAGCTGTACGGAGTTTGCACGTTCTCCCCGTGACCGCTTGAGTTTTCTCTGAGATCTTCGGTTTCCTCCCATACTCCTAAGACGTGCAGGTTTGTAAGTTAATTGGCTTGGTATAAATGTAAATTATCCCTAGTGTGTGTTGGATAGTGTTAATGTGCGGGGATCGCTGATCGGTGTGGACTCTGTGGGCCAATGGGCCTGTTTCCACGCTGTATCTCTAAACCAAACTAAACTAAGATGTGTGGGGACGGTTTTTGACATAGAGGGTGGTGAGCGTCTGGAATACGCTGCTGTGTGTAGTAGTTGAGGCAGATACAATAGTGGCATTTCAGAGATAGGCTTATGGAAAGGAGCTGGGCCTAGGAATGATCTTCGGAGATATGCACACCCAAGAACTAGAAGTGGCTGACTCTCACAATGTTATCACTGGTCATAAAATGCTGTGCCTTTCTTCAACTCCAAAGGACAATGGAGGATGGTGAATCTGTGGAATTCATTGCCACAGAAGGCTGTGTCAAGCCGTCAATGGATGTTTTTAAGGCAATAGACTCGATGGGCCGAATGGCCAGATTTTGATCCTATCACATAAAATGATGACCTTGTATCTAGAAATGTGCAGACAGATAAGAGCAGGGCTTGGCCATATGTTCGGCACAGACGTTGCGGGCAGAATGGCCTGTTATTGTGCTGTACAGCTCTACGCAACAGCTGAAGCAGGTCTTCTCAAACTTTTCCTCCTCTAATCTCAGTGCATGAGAGCTAGTCTGTGCATGATTATTGATGTGACGGTTAAAGAGCCTGTCCCGCTTGGCCGTCATTCGCGCGCCATTTACGCGACCTGCTGGCGTGTGGGTAGCGCACGGGTAGAGCGGGGACGGACGCATGGAGTGGTGTGGGGGAGTGTGGACTTTGTCCCGCACTAAATCTTCGCGTGCCACCAGCCTGTCGCGTAACTGACGGCCAAAGTGGGACAGGCCCAAGACCCTGGCGTGGCGCAACGTCTCACCTCCAACAGCAGCAGAAGCAGGCAAACAATCGCCGAGCTCGGCCTGGGGCTCACGGCCGTTGCGTTTCCGGATCCACCTCCACTCCTACTCCCAGAGCGGGGCCAAGATGATTGGAGATAGGCACAAAATGCAGGAGTAAATCAGCGGGACCGGTAGCATCTCTGGAGAGAAGCAATGGGTGACGTTTCGGGTCGAGATCCTTCTTCAGACTGAAGATGAGTCTCGACCCGAAACATCATCCATTCCTTCTCTCCAGAGATGCTGCCGGTCCCGCTGTGTTACTCCAGCATTTTGTGTCTATCATCAAATGACGTCACACGCTCCAGACGGCTGTGTGGGCGCATGATGACGCGCGCGACCCTCGCCCGTCAGTCAATACCGGCCTGTCGTGCTAATGACGGCCAAGTGGGACAGGCTCTGAAGGTTAGTTAATTGAAGTGCTGGCCGGAGCAGGGTCAGATAGGGTCACGAAGTATCTGTAAACACCAACCTGTCGGTGGTGCTGGTGGTCGCTGGGGCCAGAGGAAGGCTGGGGGGAAGCAGACTGCGATACACGTGCATTCACACAGGGCACTGCACGCACTGCAACGGCTGGTGCCCTCATTAATCAATCGCATCTGAAGATTTTCAAACAATCCAATATCTGTCCATTGTAACACATCACAGACGCATTCTATACTTACCTCTGCAGTATTCACACCACTGCTCTCCCTCAAAGCAATTAAAACTACACACTGAGCAGATTATATTGTTTAATTACTTGCATTTTTTGTAAATTGTCAGAATTATAGGCTCCCCTGTCAAATGGAATCATCAAGGTCTTTCAAAGGAATGTGTCTGCTGGAGATGTAGCTACAATTGGCATGGAGCTCATGGTGTTGTAGGAAGGAACTGCAGATGCTGGTTTAGACCGAAGATAGACAAAAAATGCTGGAGTAACTCAGTGGGAGAGGCAGCATCCCTGGATAGAAGGTTTAGTTTAGTTTAGTTTAGAGATACAACACGGAAACAGGCCCTTCGGCCCACCGAGTCCGCACAGACCTGCGATCCCCACACATCAACACTATTGTAGCGGCACCTGCTAGCACAAGCAGAGATCGAACCCGGTGTTTGGAAAACGTGGTCACGTGACTCGGGAGGGGCTGCTTGTGTTGCGCGTTTTTTCTTTTGAATAAAGATATGTTGAAAACTCCAATAGTCGTTTCTCAGACCACTAAACTATCCTACTACTAGGGACAATTGACAAATACACCAAGCATACCAATTAACCTACATACCTGTACGTCTTTGGAGCGCGGGAGGAAAACGAAGTTCACGGAGAAAACCCACGCAGTCATTGGGGGAACGTACAAACTCTGTACATAGAAACATAGAAACATAGAAATTAGGTGCAGGAGCAGGCCATTCGGCCCTTCGAGCCTGCACCGCCATTCAATATGATCATGGCTGATCATCCAACTCAGTATCCTGTACCTGCCTTCTCTCCATACCCCCTGATCCCTTCAGCCACAAGGGCCACATCCTACTCCCTCTTAAATATGGCCAACGAACTGGCCTCAACTACCTTCTGTGGCAGAGAATTCCACAGATTCACCACTCTCTGTGTGAAAAACGATTTTCTCATCTCGGTCCTAAAAGACTTCTACCTCATCCTTAAACTGTGACCCCTTGTCCTGGACTTCCCCAACATCGGGAACAATCTTCCTGCATCTAGCCTGTCCAATACCCTCAACGTTACCTTTCTTTAAGTTCAGGACCCGTGTTTCTGAATTAACAATGTCACTCTCCATCCTAATGAAGAACTCAACCATATTATGGTCACTCTTGCCCAAGGGGCCACGTACAACAAGGCTGCTAACTAACCCTTCCTCATTACTCAATATCCAGTCTAGAATAGCCTGCTCTCTCGTTGGTTCCTCCACATGTTGGTTTAGAAAACTATCCCGCATACATTCCAAAAAATCCTCTTACTCAGCACCCCTGCCAATTTGATTCACCCAATCTATATGTAGATTGAAGTCACCCATTATAACGGTTTTACCTTCGTTGCACGCATTTCTAATTTCCTGTTTGATGCCATCCCCAACTCCACTACTACTGTTAGGTGGCCTGTACACAACACCCACTAGCGTTTTCTGCCCCTTAGTGTTTCGCAGCTCCACCCATATCGATTCCACATCCTCCAAGCTAATGTCATTCCTTTCTATTGCGTTAATCTCCTCTCTAACCAGCAACGCTACCCCAGCTCCTTTTCCTCTGTCTATCCTTCCTGAATATTGAATATCCCTGGATGTTCAGCTCCCAGCCTTGGTCACCCTGGAGCCATGTCTCCGTGATCCCAACTAGATCATAATTATTAATAATCATAGCATATTCAACTCATCCACCTTGTTACGAATGCTCCTCGCATTGAGACACAAAGCCTTCAGGCTTGTTTTTACAACACTCTTGGCCCTTTTACAATTATGTTGAAAAGTGGCCCTTTTAGATTTTTGCCCTGGATTTGTTTTTACAGACAGCACCCGTAGTCGGGATCGAACCTGGGTCTCGGGCGCTGCAAGTGCTGTAAGGCAGCATCTCTACCGCTGCGCCACCATGCCGCCCAACAAGGTATGGGTGACACCTCGGGTCGAGAACCTTCTTCAGACACATGGTGTTTAAAATATCCATCAGAGACGATACACATATCGACTTTAGAGACACAATGCGGAAGCAGGCCCATTGGTCAACCAAGTCCGCGCGCCGATCAGCGATCACCCCTTACACTAGCACTATCCCACACCACCAGCGACGATTTGCAATTTTAGCGAAGCCAATTAACCCACAAACCTACAATCTGAAAAAGGGTTCCGACCCGGAAAGTCACCCATCCTTTTTCTCCAGAGATGCTGCCTGACCCGCTGAGTTACACCGGCACTTTGTGTCTAGCTTCGGTGTAAACCAGCACTGGAGAAAACCCATGTGGTCAGGTACCATGAGGGAGAACGCACAAACTCTGTACAGACAGCACTTATAGTCAGGATCGAACCCGGTCCCCTTATCCCACTTGAAAAAAAATCTGGACTTAGAGTTGGACCGAGAGCTATCAGCACACAGCACCTCCACCCAGAGAGAAGTTTTTAATAAACTTAGAACAGATGGCAGCTTGTAATGAAATAATGACGGATTGAGATCCTGTCCACAGTAATGATAATTCAGAGTTTCAAATTAAGATAATTGGTTAATATATTTTAAATTAAAAACGTTTGCATTTTGGTAAATGAGCTTTATGTTTCAAATTAGATTGTTTTACACTTGGGCAAGCCAACATGAAATTTATTTCGACAAATATGTTAATTTGACAGAAAGCCGTGGTCTAAGGAATCATTGCGGGGCGGGGTAATATGGTAACATCCGCAGGATTGAAGATCGCTGATGTTTCTGGATTGGGATTTAAACAAAAAGTTTTTTGAAGAAATATTTTATGGAATCTCTTCCACGCTTCGAAGCTTTCGATATACTTTTTCAAATATTTATCCGTTTCCCTTTTAAAAGCAACAATGGGTTGACCGCTGTATCTAACACAGATATTTAATGTCAAAGGAAGACTTGGCACTTAATAAAGAAAAGGCTTCTTTCTTTCAGCCTTTAAATTAATGACTCATTGGTGAATGGAAGAAATTTTTCCTTCATTTCACATTCAAAGCTCTTCGTATTTTAAACACTATCAGATTTCCTCAGTTTTTGGTAAGTCCTGGATTATTTAGACTTTCTTTATTCCTGGCTACTCTCTTGGAAACTGTTCTGAGCTTATTCCTGATCTTGATGTGTTACTGAAAGGGGCGTACTCAAACAACGATGATGTTGACTTAACCATTCAGACTTCAAATCCTGGCACAAAAGTAAGTTTAGAGAGAGACACACACACACAAAGTGCTGGAGTAACTCGGCGGGTCAGGCAGCATCTCTGGAGAGAAAGGATGGGTGATGTTTTGGGTCGAGACTCTTCTTCAGACTTAAAATGGAGCTTGTTATCTGCCACCACCTCCCCCGGCAGTGTATTCCAGACACACGCCACTCTTTGTTAAAAAAACAAGCCCCACGCATCTCCTTTAAACTTTGACCCTCCCACCTTAAAATTTTATTCTTAACATATTCAAGAGAGAGTTCATGTATCTCAGGTGGACAAGAATGCTGGAGATACTCAGCGGGTGAGGCAGCTTCTATGGAGCGAAGGAATAGGTGACGTTTTGGGTCGAGACCCTTCTTCAGACTGATGTGGAGGTGGGGGGGGGGGGGGGGGGGGGCGGGAAGAAGAAAGGTAGAGGCGGAGACAGTGGGCTGTGGGAGAGCTTGGAAAGAGGGAGAAAGCAACGACTACCTGAAATTGGAGAAGTCAATGTACATACCACTGGGGTGTAAACTACCCAAGCGAAATATGAGGTGCTGCTCCTCCAATTTATGGTGGGACTCACTCTGGCCATGGAGGAGGCCCAGGACAGAAAGGTCGGATTCGGAATGGGTGGACGAGTTGAAGTGCCGAGCCACCGGGAGATCAGGTTGGTTATTGTGAACTGAGCGGAGGTGTTGGGTGAAGCGATCGACAAGCCTACGCTTGGTCTCACCGATGTAGAGCAGCTGACACCTAGAGCAGCGGATGCAGTAGATGAGGTTGGAGGAGGTGCAGGTGAACCTCTGCCGCACCTGGAAAGACTGCTTACAGGCCCTTGGATGGAGTCAAGGGGGGAGGTAAAGCGACAAGTGTAGCATTTCCTGCGGTTGCAAGGGAAAGTACCAGGGGAGGTAGCATTTATGTTTCTCATGTATTCAAGAAAGAGTTAGATGTAGCTCTTGGGCTAACAGAATCAAGGGATATGGGGAGAAAGCAGGAACGGGGTACTGATTTTGGATGATCAGCCATGATCATATTGAATGGTGGTGCTGGCTCGAAGGGCCGAAGGGCCTACTCCTTCCTGCACCTATTTTCTATGTTTTCTATATTTCTATAGGGTCATAAACTTGAGGGAATAAAAATCCTCTGATGAAATCCTCTTATAGGACGTAATATCCAGAAAGGGACCACATTATTGAACCTTTTGAAACAAGATATATTCTCTACGCCAAAGCCCAGATGGAACAGATGGAATTGCAAAACAGCAAGATCGCATCTTAGATTGAATATACACATTCAATACACTTTGTAAATAGAGGAATTATCTAAATGGCCTGCAAATCTATGTTTTTTTTTAGAGAACCAGGAAAAACAGTACCTTGAGGATTAAAAGTCAACAATTTTGACCTTAGGAGTGGAATTCAATCATGATTGATCACTCATAATGAAGGTTAGAATTTTTAATATTAAAATATTTACACATCTTGAAGACAGATAACATAGTTTCACCGACCATGCTTCATAAACTTGGTGGCAATTCTCAAGGAGTTAATGGATGGTAGGTAATTCGTTGGATATAATGAGCCATGGTTTATATTGGGAAGTAAACAAAAGAACTCTCTTGATGGATTTTGTGACAATAATGCCAAGGGAAATTCAACGTCATGTTTAGCTCTGGATTTCCTTTCCCGTGAGTAGTCACAATATCTAAATATTTTCAGGTTATGGTCATTATTTTCTGAGACTGTTCAAAGAGTCATAGATTCCTACAGCACGGAAACAGGCCCTTCTGCCCAGCTCGGCCGTGCCGACCAAGATGCCCCATGTGAGCTTAGTTCAATTTGCCTGCATTTGACCCGTATCTCTCTAAACTTGCCTATCCATGTACTTGTCCAAATGTCTTTTAAATGCTGCTATAGTGTCTGACTCATGGGGGTGGCATGGTGGCACAGCAGTAGAGTTGCTGCCTCTCAGAGCCAGAGTCCTGGGTTCGATCTTGACCAATGGGCCTGTCCCCCTTAGGCAACTGCTAGGGACTAATTTCAATGGAATTCACCTACGACACCAGGCGACAACCTGCGACAGCACCCACGGCAACCTACGACAGTAAAAATTGTTGCAACTGTCGCCGAAAGATTTTCAACGTTGAAAGTTTTGTGGCAATCGCCTAGTCGGCCAAAAAATCGTCTAAATGGGACAGGCCCGTTAGGGTGCTGTCTGTATGGAGTTTGTATGTTCTCACTGTGAGCGCATGTGTTTTCTCCGGGTGCTCCGGTTTCCTCCACACTCCAAAGACGTACAAGTTTGTAGGGCTATGGTAACATTTTCCCTGGAGTGTAGAACAGTGCTAGTGTACCGGTGATCGCCGGTTGGCGCAGACTCAGTGGGCCGAAGGGCCTGTTTCCGCGCTGTATCTCCAAAGTCTAAAGTCTAAATTAAAATAGCCACCCAAAATTCACAAAAATAGGAACAAAGGCTATGTAGACCAATCCTTAAATTCTGCATGGTTTGTTTTAGCTTTAAACTTAAAAAAAATCAATGTACATTATCAATAATGTTTATATAAATATGTGGCTTTACACGTTATTGAAACGCGGGGCGGCACGGCGGCACAACGGTAGAGTTGCTGCCTTACAGCGTTTCAAAGACACGGGTTCGATCCTGGCTACGGCTGCTGTCTGTACGGAGTTCGTACGTTCTCCCCGTGACCTGCCTTGGGTTTTCTCCGTGAACTTCGGTTTCCTCCCACACTCCTAAGACGTACAGGTTTGTAGTTTAATTGGCTTGGTATAAATGTAAAAAATGTCCCTAGTGTAGGATAGTGTTAATATGCGGGGATTATTGGCTGGTGTGGACTCGGTGGGCCGAAGGGCCTGTTTCCACGCTGTACCTCTAAACTAAACTAAACTAAACTAAAACTATCCGGCACGCAGGTTGTTACTAATTTGACATCTCTCTGATTAAAAGAAACTCATGGTGGGCAATATTTTGGATATTCAGATCAGAATTAGAAATCCAATACCCAACTAATTCTTCTAGCAACTATTAATGCAATCAAAGTCCTTAATTTAATCAAGTAATTATTCATAGATACTCGCCGTGACAGACCCCTACATTACTTTCCTTAACTTTAAAAAACAAGATAGTTTCAATTTCCCAGTAATCAAATATTAAATTATTTTTTGATAAATTTGCAACATATGTTGTGATTCATTTTCGCAAGCTTATCTGTTTACAGCTACATCCATAACAGGAGAATACGATTAAATTGCCATTAAGAGGAGCAGATTTTAATTGAAAGCTGATGTAAGTACAACAGAGTTCCCCAAGCAAATAGACATGCCCATCTCAATTATAATGCATCCTAATTATGATATGTTGTCTTGATTACTAAATCACTTAAAATTATTTAATAAGATGTCAATATAGCCATGGGTTAGTTGTGTGTATTGTGACTAGAACAAAGTTTCCAACCCACTGGTATGAATATTGATATCTCCAAGTAAACCTTGCATCCTCTCTCTCTCTGTGCCCTTTCCCCCATCCTAGTTGTCGTACTAGTTTCACTGTCGTCCTGAAGATTGACACAAAAAGCTGGAGTAACTCAGCGGGTCGCGCGGCATCTCTGGTGAAAAGGAATAGGTCGAGACCCTTTTTTTTAGTTTAGTTTGGAGAAACAGCGCAGAAACAGGCCCTTTCTGCCCAGCGGGTCCGCGCCGACCAGCGATACCCGCACATTAACACTAATAGTTATTAATGAATATGATATAGTTGGGATCACGGAGACATGGCTCCAGGGTGACCAAGGCTTGGAGCTGAACATTCAGGGATATTCAATAATCAGGAGGGACAGACAGAAAGGAAAAGGAGGTGGAGTCGTGTTGCTGGTTAGAGAGGAGATGAACGCAATAGAAAGGAAGGACATTAGCTTGGAGGATGTGGAATCGATATGGGTAGAGCTGCAAAACACTAAGGGGCAGAAAACGCTAGTGGGAGTTGTGTACAGGCCACCTAACAGTAGTAGTGGAGTTGGGGATGGCATCAAACAGGAAATTAGAAATGCATGCAACAAAGGTAAAACAGTTATAATGGGTGACTTCAATCTACATAGATTGGGTGAATCAAATTGGCAGGGGTGCTGAGGAAGAGGATTTCTTGGAATGTATGCGGGATAGTTTTCTAAACCAACATGTAGAGGAACCAACGAGAGAGAAGGCTATTCTAGACTGGGTATTGAGTAATGAGGAAGGGTTAGTTAGCAGTCTTGTTGTGCGAGCCCCGTGGGCAAGAGTGACCATAATATGGTTGAGTTCTTCATTAGGATGGAGAGTGACATTGTTAATTCAGACACAAGGGTTCTGAACTTAAAGAAAGGTAACTTTGAGGGTATGAGACGTGAATTGGCCAAGATAGACTGGCAAGTGATTCTTAAAGGGTTGATGGTGGATATGCAATGAAAGGCATTTAAAGACTGCATGGATGAACTACAACAATTGTTTATCCCAGTTTGGCAAAAGAATAAATCAGGGAAGGTAGTGCATCCGTGGATAACAAGGGAAATCAGGGGTCGTATCGAAACAAAAGATGAAGCATACAAATTAGCCAGAAAAAGCAGCCTACCAGAGGACTGGGAGAAATTCAGAGTCCAGCAGAAGAGGACAAAGGGCTTAATTAGGAAAGGGAAAATAGATTATGAAAGAAAACTGGCTGGGAACATAAAAACTGACTGCAAATGTTTTTATAGATATGTGAAGAGAAAAAGGTTAGTTAAAACAAATGTAGGTCCCTTGCAGTCAGAAACTGGTGAATTGATCATGGGGAACAAGGACATGACAGACCAATTGAATAACTACTTTGGTTCTTGCAACATCATAGAGACTTGCAACATCTCCAAGTTTGCGGATGACACGAAGCGGGGGGGCAGTGTTAGCTGTGAGGAGAATGCTAGGAGGCTGCAAGGTGACTTGGATAGGTTGGGTGAGTGGGCAAATGCATGGCAGATGCAGTATAATGAAGATAAATGTGAGATTATCCACTTTTGTGGCAAAAACAGGAAAGTAGACTATTATCTGAATGGTGGCCGATTAGGAAAAGGGGAGATGCAACGAGACCTGTGTGTCAGGGTACACCAGTCATGCAGGTGCAGCAGGCAGTGAAGAAAGCAAATGGTATGTTAGCATTCATAGCAAAAGGATTGTAGTATAAGAGCAGGGAGGTTCTACTGCAGTTGGACAGGGTCTTGGTGAGGCCACACCTGGAATATTGTGTACAGTTTTGGTCTCCAAATCTGAGGAAAGACATTCTTGCCATAGAGGGAGTACAGAGAAGGTTCACCAGACTGATTCCTGGGATGGTAGGACTTTCATATGAAGAAAGACTGGATAGACTCGGCTTGTACTCGCTAGAATTTCGAAGATTGAGGGGGGATCTTATAGAGACTTACAAAATTCTTAAGGGGCTGGACAGGCTAGATTGTTCCCGATGTTGGGGAAGTCCAGAACAAGGGGTTACAGTTTAAGGATAAGGGGGAAGTCTTTTAGGACCGAGATGTGAAAATCATTTTTCACACAGAGTGGTGAGTCTGTGGAATTCTTTACCACAGAAGTAGGTTGAGGCCAGTTAATTTGCTATCTTTAAGAGGGAGTTAGATGTGGCCCATGTGGCTAAAGGGATCAGGGGGTATGGAGAGAAGGCAGGTACAGGATACTGAGTTGGATGATCGCCATGATCATATTGAATGGAGGTGCAGGCTCGAAGGGCCGAATGGCCTCCTCCTACACCTATTTTCTATGTTTCTATGTTTCTATCCTATGGACAATTTTTACATTTACCAAGCCAATTAACCAACAAACCTGTACGTCTTTAGAGTGTGGGAGGAAGATCTCGGAGAAAACCAATGCAGGTCACGAGGTGTACAGACAGCAACCATAGTCGGGATCGAACCCGTGTCTCCGGCGCTGCATTTGCTGTAAGGCAGCAGCTCTACCGCTGAGCCACTGTGCCGCCCTTCTTCAGACCCCTGAGTCACTCCAGTTTTGTGTCTATCTTCGGTTTAAACGAGCATGTACAATTCCTTTCTACACATTTGACCGTTGTCCTGTTGAGTTTCATTGTCTGTATAACTCGTTTTCTCCTCACCCACAGCCAAAAATGGACTATTTCCTTCCTCAGAAGGGTTTCGGCCACGAAACGTTGCCTATTCCCTTCGCTCCATAGATGCTGCCGCACCCACTGTGATTTCTCCAGCACTTTTGTCTACCTTCTGTTTCCTTGATCTTCGTTTTTTTGCATATCTTTCATTCATTTGTTCTATATCTCTCTACATCACCATCTATAACCTCTCATTACCCTCTCCCCTGACTTTCAGTCTGAAGAAAGGCCTCAATCCAAAACGTCACCCATTCCTTTTCTCCAGAGTTGCTGCCTGTCCCGCTGAGTTACTCCAGCATTTTGTGTCTATCTTCGGTTTAAACCAGCATCTGCAGTTCCTTCCTACACGAGCAATCTCGGTAGACTTCATTACCAAATGGATTCACAGAACTAATTGAAGAAACCTATCACTGAATAATGACTGCAAATGGCCGCTCATATGTTTATCTAACTTTTTTTTGCTGTATAATTGTGTTAATTTTAAGCTGCAAAAAGGAACTTAATTTTGTGGTGACCTTTTGACAAGATGACCAAATAGACACAAAATAATATTGAGATACAAAGAACTGCAGATGCTGGTTTATGCAAACAAAGTGCTGGAGTAACCCAAAGGCATCTCTGGAGAATATGGATAGATGCCAGAGACCCGGGTGCTGTCTGTGTAGAGTTGGCAGGTTTGCAAGAGAACCAAAGCTCTGTGTGCATAATTTATTTGATGGTTTATCTACTGGTTTATACACCAAGGCCTAGTTATTAGTTTTGAGATACAGCACGGAAAAAGGCCCTTCGGCCCACTAAGTCCACGCCGACCTACGATCACTCCTTTGCACTAGTTTTATGTTATTCCACTCCCTACACGCTAGGGTCAATGTACAGAGGGCCAATTAGCCTTCAAACCCGTGCGTCTTTGGGATGTGGGAGGAAACCAGAGCACCCGGAGGAAACCCACGCGGTCCCACAGGGAGAACGTTCAATCTTGACACAGACAGCGCCCGAGGTCAGGATTGAACTTGGGTCTCCGGCAACACTTCTACCAGCTGTGCCACCGTGTTCTGGGATTCTGCGTGGAAAGGCAGAACATTTTGTGAAGATGAAAAACGAATCCCATCTATGACCTCATTCTAATGAGTCCTAAATAACTTTCAACATGTATCAAAATGAACATTTAGACACTTTTGCAAAGACGTATTTAATTACGTGGCCGTAGCAAACTTGTACTCTCTTTTATGTCAGATAGCAGTAACCCAGGGAGCTGTTTAATGTCAACGTATTACCCGTAGCCACGGGCTCTACAGACAGACTATGTTAAACAATGCATTGCTTCTGACACTCACTGGCCAGAGCTATCAATTGATCGAGATGAAAGGCCTAGAAATAAATGCAATGGCATCATGTTAACATTATCTCTTAAATGGTTTTCTGATCATCCGATGTGGTTCTTAATTCAAAGTTATTTCCTGAGTCATCAACCTTTTAAATTCTATTACACTTTGTTTTGGTTACAGTTAAGAGATACAGCGCAGAAACAGGCCCTTCGGTCCACCACACACTCCTCGCACACTCACACTATCCCACACACACCGGGGACAGATTACAATTTTGCCGAAGCCAGTTAACCTACAAGCCTGTACGTCTTTGGTGTGTGGGAGGAAAACCGGAGCAGCCGAAGAAAACCCACGCAGGTCACAGGGAGAGCGTGCAAACTCCGTACAGACAGCGCCCGTAATCAGTATCGGAACTGGATCATTGACGCTGTGAGGCAGAAACTCTACAGCTGCTCTACCGTGCCACCCAAGTGTGTAGTATAGAAATAGTGTGAATGAGTGATAGTAGCTCACCGTGGACTATGTGGGCCGAAGGGCCTGTTTCCACGCTCTATCTCTAAACTAAACTAAAGGTTATTTAATTTAATTTAATTTATGTTGCGTGCTAACCAGTCAGCGGTACAAATCCTACCACAACTAGTGGGCTGTCCTGAACTACATACTACCTCATTGGTGCCCCACAGAATATCTTTGATCGGACTTTACCGGCTTTACCTTGCACTAGACGTTATTCCCCTATCATGTAAATCTCTACACTGTAAATGGCTCGATTGTAATCATGTATTGCCTTTCCGCTGACTGGTTAGCACGCAACATAAGCTTTTCACTGTACCTCGGTGCACATGACAACAAAATAAACTAAAGGACAAAGGGACAAAGGACAAAGGACAAAGGACATTTATTATCACATACACCAATGCAAGTCAAACTAAACTAAACTAAAATGTCTGAAATGCTGTGGCAGTAGTTCGTAAAACTGAGAAACTTTTTGTTGCCTACAATGCGTACAAAGTGAATTCTCGCAAGCTATGGGCGGCATGGTGGCGCAGCGGTACAATTGCTGCCTTACAGCGCTTGCAGCACCGGAGACCCGGGTTCGATCCTGACTCTACGGAGTTTGTGCGTTCTCCCCATGACAGAATGGGTTTTCCCTGAGATCTTCGGTTTCCTCCCACACTCTAAAGACGTACAGGTTTGTAATTCAATTGGCTTGGTATAAGTGTAAATTGTCCCTAGCGTGCGTAGGATAGTGTTAATGTGCGGGGATCGCTGGTCGGTGCGGACTGAGTGGGCCGAAGGGCCTGTTTGCCTGCTGTATCTCAAAACTAAACTAATTAAATTTCCCCCCGTGATATTGAAGCTCTGAAAATATATTAACGTCTTAAATGATGTGGCAGTCATCTGTAAAACTGAGAAACCTTTTTTGTGTACAGCGTGTACCGAGATAACTCTGGTGAGCTATTGCAGACTTGACTAAAATGTAAAGGGGGGAGAGAATGGTGTGGGTTAATGTTGACGACAGCCGTAGAATGACTCACCTTATACCTGGCCTCCAGGTACATCAGAATCTCTGGCTTGACATCTGAGAGAATGAGGCATCTTTTATTCTTGAAGTTCCCCAGTCTCTGTCCATCCCAGGTGCTGTGTGATGCATTACATCATTTAGACCGAGAGACAAAGACTGATTCTTTGTGCAAAAAGGGGGAAGCCATTTCTCTTGTCACCAACCTTTTCATATAAATACCTCTTCATCAAACCAGAAGAAAAGGCACAGCAGGTGTTTAAATGAAAAATGAGATTGTAGCAGTGTACATTACAATTGCCCGTATTAGACTAATATTTACATAGAATTGCATATAGGATTACATAGAATGGATGGGACAAAAACAGACTGTTTGGCCCAGCTAGTTTGCAGTGTGTTTATACTTCCTCGTTGCTTTTCCCACCCCAGTCATTCCTTCTTCTCCCATCCAGCAGAAAGCAGGTTTAATAGGGGCAACTTTTTCACTCAAAGGGTGGTAGGTGTATGGAACGAGCAGCCGGAGGAGGCAGGTACTTATGCAACATTTAAGGAACATTTAGACAGGTACATGGATAGGACAGGTTTAGAGGGATATGGACCAAATTCAGGCAGGTGGGGCTAGTAGAGATGGGACGTTGATCGGCATGGGCAAGTTGGGCCGAAGGGCCTGTTTCCACGCTATGACTCTATAAGGTACAGTAGCTTGAAAAAGCGCACCACCAGACGCAGGAACAGCCCCTTCCCCTCTGTTAGCAGGCTTCCAAACAGTTGTTTCATAGGACTTGTTGGGCCTAAGGGCCTGCATCTCTAAAGTCTAAAGTCGAAAATAAGGACTTTTTGGCCACTATTCATCAACACTTCACGCTGCGTCAGCAAGGCCAGCAGCACAATCATGGACGAGTCGCACCCCGGTCACTCCCTCTTCTCCCCTCTCCCATCTGGCAAGAGGTACAGAAGTGTGAAAACGCACACCTCCAGATTCAGGGGCCATTTCTTCCCAGCTGTTTTCAGGCAACTGAACCATCCTATCACCATCTATAGAGCAGACCTGAGCTCCCATCTACCCTATTGGAGACTTGAACTATCTTTAATCGGACTTTATCTTGCACTAAATAATATACCCTTTATCCTGTATCTGTACATTGTGGACAGCTTGATTGTAATCATGTAATCTTTCCGTTGACTGGTTAGCACGCAACAAAACACTATTCACTGTACCTCGATACACGTGACAATAATAAACAAAACTAAACTATTAGGTTTAAGTTACACCGGCATCTGATGACTTTAATTGCACCATGATTACCTATAACTGAATGGCAGCTGGTTACTCAACAATGTGTCCTACATCGAACTCTGGAAGTAGTTTGCCTTTAAGAAAAATGTAATGGTTCCCTTGAAGGCCTCAAACCTTTGACATGATTACATTCCTTTCCAGCTAATAAAGAAATGAAACAAATTCTGTCAGTCACCTTTCCAACTCTGAAATTCTTTTTAAATGAATCATGGAACAGATAGCAAGGGGAGTATTTCTCAGTTTGGCCGAACGACATAAATTTCAGGAAGGTTTTCAGAAGAGGCAGCGTTTGTAATTTATGTACTTTGATATTCGGTTGATATTTGATCGAAACTGATTAATAATTTTTGGGGCGGCACGGTGGCGCAGCGGTAGAGTTGCTGCCTTACTGCGCCAGGGACCTGGGTTCGATCCTGACCACGGGTGCTGTCTGTACGGAGGTTGTACGTTCTCCCCGTGACCGCGTGGGGTTTCCCCGGTGCTCTGCTTTCCTCCCACATTCCAAAGACGCGCAGGTTTGTAGGTTAATTGTCTTCTGTAAATTGTCCCTAGTGTGTAGGGTAGAACTACTGTATGGTGTGATCATTGGTCGCCACTGACTTGGTGGACCGAAGGGCCAGTTTCCGCACTGTATCTCGAAACTGAACTAAACCAATTTTAACAGGAAATTTTCGTAGGAAATGCACTGGTACAATTATAATTGTAGTAAATGCCTTCTATGTTCTGTGTGCTGATGCAAAGATTTCATTGTCCTATCAGGGACACATGACAATAAACTCACTTGAACTTGAACTTGAATAATTGAATAGTGTTTCAAAAGGGAGAATGGACATTATTGCTGGAATTAAAGAAAATATGGATTCTTGGGTGTTGTTATAACAGGATATATCCGGTGGCGCTGTTGCTAGCTGCCTCCGCCCACTGTCTGGCCCTCTTTTTTTATTTTGTCATGTTTAGAGTGTATCTCAAAACTAAACTCCAATGGTTTTGTGTACAAGATCATGCGAGGAATAGATCACGTTAACGCACGGTGATCAGAGTAGAGGAATTGAGAACCAGAGGATGATGCTTTGAGGTGAGGGGGGGAAATATTTAATAAGAACTTGAGGGGTAACTTCTTTACACAAAGGGTGGTGGGTAACCATGGCTACACACCATCAGAGATGTTCAGTTTATCCTATCTTTCTGTCCACCACCTTCTCTGGGTAGATTACTATTGGGAATAGATAAGGTGAATGCCCAGTGCCTTTTACCCAGAGCAGGGGAATCAAGAACCAGTGGACATGGGTTTAAGTCGAGAGAGAAGAGATTTATTAGGAACCTGAGGGGCAACTTTTTCACACAAAGGGTGGTGGGCGTATGGAACGAGCTGCCGGAGGAGTTAGTCGAGGCAGGGACTAATGCTATTTATAAGAACCTTTTTGACAAGTACATGGATAGGAAAGGTTTAGAGGGAAATGGGCCAAATGCAGGCAGTGTGACTCATGTAAGATAGGGCATGATGATCGGTGTGGGCAAGTTGGGCCGAAGGACCTGTTTCCACACTGAATGACTCTATGGCACTACGACCTAAACAATATGAATATGTGACACATTATGCAGAGTGACCAGAAAACTACACACATGCGCCTTCCCCTCCCCTTCCCAGCACTCCCACAGCCCACTGTCTCCGCCTCTTCCTTTCTTCTTCCCCCCACCCCCCCTCCCCCACCCCCACATCAGTCTGACGAAGGGTCTTGACCCGAAAGGTCGCCTATTCCTTCGCTCCGTTGATGCTGCCTCACCCGCTGAGTTTCTCCAGCATTTTTGTCTACTTTCGATCTTTCCAGCATCTGCAGTTCTTTCTTGAACACATGAATCTTATTAATCAGTGAGATGAAAGATAAAGCTTGGTTAACATGCGGTTGTCAGCTTGGAAGTAATTGTGTGTTTGTTTTCATTGAGTGTTTCATTGAGTGTTTCGAGTTTCCTATGGTGATGGTTACCTACGGAGAGAATGGAAAGCTCAGCGTATCAGTGACCAAATGGTGCCAGCACAATAACCTGGCCCTCAACACCAACAAAACCAAGGAACTGATGTGGACTTTGGAAGGGGTAGGATAGGGACCCACAATCCTGTTTACATCATGGTGGAAAGGGTCAAGAACTTCAAATTCCTGGGCGCGCACATTTCCGAAGATCTTTCCTGGTCCCAGCTTATTTATGTGTATATTGAACTGAACTGTTCTGTATTTATGCTTACAATATTCTGTTGTGCTGCAGCAAGCAAGAATTTCATGGTCCTATCTGGGACACATGACAATAAACTCTCTTGACTTGATCCTGTGAGAATTTAATTTGATATTTCTGGTCAGTTGTTTTCAGATGTTATTTTCCACATAATTTTGGTGGAAGATTGACAACACAATACAAATAGGCCTCATTATTTCACTCTTATAGGATGCAGAAAATTCTATTGGATTGTTTAAAAATGCCTTAAAGTTTGAACTTAACCTTATTGCAGAAACACAGTTAAAACTAGCCTAAACTTTAAGGATAAGGGGAAGTTTAAGGATAAGGGGGAAGTCTTTTAGGACCAAGATGAGAAAATCGTTTTTCACACAGAGAGTGGTGAATCTGTGGAATTCTCTGCCACAGAAGGTAGTTGAGGCCAGTTCGTTGGCCATATTTAAGAGGCAGTTGGATGTGGCCCTTGTGGCTGAAGGGATCAGGGGGTATGGAGAGAAGGCAGGTACAGGATACTGAGTTGGATGATCAGCCATGATCATATTGAATGGCGGTGCAGGCTCAAAGGCCCGAATGGCCTGCTCCTGCACCTAATTTCTATGTTTCTAGGTGTGTCCATCAATGCTTTTCTTCAGTGATTGTTAGGAATGAATGCTGCTAAAGGTTTTCAGCTTTTTTCAGGTGTACAGCATGGAAACAGGCCCTTCGGCCCACTGAGTGCATGCCTACCATCGATCACCCGTTCCCACTAGTTCTATGTTTTCACACTTTCAATTGCTCCCTACACACTATGGGGCAATTTACAGAGAGGCAATTAACCTACAAACCCGCACGTCTTTGGGATGTGGGATGAAGTGGTAGAGTTGCTGCCTTACAGCGCCAGAGACCCGGGTTCGATCCTGACTACGGGTGCTGTCTAATACAGAGTTTGTACGTTCTCCCTGTGACCTGCGTGGGTTTTCACCGAGATCTTCGGCTTCTTCCCACACTCCAAAGACGTACAGGTTTGCAGGTTAATTGGCCTGGCGTATGTGTAAATTGTCCCGAGTGTGTGTAGGATAGTGTTAGTGTGCGGGATTTGCTGGTCGGTGCGGGGTTGGTGGGTTGAAGCGCCTGTTTCCGTGCTGTATCTCTAAAAAAGAAACCGGAGCACCCGGTGGAAACCCACGCGTGCACAGGGAGAACGTGCAAACCCAGCACAGGCAGCACCCGAGATCAGTATCGAACCCGTGTCTCTGACGCTGTGAGGCAGCAGCTCTACCCGCTGCGCCACCGTGTCTCCCGCATGTTACTGGCCTCTAATGAACAGCTGTCTCTGATCCTTCTGAGAGAAAAAAAAATGTTGGTTTAAAACCTTTGATCACACGCATAATTAGACGTTTATAATCATTCCAGTATTTACAGCTAAACACATTTAATTAGAAAGTATTTCATGTTTACAAAAGCAGAATGCCTTGATGATTTGATAGCATGAAGACAAATTCAGATAACTGCACACTAAAATGGATAACCTTGAAATCCTTGCTCTTCAAAACATTTTGTTAACATGGTTTTGAATTACTCGGGTGTAAGTATACTGTAGAAAGTGATGGTGACTTTTTAATGTGCAAAGTGATAGTGTGATAAATCTGTTGGGACACAGACACCTCGTGTTACTGTGCAATAAATTTTGCTGATGGCTTCCAGCCACTGATCTTCTTGAAGAAGCGATGGGTTCTTTGTTAATTATCAGATGTAATGCCGACTTTATATGGAGTTCAAAGGCTCTCGTGCACTCCGTATGTAACTCAATGCCTTTAAACCCTCTATTGTGCTCCTCCAAAGATCCTTCCAAGGCCCATTGTGGAACTGCACAGACTCCACTGCTCAACATATAACACCTCCTAATAATGCATGGCTTTTAGGCACCGGGATTAGCTGGCATTGAATAATAATAACCGCTTTGGTTACTGTCAGCCTTCTTTATCCCCACACAATAACACACGGCATGTGTTACAGACAATGGCATCGCAATATCTCCCCGGAATGCCGTCCAAACGTACGGCGTGTGTGAGAGAAATGCGACTCCCAGTCTGCGTTGTTGCATCGAGCATGCACTTCTGAGTGGAGTTACGCTGGAGAAGGCACAAAGTGCCGGAGTAACTCAGCGGGTCAGGCGGCCTGGCTGGATAACATGGACAGCCGTTAACGTTTCCGGTCGGGACCCTTCTTGTGAGTCGTGAGTCTGTGAAATTCTCTGCCACAGAAAGCAGTGGATGTATTCAAGAGAGATTTCGATATAGCTCTTAGGGCTAACGGAATCAAGGGATTTGGGGAGAAAGCAGGAACATTGTACTGGTTCTGGATGATCAGCCATGATCATATTGAATGGCGGTGCTGGCTCGAAGGGCCGAATGGCCTCCCCCTGCACCTACTTTCTTTGTTTCCATGTTGCTATGTCTCTTCAGACTCATAGAGTTACACTACATCTTCTATGGAACGAGTGGGCAAGACAATTTAGTTTAGTTTAGTTTAATGATACAGCATGGAGTCAGACCCTTTGGCCCACTGAGTCCACATCGACTATCGATCACCCGTTCACACTAGTTCAATGTTATCCCACTTTCACACTATCACACTAGGGGCAATGTTCAGAAGCCGATGAACCTACAAACCTGCATGTCGTTTTGATGTGGGAGGAGACCGGACAATCTGGAGGAAACCCACAAAGTCACTGGGAGAACGTGCCAACTCCACACAGACAGCACCTGAGATCAGGATCGAACCCGGGTGTCTGGCTCCGTGAGGCAGCAACTCTACCAGCTGTACCACCCACAATTATAAACATGGTAAATTAAAAAAAATATTGGATCTCTGTAAACATAAAATGCTCTATGGTAAAATAAAAATTGTAGAAACATTTTATGCACAAAAGGACGCAAAGTGCTGGGGTAACTCAGCGGGGGGATCCGGCAGCATCTCTGGAGGACACGGATTGGTGACATTTCATGTCTAGACCCTTCTTCAGAATCAAATGTGTCCACTTCAGTGAGAGTGGAGACTGGATTATCAAATATCTATTACATTACGATGCCGCAGTTGTCTCTGGAACTGATGCGCTACAATGATGAGATGCTGAGAACGTTATTTGCGTTTATTCCCTTTATCATGTGCGTGTACAATGTGGATGGCTCGATTGTAATCATGTATTGTCTTTCCGTCGGCTGCCTAGCACGCAGCAAAAGATTTCCAACTGTACCTCAGTGCACGTGACATTAAACTAAACAAAATCAAACTAAATAAAATAAACTAAACTATACTCTGCACTTTGTACCTTTCCCTTGTAGGGAAAGTTGTAGACTCTACTTGATTTTGGCTTAATTGTATATATGTGGAGTTTATATGATTTCTTTGGATAGCACGCAATTTACACAAAGCTTTTCACTGTACCTCGGTTCGCATGACTGTATTCAACTTAAACCTAAACCAGCAGTGCTGTGCTGTAGTTTAGGAATCATGGCCAATTTTAATTAGTCAGAAAGGTGGGTTTTACTAATTGAGGTCAAATCCAAACATTGTTGTCAGACCTGAGGAATTCCCCCTGTTTTAATTAATATTTGTTTTGCCTACATCAGCATCCCTTTGTAACATCAGAGGGTAGATAATCAGTGGAATTAAAATCATGTTCCCACGTGTGTGAAGCCATCAGCTGTTAAAGAAGCTGTCGGCCTATGATAATGGCTGCCATTAATGAGCCTTCCTGGCCCGGAGGCTTTGACGAGCTTTATCCTGAGGCCATCATTATCATTGATCTATCAACGTGAACCGACCTTACAGCCACTGCATGTTCAAAATCGTACCAGCAATGACAAAAGATAAAGAAAGAGAACTCACACGGATAAACTGGCCCTTCTGATGGAAACTCTGCGCGATGTCATATACTTGAACAACCTGCTTGCCTTCACACAGTCTGAAGAAGGGTCTCGACCCGAAACATCACCTGTAGTGTTCCTTTTCTTCAGAGATGCTGTCTGACCCGCTGAGTTACTCCGGCTTTTTGTGTCTATAACCATATAACCATATAACAGGCTAGGACGTTATTCAATGGGGTGCAGGAGGATGAGGGGTGATCTTATAAAGGTGTATAAAATCATGAGGGGAATATCTTGGCTATATACAAACTTTATTTTTCTCCAGAATATCAGTATTTTTTTCCAGAGAATCAAGAACCAAAGGGCATAGGTTTGAGGCAAAAGATTTAATAGGAACCTGAGGGCAGCTTTTTCTCTCAGAGTGTATGGAGTGTGAGTGTATGGAAAGAACTGCTAGAGGAGGTCGCTGAGGCAGGTACTATTAGGCATTTAATAGACACTTGGACAGGTACATGGATGGGAAATGTTTAGAAAGATATGGCTCAAACAAAGGCAAATGGGACTAGCTCAGATGGGGCATTTTGGTTGGCATGCATGAGTTGGGCCAAAGGGTCTGTTTTCTGTGCTGTATGACTCCATGGGAACTGATTGTGGATGATCAGCCATGATCACAGTGAATGGCAGTGCTGGCTTGAAGTGCCGAATGGCCTACTCCTGCACCTATTGTCTATTGAGCCAAGAGAAACCTTTAACATTTATGACATTACAGAATTTCCTTTGTAATGACATTCCTGTAAATCATATCACTTTCCACTCAGCTACAGCGGGTCCTTAAATTTAGATTCACCATCCATTCCCTCGTTAAAGCTGTACGTATCTTGTTAATGTAGAGATTGGTAGCAGCTATCTAGATGATCTACAGGGAAGTACATGAACCAGACAAGATTTCACCTGGATTCAGAGCAAAGACAGGTTTGTCCAGTGACATCTTACAGATCTTGATCGATAAAAGATACGCAAGGTTTTCTGATACCCTTTAAAAACTAAGAGCATTTTTGGGCAGCGCGGTGGCGCAGCGGGAGAGTCGCTGCCTCACAGCGCCAGAGCCCCGGGTTTGATCCGGGCTCCGGGTGCTGTCTGCAAAGAGTTTGTACGTTCTCCCCGTGACCTCGTGGGTTTTCACCAGGTGCTCTGGTTTCCTCCCACGCTCCCAAAGACGTAAAGGTTTGTAGAGTAATTGGCTTTGGTGAATTTGTCCGTACTGTGTGGGATAGTGTTACTGTACGGTTATCACTAGTCGTGGAGTCGATGGGCCAAAGGGCCTGCTTCCACGCTGTGTTTCTCCAAACTCTGAAGATTAAAGTCGAAAGCCATGATCTCATGGATTTTATCAGACTGAAAGAAGTGCCGGTTTGTAGGTTAATTGGCTTCTGTAAATTGTCCCTGTTGTGTAGGATAGAGCTAGCATATGGGTGATCGCTGGCCGGCGCTGACCCGATGGGCTGAAGGGCCTGTTTCCTCGCCGTATCTCTAAACTAAACTAGACTAAACTACTCTAAAACTATCGATGAAGGGCGTGAGCAGATTCTTCAGAGAGCGAGGTAAAATTGACAGCGCACCAAATTCCATTCCACTTAGTTTTTGCGCAAAAGATACGGTGACGGTTTTTATCTCCTCAAACCCCTTTAATCACAACTAGCTTCTGTTTCTGTTTAATCTACAGCTGAATCTGGAAGGTCGGGATGTACTGCACTAACATAACAGGAGGGAATTTTTTCCGGTTCCGATGTGTCATTTGGAAAGATTCCAAGTACCAATATTTGCAATTCAGAAGTTCCCAAGAGAGCCAATTGCATTTTGTGTAGGAAGGAACTGCAGATGCTGGTTGAAACCGCAGGTAGACACGAAATGCTGGAGTAATTCAGCGAGACAGGCAGCATCTCTGGAGAAAAGAAATGGGTGACGTTTCGGGTCGAGACCCTTCTTCAGACAGGTTAGGGTTAAGGGAAACGAGAGATATAGATGGTGATGTGCAGAGATAAAGAACAATGAAGGAAAGATATGCAAAAAAGTAACGATGATATGGGAAACAGGCTATTGTTAGTGAAAATGAGAAAGCTGGTGCGACTTGGGTGGGGGAGGGATAGAGAGAGAGGGAATGCCGGGGCTACCTAAAATAAGAGAAATCAATATTCATACCGCTGGGCTGTAAGCTGCCCAAGCAAAATATGAGATGCTGGTCCTCCAATTTGCATTTAGACTCACTCTGACAACGGAGGAGTCCTAGGGCAGAGAGGTCTATATGGGAAAGAACTGCAGATGCTGGTTTAAATCGAAGGTAGACACAAAATGCTGGAGCGACTCAGCGGTACAGGCAGCATCTCTGGAAAGAAGGAATGGGTGGCGTTTCTGGTCGAGACCCTTCTTACGTCACCCCTTCCTTCTCTCCAGAGATGCTGCCTGTCCCGCTGAGTTACTCCAGCATTTTGTGTCCAGGGTCTGTGTGGGAATGGGAAGGAGAATTAAAGTGTTCAGCAACCAGGAGATCAGGTAGGTTCAGACGGGCTGAGCGAAGGTGTTCCGCAAAAGATACAAGATACATTTATTTGTCACATGTGCCAGTTGGCACAGTGAAATGAAATCACCATGCAGCCACAGTAAAAATAAAGAACATGACATAGAGTTGATAGAATTCAACATAAAACATCCCCACACAGCAGGATCGACTTGGAGCTGTGGCGGCGCTCCGGCGTTTCGGCAGCGGCAGCGGCCTGACTTGGAGCTGCGGCCCGACCTAGCAGCAGCAGCGGCCCGACTTGGAGCTGCGGTCCGGCCTAGCAGCGGCGGCGGCCCGACTTGGAGCTGTGGCGGCATTCCGGCGTTCCGGTGGCGGCGGTGGCCCGACTTGGAGCTGTGGCCTGACTTTGGTGCTGTGGCGGTGTTCTGGCGTTTCGGCGTTGCCGGCGGCGTCGGAGGCCTGGATCGCCTCAGCGCAGAGGGAGAACAAGGAGGGAAGAGACAAAGACTAAGACTTTTGCCTTCCATCACAGTGAGGAGGTGTTTGGTGAACTCACTGTGGTGGATGTTAAATTTGTGTTTATTGTGTGTTTTTGTTACTTTTATTATATGTATGACTGCAGGCACGAAATTACGTTCAGACCGAAAGGTCTGAATGACAATAATGGTAATCTAAATCTAAATCTAAAATCAAAGTTTCCCACTGTGAGGGAAGGCACCAAAGTCAGTCTCTTCCTCCAATGTTCCCCACTGGTCAGGGCCTCCCCGAGCCCTCCGCAGTCGTCGCTACGGGCGCCCGATGTTCAGGCCCGCTCGCCGGGGTGATGGAAGTCCGACGTCGGGGCTGGGGGACGTCCTCAGTGGCCTGGACATCAGAGTCGTCCCCCTCCTACCGGAGTCCGCGGCTCCAAAGGTCCACAGGCCGCACCGGGCGGAGATGCAACATTGGCGGCCCTCGGCAAAGGGCCCCGGGACTCCACAAAGTTGTTCAACGCCGCCCGCGTTAGAAGTTCTCCCAAACCAGAGCTCCACGATGTTGGAGCAGCGGCCCAACGCTCCGGAGCTCCAAACGGCGACCCAGGTAGGCATCGCCCGCTCCGCGGTGAATCCAGCGATGCGCTGCCGCTGTTGTAGCTCTGGTCCGGTTCCCGGTCCTTGGCAGGAAAGGCCGCTCTAGGCCGCGAGGTGGGGGGCGAGGACGCGACTCGGAGAAATAGTCGCGTCCCCGCCAGGAAGCGACTGGGAATTAGTTTCCCCCTTACCCTGCCCCCCTCCCCCACATATAAAAGTTAAAGATTCCCCAAAAAACACACTTTAAACTGACTAAAAATTTAAAAAAAGATTGAAAAACAAACGGGCTGCAGGCAGAGGCTGCTGTCAGTGCAGCGCCCCTAGATCGCCCAGTCTACGTTTGGTCACACTGATGTATAAAAGTCCACATCTTGAACAACGGATACAGTAGATGAGGTTGGAGGAGGTGCAAGTGAACCTCTGCCGAACTTGAAAGGGGCTGTCGGGGTCTCCAGATACACTCCAGGCTTTCTGCATCTTTAGAAGCAGGTACCAATGGACACTACGGGATCTATTAGGGGCATCTAAGACAATGCATTTTAAAATGCTCTGTTCGCTTGTTAATCAGACATGAAAAGCGACTTTAGTTTTCACGTGGGACAGTTGACGTTTTCAATAAAACCTCCAGTTATTTTTTAAAATCCTGAATCATTCATTCCTCAATCGATGCAGACTCTTTGCATTGTTCAATAGATTTAGCTTTGGTTTTCAGTCGGGTAACACTGCCAGGTGGTGAAATGGGAGTTTTCACCTGAGAATTCTACAAAGCTCCTTGCTGAATCCAAGAAACCTCTGTCGCTCAGAAACAGATTTAAATTTGCCCGTAAATATTTTTCCATCCAAACTTGAACCGCCTGAGGATATTTTAACCATGCAGTTCATCAGCAAATTATTTTAAGCATTAGGCATACGTAATAATATTAATATTTATTATCCTAATAATTACTTACAATGGAATATTGCTAGTATGCTAAGTAAGTCAAGTCGTAAGACAATGCTCATGATTCTCATAGAAACATAGAAAACAGGTGCAGGAGTAGGCCATTCAGCCCTTCGAGCCAGCACCGCCATTCAATATGATCATGGCTGATCATCCAGAATCAGTATCCCGTTCCGGCTTTCTGCCCATATCCCATGATTCCTTTAGCCCGAAGTGCCAAATCTAACTCTCTCTTGAAAACATCCAGTGAATTGGCCTCCACTGCCTCCTGTGGCAGAGAATTCCACAGATTCACAACTCTCTGGGTGAAAAAGCTTTTCCTCATCCCTGTCCTAAATGGCCGACCCCTTATTCTTAAACTGTGACTCCCTGGTTCTGGACTCCCCCAACATCGGGAACATTTTTCCTACAGATTTTTCCTCTTTCTCGCCGTGAATTCAATTGAGCATCATTTAATCCTGTAGTAATTTCCCCGAGGCTCGTATCGGTTTTATTACGACAATCACAGATTGCTCAAAGCTACTTTCAGATCCATAGAGCTCTACAGCACGGAAACAGGCCCTTCAGCCCGTGCCAAATAAGATGCCCCATCTATACTAGTCCCATCCGCCCATCTTTGGCCTACATCCCTCTAAAACATCGGTCCTATCCATGTACTTATCCAAATGCCTATTATATGTTGTTATGGTACCAGCCTCAGCCGCCTCTTTATACCCACCACCCTCATTCAAAACTAACCTTGCTAAGTCGGAAAATAATCAATACTTAACTCATCATTATTTATTTGGGTTTGCATTGAAAAGGGCACTTGTTTTTCCATTAACCCACCACCCTCTGTTTGAAAAAGCTGCTTCCCAGGTTCCTAGTAAATCTTTCCCACCTCACCTTAAACCGATGACCCTAGTTCTTGATTCCCCTATTCTGTGTAACAGACTTGGTGCATCCACCCGATCCATTCCCCTCATGTTCTTGTACACCTCTACAAGATCACCCCTCATCCTCCTGCGCTCCAAGGAATAGAGTCCTTGCCTCCCAGTAGCTCAGGCCCCCGGGTCCTGGCAACAACCTCGTAAATCTTCTCTGCACCCAGGCTGGTAAAATGGATCGGTTGTGGACATGATCTTGGGTTCCGAGGTGTAGAATCCTACAACTGTGTGAAGCATTTCTTAATGGAAGGGAGGCTGGTTTGTGTGATGGTCTGTACTGCGTCTGTGATTTATTACTGTCTTGGATGGAGCTGTTCCCAAACCATGCTGTGATAAACCCCCGTTAAAATGCTTTCTGTGGCACACCTGTAGACGGTGAGACAAACATGAGAAGGTAATGTCATCTAACCTAAAAACAGTTTTTTTAACAGCCAAAAATCTGTAGCCACCCTTTGATCTGGCATTTTGTTGGTTCACATGCTTGATCAATGGTGTTTTATCATTAATGTTTTTATTATTATTAATGTTTAGTGTTTTCTGAGTCATTCGTAACTGTCACTGTATGTCATGTTGTTACTTGTGGTCGGAGCATCGAGGCAAATTCCTTGTATGTGAATACTTGGCCAATAAACTGACTTACTTACTTACTTACTTATCTGTAACCCATGGATTGGTGCAGCCATATCCACTTCTATCGCTTCTTCCTGCAGCTCGTTCCAGATGCAGACCTAGTGATGAGGTCCCTTCTTCATCTAAGGGTTAGATTTAAACAAGCACCCCCAACACCTGCCAAACTTTGCCCAGTCCCCACCACCTCTCTTCCAGCTTTCTCTCCCCCCCTACTACAATCAGTCTAAAGTAGGGTCCTGACCCGAAAAGCCCATGTTCTCCAGAGATGCTGCCTGGCCCGCTGAGTTACTCCAGCACTTTGTGTTTTCTTTCAGATTAAATCTTCTTTGAGAATTCATCTAAGTTTTCTTTTAGATTCGATTATTTTAGATTTTCTTTTAGATTGGGGGCAGCACGGTGGCGCAGCGGTAGAGTTGCTGCCTCACAGCGCCAGAGACCCAGGTTCGATCCCGACTGCAGAGTTTTTACGTTCTCCCTGAGTTTTCTCCGGGTGCTCCGGTTTCCTCCCACACTCCAAGGACATGCAGGTTGTAGGTTAATTGGCTTCGGTAAAAGCTATAAAGTGTCCCTGGTGGACGGGGATCGCTGGTCGGCGCAGACTCGGAGGGCTGAAGGGTATGTATCTCTAAACTAAACTAAAGGCAGTTTGCTTCATGATATTTAAGAAAGACGTATTAATTTTGCATTTTGCTTGAGCTCAAGATGTCCAGTGGAGTACATTTTAAAATGTTATTGCTGTTGCAATGTGAATATATATTTAAGCAATTATTTAATATATTCCATCTTTAATGACTGAGATGATGAAGTAATTCAACAGTCATGCAGCTGATGACAATATCTGCCAGTGTCCCACAGGGGGCAGTATTTTCATTTGATTTTAATGTAATGAATTCTCAATGCAGTTCAACAACTGTGGCCCGGTGGCGCAGCCATAGAGTCGCTGCCTCACGGGCCAGCGACCCAGGTTCGATTCTGACCTCGGGTGCCGTCTGTACAGAGTTTGCACGTTCTCCCCGTGACCGCGTGGGTTTCCTCTGGTTTCTCTAGAAGTTAGGAGATTGAGAGGGGATCTTATAGAAACTTACAAAATTCTTAAGGGGTTGGACAGGCTAGATGCAGGAAGATTGTTCCCGATGTTGGGGAAGTCCAGGACAAGGGGTCACAGCTTAAGGATAAGGGGGAAATCCTTTAAGACCGAGATGAGAAAGACTTTTTTCACACAGAGAGTGGTGAGTCTCTGGAACTCTCTGCCACAGAGGGTAGTTGAGGCCAGTTCATTGGCTATATTTAAGAGGGAGTTAGATGTGGCCCTCGTGGCTAAGGGGATCAGAGGGTATGGAGAGAAGGCAGGTACAGGATACTGAGTTGGATGATCAGCCATGATCATATTGAATGGCGGTGCAGGCTCGAAGGGCCGAATGGCCTACTCCTGCACCTAATTTCTATGTTTCTATGTTTCTATGTTTCTCCAGTTTCCTCCTACATCCCAAAAACGTGTGGGGTTTGTAGGTGAATTGGCTTTGGTAAAATTGCAAAATTGTCCCTGGCGTGTGTGTAGGATAGTGTTAATGTGTGGGGATCGCTGGTCGGTGCGAATTGGCTTCTGTAAATTGTCCCTAGTGTGTAGGATAGAACTAGCATACGGGGTGACTGTTGGTCGGCACGGACTCGGTGGGCCGAAGGGCCTGTTTCTCCGCGGTGTCTTTAAATTAATTTAAACTAAACTTAATTCGCCCTGCAAATATTTTCAGCCTCAACAAGTTTACCACACAAGATGCAGATTGTATGAATTAGTCTGTTTAGAAAGTGAACATATGGGGATGAATAGATAGCACATATTGCCATATTTCAATTATGTCCTTGAGAACATTGCCAGAAAAGTTATGGATGATCGTAAAGTATCAAATACACAAACACTTAATCAATAGCTGATGTGTCTCAACAGCACAATTAGTCAGAGAGTGATACAACATGGACACAGGCCTTTCAGCCCAACTTGCCCACACCAACCAACATGCCCCACCTAGACTAGTCCCACCTGCCTGCGTTTGGCCCATATCCCGCTAAACCTGTCCTATCCATGTACCTGTCTAAATGTTTCTTAAACGTTGCGATAGTCCCGACCACAACTACCTCCTCCGGCATCTTGTTTCATGCACCCGCCACCCTGTGTGTTAGAAACTCACCCCTCAGATTCCTATTTAATCTTTCCCCCCCTCACCTTAAACCTGCCCTCGGGTCCTCGATTCCCCTACTCTGGGCATGAGACTCTGTGCGTCTACCCGATCTATTCCTCGGTGGTGCAGCAGTAGAGTTGCTGCCTCACAGCGCCAGATATCCGGTTTCGATCCCGACTACGGGTGCTGTCTGTACGGAGTTTGTACATTCTCCCCGTGATCAGCATGGGGTTTTTTTCGGGATCGCCTGTTTCCCCCCACACTCCAAAGACGTACATGCTTGTAGGTTAATTGGCTTGGGTAAAATAGGAAAGTTGTCCCTGGCGCGTGGGTAGGGTAGTGTTAGTGCACGGGGATCGCTGGTCGGTGCGGACTCGGTGGGCCGAGGTTTCTGGGCTGTATCTCTAAACTAAATTAAACTCAACTAAATAAAGTAACGGGTGGGAGATGAGGGGGGACAGTGGAGGGGGGAGATCAACATGTCAACCAAGAGGCTTTGCAGCGTACAACAGGGATTAGTTCAGTTTAGTTTAGTTTTGTTTAGTTTAGTTTAGAGATACAAGTGCAGAATCAGGCCCTTCGGCCTACCGAGTCCGTTCCGTCCAGCCGAACCCCGAACACTAACACTACCCTACACACACTAAGGACAATTTCTACATTTATTACCTAGCCAATTAACCTACAATTAAACCTGTACGTCTTTGGAGTGTGGGAGGAAACCGAAGATCTCGGATAAATCCCACGCAGGTCATGAGGAGAATGTACAAACTCCGTTAAATTATCCCTAATGTGTGTAGTGTTAATGTGCGCGGATCGCTGGTTGGCGCGGTTTCGGTGGGCCGAAGGGCCTGTTTCCGCGCTGCATCTCTAAGCGAATAAACTAAAATGTAAAAGGGATCCGCGGCAAGGCAAATGCTTCGCCTCTCTGGCAGACTGAAGAGTAATTTCCACCTTTGCAGCTTTTGAAGCAGGTATCCCTCTTTCACTATTAAGTTCTTGCTCAACTGTAGTCACTACATATTTCATCCAAACCCAACGTTGCATTGTCGCAAATTAATTAATGGTTAAATCATCATTATTTATTTGTTTCACATTTAAAAGGGCAGTTGCTTTTTTATGACTATGAGTGTTGAGCAGAAATCAGCTACACTTGTGTCAGGCAATGTTATCAGGCAACTGAGTCACCCTAACAACAACTGGAGAGCAGTCCTGAACGATTATCCACCTCACTTGGACTATCTTGGATCGGACTTTACCAGCTTTACCTTGCACAGCTCGGTTTGGGAACAACTCCATCCAAGACCGCAAGAACCTCCCTCCAAAACTGACTCCATTTATACCTCACGCTGCCTCGGCAGGGCCAGCAGCGTAGTCAAGGACAAGTCACACCCCGGCCACTCCCTCTTCTCGCCTCTCCCATCAGGCAAAAGGTATAGAAGTGCGAAAACGCACAACTCCAGATTCAGGGACAGTTTTGTCCCTGTCCCACTTAGGAACTTAGGGCATTAGGAAACCTGAACGGAAACCTCTGGAGACTTTGCGCCCCACCCAAGGTTTCCGTGCGGTTCCCGGAGGTTTTTGTCATCCGGCAACCACCTTCAACTAGCATCGCAACCGGCTTCGACTAAAAAATTACCGATTTTTAAAACGGAAACCACTTTCGACCATTAGGGAGACTGACAAAAACCTCCGGGAACCGCACGGAAACCTTGGGTGGGGCGCAGTCTCCAGAGGTTTCCGTTCAGGTTTCCTAATGCCCCTCTCCCACTTAGGAAGCCTGAGCGGAAACCTCTGGACACTTTGTGCCCCACCCAAGGTTTCCGTGCGGTTCCCGGAGGTTCCCAGAGGTTCCCGGAGGTTTTTGTCAGTTTCGACCATTAGGGAGACTGACAAAAACCTCCGGGAACTTTCAGGAACCGCACGGACACCTTGGGTGGGGCGCAAAGTCTCCAGAGGTTTCCGTTCAGGTTTCCTAAGTGGGACAGGGGCATTACTTCCCAGCTGTTATCAGCCAACTGAGAGCAGTGCTGAACTACTGATAGAAACTCTTTGGTGACCCTCGGACTATCCTTGATTGTACTTTACTAGCTAAAAACGACCGCGTGTTTTTTTTCCAGGTACTCTGATTTCCTTCCCACAGTTCAAAGACGTGCAGGTTTGCAGGTTAATTGGCCTCTGTAAAATGCCTCCAGTGTGGGATACTTTAGAACGCACGTACGAGTGATCGATGGGTCTCGACCCGAAACGTCACCTATTCCTTCGCTCCATAGATGCTGCCGCACCCGCTGAGTTTCTCCAGCATTTTTATCTGCCTACGAGTGATCGATGATCGGTATGAACTCGGTGGGCTGAAGGGCCTGTTTCCACGTTGTATCTCTAAACTCTGAACATCACAAAACCGGTACTAGAGTCCCGTGTTGGATTATGGTCCCTGCCGGAGTACTGGCTGAAGAATGTTCAAGAAGGAACTGCAGATGCTGTAAAATCGAAGGTAGACAAAAGTGCTGGAGAAACTCAGCGGGTGCGGCAGCATCTATGGAGCGAAGGAAATAGGCAACGTTTCAGGGGAAAACCCTTCTTCAGACTGATCAAGATTCTTCAGACTGATCAAGATCAACCTGAAACGTCACCCATCCATGTTCTCCAGAGATGCTGCCTGATCGGCTGAGGTTCTCCAGCACTTTGTGTCTATCTTTGGATTATGGTCAGTTTGACTGCCCTCAAGACAAAGAGCACAAAAGGCCTGGAGCTCTTTCTACACACCTACCCGGGAGAAGAATCTCGCCATAAATGTGCACAAAGGGAAGCGTGTTTTCTGAGGCATTTATGTTATGACAGCATGCACAGGTGTGTAAACATTTACTCTCTTCCCAACTGTAGTGTGTGGGCAGTTGCTTGCTTAATGCTGCTTCTCCAACTCTATTGGACTCAATGGAGAGTTCATCTCTGCACAGACCAGCAATCGCTGGGGCAAACTGGCTGATCCCTCAAAATGAACAAAAAAGACCACTTATACAAGAAGCATTTTCACTCTGCTTCAAGAAAGATCGAACAAAAATAAGCGATTGGGGCTGTTCAGAACTTGTTGTAAAACAGCCATGTTCCCGACACACATCCAATGCCCTTGAGTTAGAATCACTGGAGGATAAATATTAGCTTGAAAAATACAAATGGTTCCCCAACACACACCCACTGTGAACAATCCACATATCCTTAATCATTCATAGACTGGACTACCAATTAATCTTGCGATCTACACCTTTTTCACCATGGATGGAACATATTGCGAATATTTGCATTAGAAGAGAGGATTTGCGTTTGACCTTTTACCTGCAAAATAATTATTTACTTAATGCAACGTGAAGGTAGGACTTCCGATCTGAGTGTGAATTTAGTGAGCGAGCGATTTTAGTTTAGAGATACAGCGCGGAAACAGGTCCTTCGGCCCACTGAGTCCACTCCGACCAGCGATCCCTGCACGCTAACCCCACACACACTCTGGGCAATTTACCATTGTCACCGAAGCCAATTAACCTACAAACCTGTACGCCTTTGGAATGTGGGAGGAAACCGGAGCACCCGGAGAAAACCCACGCAGGTCATGGGGAGAAGGTACAAACTCCGTACAGACATCACCCGTCGACAGGATCGAACGCAGGCATCTGGCGCTGTGAGGCAGTAGCTCTACCCGCTGTGCCGACTATTCCACAGTACATCATTTAAGTCTCGGGAAGTTATTATGTAGCTCTACAGGACTTTGGTTGTGCCACACTTGGAGTATAATGTGTAGTTCTGGCCGCCCCGCTGTAGGGAGGACTTGGTGGCTTTGGTGAGAGAGCAGAGGAGGTTTACCAGAATTATATAATAAAAAGCCTCTGCATTTGCTAGCTCAGTCCTGACCCGAAACGTCACCTCTCCATTTTCAATGGTGCTTTTACTGTCACTCGTGTAAACACCCAGTGAAATGATTTTCTTACTTACAGTCCAGTACAGTATTCCCATACCCAAACACATCCTCGATTAGCAAGCGTACAGAAATAGTCTACTGAGCCCGCGTGCATTTTTGATGCCATTTCCCCGGAGATGCTGCCTGACCCGCTGAGTTATTCCACAATTTTGTGCCTATCTTTATCAGAACGATGCCTGGATTAGGAGTTCATCGAGTCATAGAGTGATAGTGTGGAAACAGGTACTTCGGCCCAACTTGCCCACACCAGCCAATATGTCTCAGGTACACTAGACCCACCTGCCTGCACCTGGTCCATATCCCTCCAAACCTGTCCTATCCATGTACCTGTCTAACTGTTTCTTAAACGTTGGGATAGTCCCAGCCTCAACTATCTCCTCTGGCAGGTAGTTCCATGCACTCACCACCCTTTGTGTGAAAAAGTTACCCCTCAGATTCCTATTAAATCTTTTCCCCTTCACCTTGAACCTATGTCCTCTGGTCCTCGATTCCCCTACACTGGGCAAGAGATTCTACCCGATCTATTCCTCTCGTGATTTTATACACTTCTATATGATCAGTGTGGTACTATAAGTGTGGTATTAGACAGTCAGAATTTGTTTTTCCCAGGATGGAAAAATCAAATACTAGAGGGCATAACTCCAAGGTGAGATGGGAAACGTTTAAAGGAGATGTCCGGGGCACGTTTTTTTACAGAGAGGGTGGTGAGTGTCAGTTTGATTTATTGTCACGTACCAAGGTACAGGGTGATTCGAATTTTCAAGTCTTTGTATTTTGGCTCTGCTGCTTATTAATCACAAAATTAAAGCATTAAATAAAAAGCAAATTAAATATTTGAAAACAAAATGAATCATAGAAACATAGAAAATAGGCCCTTCGAGCCAGCACTGCCATTCATTGTGATCAAGGCTGATCGTCCGCTATCAATAACCCGTGCCTGCCTTCTCCCCATATCCCTTGAACAACGAGCCCCTAGAGCTCTATCTAATTCTCTCTTAAATCCATCCAGTGATTTGGCCTCCACTACCCTCTGTGGCAGGGAATTCCATAAATTCACAACTCTCTGGGTCTGAACTCACCCAACATTGGGAACATTTTTCCTGCATTTAGTTTGTCCAGTCCTTTTATAATTTTATATGTTTCTATAAGATATCCCTCATCCTTCTAAACTCCAGTGAATACAAGGCTAGTCTTTTCAATCTTTCCAATCATTAAACATTTTTTTTATGGACCTCTTTCACGGTCCAGTTTCAATCCCATTTGGGTCCGTGGTCAGAGATTAGGTGTCAGCGACATAGACAGTGAAGAAGTATAAACCCGCATTTATCTTATCGCCCTATAAAGTCTTCAGTATAGAGTCATAAAGTCTTAGTGTGGAAACAGGCCCTTGGGCCCAACTTGCCAAAAAACATGTCCCATCTACACTAGTCCCACCTGCCTGCGCTTGGTCCATATCCTTCAAAGCCTCTAAAGAAAAGTGTATTCCTATTTATTGTATAAATATTGTACATTTAATTGTAATCGTAGCTATTTCTTTTAATTTTTATATTGTTCTGTGTTTTTTCTCTAGTTCTCCGTCTGCAAATACGACTGTAACCCTGCATACAACAAGGTCCAGCAGGCTCAGACAATGGTAAATGAATGTACTAAAGGGTAACCTTCAGCTTTTAATGATGTTGGTGAAAGGGGAACTGCTAAACCACACAACCTTGCCCTTCATTGTAGAGTGTTGGATTTAATCACCCGCAGATCGTTCCTTCTTCTTCTTGCGAATGAAACATAAACCAAAGGAATAGTTAGATCTCAAGCCGGGTGTTGAGCAGCCAGGTTGTTGTCTCTGTGTCAATGTCTGCCAGGCCCTGACAGAGCTCCATTTGATGGGTGGTAGAGCGGGCACCCAGAGATGACATGGTTGGTTTCCTGAAGTCTCATCACCTCGTCAGAATGGTGGCAATTCTTTTTTTTAATTAAATTTGTTTTTAAACTTAGAAGCAGTGTACTGTAGTATAAACCGCGGCATATGAAAAAATATGTTTATTGTACATCTTCCATTTTAATTTTGACAAAAATAGAAATATAAAAAGAGAGAAAGAGCAAGAAAGAGAGAAAGTGAAAGAAATAGTGAATGTGTAGACATAGAAACATAGGTGCAGGAGTAGGCCATTCGGCCCTTCGAGCCTGCACCTCCATTCAATATGATCATGGCTGATCATCCAACTCAGTATCCTGTACCTGCCTTCTCTCCATACCCCCTGATCCCTTAAACTACCAAAGAGTGTAGTCAAAGAGTGAATAAGTAAAAACTTACAAAAGAATAAGAAGACAAAAACGAAAACTAATAAAAAGACCAAAACGTGTTGATATACCTGCTTCATTTCTCACCACACCATCACCCTGTCCGTAAATCGGTTTAATTCCGAAGTTGTGTTGCACAATACTATCCTTGTAGTGAATCAATGAAAGGAGACCATATCTTTGAAAATTGCTCTGATTTTCCTGGTAAGATGAGTCTCATATCTTCAAGATGTAGCGTCAGAATGGTGGCAATTCTAAAGGGCCTGTCCCACTTTCACAACCTAATTCACAACCTTTTTTACTCGTGGACATTTTTCGTGAAAAAACGACCCGACCTACTTCATGCTACGAGGACCTACGACTAACATCACGGCCTGCTACGACCTACCTACGACCTCTTACGATCTACCTACGACCTCCTGACGACCATGCTGCGAGTATGAGTCAAGGGCAAACTCGGCAGAGGTCGTGAATCAGGTTGTGAAAGTGGGACAGGCCCTTAAAGTAGCACGCCCTGCGTGAACAATCACCTTGGACTAGTTGTTAAAGTCTGAAGGAGTGAATCCAACCCTGAATCTCCTTATTTTACAAAGCAAAAAGTCAGTGTATAAAGTCATGAGAAGAATAGGTCGGGCGGAGCGAGTACAGGCCCAGTGCCGTCAAACGCTCATCAGACGTTAACCCAATCATTTCTGGGATCATTCTTGTAAATACCCGACAATAACAAACCGATATGGATGCCACTATAGAAAGGTTCCGACCCGGCTCGTAAACCTCCCCTGGACCCTCTCTGAGACACTGACTAAAAGTTGAAATATCAGATGTTTGGAACCATTTCCCTGGTGTGGATAGTGTAATCCTTCATCATTTTATGACACAGCTCAGCAGAACCTAGGAATGCACTTGGGTTCAAATACTAGGGCTCCAATTGCATTACTTTTGGTTGGTCAGGGTGATGCAAAACAATAAATGGTTTTCTTTATAGCCTGCAAGCAGGTTCCCACCGATGTTGGTAGCTTCGAGGGGCAAGGATGGCACTGTGTCACCGATGCTGGAGCAGCTGCCTCGTAGCCCCAGAGATCCCGGTTTGATCCTGGGCGGATTTTGAACGTTCTCCCTGTGACTGCATGGGCTTCTTCTGGGTGTTTAGCGTTAGTTTAGTTTAGAGATACAGCGCGCAAACTGGCACTTCGGCCACGTGTAAAATTCTTAAGGAATTGGACAGGCTAGATGCAGGAAAAATGGTCCCCATATTGGGGGAGTCCAGAACCAGGGGTCACGGTTTTGAGAATAAGGAGTAGGCCATTTAGGGCTGAGACGAGGAAAAACCTTTTCGCCCAGAGAGTTGTGAGTCTGTGGAATTCTCTGCCACAGAAGGCAGTGGAGGCCAATTCACTGGATGTATTCAAGAGAGAGTTAGATATAGGTCTTAGGGGAAAAAGCAGGAATACGGTACTGATTCTCAATGATCATATTGAATGGTGGTGCTGGCTCAAAGAGCAACTCCTGCACCTACTTTCTATGTTGTAATGTTTCGATGACTCGAAAAGTCACTTATCTATGTTCCCCAGAGATGCTGCCTGACCCACTGAGTTTCTCTAGCACTTTGTGTCCTTATGAGATAACACAATACATAAAGCCACAGCCGAGTACAATGGGCGAAGCGAAGGGGAAGATACAGAGTTCTCAGCATTGTAGCGCATCAGCTCCACTAAGTCCAATGTTTGCAATGGGGTAGAGGTGAATCGGACATTAACCTTGCTTGTGGACGGAGTGTTAAGTAGCTAATAACAGAGGGGAAGAGGCTGTGTCTAAGTTTCCTGAAGTGTTTTATTATGTTTTAGCAGCTTTTTTAACATTGTTAGTGTTATTAATTGATGGCCAAGCAAAAGGGAAGTCATATTCATGACTTCTGTGAATGATCTCACACTCCTCCTCATAAGCAAACATTTGGGTCCGACACGAAATGTAACACGAAATATGCCACAAAGCCATATTCATGTTAAATCCGGCAAGTGTTAAAACGAGCTCTTTAAGTGACTCTACTGGATGGAAAAGATCCTAATCTCAGCATTAAAAATGAACTGCGGGTCATAATCTTCTCATTACACTCTGCAATGCGCCCACTTTTTTCTCTTATATATGAATGGGGACAATCAATCTTATTAATAACGTCTCTAATCATTATGAAGTGTTTGCAAAGTAACTGTACATTAACAGAGGCTTTCAATACGCCTTTGTGTGGAGAGGCTGTGGAGTGTACACACTGTTGATTAGGTGCTGAGGTGCTTGCTGGAAGCTGTTCAGTCCCCCGGGTTCATTTTAATGACTTATTTTGCCTGAAATATCACTTGATTGTCAGGAAAGTCTCGTACAATACCACATTCACTGGCTCGTTCTCAAGGCTGATAAACAGGTTTGTACCTTCTCACCGTAACCCGCGTGGGTTTTCTCCGAGATCTTCAGTGTCACTCCTCACCATCGCTCCAAAGGTGAACAGGTATGTAGTAATTGGCTTTGGTAAAAAATTTAAAATTGTCCCTGCAGGTAGTGTTAATCCCTGGCAGGCGCGGACTCGGTGGGCCGAAGGGCCTGTTTCCGCGCTGTATCTCTGAACTAAATTGACAACACTCACGCTGGGCCCGCCTAGGCCCTAGGCCCACTGGAACTCACAGTTGCCAACCATTTCAACTTCACCCCCCACCTCCCCACCTTCCGCTTGCACCTCCTCCAACCTCATCTATGGTATCCGTTGCTCTCAGTGTGGGCTCCTATATATCGCCGAGACTGGGCGATCATTTCGCTGATCCTTCAGTCCGTCTTGGCCTTTGCAATCTCCCGTTTTCCAAACATTTCAACTCCCCCTTCCCATTCCCACACTGACCATTCTGTGCTGGGCTTCCTCCACAGTCAGAATGAGGCCCAACGCAAATGAACAGCACCACATATTTTGCTTGGATACCTCACAACCCAATGGTATGTACGTCAAGTTCTCTGATCTTAAGTATCATCCAACTACCCCCACCCCCCCCCCCCACCCCCTCTTTCCCCCCTTCCTCCCCCCTAGTCATTTAACAAGTTCCACAGTTCACCACATTGCATTCTTCTTGAGATCACACCCTCCCCGGCCAACACTGGGCCTACCAGAGCAACCGCCCTGCCCGAAATGTTTAAGAAAGAACTTCAAATGCTGGAAAAATCGAAGGTAGACAAAAATGGTGGAGAAACTCAGCGGGTGAGGAAGCATCTATGGAGCGAAGGAACAGGTGACATTTCAGGTCGAGACTCTGGTGGCTCAGCACTTCAACCCCCCCCTCCCATTCCGAATCCGACCTTTCTGTCCTGGGCCTCCTCCAAGGCCAGAGTGAGTCCCACCATCAATTGGTGGAGCAGCACCTTTTACTTGGGTAGTTTACACCCCAGCGGCATGAACATTGACTTCTCCAATTTCAGGTAGTCGATGCTTCCTCCCTCCTTCCCCTCCCCTCCCAGCTCGCCCACAGCCCACGCCTCCACCTCTTCCTTTTTCCTTCCCGTCCCCCCCCCCCCCCCCCCCCCCCACCCCCACATCAGTCTGAAGCAAAGATCATAGAGCTCCGCTCTAGAATCTTTGGTCTAAAGTAGGGTCTCAACCTGAAACGTCACCTATTCCTTCGCTCTATAGATGCTGCCTCACCCATTGAGTTTCTCCAGCATTTTTGTCTACCATCCTGCCTTAGGTCATTTGTGGTTGGTCCTAATTAGTCCTGGACTTTTCTTGCCTCCAGCTCCTCACCGACCCCTCCCCCCCCCAAACCCCCTACTTTCAGTGTGAATCCCGCACCCATCCTTTTATCTCCAGAGATGCTGCCTGACCCGCTGGGTTACTCCAGCACTTTGTGCTTTACTCACAATTACAGCATTTGCAGTTCCTTGTATCTCCACCGCCCCAGATATCTGTAGGTAGGAACTGCAGATGCTGGTTTACACTGAAGATAGACACAAAATGCTGGAGTAACTCAGCGGGACAGGCAGCATCTCTGGAGAGAAGGAATGGGTGACGTTTCGGGTTGAGACCTTTCTACAGACACCGCCCATCCTTTTTCTCCAGAGATGCTGCCTGTCCCTCTGAGTTACTCCAGCATTTGTGTCTATACCAGATATCTGGACATATTATAGACAACTATTGACAAAGTTAATACGAAGCTTAAATCCAGCTCAAGGTTTATATGTCCAGGACAAACTCTGCCGCCGTGGATTATGACGCCTCTGCTTTTCCATTATTCCATTAATAACTCATAGTCTCAAAGTCATACAGCATGAAAACAGGCCCTTCAGCCCGACTTGTCCATGCTGACCAAGATACACCATCAGGAGAACTGTCCTCCTGACAAAATACTATCTTTGTAGGCCTCATTGTCGCCTTCCCCTGGCTAACAATGATTTATTGTACATTTTCCTTGATATTCGTCCCCTTTGATCTCTCATTTTCACACCTTACCCTTCCACATCTCTGTGTCTCCCTCTCCCCTGACTCTCAATCTGAAGAATGAATGAATGAATAAGTTTATTGGCCAAGTATTCACATACAAGGAATTTGCCTTGGTGCTCCGCCCGCAAGTGACAACATGACATACAGTGACAGTTAGGAATGACACATAAAACATTAATAATGAAACATTATCGATTAAACATGTGAATTAAATAAAATATAAAAAGGGTCTCCACCCGAAACGCCACCCATTTACTTTTCCCCAGAGATGCTGCCTGTCCCGCTGAGTTACTCCAGCATTTTGTGTCTACCTGCAGTTTCCTTGTACACATACCCCATCTACACTAGTGCCCGCTGCCTGCATTTGGTCCATATCCCTCTAAACCTTTCCTATCCATGTACCTGTCCAAATGTCTTTTAAATGTTGTTACAACTTACTGGTGTCCATTACCCTTTACAGAATACTATCTGGAAGGAGGCAGTTCATAACCCAGTAAATCACTTGTGTTTACAAAAAAAAACTTTTAACACTTCAGAACTTATCTTGTGAAAATCGGACACAGTTTCAGGTCAAATGTGCATGTACAACCCAGCAAAACCTTTTTGTCTTACACCGTATCGCTCCAAACGCCACTCACTGTCTGCACTCCTGGCATATAAAGATAAGAGTAGTTAACTTATAAAGAAACATGCGTATAAACAGCACTAAATATTTCATAAATGCATGAAGAAAATAAATATTTCTGCGTGCCTACTTTGAAGAAGTTCTCTCTCTCTGACGAGGGTTCTGCATCACCCTGTCTCGCTGCTCCCCCTCTGTGATTCCTCCTGCTCGCCGGCACTTTTCATGCCTTTCATTCATCTGTTCTTTGTACCTTTTCATACCGCTAGATTCCCTCTCAGTTCAGTTTAGTTCATTGTCACGCGTACCGAGGTACAGTGAAAAGCTTTTGCTGCGCGCTATCCAGTCAGCAGAAAGGCAATGCACGATTACAATCGAGCCATTTACAGTGTGTAGATACATGATAAGGGAATAATGTTCAGTGCAAGGTTACACCAGCAAAGTCCGATCAAGGAGAGTCCGAGGGTCACCAAAGGGGCAGATAGTGGTTCAGCGCTGTTCTCTGGTTGTGGTAGGATGCTTCAGTTGCCTGATTTAGTCCCCTGACTCTCAGTCGCCGATTCCTTTTCTCCAGAGATGCTGCCTGACCTGCCGAGTAACTCCACCACTTTGTGTCTGTGTCATTTTGTGACTATCTTTGAAGAAAATAAAAGCATCTTGGAGCAATAGTTACGCTAGCAGGAGAGTCCAGCGAGCTGGACGATGTGAGGATCCATATGATTGTAGCCACACAATCAGAAGCCGTGACAATGTTCCTGCCAGCGTTAAACATTTGTCTCATCTAACACGAGAGCACCCTTGCTTTTCCAATGACTAATTACTAAGGGGTGGATCATAATAATAGAGGAAGCTTTGAGGTAACATTTGCTTCCATTACGTGGTGTGTTGCGGCTTTCAAAAATATTCCGTGAATCATATGCCTTGTGATGAAAATATAATTAAGCGTGCCGATCTTGCATGAAAGGAATAACATGGTTGTATTTGTAACGTACTTCCAGATGTCAGGATGCCACGTATAATATAAACTAAACCTGTTGATATCCTGTGCACCGTACAATCTCTAACTACTGCCACAGTTTTGTCTAGTTTACAGATACGGCGCGTTCTCGGAGGGCCAAAGGGCCGGCGAAACAGGCCCTTTGGCCCTCCGAGAACGCGCCGACCAGCGATCCCACACGCTAACACTATCCTGCACACACGAGGGACAAGTTACAATTATACCAAGCCAGTTAACCTACAAGCATGTGCGTCTTTGGAACGTGGGAGGAAACCGGAGCACCCGTGGGAAACTCACCAGGTCCCGGGGAGAACGTACAAACACCCATAGAGAACGAACAGCACCTGGGTCTCTGGCGCTGTAAGCAGCAACTCTACCGCTGCGCCGCCCATTTCTGCTTTTGCATTATTCCATTATTAACTTTGCGTCATAGAGTCACGCAGCACGGGACGCATCACTGCTTGGTTTGGGAACAGCTCTGTCCAAGACTGCAAGAAATTGCCGAGAGTTGTGAATGTAGCCCAGTCTGTCAAGCAGACGAGACTTGTTCTTATTCTTTTGTAAATGGCTCCTAAATATGGCACCGGGGGCAAGAATTTCACTGTGCAGTGAATACCCGCCAATAAAGAACCATTGAATTGTTCAATATTCCCTTGCACGGTTTAACCAAGTGAAGGGTGAAGATATCTCCCTTATCTAAATATCCCTCAAACGGTGACTTCCCGGTGAATGCAGCTACTTTAGCTCATGGTGAAGTATAATTTACTCTTTTGGATCTTGAAGCATTTTGTGTTGTTTAAACAGCTGAACGAAGTGTGATTGTTCACACTGAAGCATTTTGAGCAGTCAGTCAAACACAGCTCCTAATTGGATGCTCTCCCCACTCTCCCCTCTCAGAACCACTAAATTGCCCCAATTTGCATCGTTTTGGAGGTTGATTCGACGTTGGAGTTCACCGTCGATTGTCAGTGAGATGCCATGTTATACATGCATTACTTCCTTGAATCCCTCCTTCATGAAACAGGGCCCCGTTTTGAAAAAAATGTTTTAACATGCTCGCTCCGACCCAGCTTCACCCCTCGTGCAGAATGTCGGCACGGTGGCGCAGCGTTATAGGCCTGTCCCACTTGGAGATTTTTTTAGGCGACTGCCGGTGACTGTAATAGTCGTAGCAGGTCGTTGAAAAACCCAGCGACAGCCTACGTCATCCTGGCGACAACCTACGACAGCATCTACGTCAAGCTACGCTCAGTGGCGTCAAATCCACTGTCGCCAAAATGTTTCAACGTGTTGAAAACTTAGCAACATCCAGAAAGACGCTAGGACTTTTAGCGCGACTGAGGAGACCTACTCTCGCCGACCACTGGCGAACATGTGGCAACAAACTAGTCACCTGCAGTTGCATAGAGAGTCGCCTAGGTGGAACAGGCGCAGTATAGTTACTGCCTTACAGCACCAGAGATCCAGGTTCGATCCTGACCACGGGAGCTGTATGTACGGAATTTGCACGTTCTCCCCGAGACTGTGTGAGTTTCCTCCGGATGCTCCAAGTTTTCCTCCCACACTCCGAAGCCGTACAGGTTTGCGGGCAAATTGGCTTGGTAAAATTGTCATTTGCCCCTGGCGTACGTGGGACAGCGTTAGTGTGCAGGGATCGCTGGTCTGCGCGGACCCGGTGGGATATGGGCCAAGCACAGGCACAGATGTCGGTCGGTGTGGGCAAGTTGGGCCAAAGGGCCTGTTTCCACGCCGTATGACCCTATCTTTAGTTTAGTTTAGAGAGTCAGCGCGGCTGTAGTCAGGATGGAACCCGGGTCTCTGGTGCTGTGGGGCAGCAACTCTACCCTACAATTGTCTCATTTCAGACCAACCAAGCCAACGTGAAGCAGATGGTTAATCTGCAAGTAAAAATACTTTTAAATGGACTATACAGACTGTTCAGATAAAATCCACGCCTGCAAAATAAAATGTAAACTCATGGCAGCGAGATGTAATCACCCTCATGTGCATTTCCTGCCTTTATCTGCTGCAAAAATAAGCAAGATGCTTGCGTCGGGCTGGTTATTTAATAACGCGGCATGGACTCATTGAAGCAAGACAGAGGACAGTGCAGCACTGTGAGAGCTCTATCACTTTAGATCCTCGTGATCGATCCACCATGCGTATGTGGCCTCAAGCTACTGATTTGGGTGATTACATTTGGGAGGAATGTGCAGGAACACAGGACGACGTGCAATTCCTTGCGTGCCTTTCATCCCACATGCTGGAATCTTGGACCATCCTAACAAAATAGAACAAGGCACCAAAACCAGGTTCAGACCCTTCCTTTGCCACTTGGATGGGCACGGTGGCGCAGCGCTGCCTAACAGCGCTTGAAGGCCTGAGCCCCGGGTTCATTCTCAACTACGGGTGCTTTAGTTTAGTTTAGAGATACAGCGCGGAAACAGGCCCTCCGGCCATCCGCATGATGAGCGTTTTGAGGAAAACAGCCCACTGGGCCTGTACTCGCTCTCCGGATTCGTTTAGAAGGATGAGAGGGGGCCTCATTGAAACTTACCCAATAGTGAAAGGCCTGCATTGAGTGGAGAGGATGTTTCCACTAGTGGGCGGGTCTAGGACCAGAGGTCAAAGCCTCAGAATTAAAAGACGCGGAGGAATTTCTTTAGTCAGAGGTGAATCTGTGGAATTCTTTGCCACAGAAGGCTGTGGAGGTCAAGTCAATGGATATTATTAAGGCAGAAACAGATAGATTCTTGATTAGTACGGTTGGCAGAGGTTATGGGCAGGCAGGAGAGTGGGGTTAAATGGGAAAGATAGATCAGCCATGATTAAATGGTGGAGTAGACATGTTGGGCCGAATGGTCTAATTCTGCTCCTATCACTTATGAACATGAACCCATCACTTATCTGATTTGTGGTTTTATGAGGACTTCCTCCCAATTGCACCAATTTTCACAGGGTTTCAGCCTAAAGATAATATATACATCCTCGATCAAAATTGCACTGAGGCTACTGCTGAGTACTATCAAGCCCCTAAACGACGGCTGAAGCAGTATGAACAGTGACAGCTTGAAGTCAGCTGGAATGAAACTACTGTATGTGCAGCAACTCACTTCTAATTGATTCACTGGATAACCGAGATAAATGTGTGCAATGGATTCATACATCGTCAGGAGGAAAAAGGGCTATAATATTTTGTAAGAGTCATCTGACACATTGGAAACCACACTTGCAGAAGGTTTGATTCACAAACTGATTCACCTAAAATTTACAAAGTGAAATAAAATATTAATAAAATAAGGAAAAATGACACTTGTTGTTTGCCTGATGATTCTGCGTTTCTCCAATAATTAGTAAAAAAGAGACTAAAATAACATTTAAAAGATATTTGGAAAGGTACATGGATGGGAAAGGCTCAGACGGATGTGGGCCGAAGGGCCTGTTTCCGTGTCAAAGCATGGACATTATTGTTTGGTGCGTAAATGTGACTATGTTTGCAAATGAAGTGATTCAGGACCTCAAGATCCAAATGTATATTAATCATTAAAGATTTTATTTAAATAATTATTAAATGATTAAAAATGTTTAAAATAATTTATGCTAATTAATCCTTAACAGATTATGAGAAGTTCACAGGTTTGCCTTACTGTTGTTTAAAGATACAGCGAGGGAACGGGCCTGTAGGCCCACCGAGACCACGCCAACCATTAATCACCCGTTCACTCTAGTAGTACGTTATCCCACTCTCGCATCCACTCACCTACACGCCAGGGGCAATTTACAGAGGCCAGAGAGACTGGTGCACAGGCAGCCACCACACGGTCCTTGACAGATCTGGGTCAGGATCCAGTGGCATGGAGTCCAAGACGACCGGGGACCCTTTTTCTGCGGCAGCCTTCATCCGCCTTCCCAGCCGTTGTGACGCTGCACTAAGGTCAGCCATCATCCTTCGCCTGTTCCACCGCTGAGGTCTTGGTTGGATTGCTGCAAAATTACTGCTCACTGTATCATAAAAGTCTTAAGACAAATAAAAGTTCAAAAAATGCTGTTCCTTTTCACTACATTATGCATGTAATGATTTGGGAAAATGGTTAACCATTCGGCACCTAAAGCATCAGGGTCTTCATTAATCAAGGCATAATCAGGTTACCCAGCAGCAATTTATAGCCACATCTGGATCACTGCATATTTTCCAGATGTTTTGCTTTCCCAGCAGCTTTAAACCCAAACCAGAAAAACTTTGACTCGGGTAATCAATATACAAAATGAAGAGATATAACAGCCAAAAATCTGTAGCCTCCCTTTGATCTGGTATCTTGTTGGTTCACATGCATGACCAATGGTGTTTTATCATTAATGCCTTATTATTATTAATGTTTAGTGTTTTCTGAGTCATTCGTAACTGTCACTGTATGTCATGTTGTAAATTGTGGGTGGAGCACCAAGGCAAATTCCTTGTATGTGAATACTTGGCCAATAAACTTACTTACATACTTACTTATAATGCTCCACTTGAAATACACAATAGGTACACACAATAATGGTAGCAGGGTCAACGTCAGTGCGTTGGCATCATGTCAGCTGTAACAAGCTCTTAGTTCATAATCCATAATTCTGGGTCAGATTGGGAAGTAATTAGCAAGAGAGAATGGATTTGAGGAAGGCAAATTGGCACAAAGAGCTGGAGTAACTCAGCGGGTCCGGCAACATCCGTGGAGAACATGGATAGGTGACGTTTTCAGCTCGAGACTGTTTGTCGAGGAGAGAAGAAAGCTGGAGAAGGAGGTTGGACAAAGCGTGGCAGGGAATCGATCGACATAGGCGAGAGGGCTGTTTGAGAGGCACATGGTTTGAGCAAAGCCCAGAGATAAGAAAGGAAGGTGGGAGACAGATTTAGCAGAGTTGTGGATTGGATAACCATTGGGAATACAGTCACAGGGGGCCGGAGGAGGGGGAGGGTTGGTGAAGGGAAGTTTTAAAGAAGGCAAGATGGTCACAAAAAGCTGGAGTAACTCCGCGGGTCAGGCAGCAACTCTGGAGAAAAGGAATAGGTGACATTTAGGGTCGAGACCCCTTCTTCAGACTGATAGTCGGGGGAGAGGGAGACTAGAGAGATGAAGAGCTACAAAGAATAAATGAAAGCAAGGTATGAAAAGAACAAATCGAGACCCTTCCTCAGACAATCTCTGGTGTTCCAGAGAAAACAATCCATGTCATTCCCAACATTCAGTCTGAAGAATGGTCCTTGTTCCCCATGCTCCCCAGAGATGCTGCCCGACCTGCTGAGTTACTCCAGCTCTCTGTCTTACCAAGTCTGTCATAGTCATAGAGTAATAAAGTCATACAGACAAGATGGTGATCCGCAGAGAGAGAAGCGAGTGTTACCAAACTTGTGAATCCTCTGGGGTGGAACCCTCTCCAGGACAGACGTGAAGCTCACCGTTTGACCTGTTTTTACAAAATGTTAAATGGCCAGCTCGACATAGATTACAAGACCTACACCAAACCCAAACCAATTAGGAGCAGACGAGGGCATTCGACCCAATTTGTGATTCCAGCTACCAAGACAGATGTGTACAGCAATTCATTCTTCCCCCACACAATTAAAGCATGGAATAATCTCCACCCAGTGCAGAGTTACCCAACCAGATGCAACTAAATTTAAGGTAGCTCTTTCTTCCCTAAAAACCCTTTATGGCTTAAGTCCTCCCTCCACCATCCTCCAGTTTAAATTCCATTTGGAATATTTTGGAGGACCAAGAAACCAAGAACCAAGAAGGGTGCAGATACAATGTCCATTTGTCCTACTTAACCATTTTGATTAGTATGGGTGTCAGGGGTTACGGGGAGAAGGCAGGAGAATGGGGTTGAGAGGGAGAGATAGATCAGCCATGATTGAATGGCAGAGTAGACTTGAATGGCCGAATGGCCTAATTCTGCTCCTAGAAGTTATGACCTTTTGTATATACTCTTTATTATCCTCAAAAGGTATTATGTGGAGTCATAGAGTGTGGAAACAGGCCCTTTGGCCCACACTTGCCCACAGTGACCAACGTCCCATCTACACTAGTCCCACCTGCCCACACTTGGCCAATATCCTGCTAATCATATCCTATCCATGTACCAGTCCAGATGTTTTAAATGTTATGATAGAACTGAAGCAGCCCTGAGATGTTGCAGTCACGTAATGCAGGTATTTACAATACTTAATACAGAGAACCACAGGACATAGGTTTAAGGTGAGGGGGGGGGGGGGAAGATTGAATAGGAACCTGAGGGGTAACTTTTTCACACAAAGTGTGGTTGGTGTATGAACAAGCTGCCGGAGGAGATAGTTGAGGCAGGGACCATCACAACATTTAAGAAACATTTAGACGGGTACATGGATAGGATAGGTTTAGAGGGATATGGGTCAAATGGCAGGCAGATGGAACTAGTGTAGATGGGGCATGTTGGCTGGTGTGTGATGAAGGGCCTGTTTCCACGCTGTAACACTCTATGGCTGAATGACATAAGTGAATGCAGATAGATAATGTGTTGGGAGGAACTGCAGATGCTGGTTTAAACTAGTATCTTTGGTTTAAACCGAAGATAGGCACAAAATGCTGGAGTAACTCAGCGGGACAGGCAGCATCTCTGGAGAGAAGGAACGGGTCGAGACCCTTCTTCAGACTGAGAGTCAGGGGAAAGGGAAACGAGGGATCTAGACGGTGATGTGGGGAGAAGTGGAACAAATGAATGAAAGATATGCAAAAAAGTAACGATGATAAAGGTGATACAGATAAAAGGAATGGATAATGTTACCTATTCCGCGTTCTTGGTGCTTTGTGCTACCACAAGTCCCCGAGTGTAGTTACTGGGGAGGGGGTATTTCTGTAGCAGGTGCCAGGGTGATTTTATTATTATTTTTTGGCAAGGATTTGAATACGTTTCGAGGCTGTTTCAATATCGCCCAATAGCCGGGCCGTGGGGGAGGAACCGGGCGAAACACTGAACTTACAGCGAGTTAAAATTGTTTATCATGTGGAAAGCAAAGGGGGCAGGTTGTGCTCTGAGAGGCAAAATAACTGGTGTGGACACACACACACACACAGGGAGAGAGGGAGAGATTGAGATGCGAAACCTTGGAGCTAAATCTCTCCAAATCCACTGCAAAGCATAAATGAGGCGTTGGAGGAGGAATTGAGAAGTTGGGATAGTTGTTGTGTGCCAGGTCCCAGTGCTACTGCTGGGAGGGAGAACGGAGGGCTGTTTTAAACACAATTTTTTTTAATTATTTTTTTTTTTTTTTCCCCCAAAATGCTGCGCTAATTGCAATTCCGTGCAGAAAGAAGTATGTTTGCCCCCGCTGTTCAGCGCAGGGAGGCAACTGATGGGATGTAGCCGCAGCCTCCTACACCTCGCTTCTGTCCGGGCTCAGGGCAAGGCGCCGCTGCTGCTGCTGACCATGATCACGGTCTTCACCTACTTCGTGTACTGTCTGTCGGGCTGCGGCGGCGGCGGCGCTGCCCCCGGGGCGGCGGTGCCCGTGTTGGCGAGCCAGCGCCGGGCACCCAGTGCGCTGCTCCCCGCACACACTCACACCCACACCCGGGCACAGGGGCCGTGGGAACGGCAGCCGCTCAGCCCCCAGCCCGCGGCGCGCAACATCTCCACCTACAACAACTTCGGGATTAAAAAGTTCCCCCAAGCCATCATCATCGGGGTGAAGAAAGGAGGCACCCGCGCCCTGCTGGAGTTTCTGCGGATCCACCCCGATGTCAGAGCCGTGGGAGCGGAGCCTCATTTCTTCGACAGGAATTACGACCGGGGTCTGGAGTGGTACAGGTACACACACTGTGTCCCCCCCCCCTCCCCCCTGTATGCAGCCGACCTGCTCCCATCCCCATCCCCATCCCCATCCCCTCAAAATCGCAAGAGTAACAGCAAAAAGAAAAAAAAAACTGCGAAAGAAATTAGACCTTTGCAAAACTTAAAATTTCACATTTGTAAATCTTAACCTTGCAAAAAAAAGTTGTATATTTGCAAAATTTGACCCGAATTATACAATTACAGGGAAAAATATATATGCATTATTTAAATCTTACCCTTGAAAAAGTTATGATACAATTACAGGAAAAGATACATGCACATTTGTGAATGCGCAAAAAAAAGTTGGATATTTGCAACATTTAACCTGAAAGAATTATACAATTACATGAAAAATATGCATTTGTAAATCCTAACTTGAAAAAAAATAATTTTTTTTGCAAAATTTAACCTGTAATCATTAGACATTTGTAAACCTTAAACGGAAAATGTAACTATTTGCAAAATTTAATCTTAAAAATTATACTTTTACAAACATTTATGCTCAAAATTATATACATTTAGAATATTTATCCTGAAAAAAAGATACATTTGCAACATTTATTCTCAAAAATATATACATTTAGAACGTAGCCTGGAAAAATATACATTTACAACGTTTTCAAACTGATATATTATAATATTTGGAAAACTTAATCTGGAAAAAAAAATGCAGCTGCAAAATTTAACCTGAAAGAATTAATATATTTGCACAACCTAATCCGAGAAAAATTACAAATATTTCAAATTTTAATCTGAAAAAATTGGTATATTTGCAAGATTTATCATGAAAGTTGCGCGTTTTGTTAAACTTAATGTGAAAAATATAAATATACAGTTGCAAAAACTGAACTGAACCTAAAAGAATCAAACATTTGCAAAATATTAATAGGGAACGATTATCTATTTGCAAAACTTAATCTGAAAAAAATAATGCATTTGAAAACATAACCTGAAAAATATAATTGCAAAACTAAACATGAAAGAATTATGTATTTGCAAAACTTGAAATGTAACAGCTATCAGTTGTCCAGTCATGTAATATCAATCCAGATCCAGTATGGAACGTAACAATATATAAAATATTTACTTTGCCCAGCCTTGGTATTCTTAATGAGCCCTAGTTATCCTTCATTACATGTGGATGTCTTGTATAATCATTAATAGAGTATTGTGAAGAATCTACCTGCTTTTTGTTGGGGAGGTTTGTGTCAGTGTCTGAAATGTGTGTGCAGAATGTGTAACATGATCGTGAAATATCAATCAGAATTAAGAATGTGAAATATGAATCAGAAACTTGCTGTGGGTAAAGTTGAGAGGGAGGCATTACATTTCTTTTAGACTCCCTGGCGGTAGATATTGTGACAGATAATGTGTGGATATTAAGTTGCCATATTCTGCTTTGTGTGTTCTGTGTGCAGATGTGACATTTTTATGCTTTTTGAAAAGAAAGCACCTTAATACCCCAGTCATATGATTTAATCAGGAATCATAAAAATCTGAAACTGCAACCTCTGTGGAATTATGAAACATAAAATATTTATTTTGACAAGCGGTCTGGCTGAAGACAGGTTCTTATTCAGAAGCAGTCTTGATATGGATGGCAAACTATTTGGTGTTCAATAGAATTTTTTGTTACTGTTTCTTCTAGATAAAAATAAGATAACATAACTGACCCAAGCATATACATTCTGAGTGGCACTTCCACACAATAGCAATTGGACCTATTGCGGTTGTTTCAAACAAAATCAATCTATTCAGTAGATAGACACAAAGTGCTGGGGTAACTCAGCGGGACAGGCAGCATCTCTGGAGGGAAGGAAAGGGTGACGTTTCGAGTCGAGAATGAAGAAGGGTCTCGACCCGACACGTCACCCATCCCTTCTCTCCAGAGATGCTGCCTGTCCAGCTGAGTTACTCCTGCATTTTGTGTCCATCTTCGATTTAAACCAGCATCTGCAGTTCCTTCCCCACACATTCAATCTTTATCAGCATTGCTCAGGGTCGGGGCTGTGCAGAATTGCATTTTCATTCTTAAAATCAGAACTCGTTACTCTGTGACCAACCTCTCTGTTTTAACAAGGCGAATATCTTAATTATCGCAATTTTATTCCAATTGTCGACTCGGTAACAGCACTGGACGTTATATTTCAGAATGCCGTTTGACATATGTACAGGACCGACAGTGTTAATGGGAGGCAGCTGTTCTTAAATATTTGTGGCTCAATCATAAGGAAGAGATAAAATAGGTTTTTGAAAACTTTTTTTTTTGGAAAATCTGTGCAAAGCCATTGAAGGCTTAGACCAAGATGTACACAAGTAGAATTCATCCAGCTAACGTTTGCCTGATGAAGTCTGAAGAAAGGTCTCGCCCCGACACGTCACCCATCCCTTCTCTCCAGAGATGCTGCCTGTCCCGCTGTGTTACTCCAGCGTTTTGTGCCTATCTTCGGTTTAAACCAGCTTCTGCAGTTCCTTCCTACCCAGCTGATATTTATTGCGGAGTTTCAGGATGAATTCTAGTCATTGTACAGCCACATAAATAAAATTAGAAAAAAAAAAACCCTTTTGAGATACAATATATGATGGGTCTGATGAAGGGTCTTGACCCAAAACGTCACCTATTCCTTTTCTCCAGAGGTGTTGCCTGACCTTCTGAGTTACTCCAGCATTGTGTGTCTATCTTCCGTATGAATGTGATAGTGAGATTCAATAGACCGTAACCCTGAGGAGATGGGAACTGTGTTACTGAAAATTTCAGCGCAATGATGCCTGGTACTCATTCCGTTGATATTCCAAACTTTGGCTTTTCCCATTTAGTGTTACAATCATCCTGATACTGATGGTCAAGCAGAGTCTGGTTACTTTCTGGGTTAGACAGGCGAGTCAGAATTGGCTATTGTGCCAATACAGGTTTGGTCGCATTCGAGGTAGTGGTGGTGTGTTTTGGAAGGTGTTACAGCAAACCGTTACTCTAGCGTGGGGACAACTCAGTTTCAGTGTCACTTTAGTTTATTGTCACGCGCACCCGAGGTACAGTGAATAGCTTTTGCTGCGTGCTAACCAGCCAGCGTCAAGACAATACGCGATCACAATCGAGCCATTCGCAGTGTACAGATACATGATGAGGGAATATCATCTTCAAGAAGAAACTGCAGATGCTGGAGAATCGAAGGTAGACAAAAGTGCTGGAGAAACTTAGCGGGTGCGGCAACATCTATGGAGCGAAGGAAATAGGCAACGAAATAGGAAATAGGCAACGTTTCGGGCCGAAACCCAGAAGGGTTTCGGCCCGAAATGTTGCCTATTTCCTCCGCTCCATAGATGCAGCTGCACTCGCTGAGTTTCTCCAGCAATTTTGTCTACCAAGGGAATATCATCGTTAAAGTAAGAAATGTTGCTGCAGGAGTAGAGATTTAAGAGCGTGGAGCGATTGTAATATGTGACTGTAGATCTGCTTCTGTGGCTCGCGCGCAAATAGTCGCCTGCGTTGGTCGCCATCTTGGACGCACTTGGTTCCGACAACTCCAATGTCTAAACATGAGTTGGCTACAGACTGAAGAAGGGTCTCGACCTGAAACGTTGCCTATTTCCTCTGCTCCATCGATGCTGCCTCACCCGCTGAGTTTCTCCAGCATTTTCGTCGACCCAGCCTCCAGTGGGGCGCATTTTCCAATTTTTGGGTCGCCCCGCCAGTCAAAAGGAGCCAAGGTTGATGAGAACGTTGTCAATTCATTATTAACGTGGAGAACAATATCTTACTTCAGAGGGACTGCAAATTACAACCATACAGAAAACTTGGCGGCACAGCGGTAGAGTTGCTACCTCACAGCGCGGACAGCGCCAGAGACTCGGGTTCAATCCCGGCCACGGGTGCTTGTCTGTACTGGGCTTGTATCTTCTCCCCGTGGCCTGCGTGGGTTTTTCTCCGAGAACTTTGGTTTCCTCCCACATTCCAAAGGCGTTCAGCTTTGTAGGCGAATTGGCTAGGCATGAATGTAAAAAATGGTCCTAGTGTAGGATAGTGTTAACGTGCGGGGATCGCTGGTCGGTGCGGACTCGGTGGGCTGAAGGGCCTTTTTCCGCACCGTATCTCTGAACTAAACTAAACTAAACTAAACACAGAGCCACGACTGCGGAGAAATGCTCAAGTATTTTGTGACCCCTATCTTGACTCGGGTTTCAATCTTTAAGTTATTGCGTGGTTATTAAGGGCTATTAAAAATGTAGGAAAGTTTGGATTAACTGGTTGGTAAGCTTTAGGAGTGACCACAAGCCTTGTGGGGTGGTGTAAATGCGAAAGGATTAAAGGCCGAGGGACATTCCTGATGAATGTCATCTGCAAGATTGTTCACAATGGCAATTATATCTGGAAGACAGAATGCTTGGTATATATTAGATATTGTTAAAACTATAGAAAATACAACATTACTTCAGTGTGTAACTAGTGGCTTTCAGAATATGTAATTTTCTGCCCCATACAATTTTATTAAGTGTATATTTTACGTTAAGTATTACTTTAAAGTATCAGTAGCAATGATTATTTTTAAGTTATGGTATTATATGGTTTATATATATATTTTTTTTAAATCCTCCCCCCGTATTTAAAGATTTAAAAACAATAAATTGAAACAAGATGTCTGCATTGTTTGATATTCTAAGGCCAATAATCATTCAGTTATGATTTCCAATAAAATCCATTTATTGTGGAGAGACCTACCCTCATTATCCACTGTCAAAATGTCAGTACTATATTCTCAAAATGACAGTAAGAATTAATTGCCTAAAGGGTTTAGCGTGAGCCTGGGAGAATAAGTAGTCTAGTTTAATCACAGGCACTTTGATTTAAAAGGAAAAGTATGGATATTGCTCTCAATTGCAACCCATTCTTTTCCATGTTCATATAAAATGATTACTTTTGAGTTCCTTTGATACCAATTACTTCTCAAATATGCCCTGGCTGGCGATATTCCTATTTAATTTCCACAACACAAATGGCAGAACTCACATCCTTCCTTAAAATCACAAAATGTTGACCTCCGAGGAGTTTAAATAATGCCTGAAAATGTGCATGATGTCGGTCTATATCTGTTATTCGCCCAGTCACGGCACCATTATCAGGCATAATATTCTTCAAGTGTTTTGAAAGAATAACATTGTCTTTGTGGATATTTAAAAGATCAGGTTTATCTATCAAACACGTGCGGGTTTGTTGCTAAAGTGGGCGCTGAAAATTGCCCCTAATGTGTAAGGGAGTGGATGAGAAAGTGAACCAGCGTGAACGGGCGATCGATGCTCGGCATGGATTTGGTGGGCTGAAGGGCCTGTTTCCATGCTATACCTCCCAACTAAGTTAATCTAAACCATCCTTAAAGCCTCTGTGATATGTTCGGAATTTAGAACGTCCAAGACAAAATGAAGGCGATGGAGGCCAAGTCAATGGATATCAAAGGCAGAGATTTGCAGATTCTTGATCAGTACGGGTGCCAGGGGCAATGGGGAGAAGGCAGGAGAATGGCGTTAGGAGGGAGAGATAGATCAGCCATGAATGAATGGCGGAGTAGACGTGATGGGCCAAATGGCCTAATCCTGCTCCTATAACTAATGGACATATAAATGATATGATCTGTTTTCATCCTCATCATTGTTACTGCAATAAGTTCTCAAGCTAACGATAAATAATGGAGCACCAGCCCTCTGTATTCATGGTGTGAAATAGAAACTGTAGTGTGCATTAAAGAAATGTGAGGTAAGTAGCCAGACTGTGGGTCGAAGGTTCTTTATTGTCACTTGTGTTGAGGTACCGTGAAATTCTTTTTTTTTAAAGTTTAAAAAAAAAGTATTACTATACCCAAGCACAATCCCCGATTAAGTACACGGTGTATAGAAATAGCCCACTGATGCAGTGTTCAAGAGTTGCCAGGTTTTTGGCGCCATCTTCAAAGTCCGGTTAGGCCCGGTCCGCGCTTTTGTTCTTCCGGTCCGGTCGAGCAATAGCGTTAAAAGCAAGTTTCTGAATTTGTCTCTTTAAAATCTTATGATAAAGCTTCGGAGTGAAAAGTCACTGTTAAATTATATCAAGAGAGACCGGATGCGTTTCTTATTGCTGACCTCAACGAATAAAAATTCTGACAATTGTGAAACTTTGCCCCTTACAATGTAAGACATTTTATCATTTTAAATAACACTGTCAACATATATTGGGGCATAATAACTTTTATTTGGGAAATAACTCTCACTTTCAATAAATCATAGCCTGGTAACCATTTCAACCCATCTTTACATACAGAAGAAAGACACAAAATGCTGGAGTAACAGGCAGCATCTCTGGAGAGAAGGAATGGGTAACGTTTCGGGTCGAGACCCTTCTTCAGACATATGTTCAATCATCACCTAACATTTCATTCTATTTTGATAGATTTTTACATGGGATAAAACGTGTTTTGTTTCAATGCGCAATGTTTAACAAGTCTGTTTAAGTGAGCTTTTGTTTTATGCCATTTGTGTCCAGCTGTAATTCTACTGACTGAGACATCTTCTCAGGGAAAGGCTGAGGGAAAAATTAGATGAACTATAGACTTAATTGAATTTGTTACAAGTTGATATTAGCCATCCTTACAAATGAAACATTGAAGTACTGATAGAACTCTACCTCAACATCTATCGCACTATAATATTCATAAGAAATACTTTTCACGGATTTGAAATGTCAAAAGATTCCACAAGCATTTTAACTATTGACATTTCACAGCAATGCTGCTTGACAAAAGTGTTCTTGTGTTATCAAATGTAGATTTTCAGCGTGTAATTTGCAATGTAGTCTCTAACAGCATATCTTTAATAGATGTTCATACCTTCATAAGTGATAGGAGCAGAGTTAGGCCATTTGGCCCATCAAGTCTGCTCTGCCATTGAATCATTGGCTGATCTATCTCTCCCTCCTAACCCCATTCTCCTGCCTTCTCCCCATTACCCCTGACACCCGTACTAATCAAATTGATATGAACCAAGTAGTTAATGTTGACTGAAAATGTTTTATTTGGCCATGCTGTGTGATTTTCAGGATGTTATTTCATTTGTATACACGTGGAGGATTTTCTCTGTGCTTCTGTATCTCAAGCCTCTGATGTACAGGAGCTCTCTTATCAGAGTCCGAGCATCAGTTTACTTTAGGTCAGTTGAAAGATACAGCATGGAAACAAGCCCTTTGGCCCACTGAGTCCACACCGACCATCGATCACCCGTTCACACTAGTTCAACATTACCCCACTTTCCCAACCATTTCCTACACACTAGGGGACAATTTTACAGAGGCCAATTAACCTACAAACCTGCACGTCTTATGGTTTAGTTTATTGTCACATGTACCGAGGTACAGTAAAAAGCTTCTGTTGCGCACTATCCAGTCAGCGGAAAGACAATACATGATTACAGTCGATTCATTTACAGTGTATGGATACATGATAAGGGAATAACGTTTAGTGCAAGGTAAAGCCAGTAAAGAAAAGTACGATTGAGGATAGTGGATGGTCACCAAAGAGGTAGATGGTAGTTCAGCACTGCTCCCTGGTTGTGGTAGGATGATTCAGTTGCTCGAGGGCAGCTGGGAAGAAACTGTCCCTGGATCTGGAGGTGTGCGTTTTCACACGTCTTTGGGATGTGGGAGGAAGCCGTAGCACCAGGTGGAAACCCACGCGGTCACGGGGAGAACCGTGCAAACTCCACACAGACAGCACCTGAGGTCAGGATCGTACCGGGGGTCTCTGGAGGTGTGAGGCAGCGGCTCCACCAACTGCGCCTCCGTCCCGCCCTTTTTAACATCCATGTAGATTATTTGAATGTCATTGTAAGCGTGCAAGCTTGTGCGAGATACAAGAATGGGACTAAAGGTTGTCTAATGTTGCAGACGCCGAGGGTGAGAGTACCGTCGATGTGGGGTCCAGGTGCTGCACTTTGAGTGGGGGGTTAAGTACCTGAAACCTTGTGCTTTCACAGATGGAGACAAAACATAATGTCCTTTGTGCTCCCCTGCACCCCCTAGTGGAGAGACACAGAACAAGGAAGAACAAGAAAGTAGCGTTTCGACCTGATACGTCACCCATTCCTTTTCTCCAGAGACGCTGAGTTACTCCAGCTTTTTGTGGCTATCTATGGTTTAAACCAGCATCCGCAGTTCCTTCCTACACAAAAGAGACAAAGTGCTGGAGTAACTCAGCGGGTCCGGCAGCATCTCTGGAGAACTTGGATGGGTGGTATTTCGGGTCGGGACCCTTCTTCAGACTGGGACCCGAAACGTCACCTATCCATGTTCTCCAGAGATGCTGCCTGAGACGCTGAGTTGCTCCAGCACTTTGTGTCGTTCCTTGGTAAACCAACATCGGCAGTTCCTTGTCTCGACATTGAATGAAAATAGATTCTTACGGTTTTACAGCTAAAGCTTATGGTTGAGTTGGAAAAATCGTACGAAGGGATAAACCTTGCTTTCGGGTTGAAATGCAACTTTGAGAGCCAATATTATAATTTATGAATCAATTCCTCTTAGTTCAGAGTGTCCTTCAAGGTTTAGTATGGATTGAAATGCTTGTATTATTGATGGATTGAGATGGGTCTAATGATACGATGGACTAATTCTCCCGGGTTCCAGTGAAGATTGAGTGGAACATATCGCTGGCTTTAAAGCGGAACGCTTAGAGGCGGAGCTGATGAGAAAGGTTGAGCGTGTGATGGTACAGTTTGCCTTGTTAACGTGGTCAGTCATGACTGTCACCTGTCAATACAGTGTTAAGCTTGGGTTCCTTGGCCCAATTTACACATTCTCCTGCCAATAACTGTTGGTCGGCTTCTCTAATGTGACTCGGCGAGGATGACAAACTGTGGTGAATCTGAGGAACTCCTTGCCGCTGTGGAGGCCAAGTCAGTGGATGTTTTTAAGGCAGCGATAGAGAGATTCTTGATTAGTACGGGTGTCTGAGGTTATGGGAAGAAGGCAGGAGAATGGGGTTAGGAGGGAGAGGTAGATCGGCCATGATTGGGAGGCGGAGTAGACTTGATGGGCCGAATGTCCAAATTCTACTCCTATCACTTATGATCTTATAACAAGGTAGAATCTCTCGGGATGTGTTCCTGAGGAGAATTAAGGGCCTGTCCCACTTACGCGACTTTTTCGGCGACTGTCGGCACCCGTCATAGGTCGTCGCAGGTCGGCGAAAATGTTCAACATGTTGAAAATCCAGCGGCGACCAGAAAGGCGCTACGACTCTTTCGGCGACTGAGGAGACGACTCGCGGCCATACGGGCGACACCCTGGCGACATGTCGCGGGGTGAAGCCTGTACAGTCGTGAGTAGTCGCCCAATGAGTCGTACCTTGTTCTGGTCACCGCTGGATTTTCAACATGTTGAAAATTTTCGGCGACCTGTAACGACCTATGACTTTGCCGAAAAAGTCGCGTAAGTGGGACAGGCCCTCCTACACAACAATAAGTAAGTAATCATTGTATTACGTCCCGGCAAGTTCCATGTTTCCACGCTGTATTTTTAAATTAAAATCAAAACTAAACTTATAAAAAGGGGCAGCACAGAAGAAATATCCCTTCTGCCCTGCCCGGGCAATGGTGTAGCCAATCTGAGCTGGATGCTAGGCCCCGATGCTAGCAACCTTCCTTGTTGGTCTTCCTCTGTAGTTTTTTGGTCCCTGTGCATCAACTAGGAAATATTTAAGAAGGAACTGCAGATGCTGGAAAAATCGAAGGTAGATAAAAATGCTGGAGAAACTCAGCGGGTGAGGCAGCATCTATGGAGCGAAGGAATATGTGGCGTTTCGGGCCGAGACCCTTCTTCAGACCTTTTAGCAAGGAAAAAGTCCTGTATCTACCCTCAGCAAGGAAATAGATCGGTTTTCGAGTTACATCTCAATTGCATTTTAACACGAGAATAGGGCCGGCGCAGCGGTAGAGTTTGCTGCCTCACAGCGCCAGAGACCCGGGTTCGATCCTGACAGCGGGTGCTGTCTGCACGGAGTTTGTACGTTCTCCCCGTGACCTGCGCGGGTTTTCTCCGGGTGTTCCACGAACCTGAGGGGCAACTTTTTTACGCAGAGAGTGGTGGGTGGACGGAGTCAGCCGTCGGAGGAGGCAGTTGAGGCAGATACTACAACAATATTTAAGAAACATTTGGGCAGTTACTTGGATGGGACAGGTTTAGAGGGATATAGGCCAAATGGTGGGACTAGTGTAGATGGGACATGTTGGCCGGTATGAGCAAGATGGGCTGAAGGGCCTGTTTCCACGCTGTATGACTCCATGAAACTATGAAGTCTGAGAATTTATCTCACTAAACCTCTTCTCCTTGAAGGCGTTCCTTAAAGAACACCTCTTTGATTCCGCCTGCTCGAAATTCTCCTTTGGGTCTGTGACAACTGTAAAAAGCTTGGGGAAGTTTTAAAACCTGCTACAAATAGTTGACTTATCATCCAGTCCCACACCAGGTAACTGCTGTGTTGAATTTGTTCCTGTTTATAAAATGAAACATTAAACAAAAATGTCGGACTTCCCGTGAGAAGATCTTGAGTCAGCTTTTAGATCCACCAGCCTGTGATGTTTTAGTCATATGATACTTGCCGCGAACAGTGATTTATTTTTCTACTCAAACATTAGTACGGCTCAATCAATGACAATCTTAAATGATGATCTCTTGTGAGGATAGACACAAAATGCTGGAGTAACTCAGCGGGACAGGCAGCATCTCTGGAGAGAAGGAATGGGTGACATTTCGGGACGAGACCCTTCTTCAGACTGAGTTACCTGTCCCGCTGAGTTACTCCAGCTTTTTGTGTCTACGGTTTAGACAATAGGCAATAGATGCAGGAGTAGGCCATTCGGCCCTTCAAGCCAGCACCGCCATTCAATGTGATCTTGACTGATCATCCTCAATGAACCCCGTTCCTGCCTTCTCCCCATATCCCCTGACTCCGCCATCTTTAAGAGCCCTATCTAGCTCTCTCTTGAAAGTATCCAGAGAACCGGCCTCCACCGTCCTCTGAGGCAGAGAATTCCACAACTCTCTGTGTGAAGAAGTGTTTCCTCGTCTCCGTTCTAAATGGCTTACCCCTTATTCTTAAACTGTGGCCCCTGGTTCTGGACTCCCCCAACATTCGGGAACATGTTTCCTGCCTCTAGCGTGTCCAATACATTAATAATCGTATATGTTTCAATAAGATTCCTTCTAAACTCCAGAGTATACAAGCCCAGCCGCTCCTTTCTCTCAGCATATGACAGTTCAAACCAGCATCTGCAGTTCCTTCCTACTCATCTCTTGTGAGGATGCGATTAAAGGAATCTGGAGAAGTCACTGCCTCAAAAAGCCAGCCAGCATCAGCAGAGACCCACCACCACGCTGGCCCCACGCTCTCATTTCACTCCTGCCATCGGGAAGAAGGTACAGGAACTGCTTCTTCCCAACATCCACGCTGAACATGGTGCAGAGTTAAACTAATGTCGTCTGCCGGAACGTGATCAATATCCCTTCATACCCTGCATATGAAAGAGCCTTCTGATCAGTTCCTATCACCACACTCTGTCCCATGGGGTTGAAGAGATTTTTCCTTCAAGTGTTTAAGAAAGAACTGGTAAAATCGAAGGTAGGCGCAAAATGCTGGAGTAACCCAGCGGGTGAGGCAGCATCTATAGGGAGAAGGAATTGGCGACGTTTCGGGTCGAGACCCGAGGTGTTTCCCCTTCAAGTGATTGCCCGAAAAACCCTAATAAAATCTCTCAGTGGATCTGCTTTCACGATCTTGAACACGGCACACTCGCCTCAACGATGAACGTCCACGGACTGTCTTTGGTTGCACTTCGGGCTTTATTTTGCACAATTATTGGGCAGCACGGTGGCACAGCTGGTAGAGGCACCAGAGACCCGGGTTCTGTCTGTGTGGAGTTTGCATGTTCTCCCTGTAACCTCGTGGTGCTCCGGTTTCCTCCCAAATTCGTGTGGGTTTGTAGGTTAATTTGCCCCTATTGTGTAGGGAGTGGATGAGAAAAAATGGCATTACATAGAACCAGTGTGAATGGGTGATCGCTGGTCAGCATGGACTCGGTGGGCCGAAGGGCCTGTCTCCAAGCTGTATTTCTAAATTAAATAAAATATTGGGGTTACTTATTAATTGAATTTTTTGTTTGTTATACATCATCTATGACAGGCAGCATCTCTGGATAGAAGGAATGGGTAACACCTCTGCACAACCCGCCTAAACCTACCCGATCTCCCGGTTGCTAAACACTTTCATTCCCACACCGACCTTCAATCCCACACTGACCTTTCCGTCCAGGGCCACCTCCAATGTCTGAGTGAGGCCCAGTGCAAATTGGAGGAACAGCACCACATATTTCGCTTGGGCAGCTTACACCCCAGCGCTATGAACATTGACTTCTCTAACTTCAAGTAACGCTTGCTTTCCCTCTCTCTCCACCCCCTCCCCCATCCTAGTTCTCTGACCAGCGCGGAAACAGGCCCTTCGGCCCACCGAGCCCGTGCTGGCCAGCGATCCCTGCACACTAACACCATCATACACACTCGGGTTAATTTACATTAATACCAAGCCAGTTAGCCTACACACCTGTACGTCTTTGGAGTGTGGGCGGAAACCAGAGCTCCCGGAGAAAACCCGCGCAGGCCACGGGGAGAAGGTACAAACTCCGTACAGACAGCACCCGTAGTCAGGATCGAACCCGGGTCTCTGGCGCAACTCTAGGGCAGCAGTGTGAGGCAGCAACTCTACCGCTGCGCCACCGTGCCCCCCAGCTGTCCCTGGTGTGGAGGATAGTACTAGTGTTCGGGGTGATCATTGGTCAGTGTGGACTTGGTGGGCCGATGGGCCAGTTTGCACACTTCAATCAATCAATCAAAGACTTTATTGTCATTCAAAAATACACCAACAAATGCAAGTCTGGACCGAATTTCGTTGCATCTGGCTCACCGTGCAACATAAAATAACACAAAGATAAAATAGGTAAAAAAGATAAAATAGATAATGGTGGCGGCACATTATATGGAATTCACGAGTCTGATGGCTCGGGGGCAGAAGCTGCTGCAAAAGCTGGCCGTTCTGCTCCTTGTACTGCGATACCTTTTGCCCGAGGGCAGCAGAGTGAACAGTCCATGATGGAGATGTGTGGGGTCTTTTATAATGCTGTTGGCCTTGGACAAGCAACGTTTGCACGCAATGTCCCGGATTGAAGGAAGAGAAGTCCCGATGATTGTATCTCTAAAGTCTGAAGTCCAAAGTCTAAAGATAATTGAACGTAGAGGGAGGAGGATCTTTAGTGGTATGAATTCCAACTCGGGGGACGGGTAATACGGGACTTGGGGGGGGGGGGGGGGGGGGGGGGGGGGGGGGGGGGCGACGACATGGTTGAACGTATTACTCAGAGAGCCAGCAATCTCGCCCATTGCGTCTTTCATACCTTTGGGACCGGGATTTAAATGAAGCCCTGCTTGCTAGTTTATAAATCTTCCCCGTTTGCCGGCTGTAGTCCTTTATTAAATAGACTTGTTTGATCTCCAGCCAATTCCAGCTCGGCCGTAATCCGCAGCGGAACAAAAAAGCAATAATTTAGTTCAGTACCGAGTTGGCTAAAACTCATTAGAATCATAAGGGGTGAGTGGTGTGCTGAATAGAAATGTCACACTGGAGAAGGGGTTTACTGTGGTTTGTGGATGTTGATCATTTATAGACTGAAGGAGAAACAGTTTCTCATGATGACAGAAAGGACCGGTGATCAAAAGACACAGATTTGTCAAAAGAACCAAATGTGAGTTGGCGATCTTATTATCCTCTTATGCCGGGGAATTGTGATCCCAAATTCACGGACCAATGGGATCGTGAAAGCAGATCTACTGAAAGATTTTATTAAGGTTTTTTCGGGCAATCACTTGAAGGGGACACACAAAATGCTGGAGTAACTCAGCGGGTGAGGCAGCATCTGTGGAGAGGATGTTTTCGGGAAGAGACCTTCCGGGTCGCCAATTCCTTCTCTCCATAGATGCTGCCTCACCCGCTGAGTTACTCCAGCATTTTGCGTCTTCCTTCGATTTTACCAGTTCTTTCTTAAACACTTGAAGGAAAAATCTCTTCAACCCCATGGGAAAGAGTGTGGTAGACAAAAGTGCTGGAGAAACTCAGAGGGGGCAGCAGCATCGATGGAAATAGGCAACGTTTCGGGCCGAAACCCTTCTTCAGACTGATCTGAAAGAGTGTGATGGTAGGAACTGATCAGAAGGCTCTTTCATATGCAGGGTATAAAGGGATATGGATCACGTGCAGGCAGACGAGATTAGCTTAACTCTGCACCATGTACAGCATGGATATTGTGGGCCGAAGGGCCTGTTCCTCTGCTGTGTCTATCTTCTAAAGAGCCCGCATTGGGAAAAAAATGAACTATGTAACCTTTTCCAGTGCAGTATTATTTGAGGAAAACATATTTCAAACCCAGATTATTTATTTACAAGGCGGCACAGCAGCGCCGGAGACCCGAGTTCGATCCCAACTACCGGTGCTTGCCTGCACGGAGTTTGCACGTTCTCCCCGTGACCTGCATGGATTTTTATCCCCGGGTGCTCCGGGTTCCTCCCACACTCCAAGGACGTACGGGTTTGTAGGTTAATTGGCTTGGTATAAATGTCCCTAGTGTGTAGGATAATGTTAGTGTGTGGGGATCGCTGGTCGGCGCGGACTCAGTGGGCCGTAGGGCCTGTTTCTGCGCTGTATCGCTAAACTAAACTAAACAAGTAGTTAACTGTGATTTCCTTTCACCGAGCAAGAGAAGCGCGGGGAGAGTGTAAAGTGAAGGGGTTTGATAAATCAATTGGTGTTTGCCGACAGCACCATTTATTTATTTAATTTTAAGCACGCCTCCATCAATCGGCTGCAATTGATTTATTGTTTTCACGTGGCCGGTATTTAATTCCATATTTACAGAGAAAAGGATGTATGACAACGAAGCCAGGCCTCTGGCCTTAAATTAAACCACCAGGTTTAACCAACAGGTACATGATAAAAGGAATAATGTTTAGTGCAAGACAACGCCCGATTAAAGATAGTCTGAGAGTCTCCAATGAGGTAGATGGTAGCTACCTCATTAGTTAATATTCATTATTCTCATCAGTTTAGAGAAACAGCGCGGAAACAGGCCCTTCGGCCCACCGGCTCCATGCCGACCAGTGATCCCCTCACATTAACACTATCCTACATTAGGACGATTTGTACATTTACCAAGCTAATTAACCTACAAACCTGTAAGACGTTGGCGTGTGGGAGGAAACCGGAGCACGCGGAGAAAACCCACGCAGGTCACGGGGAGAACATACTAACTCCGTACAGACGGCACCCGTAGTCGGAATCGAACACGGCTCTCCGGCGCTGCATTCGCTTTAAGGCAGCAACTCTACCGCTGCGCCACCGTGACTGCCCTGGGTTTGATCCTGACCTCTGCTGCTGTTGTTTGTGTGGAGTGTGCACGTTCTCCCTGCGACCGTGTGGGTTTGCTCCGTGCGCCCCGGTTTCCTACCACATCCCAAAAAATGGCCTCCGTAAATTGCCCCCCGCCCCCAGTGTGTGGAGAGTGGATGAGAAAGTGGTTTAACACGGAACTAAAGCGAAATAACGGGTCCTCGCTGATCGATGGTCGGCATGGTCTCGGCGGGCCGAAGGGCCTGCCTTCCTCCATGTTGTACCTTTAAACAAAACCAAAATAAAAAAGCATCTATCTGTGCTTGGATGTACAATACATTCCCAGCAGTTTGGCTTGACTTCTGCCAATATAAACTCTTCAAAATCGCGCGATCAACATCAAGACCTCTAATGAAAAAAATGTGTTTACACGACAGTAGGAAGAGTTTACGGGACGGTCTTTTTGTGGACGGATGGATTGTCTGCAGTGAAAAAAAAAAATCTCATTTACGTTTGTAAGGCAGCATCTGGACTTATATTTCGCGGAAAGTGACATCAATTAATTTAAATCACATGTGTAAGAAAGAACTGCAGATGCTGGTTTAAATCGAAGGTAGACACAAAATGCTGGAGTAACCTGGCGGGACAGGCAGCATCTCTGGAGAGAAGGAATGGGTGACGTTTCAGGTCGGGTCTGAAGAAGGGTCTCCGACCCAAATCTCCACCCATTCCTTCCCTGCAGAGATGCTGCCTGTCCCGCTGAGTTACTCCAGCATTTTGTGTCTATCTTCAACTTGAATCACATCGTACCCTGTCCTTTGCAGTTGCCATTACGGTTTCCGCATATTTAACTTCTGTGGTTATTGATTTCCACAAATCTGGTTCTGGTTTTGATCGCGGGGAATTCTGGTTTTCTGGGGAAAAAGGACAAATTCACGGAACGGTGTCAGGGTACATTATGTCAATATTTTATATAAGTATAAAACAAATATTTGGCAAATCTGTTTAGTGTCTTGGCTGATTGGGTCATCGGTGTTGCAGAGCATTCACAAAGTCTTGCACAAGCTCGACATGGCAAAGTTAAATATGTCAGCAAGTACAACTATTAATCTACAAATTTACAAGATTAAGGCTGGGGGCTGCGATCAGTTTGTGCCCGGCTATTAAAACTATAACTGCTTTTGTTGCAATCTTGAAATATTATCCTGCAGTGTAAAGGGGCCTGTCCCACTGTACGAGCTAATTGAAGAGTTCTCCCGAGCTTCGCCGATTCGAACTCGGAGAATTACGGTAATAGCCGCTCGTAGGTACTCGGGGCTCTCGTGTTGAAAAATCTTCACGAGCTTACCGCGTTTCCCGAGTACCTGCCGTTAGCGTCACGAGCCGCTGAGAGACGTCCCGAGCTCCGACGTAGCCGCTACGTACATTCTACGTGCTTACCACGAGTTTGATTTTTTCTTAAACTCGGGAGAGCTCTTGAATTACCTCGTACAGTGGGACAGCCCCTTAAAGCAGCCCGCTGTAATCCAAGACCTGCAATAAAGTTCAAAATAAGTAGGTGGAGCTCAATTCTAGCCAGGCTCACAAGGGATTCAAACGTGGTAGCAGTGTGTGTTTAGTTGTGTCAATCAGTATCCGTTTTATTTTGAAGATAATGAGAGAGGAATGTACAGGAAATCTGCTTTAACTATTAGTTCCTCTCGGAAGTGTGTGTTTAGAAACATAGAAACATAGAAAGTAGGTGCAGGTGTCGGCCATTTGGTCCTTCGAGCCAGCACCGCCTTTCAATATGATCATGGCTGATCGTCCACCTCTCTCGTGAAAACATTTACAGTACAGTAAACCCTTGTTTTTGCGGACCTCATTACAACGGATTTTGGTTAGAGCGGACCGACCTGCCGATCTCCTGCCAACACCATCTCCGGCCCACTCACCTCCCTTGGCCATGCCCGAGGCCACGGTCCGTATTGCCGTCTTGAGACCTGGAGATTGGATCGATTGTAATCACGTATTGTCTTTCCGCTGATAGACACGAAATGCTGGAGTAACTCAGCGGGACAGGCAGCATCTCTGGAGAGAAGGAGTGGCTAACACTTTGGGTCGAGACCCTCCTTCAGACAGCTGGTTAGCATGCAACAAAAGCTTCTCACAGTACCTCGACGCACGTGACAATAAACTAGATTGAAACTGAGCTGAACTGAACTGAACTTAGGCCTCCTTCGGTCACGGCTGGTCATGGGTGTCTCTAGGGTGCTATTCCCTATTCGCCTGTGCGTGACTTTGTTTAACGTGGGGAGACTGGTGCACAGACAGCCACCCCACGGTCCTTGACAGATCTGGGTCAGGATCCAGTGGCATGGAGTCCAAGACGACCGGAGACCCTTTTCTGCTGCAGCCTTCATCCACCTTCCCAGCCGTTGTGACGCTCCACTAAGGTCAGCCATTGTCCTCCGCCTGTTCCACCGTTGAGGTCTTGGTTGGATTGCTCTTGTCAGAGACCTCCCCCTCGACCTTACCACCATGGGTGGCCCTACCGGGAGCAGAGCTCCAGACGGCATCGCTCTCAGGATCTCAGGTCCACACAAGCTCCTCCAAGGTGACAACCCACGGAGAAGTGAAATGAATTGGAGCAAGTAATTGAATGAATACTTTATGAATTAATACTTTTGTGTCACATGCGACAGTCACAGTGAAATTCTTTGCTAGCATACCCAAGGCATGTAGGTTCTTAGCTGCCGGGCATTCTGAATGGAGCTCGGACTCCTCGTGTTCCAGTTGCATTCTAAGTATTTTTGCAGGAAAGTAAAAACGTGAGCAGGAATTGTGTGGAAGATTATTCCAAGCGACCAGCTGTACTGCAGATGTGTCAGTCCCTTGCATATCCCACCACAGACCTGGACAGGAAGGAAATGCAATGATAACTGTTCAAAAATATCCAGCATCTGGCTTTTAGAGAGCAAAGTGATCAGCAAATCTGAGATTTTAGATTATAAATTGTTCTTCCATGTCCAGGGAGTAGAGTTCATTGTGTTGAGCATTTTCTGTGGTATTTTTAATGAATTTTAAGGGAAAATATATATACATATATTTACACACAGACACACACACACACACACACACACACACACACACACACACACACACACACACACACACACACACACACACACACACACATATATACATATAAATTGGATGATACATTGAAAGATATGCATATGTGTATGTATGTCTTTCATTAGTTCATCCAATTTGCCAATATATTTGTCAATAAAAATATATATATATATATCGCTTACATCGCAGAGACCCGGGTTCGATCCTGACTACGGTTGCTGTCTGTATGGAGTTTATACCATTTCCCTGTGACCACGTGGGTTTTCTCCGGGTGCCCCGGTTTCCCCCAAAGACATGCAGGTTTGTAGGTTAATTGGCTCCTCTGAATTGTCCCTCAGATGTGTGTGCTCGATAGAACCAGTGTACGGGTGATTGTTGGTAGGCACGGACTCGGTGGGCTGAAGGGCCTGTTTCCACAATGTACCTCCAAACTCTACTAAACTAAAATCAAGAAGTGAACTTTGAAGCCTCGAGACTTCAGTGCTTCTGGTAGGGAACGCTGATTTCTGCAGGGGTTTCATCTTTGGTGAACACAAATATTAAGATTGTGACCTTAACAAATTCCACAGCAGTTTGATCATATGAGCTTTGATCATATTTCACTTTGCTAGAACTTATTTCACTTTGGTTAGCAAAGCAGCCGGAAATGGTGCAGACAGGCGGTACAATGGCGCAGCTGTAGAGTTGCTGCCTCACAGCGCCAGAGACAATGGTTCCATCCCGACGGCGGGTGCTTGTCTGTACGGAGTTTGTACGTTCTCCCCGTGAACGCGTGGGTTTTCTCCGGGTGCTCCGGTTTCCTCCCACACTCCAAAGACGTGCGGGTTTGTAGGTTAATTGGCTTTGGTAAAATTGTAAATTGTCCCTAGTGTGTGGGATAGTGCTAGTGAACAGTCGCTGCTCAGCACGGACTTGGTGGGCCGAAGGGCCTGATTAGTCTAGTTTAGTTTAGTTGATTGTCATGTGTACTGAGGTACAGCGAAAAGCTTTTGTTGCGTTTAAAAAGGAACTGCAGATGCTGGAAAATCGAAGGTAGACAAAAATGCTGGAGAAACTCAGCGGGTGAAGCAGCATCTATGGAGCGAAGGAAATGGGCAACGTTTCGGGCCGAAACCCTTCTTCAGACTTTTGTTGCTTGCTATCCAGGAAGTGGAAAGGCAATCCATGATTACAATCGAGCCATTTACAGTGTGTAGAGGGTACACGATAAGGGGGTAATGTTTAGTGCAAGGCAAAGCCAGCAAAGTCCGATCGAGGATAGTCTGAGGGTCATCAATGTGGTAGATAGTAGTTCAGCCCTCCTCTCACTGGTTGTGGTAGGAATTTCATGCTGTATCTCCAAACTATAACCAACCTCAACTAACCCCCGAATACAGGGGTTGAAACACCACATTTTCCACCACATGTGTGGATCAGGTTGAGGGAGTTAACCAGCATTAAAGAGAATTCCTGCCGAACATCTGAAACCCATCTTTGTGGCTGTCACACAATGAACCAGGAGAAAGAGATTTCTCCACAGTAGACAAAACAAATACTGAAATGTATTCCATCATCTAATTACTAGCAACCCTGCAGCTACAAATATTACTCAGCATTCAAATGGAAAGGCTTGTTCACTAGTCTTCTGGCTTCCTAATGTTTGCCATCATGTTCAATATGCTTTCAGATTGTTTGTAATGGATCATTGATGCTGTTTATTGCACTTATCCAAACAGAATTGTACTATTCAACATGCAGCTTGGATACAAGGCCGTTCGGCCCACTGAGTCCGCGCCGACACTAGTTCTATCCCACACACACTGGGGACACTTTACAGAAGCCGATTAACCTACAAACCTCTACGTCTTTGGAATGTGGGAGGAAACCGGAGAACCCGGAGAAAACACACACAGGTCAATATACAATAGGTGCAGGAGTAGGCCATTCGGCCCTTTGAGCCAGCACCGCCATTCAATGCGATCATGGCTGATCATCCCCAATCAGTACCCCGTTCCTACCTTCTCCCCATGTCCCCTGACTCCGCTATTTTTAAGAGCCCTATCTAGCTCTCTCTCGAAAGCAGCCAGAGAACCCGCCTCCACCGCCCTCTGAGGCAGAGAATTCTACAGACTCACCACTCTCTGTGAGAAAAAGTGTTTCCTCATCTCCGTCCCAAGGGAGAACGTACAAAATCCGTACAGACAGCATCCGTAGTCAGGATCGAACCTGGGTCTCTGGTGCTGTGAGGCAACAACTCAACCACTGTGCCACCCACTTTTAAAGGGTGTTAAACAAAAGTGCTCTTTTTGTGTCTCGGCCATCTTATGCCTTAGTGGGTCAATGAATACACAGGCATTGTAATTTTCAGGTAATCTAATGCAATTATAAATTCTTCCTGTGCCATGCTGACAGGAACAGGTTGTGGATGGTCTGCCATCTGTGGCGCTGATTACTGAGCCGGCATCAAATGCAGTGCTGGCAAACACTCTACGATTGCTTGTTGGTACAGATTGGGGTCAAGTTTGGCCGCACGGTCGGCTGCCTTACAGCGCCCGGAGACCCGGGTTCAATCCTGACCATGGGCGCTGTCTGTACGGAGTTTGCACGTTCTCCCCGTGACCTGCGTGGGCTTTCTTCGGGTGCTCCGGTTCCCTCCCACATTCCGAAGACGTACAGGTTTGTAGGTTAATCGGCTTCTGTAAGGGAGCGGAAGGGAATTTTGTCCAGATTAAAGTGTACACTGGACAAGCAGTTGCCAGAAAAGTTGCAGTACTTGCAACGTTTTGTCGTTGTATATGAATGCTCATTACTATCCGTTATGATAGCTATTTTATCCGTTCCAAGATGCAGCACAGAACGCCACAGGAGATCTTTCTTCCCTGTGGCTATCAAACTGTACAACTCCTCCCCCTTCCGTCGTGGGGTAGACCGAGGCTGACTCTTCCCCCCCACCCCCCTCCTAATCTTTGTACATCCCCAATCCTTTCCACTTGTCACTATAATTTCATGTTTGATGTATTTTGTGTTTTTATGACTGTTGGCAGATCAATTTCCCTCCTGGGATAAATAAAGTTGTATTGTATCGTATTAAGTCAATTGGCTGTTGATATTTTCAAAGACACATTAACTTTCTGAATGATCCTGAAACTTGAAGCTGCTACAATCTGAAGGCGGGTAAATGGAAAGGTCCTGAAGTAAATCAAACTGCAGAACTCGAATCATCACACACAACGACCAGGTTCAGGAATAGCTACTTCCCCACAGCCATCAGGCTATTAAACACTGAACATTCATAGCCCATTATCTGTTTATTTGCACTTTTATCAGTTTATTTATTCATGTGTGTATATATTTATACAATGGTATATGGACACGCTGATCTGTTCTGTATTCGTGCCTACTATGTTCTGGTGTGCTAAAGCAAAGCACAAATTTCATTGTCCTATCTGGGACACATGACAATAAACTCTCTTGAACTCTTGAACTTAAACTCTTATAACTTAACTTCTTTTCAGGGTCCCTACCTGCAGGTTATATAACGGGGTTGTGAGTACACGATCTGGTCCTCTTAAGGTGGAGGTCAACCTTTGTTTAAAAACACAGTAAACCCTCGTTTTAACGGACCTTGTTATGACGGATTTTGAGTACAGCAGACAGACCTACCGATGCCACCACCGGCCTTCACCGCCTCCCCGGCCACTACCACGCCGCGCCTGCCCCCGCCACCACCAAGGGCAGCACGGCGGAGCAGCGGCAGAGACCAGGGTCGATCCTGGCTATGGGTGCACGGAGTTTGCACGCTCTCCCCGTGACCTGCGTGGGATTTCCCCGAGATCTCTGGTTTCCTCCCACACTCCAAAGACGTACAGGTTTGTAGTTTAATTGGCCTCGGTATAAAGATTAAAAAATGTCCCTAGCGTGTGTAGGATGTGTTGGTGTGCGGGGATCGCGCGGTGGATCTGTGCTGTGTCTCTAAACTAAACTAAAAACTAAACCACCGCTGTCCCTTATAGAGTCATAGTTTTGGCCCTGCACCCCTTCCAACTCATGAACCGATGATCGGCCATGAGAAGGAGGGGTGATGGTGTCGGCGGTAAGCGAAGGTCTGAAGTTCGGACGGCTGGCCGGGTTGCCGACCAACGGGGCCTCGGGCGAGGCATTGCTGCTGCACTCCATGGGCTGCACTAAGTCAGGACGCGTGAGGCGGGGCTGGACGTGGCGCTCCGACCCGACAGTCTCCTCGACATCAGTAGTAGCGGTCAAATACGGGGCAAGGGCGGTCCTGTACGGGACAAACCAATATACGGGAAGCCCCGGCTAATACAGGACAGTTGGCAACCCTAATCCCAGGCCCAATTCCAGACCGAAAGTCTGAGGAAGGATCTCGACCCGAAACATCACCTGTCCACGTTCCCCAGAGGTACTTACTGCCTGACCTACTGAATTACTCCAGCACTCTGGGTCCTTTTCTGTACTAGCCAGCAACTGCAGTTGTTTGTTTTATACAACTTATACAATGATAATTCCCTACCTGGTTATAGCGGACAATCGACAATAACGGACACCATTCCCCATAGAGATGGTTGACAGCTTTAAGTTCCGAGGAGTAAATATCACCAGCAACTTGTCCTTGACTAGTTAGGCACCCCAACGCCTCTACTTAGAAGGCTTAGGAAGTTTGGCATGTCTCCAACAACCTTCACCGAGGTCTACAGATGCGGCTTAGGAAGCATTTTATCGGGATGCGTCACAGCATGGCTTGGCCCCAGCGCCAGCCAAGACCGCAAGAAATTGCAGGGAGTTGTGGAAGCAGCCCAGACCATCACACAACCCATTGACTCCATCTACACTTCACGCTGCCTCGGCAAGGCCACAAGCGTAATCACGGATGAGTCTCACCCCGGTCACTCCCTCTTCTCCCCTCTCCCTTCAGGCGAGCGGTACAGAAGTGCGAAAACGCACACCTCCAAATTCAGGGACAGTTTCTTCCCAGCTGTTATCAGGCAACCAAACCATCCTATCTCCTATAACTAGGGAGCGGTCCTGACCGACCATCTACCCTCATTGGAGACCCTCGGACTATCCATAATTGGACTTTACTGGACTTTATCCTGCACTAAATGTTATTCCCTTGACCCTGTATCTGTACACTGTGGGTGGCTCAATTGTTACCGTGTACAGACTTTCCGCGGAGTGGTTAGCGCGCAGCAAAAGCTTTTCGCTGTACCTCGGTATACGTGACAATAAGCTAAACTAAGCAGAAACTCCCCCCTCCCCCCCTCCATGGTCCATTATAACGAGGCCCACTGTAGTGCAAAAAGCCTTTCACGTTTCCCCCAATATTCTAAGGGGAAATTGTAATCAGCAGTGTTTCTTTCTGACTCGACGGGAGCACCATTTCCCCTGCGTGCGTGCCGCATATTATTATCATTGAATACTGATAGGGGTTTGCCCTCGGGCTATTCTTTCCGATTTCCACTGAATCTTGATGCGATAATGAAGGCCATTTATCGAAGGAGCATATCAGCAGATCAGAGCAGGAATGCAGGCTGTGGCTGCGATAAAATTTGTAAAAGGTTTTTGCATGCTGGCTCTCAGGGCTCTTACTGTTTCCGTTTATTCCATTTGGGCGTTCCTCAGTGATGCTTTAATATCGTTAATGTTATGCCGATGCCACGTAACCACCCAGAGACTGATTGCTTCGGTAACTCCTTCTCAAAGAAACCCTTCTCTAACCCAAGATAAAACAGGCGGGAAGCCACAGTTTTGGAGTCAGCTCTGTAATTTTAGCTGCGCCTTTGCAGTCTCTAACCATAACCAAGCAGACGGAAGCAGTTTCAGGTATAAATGTTGGAGGAAAAGCCTTTGGTTCTACCCATTGAGGTAAAAAAAAAAACGAGCCTTTCTTGATCTGCAAGGCAGAATTTTTTCTTTTAAATTTTCAGTTTTTTTTTTCCGAAATTCAACAAGGTGTTTAGGTCATCTCTTTAAAAGATGGCCAACCATTTGAACATAAGTACAGCTCGATCCGAAACGTTACCCATTCCTTCTCTCCCGAGATGCTGCCTGTCCCGCTGAGTTACTCCAGGCTTTTTGTGTCTATCTTCCGTTTTAACCAGCATCTGCAGTTCCTTCCTGCACACAAGTACAGTTTAGTTTAGAGATACAACTATGAAACAGGCCCTTCGGCCCACCGAGTCCATGCCAACTATCATTCACTCTAGTTCTTAGTTTAGTTTAGAGATACAGCGTGGAAAAAAAGCCCTTTGGCCCTCTGAGTACGCCCCGACCATCAATAGCCCGTACGCTAATTCTATCGTGCACACTAGGGGCAATTCATCGAAGCCAATTAACCTATAAACCCGTACGTCTTTGGAAGGTGGAAGGAAACCAGAGCACTTGGAGAAAGCCCACGCAGTCACGGGGAGAACGTACATACTCCATACAGACAGCACCCGTGGTCAGGATCGAACCCGGGTCTCTGGCGCTGTGAGGCAGCAACTCTACCGCTGCGCCACCGTGCCACACAAGTTCTGTTATCCCACTTCCTCATCCACTCCCTACACAGTGTGGGGGGGGGGGGGGGGGCAATTTACAGAGGGCCAATTAACCCGCAGAATAATATGTTTCGGTACGTTGGAAAGGTCTGATAAATAAAGCTTGGTTCTTGATGGATTGACAGTGGGCCAGTGAAGTGTGGCGAAGGGAACCAACTTAATTTGCTGATGTCCGTCCGTTCTCAGCGGAGTCACGATCGGTGCTTCCCAACTGAGGATGAGAACGTAATATTATCCTCTCCACAAGGCTAGCTGCTGTCAGCGAGCATCTGACAGACAGCGCTGACAGGTGGCATAAGGATATCCCCTTCCTCACCCTCTGAGGGACCACCATGTCCCACAAGGACCATCCCAATGAATGAAGCGGCAGTCAATTGGCCATGACTCATAAACCTGTGCACTGAACTGTTGGTTTAGTTTTACGTTTATTGCAGTCATATGAATCGGGGTACGGTCAAAAGCTCTGCTTTGCATAATGCGCAATCAAATCAAATGGTACTGCACATAAACACAGTGAAGCCAAACGTGAACACATTAGGTATAGTGAAGGAAAGTTCAAATCTTGTCAGGGTAGCAGGAGGGCAAATAAAAGGAAGCTCAGTTACTTTATTGCCAGCGTGATGAATCTGGGGTGCCTAATAGACAAATATTACTGTTTCAAAATCATCATCTGTTTATGCTTTACTTATCGTAATGTTCAGGCCTGCCGCAGTTCTTGAATCAAAGGCGATTGACGTAGACATTAGCAGAAGTGTTTTGTGGAACTTCTATGATTAGAAAATATCTCGTGAAGATTAAGAGTCTGGTATTCGTAGGTTGCTTGGTCTTAAAGGTCATAAGTTCATAAGTGATAGGTGTAGATTCAGGCCATTCCGCCCATCAAGGCCCATAGTCCGCCATTCAATCAAGGCTGATCTATCTCTCTCTCCTAACGCCATTCTCCTGCCTACTCCCCATAACCCCTGACACCCGTACTAATCAAGAATCTCTCATTCTCTGCCTTAAAAACATACATTGACTTGGCCTCCACAGTCTTCTGTGGCAAAGAATTCCACAGATTCACCGTTAAATATGTCAAATCGCCCCAGTGTATTGTAGTAGGGAAGAGTTTAGATTAGACCAAAACAAAAGACAGGGTAGTGTGAGGCTATTTTGGACTGCAATTAAAGCAACATAATTAAGAGACCTTTTAATTCATGAGAAAAAATCCTACAGCAGTTTCCATATCTTCACATGCGCAAATGCACTTTGCCTTCTAAGGAACTTGTAAAAGTTTAAATGATAAATAGACTTTAGACTTAGTCAAGTCAAGAGAGTTTATCGTCATGTGCCCCAGATAGGACAATGAAATTCTTGCTTACTGTAGCACAACAGAGTATTGTAAGCATAAATACAGAACAGTTCAGAGTGTCTATATAGCATAGACCATATATATATATACACACACGTAAATAAACAGATACAGTGCAATAGGCTGTTATAATTCAGAGTTTGTTTGATGGCGAGTTTAATAGCCTGATGGCTGTGGGGAAGAACCTGGATGAACCAGATTTGAGGCTCCTGTCCCTTCTACCTGATGAGTGTGTGGCCAGGATGGTGTGAGATGCAGCGAGGAAACAGCTGCTTCACTGCGGCCCACCGACCAGCGATCACCCCGCACACTAGGACTATCCTACACACTGGGGACAATTTACAATTGTACCAAAGCCGATTAATCTGCAAACCTGCACGTCTTTGGAGCGTGGGAGGAAACCAGAGCACCCGGAGGAAACCCACGCAGTCACGGGGAGAACGTAAAAACACCTCCCATAATCAGGGTGGAACCGGGGTCTCTGGTGCTGTAAGGCACCAACTCTACCGCTGCGCCCCCTATTAATCTAACACATCTTGCAGTTGCCTCCTCTTTACATACACAAGAGCACAGTGCATTCTAACGAACTTAAAATAAAATGCATTGTGGGAAGTTTAAATGGTAATGGAAGAAATACAAACTCAGCCAACACTTTAAAGTCATTTCTCCGATTATCGCGAGGAAGAATAATGTAGAAAAATGACACTTTTCAAGGAACAATGGCTGCATTTTGATTTTTGCACTCGCTGAAATGAGTGTAACATCGGAATTAAATATAATTTGTAGTTTAGACTGGATCTACATGAAGTATAAAGGAGTTGAACGGGGCAATGGGGGATGTCTCCCTGGACCCACTTAGTCGTGAAACGAGAGACTTTCAGGCAAAACTGGAGGTTGCGGATCGTTAGACAGTTGTTTCAAACCGTCCGCATCCTGGAGGAATCCTATTAGTTGAAGCTCGGAAGTCATTCTGCATATTTGTGTTTGAAATAATCACTCGGTTTCATCCGTCCGAAACCCTGATGAATATTGTAAAAGCGACATCAGGGAGATGTAACGGAACACTTTGTTTGACTTTCATTTGCCGTGTCCCCCTCAATTAACGAAAGGCAACTGCAACCTGGCGCCGATCTTTACTTAGGCACAAAGGAGCTCCAATTTCCCAAAGACAAACCTGGATTGTTTTCTCGGGAGCATCAGAGGATGAGGGGGGGGGGGGGGGGTGACCTGATGGAAGCATAGAATTTAGGCCTTGTGTGGAGAATTAGAAACATAGAAACATAAATGCAGGAGTAGGCCATACGGCCTTCGAGCCAGCACAGCCATTCAATATGACCATGGCTGATCATCCAGAATCAGTACCCCGTTCCTGATTCCGTTAGCCCTCAGAGCTATATCTAACTCTGCCTTGAAAACATCCAGTGAATTGGCCTCCACTGCTTTCTGTGGCAGAGAATTCCACAGATTCACAACTCTCTGGGTGTAAAAGTTTTTCCCTATCTCCGTTCTAAATGGCCGACCCCTTATTCTTAAACTGTGGCCCCTGGTTCTGGACTCCCCCCAACATGGGAAACCTTTTTTTTCCTGCATCTAGCCAGTCCAATCACTTAAGAATTTGATATGTTTCTATAAGATCCCCTTCTCATCCTAAATTCCTGTGAATAAAAGTCCAGTCGATCCATTCTTTCATCATATTTCAGTCCCGCCATCCCGGGAATTGTCAACATCAAGAACAGGAAGGGTGTGCAGGCTTTGGAGAGGGTGCAGAAGAGGTTTACCAGGATACCGGCTGGATTAGAACGTATTAGCTCTTAGGGCAGGTCGGGCAGTATTGGAGCACCGGAAGTTGAGGGGAGACTGGATAGAAGAATATCAAATTATGAAAGGTAGACAATAGACAATAGACAATAGGTGCAGGAGTAGGCCATTCGGCCCCTTGAGTCAGCACCGCCATTCAATGCGATCATGGCTGATCATCCACAATCAATACCCTGTTCCTGCCTTCTCCCCATATCCCTTGACTCCGCTATCTTTAAGAGCTCTGTCTAGCTCTCTCTTGAAAGCATCCAGAGAACAGGCCTTCACCGCACTCTGAGGCAGAGAATTCCACAGACTCAAAACTCTCTGTGTGAAAAAGTTTTTCCTTATCTCCGTTCTAAATGGCTTACCCCATGGTTCTGGACTCCCCCAACATCGGTAACATGTTTCCTGCCTCTAGCTTGTCCACACCCTTAATAATCTTATATGTTTCAATAAGATTCCCTCTCATCCTTCTAAATTCCAGAGTGTGCAAGCCCAGCCGCTCCATTCTATCAACATATCACAGTCCCGCCATCCCGGGAAGTAACCTGGTGAACCTATGCTGCACTCCCTCAATAGCAAGTTAAGGTGGACAGTCAAAACCTTTTTTTCCCAGGGTGGAAATATCAAAAACTACAGGGCGTAGGTTAAGGTGAGAGGGGCAACGTTTAAAGGAGGTGTGCGGGGGAATTGTTTTTCCCAGAGAGCGGTGCTTCAATGATTCAATGAAACTTTATTGTCACATGTACCAGGGTACAGTGAAATGCTTTGTTTTGCATACACCCGGGTAAAACCCTACAGCAGACATCACAAGCGTCGCAGTACACAAGTGTCGCCATGACTGTTTTAAATTTTATTTATTCATATATTATAATAATATATACAGTATATAAAATGCAAAGCAGCACCCACCACCATAATACAGAACAAACGATAAACTATTATACAGCCATCTTACAATCCTTGTCAAAGACGCATTCAACCCCCCGCGGTGCCCCGCGGTCCCGGAAATCCCCCAGGGTGCCCGTGGACAGTGTCCAGTCCCTTTCTAACACCACCCGGGCGCGGACGTAACCCCGGAAAAGGGGCAAGTGTTGCCACGTACAAACATTCACCACATCTCGCCGTGTGTGGATGGTAATGAGGGCAGATACGATGGTGGTGGTTAAGAAGCTTTTGGATCAGCGCATGGTCCTGCAGGGATTTGGAGGGATATGGATTATGTGCAGGTAGATAAGAGTTGGCATCATGGTCAGCACAGATATTGTGGGCCGAAGGGCCTGTTCTTGTGCTGTACTGTTCTATGTCCTGTGATTTACTCGGTGTGAGTGACATTGTAGCAGTGTTTGGGCCTGGGATGAACCCAGGGCTTCCTTGTTCAGCTTTAGTTTAGTTTAGAGATACAGCACGGAAACAGGCCCTTCAGCCCACTGAGTCCGCGCCGACCAGCGATCCCTGCACACCAGCACTACCCTACACAATCCCAGGTCAATTTACAATCTTTACCGAACCCAATTAACGTACAAACCTGCACGTCTTTGGAGTGTGGCGGGAAACCGGAGCACCCGGAGAAAACCCACGCAGGTCACGGGGAGAACGTACAAACTCCGTACAGACAAGCACCCGTAGTCAGGATCGAACCCGGGTCTCTGGTGCTGTGAGGCAGCAACTCTACCGCTGCGCCACTGTTCCACCTTTGCAACCTGCAACCAATCTGCTGGAGGCACTCAGCGGGCCAGGCAGCATGTGGTTCTGTGTAAGAAGGGACTGCAGCGGCTGGTTTAAACCGAAGATAGACTCAAAAGGCAGCATCTCTGGAGACAAGGAATGGGTGACGTTTCGGGTCTGAAGAAGGGTGTCGACCTGAAACGTCACCCGTCCCTTCTCTCCAGAGATGCTGCCTGTCCCGCTGAGTTACTCCAGCATTTTGTGACTATCTCCGGCATACGGTTCTGTGTGGTGTGTGGTATTATATAGTTGTAGTGTTTAATTACCAGACCATGAGCGCTGCCAATATGAAGGACCTAAGGGCTTCCTTCCCCATGAGCTTTACATTTTTTTTCCCTTTGAGTAAATAATTGCGTAGTTCTTTGATTGTAAACAAGTTTTATCATCAGCTGTCTGCTGGACAGATGCATGCTAAAGCTGTACACTCGACTGCACGGACTGTCAATGGGTACGGCTCTTGTTTCGTTCTCGCGGTTCTTCTGAGGAAAAACTTTTACAAGCTGTTGATGAAAATCCTAATCTCGCCGCAACATTTCTTGCCAAACACGCAGTATGTTTATCGGCAATTGAACTATTAAAAAAACTCAAGCTGTGGGGAGCGGGGGACAGGCTGCGGAGGTCAAGTCCTGAATTAACACGACAAGAGGTGGGGTCCGCATGCTGAGAGTCGCAATGTAAACATTAGGATAAGAATGTAATTATACTTGGCATTTCTCTGGCCGTTCCTGGATGTCGTTTTGTTCGTGGTTGAAAGCCAGTGTTTATCTTGCTTGTCGCAGGTGCTGCTTCTGCCTTCATCTTTACCAGGGGTCACCGAGTTGGCCATTTGCATCCAGAATGTTGCTGATGACTGTTTTCAATTATTCCCAGCCGCCAGAAATAATAAAGCTGCAGAACTGCGAGAGTCTTTTTCTTTCCGAATAATTCCTGACTTAAGGGCCTGTCCCACTGTACGAGGTAATTCAAGAGCTCTCCCGAGTTTAAAAAAAAAAATCAAACTCGTGGTAAGCACGTAGCGGGTACGTCGGAGCTCGGGACGTCTCTTAGCGGCTCGTAACGCTAACGGCAGGTACTCGGGAAACGCGGTAAGCTCGTGAAGATTTTTCAACATGTTGAGAAATGTCCACGAGAGCCCCAAGTACTTACGAGCGGCTATTACTGTAATTCTCCGAGTTCGAATCAGGCGAAACTCGGGAGAACTCTTGAATTAACTCATACAACGGGACAGGCCCTTTAGTATCAGCGGCTCACAAAATGCAAACCGCGCGAGGGCCCAGAGAAATGTGGGGTGCGCAAAAAACACGGGCGGCTCGGTGGCGCAGCAGCTAGAGTAGCTGCCTCACAGCGCCAGAGACCCGGGCTCGATCCTGACCAAAGATCCTGACCTCGGGTGCTGTCTGTGCGGAGTATGTACATTCTCCCTGTGACCACGTGGGTTTTCTCCGGGTGCTCCGGTTTCCTCTCACACCCCAAAGACGTGACGGTTTTGTAGTAAATTGCTCCTAGTATGTAAGGAATTAATTAGAAAGTGGGATAATGTGGAATTGGTGCAAATGGGTTATCGATGGTCGGTGTGGACTTGTTGGGCCGAAGGCCCTGTTTCTATGCTAAGCTAAACTAAACCCAAAAGGGCTTCACAGTGGCGCAGCGGTAGAGTAGCTACCGTACAGCGTCAGAGACCCAGGCTTGATCCTGACCTCGGGTGTTGTCTGCACGGAATTTGTAAGGCAGCAACTCTACCGCTGCGCCACCGTGACCGCACGTGGATCGGAACGGTTTAGCGAGATCGGACGGCGCAGCGGTAGAGTTGTATGACAACGGCAGGTAGATGGATAGGAACGGTTGAGAGGGATATGGGCTAAACGCGGGCAAATGGGACTATCTTGGACGGGACACCTCTGTCGGCGTGGACAAGTTGGACCAAAAGGCCTGTTCCTGTGTTGTATGTCTCCCGGACTCTACAACAGGTAGAGTGAAGGGCCAGAGTGCAGAATACAGTTCTCAACATTGCAGCACACCAGTTCCAGAGACAAAGTCCAATCTCACAATGGGGTAGAGGTGAATTGGATAGAGAAAAGGGGAAGATGCAGAGTGCAGAATATAGTTCTCAGCATTGTAGCGCATCAGTTCCTAAACGAAGGTCCAATGTCCGCAATGGGGGAAGAAATGGATTAGACAGTACACTAGAGTATGGAAGGGCCCACATAGTGCTGTCTGTACGGAGTTTGAACGTTCTCCCCGTGACCTGCGTTGGTTTACTCCGAGATCTTTGGTTTTCTCCCACACTCCAGAGACGTGCAGGTTTCTGGGTTAATTCCTGAAGAAGGGTCTCGACCTGAAACGTCGCCTATCTCTTTCGCTCCTTAGATGCTGCTGCACCCGCTGAGTTTCTCCAGCTTTTTGTGTAACCCCCCCTTCTGGGTTAATTGGCTTGGTGGAAATGTAAAATTGTCCCCAGTGTGTGTAGGAAAGTGTTAACGTGTGGGGGTCGCTGGTCGGTGCGGACCCGGTGGGCCGAAGGGCCTGCTTCCACACTGTATCTCTAAACTAAAACAAAAAATGAACTTCCTTGGCTTTTATGGCCTGAATCACTCTGTGGACATCTGGGATAACGTATGTGAACTGCTGCTCTTGTTCTCCAACTGAATGCAATTTGATCCATATTGAATTTTTCACAAATTATCACTGGGTCTGCACTCGAGATTCCGTCGTGCAGCGACTGGTGTTTCTCAGAGTCGGTGAACAAAGTATAGGTCGACAAGATTAAAGGTTGACTCCTTGGACTGAGGGTCGTGTAGAGTTTCACAATCTAACTGGAACTTCAGTTTGGAATGTTTCTAAACTCTAAGAGGGGTGGATACTTTGAGGGGAAAAAGTGAGTTATTATTTATTGAGAGGAAAAATGTTTTCATAATGGACCCTGTGTGTGTATATATATTTAGCACAATTCCTCTGTGCGTCATGGCCGTTAGCATGTAAGTAGCAATCGTTATCGGGTACAAGTCAAGCAAATGAAAATGAATAGACTGATGTTTACGCAGGATGGTAATCTTGAGTTTGTTGATGAGCCATGCTTGAATTCAAACTATTTTGCAATAATTGGGAGATGGTGAGGGGGGTGGGGGAGGGGGGGGGGCAGAAATCGAAACTGCTTTTTAAAATGATTTATAAAAAATTTACAATGCACCTTCTCTTTTCTTCTGCTTGGAGCCCAGGTGGTGATAATAATGGAAGATAGGAAAGGTTTCTGAAGAAGCTGAAAGGCTCAGCATCAAACTGTTACTGAAGCAAAAGTCAATAAATATTTTACGAGGGAATTAGCAGGTTCAGAAAGAGGAATATCATCGAGTGAGTCAAAAATTAAACTCATAAGGAGAAAAATCCCAGGGCAGGTTTAACAGACCATATGGTGCAATGAAAAAGGGTCTTGACCCGAAGTGTCTTCTCTCCAGAGATGCTGCCTGCCCCGCTGAGTTACTCCAGCATTTTGTGTCTACCTTTGGTGCCATGGCATTATATTCTGTGATGCTATTTATATATATGGTTTAACTGGGTGAATTGTGAAATTTAAACTGCTCGTTAAGGCGTGCAACAAAAGTCAGTGCGTTGGCTGCTGCCGTGTTTTCTGTCAACAGTCATAAAACACAAGATACATGAAACATTACCTTAAAGTGACAAGTGGAAAGGATTGGGGATGTGCAAAGATTGGGGGTGGGGGGGGCAGTTAGTCTACCCCACGACAGAAAGAGGAGGAGTTGTACAGCTTGATGGCCACAGGGAAGAGGGATCTCCTGTGGCGTTCTGTGCTGCATCTTGGTGGAACCAGTCTGTTGCTGAAGGTGCTCCTCAGGTTGACCAGAGTGTCATGGAGGGGGTGAGCTGTATTGTCCAAGATGCTCCAAGGCAGCAACTCTACCACTGCGCCACAGTGCCTATTCGCTTAGAGTGTCTGAAGTTGCTCATAGACTAGACTGGATACAGTTCATAAGGGAATTAGGCCATTCGGTCCATCAAGTCTCCTCCGCCATTCAATCATGGCTGATCTATCTCTCCCTCCCAACCCCATTCTCCTGCCTTCTCCCCATAACCCCTGACACCCGTACTAATCAAATACTAATCATAAAGATATTGTGTTTCCCCATTTTAAGAGCATTAGAGAATCAGCTGGAATTTATTGGTCAGCTTTTATTCTTGTTATTTTTACAGAGTTGAATTCACATTCCCAAATCTATCGGTTCGCAGAGTAGGGGAATCGAGAACCAGGGGACATAGGGTTAAGGTGAGGTGGGGGGGGGAAAGATTAATAAGAACCTGGGGGAAACCTTTTTACACAATGGATGGTAGGTATATGGAATGAGCTGCCAGAGGAGATAGTTTGGTTTAGTTTAGAGAGAAACAGACCCTTCGGCCCAAAGCGTCCGCGGCGACCAGCTATCGCGCCGACGCTAACACGATCCTACACAAACTAGGGAAAATTTACAATCTTTACTGAAGCCAATTAACCTACAAACCTGCGGGCGGGAGGAAACTGTAGCTCTCGGAGAAATCCCAAGCAGTTAACGGGGAGAACGTACAAACTCCGTACAGACAGCACCCGTAGTCAGGATCGAACCCGGGTCTCTGGGCCGTAAGGCAGCAACTCTACCCCTGTGCCACCACGCCGCCCCTGGTGGAGGCAGGTACTATCACAATGTTTAAGAAACATTTGGTCAGGTACAAGGATAGGAGGCCGGTTCACTGGATACTTTCAAGAGAGAGCTAGATAGGGCTCTTAAAGATAGCGGAGTCAGGGCATATGGGGAGAAGGCAGGAACGGGGTACTGATTGGGGATGATCAGCCATGATCACTTTGAATGGCAGTTCTGGTTCGAAGGGCCGAATGACCTACTCCTGCACCTATTGTCTATTGTCTATTGATATATTTGGAGGAATTTGGGCCAAAATGCAGGCAGGCAGGACTGGTGTGGCTGGGGCTTGCAGTTGGCAAGTTGGGCTGAAGGGCCTGCTTTCACGCTGTATGACTGTGACTCGCAAGGCTTGGCAGACGCCAGGGTAACTGTGAGCGAGCAGCCTGTCAGCGGGGTGGCCGTGCGATGATGGTGACGGGGTGACGCCCCACTGGTCCTCGCCGCCCACCCTCACACACGCCTGCTGAGCTGAGCCGCTCGCTGTCTGTGGCAGCACATCAGCTGGACCTGTCACTGTCAAACCGCAGCCGCCGGGCAAAAGGCTTCCGACCCACCTGGCCATTGTGAACAACGACTGAAATATCAATTACCCGCAGACTAATCAAGGACGAGTCACACCCCGGACACTCCCTCTTCTCCCCTCTCCCATCAGGCAAAAGGTATAGAAGTGTGAAAACACACACCTCCAGTTTCTTCCCAGCTGTTATCAGGCAACTGAATCATCCTACCACAACCAGAGAGCTGACGACCTCATCGGGGACCCACAGACTGTCCTTGATCGGACTTTATCTCGCACTAAACGTTATTCCCCCATCATGTATCTATGCACTGTAAATGGCTCGATAGTAATCATGCTCCTGTTCTATGTTTTGTGTTCCAATTAGTTCAATGTGAGCTGAAAGCTTCAAGGCATTCTTTGTGGAGAGAAAACAACAGAAGTGAAAGATGATGATGATAGACACAAAAAGCTGGTGTAACTCAGCAGATCAGACAGCATCTCTGAAGAAAAGGAATAGGTGACATTTTGGCTCGAGACCCCTCTTCAGCTTTTTGTTTTCCAACTTCGGCTTAAACCAGCATCCGCAGTTCCTTCCGACACACAGAAGTGGAAGGCGTCCAGTTTAACTTCCGTGGATTGACTAGTGCGTTGGAAGGAACTGCAGATGCCGGTTTAAATCGAAGATAGACTCAAAATGCTGGGGTAACTCAGCGGGACAGGCAGCATCTCTGGAGAGAAGGAATGGGTGACGTTTCGGGTCGAGACCCTTCCTCAGAGTTCCTTCTCTCCAGAGATGCTGCCTGTCCTGCTGGGTTACTCCCGCATTTTGTGTCTATGAGGGATTAACTAGGATCTCTGAAGGAGAATTCCAGGATTAAGTAATTTGTTTGGTCAAACTAATAGTCATTGATCTTTCAATCAAAGGATTTCTTCATTTATATTTTCTTCACCTCCTGCAATTGATTAGATCCCCTTAGCAATTTAGAGTTGACCGGAAAAGTTAAATATCAACCAAAGTTGATAGGTGCCTGTGGGTCCAGAGTGGAGGTTTATCCCAGCTGCCCCTGTGTTGGTAGATTATGGACAGTTCACAGCTCGGAAAGATTACTCTGTTTGACTTGGGCCGGTCGTAAAATGCTCAGCATTGGCGATCAAAGCAAGGCCTGTGAGGTGAGCACAGTGGCCTGAAATTGGCCAGGTATTGATTAGTGAGTGTGTCAGGGGTTTATGGGGAGAAGGCGGGAGAATGGGGTTGAGAGGGTAGGATAGATCAGCCATGATTGAATGACAGAGTAGACGCGATGGGCCAAATGGCCTTATTCTGCTCCTATCACGTATAAACTTATGAAGGCAGACCTTGAAGTGTGAAAACGCACTCCTCCAGATCCAGGGACAGCTTCTTCCCAGCTGTCAACAGGCAACTGAATCATCCTACCACAACCAGAGAGCAGTGCTGAACTACTATTGATCTCATGGGTGACCCTCGGACTATCTTTCATCGGACTTTACTGACTTTACCTTGCACTAAACGTTACTCCCTTATCATGTATCTGTACACTGTAAATGGCTCCATTGTACTCCCCTATTGTCTTTCCGCTGACTGGATAGCACGCAATGAAAGCTTTTCACTGTACCTCAGCGCACGTGACAACAAACTAAACTGGACTGAACCTTGCATGCTGTGCTCCTCTCTAGTGCCTGATCAACGTTGGGACACACGCTCTTTCATCTGGTGTTGACAAGGAGACAGATAGCGGGCAGCTATCTGGTTTTAGTTACTCACAATCAGCTTGTCGATGATTTCAACTCCCCTTGCTGAAAAGGGCAGTAAATAGATTTCCGCCATTCTGGGCCTCATACATCCGAGGTGTGGTTTTGTTACGGGCATTTATACCAGGAGAGTTATTCTTCTAAACAACATGGTTATGAGGGTAGACAAAAATGCTGGATCTATGCAGCAGCATCTATGGAGAGAAGAGGTATGAACATTGACTTCTCTAATTTCAGGTAGTCCTCACTGTCTCCTCCCCTTCTCAGCTCTCCCTCAGCCCTTTGGCCCCTCCTCATCCTTCCTTCTTCCCGCCCCACCCTCACATCAGTCTGAAGAAGGGTTTCGGCCCAAAACGTTGCCTATTTCCATCGCTCCATAGATGCTGCTGCACCCGCTGAGTTTCTCCAGCATTTTTGTCTACCTTCGATTTCCCAGCATTTCCAGTTCCTTCTTAAACATGTTTATGAGGGTGTAGGAAGGAACTACAGACGCTGGTTTACACCGAAGATAGACACAAAACGCTGGAGTAACTCAGCGGGACAGGCCGCATCTCCGGAGAGAAGTCTGAAGAAAGGTCTCGACCCGAATCGTCACCTATTCCTTTTCTCCAGAGATGCTGCCTGTCCCAAGGTTCCCCTATCGTATATTTTACTTGCAACGTGTGACAAACCGAAGCAACAGAAGTGACGAGATACGAACAATATAGTTTTACTGCTTGTCAAAGATTAATAGAACCATCGGAACCACAGAATCAGCCATTGCAGTTTTGTTTTATTACTCAGGCTTCTCACAAGGACAATTCCCGCTTTAAATATTTAACTAATGTTCCTTTAAGACACACTGTGTAGTAAACACAAAGGTAGACAAATAATGCTGGAGAAACTCAGCGGATGAGGCCAGGGACGGCCTTAGGAGGTGCGGGGCACAATTGGGAACAATTTTGATGAGTCCCAGATTCCCAGCCAAGGTCTGTAGATTCATAGAAATATAATTAAAGTCTATTGTAGACTTTATATCTCTATGGTAGAATGGAAAGTAATGAAAATGTGCTCTTAAAAACTTTACTGCATGCAACTTAATGGACCAAATTAAATTAAATTCAATTCAATTAAATTCAATTCAGCTTTAATGTCATTGCACAGATACAAGTATGGGTACAACGAAATGCAGTTTAGCGTCAGTTCGTAGTAATAGCAATATATAAATAGATACAGAATGAAGACAATGTGGACGGAGAGACTGGAGAAATCTATCGGCGGCACTCCGAGTTCAGCAGTGTGATGGTGTTGTTATAGAAGCTGTTCCTCATCCTACTGGTGCGGGACCTGAGGCTCCTGTACCACCTCCCCGATGGTAGGAGGGCAAACAGTCCATGGTTAGGGTGGGAGGGGTCTTTGATGATCTTCCCGGCCCGTCTCAGACACCGTTTTCGGTGGAGGGCATCCAAAGCAGGGAGCGGGGCACCGATGATGTACTGGGCGGTTTTCACCACCCGTTGTAGTGCCTTCCTGTCTGCTACGGTGCAACTGCTGTACCATACCGTAAAGCAGGTGGTCAGGATGCTTTCGATGGTACAGCGGTAAAAGTTGGTCAGGATCTGGGGGGACAGGTGGGCTTTTTTGAGCCTCCTCAGGAAGTAAAGGAGCTGCTGCGCCTTTTTGATCAGCTTGGAGGTATTGAGGGACCAGGACAGATCCTCCGAGATGTGTACCCCGAGGAATTTGTAGTTGGAGACCCGCTCCACCTCAGTCCTGTTTATATGGATGGGGGTGTGTCTGCCCCCTCTGTTCTTTCTGAAGTCGACAATGATTTCCTTCGTCTTCTGGGAGTTGAGGACGAGGTTATTATTGGCACACCAGGTTGTCAGGTGCTGGACCTCCTCCCTGTAGGCTGACTCGTCGTTGTCACTGATCAGTCCTACCACCGTGGTGTCGTCGGCAAATTTTATGATGGCGTTGGAGCCATGCTTAGGGATGCAGTCATGGGTGAAGAGGGAGTAGAGGAGAGGACTGAGCACACAGCCCTGTGGCACGCCAGTGTTCAGTGTTATAGTGGAGGAGGTGAGGTTGTTGACCCTAACAGACGTTAGTGAGGAAATCCAGTGTCCAATTGCAGAGGGAAGTGGAGATGCCAAGACCGCTGTGTAGTAAACACAGAGATCTAAGCTACATTTTAATGTAAAATCGCATACATGTAAGCCTACAAGTAGCAAACAAAATGTGTAGATCACCTCTGAAAAGTACATAGTTACAATATCACTTGTTTTAGTGACTGTGAAATGTCCAACAAGATGTTTCCAACATCTGCAGTTCTTTCTTAAACACAAATCATTCTCTCAAACAAAACCTTCCAGTAATCTTCGACCTAGAACTCTCTCCTAATCTCTCCTCACTCTTGCTCTGATCATTGCTCCCATCTCTCGAAAAAGAGTGATTCAGTTTAGTTTATTGTCACGTATAAGGGAATAACGTTAGTGCAAGGTAAAGCCAGTAAATTCCGATCAAAGATAGTCCGATGGACATACCCACTTGATGGAAAAGACGCTTTTTAAAAGACATTAAAAAATCCTCCTTTAAAACCCCTCAACCACTTGACGGTCTTGTATCAACTTTTAATATTTAATAACATTATTTGAAAGATGTGGTATTCAATAAATTAATCAGGTCTAACTCAAACCAAGTGACAACCAATCTACACAGTGCTATTACCAGCAACAATAGTTTAGTTTAGAGATGCAGCGTGGAAACAGGCCTTTCGGCCTACCGGGTCTGCGCAGACCAGCAATCCTCACACACTATTCTACATACACTAGGGACAATTTACAATTATATCAAGCCAATTAGCCTGTACATCTTTGGAGTTTGGGAGGAAATCAGAGATTCTGTAGAAAACCCATGCAGGTCACGGGAAGAATGTACAAACTCTGTACAGGCAAGCACCTGTAGTTGGGATCGAACCTGGGTCTCTGGAGCTGTAAGGCAGCAACTCTACTGCTGTGCCACAGTGCTGCCCAATACTACATGGGGTTTACAAAAAAGACACAAAATGTTGGAGTAGTTCAGCGGGTCAGGCAGCATCTCTGGGGAACATGAATAGGTGAAATTTTAAACAGTGTCTGAAGAAGGGTGCCGACCCAAAATGTCACCTATCCATCTTCTCTGTGGATGCTGCCAGACCAGCTGAGCAATGACTATATTATCCAGAACAGCTACTTAGCTTCAAAGCCTGGTGAGACTCACTTATGGTAAGCAGAGATATCGGGGAGCTCTATTTCATTTACCGTCTTCACCAGACTCATAGATAACATATAATAACCCAAAAAAAAAATCAATAAATCAATAACCAATAATAATAAAAATCAATCAATTAAATGAAGACATTTAAATGCAAACAAAATATTCCATCTGCAAAAGTTTTTGAATTCACTGTAATCCATAAAAAAGTACATTTAAGTTTGTAAAATGATGCAATGCAACAAATATTGCTTGAAATAATAATTGAATTAGAGGATTTTTTACTCTCGGACTATCTCCAATTGGACTTTACTGGACTTTATTTTGCTCTAAACCTTATTCATGTTATTCCCTTTGTCACGTATCTGCACACAGTGGGCGGCTCGATTGTAATTGTGTATTGTCCTTCTGCTGACTGGATAGCAGGCAACTAAGGCTTTTCACTGTACCTCAGTACACGTGACAATAGTTTATTGTCAATAGTTTATTAAAACTCAAACTGAACACAAACTACTTAATTGTACGAGGCACTGTGTATAAAGGTTAAAGGGATCGATTCACTCTGGAGGTAACTCCAACTTTTTAAGTCTAGCATTTCATACGTAGGATTAGCAGAATTGCCATTTAGAACCCAGCTCCATTTTGTTCAAACTGAGATTATAAACAGGATAAAGAGTATTTTTATTCACATGCCATAGCCTGGAGGTACATTTTATAAACAGGCCCTGGTTTTGGTTTCCAGTATGTGACATTCTCTCAGCATCTAGTTTTTATCTTATCTCAAACCCTCCATATGTCTTAGATAATTAATCTCTTTGATCATCATACTATATGCTTTAAAGAGTCAAATCTATCAAGTGAAATCTTGTATTAATATTTAGATCATCGCATTAACAAAATTAACCAAATCCGTCTCAATCTTCCTTTTCTATCTGGGTCAGTGGTTGTATTTGAATTTCACAATGCCTGGCTCATTGGAGACACAAGGTAACATAGCGGGTCAGGCAGCATCTCTGGAGAACATGGATAGGCGACGTTTCAAGTCGTGTCCCTTCTTCAGTCTGAAAAAGGGTTCCTATCCGAAATGTCATCTGTTCATTGTTTAGATTGTGCTGTAGACATTAGAGATACAGCGGAGAAACAGGCCCTTTGGGCCACCAAGTTCGCACCGACCAGAGATCACCCTGTACATTCTACACAATGGGGACAATTTGCGATTTTTACTGGAGCCAATTAACCTACAAACCTGCACATCTTTGGAGTGTGGGATTAAACCGGAGCACTCGGAGATAACTCACACCACCACGGGGAGAACGTACGAACTCCGAACAGACTTCACCTGCAGTCAGGATCGAACCTGGGTCTCTGGCGCTGTAAGGCAGCAACTCTACCGCTGTGCCACCGTGTTCTCCACAGATGCTACATAGACTGGGTGGGCAGAAGGGCCTGGTTTCATGCTGTATCTCAAAACTAAAATAAATTAAACTAATTGCACTGCTAAAGCAGCAGTGAAAGCTAAGTTTGAAGTGACTCAAGAACAATTTAAGAAGGAGAATCAGTCACATCTAGTTAGCTACATATTGTTGTAGTAACTCAGCGGGTCAGGTAGCTTCTGTGGAAGGAATGGACAGGTGACATTTCGGATCAAGACCCTTCTTCATTACGTTTAGTTTCGTTTGGGTTATTGTCACGTGTATCGAGGTACAGTGAAGAGCTTTTGTTGCTTACTAACCAGTCTGCGGAAAGATAAACATGATTACAATCGAGCCGTCCACGGGAACCTTCCTGTGTTGTTTTCCAAAACACAGGCCTGCATAAAGTGGATGTGGTGAGGATTTTCGTACTAGTGGGGGAGTCTAGCACGAGAGGCCACAGCCTCAGAATAAAAGGGCATACCTTTAGAATGGAGATGAGGAGGAATTTCTTTAGTCAGAGGGAGGTGAATCTGTGGAATTCATTGATACAGATGGCTGTTGAGGCCGTCAATGGATATTTTTAAGGTGGAGATTGACAGATGTCGGGTTTTGGGGAGGGCAGGAGAATGGAATTGAGAGGGAAAGATAGAGCAGCCATGATTAAATGGCCTAATTCTACTCCTATCACTTATTCTGCTCCTATCCTGTTCACAACTTACGAACACTCTGGACACTTGTTGGGGGCCGTTCTCAGCAATAGATAAATTATACTCATATATATTATATATATATATAGATCGATATCTGGATAATATACACACACACACATTTATATATATATATATACATACACACACACTCAGTGTGTGCGTATGTGTGTATGTATATATATATATATATATATGATGTGTATTGTATGCATGTATGTGTTTATATGTATGTGTATGTGTTTTATATAAATACAGACACTGAACTTGTTTTAACTTGTTCATTATATTGTTCACAGCGCACTATGTTTACATATTCTGTTGCGCTGCTGCAAGGAAGAATGTCATTGTTCTATCTGGGACATACGACAATAAAACACTCTTGACTCTTGACTTTGGGCACAAACTCCTCAAACTCCTTCCACAAGGCCAGATGATATGAGAACATGGAGCATAGGACAACACAGCACAATATTACATGGGTATCTGATGCAGGTAAAGGAATGCCAGGTGTTCAGTGAACCAGCCGCTGGTGATACCGAAGACCTACTTTGACCACAAACGCTATCTTGAACAAGGCACATGGTTTAACAGCTTCATTTCTCAATGCCTTATTTGTTTTCCCATCCCCTTTATCCCACTTCCCCATATCGCTGTGGTAGTGACATAATTGTTTTACAACTGACCCTTGAAACAGTAACATCTGTCAGGATTTTATTGCTAGGTTTACTAATTAACAAAGCAACAATCCACACCTCGCCTGGATATCTTGTACTAAATCTGGATCTGTTTCGCCCACGTAAGTGCTACTTTGGAGAGGACTATTTCACAGAGACTGGTGAGGATTGTATGAAGCAATGCCTCCTGGTGTCTCAGCTGGGAGAGTGTTTTGTATCAACCAACAAACCTGCACGACTTTGGGATGTGGGTCTAGGGTCGCCAACTTTCTCACTCCCAAATAAGGGACAAAAGGTCAAGATACGGGACAAATTCCCGACGGCAATTCGTTGACTGACTGGGCCGTGGCTGGGTGAATGATGAGTTGGCCCGGGTGCTGGACTGCACACAAAGCCCAGCCGGCGGGCCAGCTGAGGAGATTTGGCCCGGGCCGGTACCCCATCCAACTCATGAAACAATGATCGGCCATGAGAAGGAGGGGTGGTGGTGCCGGCGGTCAGCGAAGGTCCAAAGGTCGGACAGCTGGCCGGGCTGCCATCCGACGGGGCCACGGGCGAGACGCTGCTGCTGCTGCTGCTGCACTCCTTGGGCTGCACTACTTCGGGACGGGTGAGGCGGGGCCGGACGCGGCGCTCCGACCCGACAGTCCCCTCGACCCGAGTAGTAGCAGTCAAATACGGGATAAGGGCGGGACAAACTAATGCAGCCCAATATACGGGATGTCCCGGCTAATACGGGATAGTTGGCACCCCTAGATGTGGGGGAATCCAGAGCACCCGGAGGAAACCCAGGTAGTCACAGAGAGAATGGGCAAACTCCATGCACAGTCAGCACCCGAGGTCAGGATGGAACCCGTGTCTCTGGCGCTGTGAGGCAGCGGCTCCAGCAGATGCTCACTGTGCCTCTTCCAATCCTTGATTAGTTCTGCCAAGCTTACGGTCAAAAGGGCAGCTTGTTAAATATGGAATCCCAGGCACTAACGTAACTAGACTAGTGTAGGTGAGACATCTTTGTCATGGAGGAAATATAATAAAAAGAGACTGCAGATGCTGGGGGGGGGGGGGGGGGTGGCAGAGGTGGAGCCAGAGGTCTGAGGGGGAGCTGAGAAAGTAAGGACTACCTGAAATTGGAGAAGTCAATGTTCATACCGCTGGGGTGTAAACTGCCCAAGCGAAATATGAGGTGCTGCTCCTCCAATTTACGGTGGTCCTCACTCTGGCCATGGAGGAGGCCCAGGACAGAAAGGTCGGATTCGGAATGGGAGGGGGAGTTGAAGTGCTGAGCCACCGGGAGACCAGGTTGGTTATTGCGAACCGAGCGGAGGTGTTGGGCGAAGCGATCGCTAAGCCTACGCTTGGTCTCACCAATGTAGAGCAACTGACATCTAGAGCAGTGGATGCAATAGATGAGGTTGGAGGAAGTGTAGGTGAACCTCTGCCGCTCCTGGAAAGACGGCTTGGGTCCTTGAATGGAGTCAAGGGGGAAGGTAAAGTGACAAGTGTAGCATTTCTGGTGGTTCGGGTGGGAAGGGACGAATTGAACAGGGAGTTAGGGAGGGAGCGGTCTCTGCGGAAAGCAGACAGGGGAGGAGATGGGAAGATGTGGCGAGTGGTGGGATCACGTTGGAGGTGGCAAAAATGTCGGAGGATTATTTGTTGTTTGTGACGGCTGGTAGGGTGGAAGGTGAGGACAAGGGGGACTCTGCCCTCGTTACAAGTGGGGAGGATGGGGAGTGAGAGCAGAGTCAGGGGGTATAGAAGAGACCTGTGATCCATGTCCATGATGCCTGACCAGCTGAGTTACTATGGTATTTTGAGCATGATGGGTTGGGCCAAAATACTCCAAAGGACTCCACAGCAGGATTATTTTATGTCCATCATCTTTTCTTGCTTATGGTTTTAATCTTTCCTGACTATTTTAAATTGCTTTTGACCATATCATCTCTGACTGCCAACAAAGCACACAGTGTCCAGCAGAGGGGAAGATGCGGGGCAGAGTTATTCATGTAATAAAGACACGGCTGCAAAAATGTATATGATGCTAGTGGTCATATTTGTCATAATGTATTAACTGCTTTTGGATGCTAAATTAGCTCTGGTATTCCTGTTGGAAAGATTTTTAACATGTTGCCTATGGTTACACTGAGATCCCAAATAGTACAACTAAAAGCACGGTGGCACAGCGGTAGAGTTGCTGCCTTACAGCGCCAGAGACCCAGGCTCAATCCTGACTATGGGTGCTGTCTGTACGGAGTTTGTACATTCTCCCCATGACCTCCGAGATCTTCAGTTTCTACCCGCACTGCAAAGACGTACAGGTTTGTAGATTAATTGGCTTGGTACTTACTTACTTACTTACTGCCTATTATGCCTCCTGGCATGTAGGGCAGCAACAAAGGTCCTCCACTCCTTGTTGATTCCTTCCGTTGCTGTTTCCGTAACGTATGTGTTTTATGAGACAGGGTTATTAGCCCCGTGCTCAACCTCCAACCTGGAGGACCAGTGGATCGCTCTTCGTCTCGCCTCTGCCCTTCGACCTGTCCAGCATGGGAGACCCTAACAGGAGATGAATCTCCCGCTGGCATAGCTCTAGGGGTCACTGAGACACACAAGCTCCCCGACCACCACAAGGTTGCAATCCAACGGGGAGGGCTTGGTACTAAAATTTGTTTTTAAGTTGCCATAGTGTGTGTAGGATAGTGTTAATGTGCAGGGACTGCTGGTCGGCACGGACTCATTGGGCCAAAGGGCCTGTTTCCTCGCTGTATCGCTAAACTAGACTTGTTCATGTTATATTATGGATGTGAGGTCAATGGCAGTTTTCTTTTTCTTGTTGTTTATTGTTTCCCACAGAATAAGTGATCAATGGTGATAAAAATAAATCCCTCCAGAATGTAGGAAAATCAATGCCTAAGCCCTTCTGCTGAGATCTTTGCTGCTGCCTAAAGCTGACAGAGCTATTCCTGCCTTTGTGTTGGTTATGTCGAACATCCCTTGTTCCAGGCGTTCACTGGCCCTATCCCTCAACTTTTTCTCCACTATATTGGCGAACGCATCAGAGCTGCCTCCTGCACCCATGCAGAACTCGTGGGTTTCATTAACTTCAACACCCCTCTCCCATCAGCCGGGAGGTACAGAAGCGTGAAAATGCGCACCTCCAGATTCAGGGACAGTTTCTTCCCAGCTGTTATCAGGCAACTGAACCATCCTATCTCTTAAAGGTAGCGGAGTCAGGGGATATGGGGGAAAAGGCAGGAACGGGGTACTGATTTGGGATGATCAGCCATGATCACATTGAATGGCGGTGCTGGTTCGAAGGGCCGAATGGCCTACTCCTGCACCTATTGTCTAGTGTCTATTGTCACCAACTAGAGAGCGGTCCTGAGCTGCCATCCATCCCACTGGAGACCCTCTAACTATCTTTAATCGGACTTTACTGGACTTTATCTTGCACTAAACATTATTCCCTTCATCCTGTATCTGTACAGCGTGGATGGCTTGATTGCAATCACGTATCGTCTTTCCGCTGACTGGATAGCACGCAACAAAAAGCTTTTCACTGTACCTCGGTACACGTGGCAATAAACTAACTAAACTAATCTAAACTAACCTAACTTCCATCCTGCCCTCAAATTCACCTGAACTGTCTCTGACACCTCTCTCTCTTTCTTGATCTCTCTGTCTCCATCACTGGAGAGACAATCGACTGAAGTCTGAAGATGGGTCACGACCCAAAACGTCACCTATCCATGTTCTCCATAGGTAGACACAAAAAGCTGGAGTAACTCAGCGGGACAGGCAGCATCTCCGGGGAGGAGGAATGGGTGACATTTCGGGTCGAGACCCTTCTTCAGTCTCAACCCAAAACGTCACCCGTTCCTTCTCTCCAGAGATGCTGCCTGTCCCGCTGAGTTACTTCAGCTTTTTGTGTCTATCTTCGGTTTAACCCAGCATCTGCAGTCCCTTCCTGCACACGTTCTCCAGAGATGCTGCCTGACCTGCTGAGATTACTCCAGCACTTTGTGTCCTCTTGATGCTGCCTTAGCTCAGAAGCGGGGTGAAAATATCTCAGTTTCTTCATCAAGAATGAAACTGGATTCATGTCTGCTGATTATCAAACGTTTCTGTGGCTGCAGCACCTATCTAAATATTGATGTACTGGAACTATGGAGAAACTCCCAAGAAGTAAACGTTAACCTGTGTTTCAGAGATCGTCAAGCCAAAACTTGGCTTGAGTTCCAACTTCTTTTTAGACGAGATTCAAATTTAGACGCTGTATTTGCTCTCTTCTCTGAGTCAATGATGCATCTACTTGGTAGACTAACCTGGGCCATTACTAACCATCATTTGGACCCAGAGGTTATAGCAAGACTATGCTGTTCCAATGGCGCAGCTGGTGGAGCCACTGCCTCACAGCACCAGAGAACCCAGGTTCGATTCTGACCTCGGGTGCTATCTGCACGGAGTGTGTACTTTCTCCATGTGACCTGCGTGGGTTTTCTCCGGATGCTCCGGTTTCCTCCCACACTCCAAAGACACGCAGGTTTCTAAGTTAACTGGTCTCCGTAAGTTGCCCCTGGTGTGTAGGGAGTGCGTGCAAAGGTGGGATAATGTAGAACTAGTGTGAACGGGTGATTGGTGGTTGTAGTAGGCTTGGTGGGCCGAAAAGCCTGTTTCCACGCTGTGTCTCTAAACTGAACTAAACTTTACATAAAATCACGCCTTGTGCAATGGTGCTTTTAAAAAAATAATTTTTCTATTCAAGCAAAGAAAAGTTGTGAATAATAAATTTAAGGAATCGGGTAAACTATAGTTTTAGAGCCTCAAGTCTCACTCATTTTAAATAAACACCAGTTAGTCATTTCTCAAGATACTTAAACAATCGTAGCATTTTAACAATATGTGTTAACTCGGTGTTCTGTATCAATCTTAATGAATCTTCCGTGTCCCATGGTTTAAAGGAAAATATTAAAATGTACATTGCAAAAGAAAGCATCATTTGATTAATTAGAATTAATTTTGAAGATTTAGTACATGAAGCAGTTTGTTATTCGCCATCTTTACATCACGGTTTCTGCCAGTTAACACGACCACTTGATGTAATATGGGTTTAATTCAGTACCAGCATGGTCACAGTGCTTCTATTATTTAAGAATACATGTGCTCCTAAGATGTAAAGGCGAGGAGAGAAGAAAGTCTTTAACGACATAACTCGAATCCAGATTGTTTGTTTCTCCTTGGTAGACTTGAAACCAAGATAATGACAGTTAATATCGGGCACTTGCTAGCTTTCCAACAGGAAATTGGAGAGTCTTGCAAAAGAGTTAAATGCTGGATAAAGAAAAAGAAAATCTTCATAATTCCCCTCATGGGGTTTGGAATCAAGAGAGCGTGCACGGGTTAGTCTTTAGAGGCGGTTTAACGGTACGGAAAGCCTCGGAGAAATGGGTGGAGACAGGCTGTGTGTCGGAGTACATGAGGGATTCTATCCCTATGTTCTGCACAACTTGTGACTTCCAAAGAGGACGCAGAGGCAACTGAGGTCTGTATGTGAACAGACGTTAAAAAGTTCTCAGCGTTAAAAAGCAGCGGCAAGCCTTTATGTCTGGGAATACTCTCACTGCAGGCCTAACACTTCACCCGAGCTGCAGGGAGGTTATGGGGCTGGATCGAGCTCAGACTCCTGGACGAAGTGTCAAAGTGGCAGATAGCCAGGGCAAAGGGAATGAGTGTACATTTATCCGGGGTTCCGAGACATGTAGCTGATTTTACGTGAGATTTGAGATTTGTATCTGTTTTTTTTGTACGATGCGAACAGGTCGCAAGCCTGTGAAAACGTCTTTGTATTAAATATAAAATTGCTGGAAAAACTCATCAGGCACGGTGGCGCAGCGGTAGGGTTGCTGTACTTACAGCGCCAGAGACCCGAGTTCGATCCTGGTTACGGGTGCTGTCTGTGTGGAGTTTGTACGTTCTCCCCGTGACCACATGTGTTTTCTCCGGGTGCTCCAGGTTTCCTCCCACATTCCAAAGACGCGCAGGTTTGTAGATTAATTGGCTTCGGTAAAAATTGTAAATTTCCCCTAGTGTGTGTAGGGTAGTGCTGGCATACGCAGTGATCGCTGGTCGGCGTAGACTCAGTGGGTCGAAGGGCCGGTTTCTGCACTGCATCTCTAAACTAAAAAAAAAGGATCTAAAAGGCCTGGCCATGTCTGTGCAAAGAAATAATAGAATTGATGTTTCAAGTCGAAAATCCTTCATCAGACTGGGAAGGAGACAATAGACAATAGGTGCAGGAGTAGGCCATTCGGCCTTTCTAGCCAGCACCACCATTCAAGGTGATAAAAGAATTGTGGTAAGCTGCACTCCACCATCCCAGCATCTGCCTTTATTTTATTTTCAAGTGTTTGCGTTGTTTGTTCCTGGCCTTCCATGCTGTCTGTGTGGAATCTGTACGTTCTCCCCATGACCACGTGGGTTTTATTTGGTTTCCTCCCACACTCCAAAGACGTGCAGTTTTGTAGGCTAATTGGTCTCTGTAAACTGCCCCCTAGTGTGTAGGGATGGATGAGAAAATGGGATAACATAGAACTAGTGCGAATGGGTGATGACGGATGGTTAGCATGGACTCAGTGGGCCGAAGGGCCTGTTTCGATGCTGTACCACTAAACTAAACTATACTAAACTAAACTAATCTGAACTAAAATCTTGGTCCAGCTGGATAATAGACGAGAAATTGATATTCAGTGCATGATGAACACTCACAGTATATTTGATTCTCCTGCAGTGACTCAGCAGAAGATGTTAAGGATCAACATCATGACTATGTGCTCCTCGGTAGGGTTTGACAAGCAAAGTTGCATCACTGTGCTAAGATCCATAGTTTCTGCCAGGGAAAATTGGGGAATTCCGGGCAAGCTCGGTGGAAGCCTCATGTTTACATTACGTGTTTAATTTCCATGTCTGAGTGTAAACACAGGAACTCACAGGCTGTGCTGCTCCAAGTCAATTTAATCTTTTTCAGTGACAATTATACGGGACAAAATCGAAATTCTTGTGATAATGGGAGAGAACCCCAGACTCGGGGCATTGTTTTTTATATAAGTTTTATTTATTTGTACGTTCTCCCCGTGACTGCGTGGGTTTTCTCCGGGTGCTCTGGTTTCCTCCCACTCTCCAGAAACACACAGGTTTGCAGGTTAATTAGCTTCGGTAAAATTGTAAATTGTCCCTAGTGTGTAAGATAGTGCTAGTGTACGGGGTGATCGCTGGTCGGCGCGGACTCGGTGGGCCGAAGGACCGGTTTCCGCGCTGTATCTCTAAAGTCTAAAGGCTTTGATTCATTTACTAATCATCTGCTTCAACAGTGTAGGAAGGAACTGCAGATGCTGGTTTAAACGAAAGATAGACGCAAAAAGCAGGAGTAAAGGGCCTGTCCCACTTGGGCGACCTAATCCGCGAGTTCTGGCGAGTTTGCCCTCGACTTATACTCGCAGCATGGTCGACACGAGGTCGTAGGAGGTCTTCGTAACTCTCCTTGATGCTCAAGAGTGGTCTCTGCGTACTCGAGGCCTCAGATAGGTCGCGCCGTTTTTTTCAATTTGTTAAAAAATGCCCGCGAGTAAAAAATGGTCGCCATGGAAAAAAATCGCTACTTTTTTTACTCATAGGTTTAGTCGTAGTAGGTCATAGTTGGTCGGCATGTTAGTCGAAGGTAGTTGTAGATAGTCTTCATCATGGTCTAAGGCAGGTCGAAGGAGATCGAAAGAGGTCGTCTTAACTCTCCACTATTCGGTGTCCAATTTTCCCGAAGTTAGTCGTAGCTGGTCGTAGCTAGTCAAAGTTAGTCTTCAACATAGTCGAAGGAGGTCGAAGGTGGTCTTCAACATGTCATTTTTTCAAACTATTCTAAACTCGCCAATTAGGTCGCCCAAGTGGGACAGCCCCTTTAAACAGTGGGTCAAGAGTGGTCCCGACCCGAAACATCACCTAATCCTTTTCTCCAGAGTGGCTGCCCGACCCGCTGAGTTACTCCAGCTTTTTGTGACTATCTGCTGCAACAGAATGCAAATAGAATCATTACATGTTGTCAGAATCAATTTGATACAATAACTTTTGTTATGTGCATTTATTACCCCTGTTAATGTCTTCATTCAGCCTGGAAAAGCTTTTTCTCACTGCAGCTTGGTAGAAGCAATTTAAAAATGATCCCCTTATTACTACTTGACGGTTTCCTTCCACAATTGGCAGGCCATTAACATTTCCCGGCACAATTAAACCCACTCAAGATTGAATCCTGAGGGATGGACATTATTTTTATTTACGTCTGGATATGTCCTTCCCCATTTTATGGTCAGTTACTCTCACCCTACCACGCACAGCGATAATTCATACGCTGAGAGAATGGAGCGGCTAGGCTTATACACCCTGGAGTTTAGAAGGATGAGAAGGGATCTTACTGAAACGCATCAGATTATTAAGGGTTTGGACACGCCAGAGGCAGGAAACATGTTTCCGATGTTGGGGGAGTCCAGAACCAGGGGCCACAGTTTAAGAATAAGGGGTAGGCCATTTAGAACGGAGATGAGGAAACACTTTTTCACACAGAGAGTTGTGAGTCTATGGAATTCTCTGCCTCGGAGGACGGTGGAGGCCGGTTCTTCTGGATACTTTCAAGAGAGAGCTCGATAGGGCTCTTAAAGATAGCGGAGTCAGGGGATATGGGGAGAAGGCAGGAACAGGGTACTGATTGTGGATGATCAGCCATGATCACATTGAATGGCGGTGCTGGCTCGAAGGGCCGAATGGCCTACTCCTGCACCTATTGTCTATTGATGTATTGGAACAACGTTCTGGTGAATCAAACACAGAGGAAAATATGTCCTTGTTCATCATTTGGAATAAATATATATTAATTCCTACCAATATTACGATGGGATGGTATGGTACTGTATTTGTCGCATGTACTGAGGTATAGTGAAATTCATTTTTGTGTACAGTTCAGTACAAGTTTATACATAACATTAAAAATAGCGGAGTCAGGGGATATGGGTAGAAGGCAGGAACGGGGTACTGATTGGGGATGATCAGCCATGATCACATTGAATGGCGGTGCTGGCTCGAAGGGCCGAATGGCCTACTCCTGCACCTATTGTCTATTGTCTATTGGCTATAACCACTTAGATGCATGTTAGATAATCATCTGTGATACAGTACAAGTGTATAGCAGTGGTGCACTGAGTTTAGGCGCAAAATGGTGGAGTCAGCGGCATCTCTGGATGGAAGGAATGGTTGACGTTTCAGGTCGAGAGGCTCCCGTCCCGAAACGTCACCCATTCCTGCTCTCCAGAGATGCTGCCTGTCCCGCTGAGTTACTCCAACATTCGGTGTCTATCTTCGGTGCAAACCAGTATCTGCAGTTTCATCCCACACATTATACAGAGTCATTATATCGATTTGCGGCCCAGTTGTTGTAAGTGCAGGGATCTTGACCTGACCTTGATGGCTCATTGTCCTGACAACATTGCAGGGTCAGCCTGGCCAAGCCTAGCCATGGTGTCCTCCATGACTGTAGGCCGCGTCCGGTCCATGTGCTCAGCCACTTGGAGCGTCACCCAGTCCAGCCGAGCCTCAGGCTGCTGCAGGGCCTCCAGCGGCCCACTCCACTGTCTGTATAATCCCGCAACCCTAGGTAGTTTTAAAAAGAATCATCTGTACACAGCACAACCCTAGTCATTCACCCCTTGAAGTCCTTTAACCAAACCACTGGTCGACATCACACAGGAACCAGAGATTTAGCCGAACATCTCAAATGGAAATGTTAATGGCAAACTACTCATTCTATAAAATTAATTATCATCGTTGGAAAAATATATAATATGGGCGGCACAGTGGCACAGCACCAGAGACCCAGGTTCGATCCTAACCTCAGGTGCTGTCTGTGTGGAGTTTGCACGTTCTCCCCGTGACCTCAAGGGTGCTCCGGTTTCCTCCCACGTCCCGAAACGTCACCCATTCCTTCTCTCCAGAGATGCTGCCTGTCCCGCTGAGTTACTCCTGTATTTAGTGTCTAATACTGTGTCACCACTCCTAGTCCCACTCTAAAGGGCCTGTCCCACTTTCACGACCTAATTCACGACCTCTGCCGAGTTTGCCCTTGACTCGTTCGCGCAGCATGGCCGTCGCAAGGTCGTAGGTAGGTCATAGGTAGGTCGTGATGCTAGGTCGTAGGTACTCGTGGCATCAAGTAGGTCGGGGCGTTTTTCTAGCCTGATGAAAAATGCCACGAGTAAAAAAGGTTGTGAAAGTGGGACAGGCCCTTAAGTCTGCATCTACCGCAATTGAGGCTAAACGTTGGTTGGCAAATGATCAATGGAAACAGTTGATTTTAATCTGGATGCTGAGCCATCTGGACCTAATTTCTGGGTCGGCTCTGGAAGAAAGGTGTAGCCCCTCGCTCAGATCCAAGCTGGTTCATTGCACAAGCCACTGTGTGTGACACAATTTCTAAAATGATCTTGGTGTTATTTCCAAAGAACTTTGCAAGCTGCATTTTTCTTTGTCTACCTTTAAGGGCCTGTTCCACTTGGCGTTTTTTTGGGCGACTGCCGGCATCATTGACTGACGTATCATGTCACCGTAAAAGATCGCGGCGTGATGACGCATGACGCGCGGTGTTTCCTCAAGGGTCGCAACATTTCTTTTGTCGCCGCTGGATTTTGAAACGTTCAAAATCTTTCGGCGACCCTGAAACGTCAGTCAATGACGCCGGCAGTCGCCAAAAAAATCGGCAAGTGGGACAGGCCCTTTACTGACATTACTGATCTGTACGCTGTAAACGGCTCGATTGTAATCATGTCCCGTCTCTCTGCCGACTGGTTTCGCATGCAGCTAAAGCTTTTCACTGTGCCTCAGTACACGTAGCAGTAAACTGAACTGAACTGATTCGGTCTGGAGTGGCTCGGTGGTGCCGAGGTAGAGTTGCTGCCTTACAGCGCCAGAGACCCGGGTTCGATCCCGACTACGGGTGCTGTCTGTATGTTCTCCCCGTAACCACGTGGGTTTTTCTCCAGGTGCTCCGGTTTCCTCCCACACTCCAGAGACATACAAATTTGTAGGTTAATTGGATTCGATAAAATTGTAAATTGTCCTTAGTGTGTGTAGGATAGTGCTGGTGTATGAGGTGATCGCTGGTCGGCATGGACACGGTGGGCTGAAGGGCCTGTTCCTGCGCTGTATCTCTAAAGTAAAAAAGTAAAGCCAAGTCTGATTATAGAGACTGAGCTCTCTAGGGAAAGATTGGGCAAGCTAGAACTTTATTTCTTGAAGCGCAGGAGGATGAGGTGATGTTATGGAGATGTATAAAATCATGAGGGGAATAGATAGAGTAAATGGACAGATATTTACCCAGAGTGGGGGAAATCAAGAACCAGAGGGCATAGTTTTAAGGTGAGAGGGGCAAGATTTAATAGCAATACGAGGAGCAACTTTTTCTCCAGAAGCTGGTAGGTTTAGCTGTTGGAGGAGTTAGTTGAGGCAGGTACTATAACAGCATTTAAAGAACATGGATAGGAAAGGTTTTAAGGGATATATATAAAACATGTGCAAATGGGACTAGCTTAGATGGGGTATCTTGGTCAACATGGATGAGTTGGGCCGAGGGGTTCATGGCTGATCTATCTTTCCCTCCTAACCCCATTCTCCTGCCTTCTCCCCATTACATTAGACACCCATACTAATTAAGAATCTATTTATCTATGCATAAAATATATCCATTGATGGCCTCCACAGCCTTTTGTGGCGAAGAATTACACAGATTCACCACCCTCTTGACTAAAGAAATTCCTCCTCATCTCCTTCCTAAAAGAACGTCCTTTAATTCTGAGGCAGCGACCTTTAATCCTAGACTCTCCCACAGTTAATTACTTTGAGATAACAGGACATAGAACAGTACAGCACAGGAACAGGCCCTTCAGCCTGCAATGTCAATGCTGAACATGATGACAAGATAAACTCATCTACTCTGCCTGCACATCGCTGTGTTTCCCTGCATCCCTGCCCCTCTTTCGAGCTGACTTCTCTGCTGGCTTGTCCCTGGAGAGGGAACACGTGGTATCTATGAGGGTTCTGGAGGCCTTCCGTGAACAGTTGCCGCAGTGGGATGAATGCATTGTGGGTATGGATGATAATATTGTCATTTGTTGATCGATCGATTGATTGATCGATGTTTGCAAACCGCTGGGCAGTCTTGATCTTGATTACTTGAAAAAAAGCTCCTTGTTTAGTTCAGTTAAGTTTAGTTTAGTTTAGAGATACAGCAAAACAGCGAATACAGAAACAGGCCCTTTGGCCCACCGAACCCATGCCGACCACCGATCCCTGCACACTAACACTATCCTACACTCTAGGGACAATTTACAACTGAAACCGACTCGCTTGTAAACCTGCACGTATTTGGAGTGTGGGCGGAAATCGGAAAACCCACGCGGGAGAACATGCAAACTCCGTACAGACAGCACCCGTAGTCAGGATCAAACCCAGGTCTCTGGCGCTGTGAGGCTGCAACTCTATCGCTGCACCAACGTGTCTCCTTCTTAAGGAGACAAAAAAAATTCCTGCAAATCCATGTGCCAAAATAAAATCCTCTTAAACGCCACTGTCGTATCTGACTCCACCAACACAACTGGCAGCTCGTTGCAGGCACCCATCACCCTCTCTGTAAAGAACCTTGCCCCGCTCATCTCTTTTGAGTAGGTTAAGGGCCTGTCCCACTTGCCGATTTTTTCGGTGACTGCCGGCGTCATATCAGTGTTGCCAAAAGATTTTGAACATTTCAAAATCCAGCGGCGACAAAAAAAATGTTGCGACTCTTGAAAAAACACAGCGCATCATATGTCATCACGCAGCAAATATGCCAGTCAATTATGTGGGCAGTCGCCGAAAAAAATCACCAAGTGGGACATGCCCTTTGGTATCTTCACAGTGAAGCTATATATGGTTCCAAGATGTATAGGAAGGAACTGCAAATGCTGGTTTAAACCCGAAGAGAGGCAGGAAAAGCTGGAGTAACTCCGCATCTCAGGGTGAAGAAGAGTCTCGACCCGAATCGTCACCTATTCCCTTTTCGCCAGAGATGCTGTCGGACCCACTGAGTTACTCCAGCTTTTTTGTGTCTATCTATAGTTCCAAGATGATAGCATCAAAATATCAGTGGGTGGTAAATAGTTCCATATCAGCTGCTTCCTGTCAGAGGAGATCGCACTGTAATTATATGGTTTCCTTTCAAATGTCCAGTGGATAATCGGAATTGATTTACCATGTACAGAAGAAAAACTGCTGGAAGACATGCAAGATTTTCCCATGCGATAAGGTTGTCCCATAAACATCAGTCTCACTGATCTCTCTGTTCTGAAATCCAATCAGGCAATGTTTTATTAAATGAACTTATTTCAGCTAATGTAATTGAAACAGTTTAACAAAACTTAATCTGACATCTATATTTTGCTGGAAGGAAAGTATTCATTTGATATTTTGTCTGTAAATGATATTGATATGGAGTGTGTTATGATATGACCAAGATTGACAATCACTCACTAAACTCGTTTTCTCAAATCATTTGAGTTTAAAGAGCGGATTTTGAAGTGACTTCACACCCTATCTATTAAGCAAAGACTTTCCCTTAATCGAGATACAATAAACCCTAGTTGCAATGAATCACAATCACAATCGCAATCACAATAATACATTATTAGCCAAGTTTGTTTTGCAAAATACGAGGAATTTCATTTGCCAAGTCAGTCATACAAATAAAAAGCAACGGAACACACGAAACACATTTTAACATAAACATCCACCACAGTGACTCCTCCGCATTCCTCACTGTGATGGAAGGCGAAATAAAGTTCAATCTCTTCCCATTGCTCTCCCGCGGTCGGGGGCCTCGAGCCGTCCGTTGACGGGATAGTCTTGACTGCCGTAGCCGGCGGTGGGCCCTTCGCGTCGAGACGATCGACTCCTGTATCGGGGGGATGTCAGTTATCCCGCGCCGGAAGAACGAACCTCGTGTCGGGGCTGGTCGGACCTTCCGCGACGTTGGAGCTTCCGACATCCACGGCCTCTCCCGAGACTGCGAGTTCCCGATGTAAAGTCCGCAGGCCGTGGTTGGAGCGATATAAGTCCACGCCCCGCGGTGGGGCCCAAGGTCAGCCCGAGGAGGCCTCCAGCTCCATCCATGGTAGGCCGCAGAGCGACCGGAGAATGCGATCCGAAAATTAATCGCATCTCCGGCAAGGTAAAAAACTGAAAAAAAAGTTTCCCCCCCACCTCCCCCTCCCCTTCCCCCCACACAAAACAAACCGGAGAACATTTACACAAACTTTTAACACAGACTAAAAATTTAAAAAAAGCCGAAAAAGCAAACAGACGTTTTTAAATATAATCAAGTAAGGATTCAATTATTAAAAAATAATCGCAAAAATCCCCCAGACTGCCCGTGGACACGGCATAGTCCCTTCCTAACCCCACCCGGACGCGGACGTCCCCCCGGAAAACAAACAGGCTGTTGGCAGGGCTGCCAATCGTGCGGCGCCCCCTGGTGGTCTTGTTAGGGTGGAGGGGGGAATGGTGCCTGCTGTTGCTGATTGTCCACTTTAACCAAATGTAATATGTGGCATTTCATGTGTAGAGAACCTACAATAAGGGCGGCATGGTGGTGTTACTGCCTTACAGCACCAGGGACCCGGGTTCGATCCTGACTACGGGTGTTATGTACATGGAGCTTGTACGTTCTCCCCGTGACCTGCGTAGGTTTACTCCGGCAGCTCTGGTTTTGCCCACACAGGTACCTTGCCGCGCCTGCCTCCACCACCTGTGTCGCTGTATTGAGATCTTGTACCTTTGTAGCTCAGGGCAGGTAAGACTTTGGTCTGAAGAAAGGAACCTCTGTCAATGCAGTTCTTGCTCAGCCTACATGTTATTGTTGGGCCTCTACACATGAAATGGCCATGTCTTACACTTGGTTATAACGGACAATCGACAATAGCGGACTCCATATCCCCCTTCCGCCCCCATTGTCCATTTTACCGTGGGTTTATTGTATCGCGATGAAGAAATTGTTTTGTTTCATTTTGTTTAGAGATACAGCGCTGAAACAGGCCCTTCGGCCCACTGAGCCCGCGCCAACCAGCGATCCCCACATATTAACATTACCCTACACACTGTAGGGACAAATTTACAATGATACCAAGCTAATTCGCCTACAAACCTGTACGTCTTCGGAGTGTGGGAGGAAATTGGAGAGAAAACCCGCGTAGTTCACGGGGAGAACGTACAAACTCCGTACATACAGCGCCCGTAGTCAGGATCGAACCCGGGTCTCTGGCGCTGTGAGCCAGTAACTCTGCTGTTGCCGTCCCCAGTTCTATGTTCAAATTACCCTATTCATAGAACTTAGAACAGTACAGCACAGGAACAGGCCCTTCAGCCCACAGTGTCTCGGCTGAACATGAAGGCAAGCCAATCTCATTTCACCTCTCTGTACATGATCCATATCCCTCCATTCCCTGCATATCCATGGGTCTCTCTCAAACCCTCTTCAACACCTCCATCATATCAGACTCCACCACCGCATCTAGCAGCGCGTTCCAGGCACCCACCACCCTCTAAAAAACGTGCCCCGTACATCTCCTTTGCCCCCTTTTACCTTAGTTATGCCCTCTAATCTTTGCAATAGAAACAGATGGATAAACATGCAAAAAATTGTTCTATTCAAGGTTAAGACAATCTTCATTAGCAGTTCATAAGTCATAGGAGCAAATTAGGCCTTTCGGCCCATCAAGTCTATTCCGCCTTTCAATCATGGCAGATCTATCGTTCCTTCTCAATCCCATTCTCCTGCCTTCTCCCCATAACCCCGACACCCGTAATAATCAAGAATCTGTCAATTTCCGCCTTAAAAATATCCAATGACTTGGCTTCCTCGGCCGTCTGTGGCGATGAATTCCACAGATTCACCACCCTCTGACTAAAGAGGTTCCTCCTCATCTCCTTCCTAAAGGTACTTCCTTTAATTCTGAGGCTGTGGCCAGTGGACCTGGACTCTCCCACTAGTGGAAGCATCCTCTGTGCATCCACTCTGTGCAGGGCCCAATATATTTTGTGCAGAGTTGCGTGAATCAGTTTCATATTCTTCCCTTGGCTTCAGTACAGAAAGTCAATATGTTTCACGCAGCAAGATGGGCCAACTGAGCCCAGGCCAAGCTGGGGAAGTCCTGATCCTTTATAACACCGAGCAATGTTGCTTACTGGACCATGTTTTGTTGCTACCAAAATTTTGTATTAGTTGTCATGACGACATCTTAAACAGCACTGAGACCTGGGCAAAGGTTTGTGTCGAACACTAAAACTAATGACTTAGTCGGCGTGAGACAGAAACACACACGTATAAATCAATATTTTATCCAAATTATAGAGGCAACCAACTGAGGGGAAAACAACAACGACTAAATTATGAATTAGTTTATCTATTCCACAGGTTGTTTTCATGATTACGTTAACGAGGACAACATTGATGGCACTGGCTCTTACTGATTATCTTGCATAATTCATCAGAACAAACTAGATATGGGTGCCACAAAGAAGCAGACGGTAAAGCCGCTGCCTCACAGCGCCAGAGACCCGGGGGTTCGATCCTGACCTCGGGTGCTGCCCGTGAGGAGTTTGCACGTTCTCCCTGTGACCGCGTGGGTTTTCTCCGGGTGCTCCTGTTTCCTCCCACACTCCGAAGACGTGCGGTTTTGCAGCTTAACTGGCTCCTGTGAATTGTCCCTGGGTCGAGACCTCTCTTCAGACTGAGAGTCGGGGGAGAGGGAGTCTAGAGATATGGAGGGGTAAGATGTGAAAAGGACAGATCAAAGCAGACGATGCTCAGGAAATGGAGAACGATTCGTTGTCAGCTGAGGGAAAGGTGACAATGGAGGTAAACAGTCAGTAAAATTAATCAGAAGGGCAGTGAATCTGGCCGGAGAACACAGGTGGGGGAGGGACAGAGAGGGAGGGAACGCAAGGGTCTCAGTCTGAAGAAGGGTCTCGACCCGAACGTCACTGTTTCCTTCTCTCCAGAGATGTTGCACAAGAACTGCTAAGAACAGATTCAGAATTCTGCAGAGAGAAGGGAAGCCTAGCAACATCACTTATTTTCAATCTCACAACCTCTAATATTATCCTTATTATTCGGCATTTCTAGACTGGTAAGATCTTGCCGTGCATTTTCAATACCAAGTATGAAAGTAGCACTTATCTTCCGTGTAAACCAGTATCTGCAGTTCCTTCCTACACAAGGGTCACAGTTAACAAAAGATTGTGAGTGATAGGGGCAGAATTAGGCCATTTGGCCCATCCAGTCTACTCCGCCATTCAATCATGGCTGATCTATCTCTCCCTCCTAACCCCATTCTCCTGCCTTCTCCCCATAGCCTCTGACACCCGTACTAATCAAGACTGCTGTCTGAAGAAGGGTCTCTACCCAAAACGTCACCCATCCCTTCTCTCCAAAGATGCTGCCTGTCCCGCTGAGTTACTCCAGCTTTTTGTGTCCATCTCCGGTTTAAACCAGCATCTCCAGTTCCTTCCCTACACAAGACACCGTTGCTGTCCTAAGCTGGTTATAATCCCCCGGCGACTTTACTCAGCTTCCATCTGGCCTATGTGCGTGTCCGTGACCACCAGCGCTGCTGCCGTCTGGCCTCCCTCAGCGCCTTCCGCCACCGACCCAGCTCCGGATGGCCTTCTGCTCCTCCTCTGCTGTCCCCTGCTGCTGCCGTTGGCCACGGGTCTAACACTGCTGCCTCTTGGCTTCCCTCTGCCTCCGGCCCACACAGTGGGCAGCCCAGATCACTTCTGCTCTCACTCATCCATCCCGCTTTCCTCTCTCTCCCCTCCCTGGCCTCACTCCAGCAGCCGCCCCCCTAGATCTCCAAATACTGCCACCAATGTCCCCCCAAAGTCACTTTGCTTCTCGTGCTGTGTCGCTCTCACTCCGCTGACAACTAGTTTTCCAGTCTGAAGAAGGGTCCCGACCCAAAACATCGCCTATTCATCTTCAACAAAGACGCTGCCTGAGTTACTCCAGCACTTTGTGTCTTTTTTGTTTTGCTAAACCAACATCTGCAATTCCTCGTGTTCCTCCTACAGGGAGAGTTTGGGCAGGCTAGGACTTTATTTCTTGGAGTGCAGGAGGCTGAGAGGTGATCGTATAGAAGTGTGTAAAATCATGTGTATAAAACAAAGATAGACACAAAAAGCTGGAGTAACTCAGCGGGAAAGGCAGCATCTCTGGAGAGAAGGATTGGGTGACGTTTCGGGTCTAAGGGTCTCGACACATTCCTTCTCTCCAGAGATGCTGCCTGACCCGCTGAGTTACTCCAGCTTTTTGTGTCTGTCTAAAATCATGAGGGGACTAGCCGGGGTGAATTTTGCTCTGAGTAGGGGAATGAAGAACCTGAACACTTAGGTTTAAGGTGAGAGGAGAAAGATTTAACAGCAACCAGGAGCGCAGACTGCGAGTGCAGTTTGGAGCGACATTTTTTAAGTGGAAAAGGTTTTGTGCATGAACATTTAACCTGACGCTGTGTCAGTTTTTCCCAAGACACGTTCTGAAGTGCTAAAAGTTTTGTTTTGCACAGGTGATCTACTAGCGTATAGAAACATAGAAACATATGGGTGCAGGAGTAGGCCATTCGGCCCTTCGAGCCTGCACCGCCATTCAATATGATCATTGCTGATCATCCAACTCAGTATCCTGTACCTGCCCATGAAATATTTCTTCCAGATAATATTCTGTAAAGGGTAATGGGTGTCTGCAAGTTATAACATTAGAAGACATTTGGATAGATCGTCTTCTTCTTATCGAGTCCACACACAAGATTAGAAGTTGATCAGCCAGAGCTGAACACACTTCTCGGCATCTGCGTACAACGGTGTCCGTCTTGTCGCTTCTTGTGCGTGGTGGTGGAAAGATTGGTGGAAACAGGGCCGCGACGTGAACGCTCTTTCCTGGACCCCATTTGGATGGCTACATGGATAGGAATAATTTTAGTGGGACATGGACCAAACGTGGGCAGGTGGGACTAGTGTATGCATGGCAGACAAAAGTGCTGGAGAAACTCAGCGGGTGCAGCAGCATCTATGGAGCGAAGGAAATAGGACCGAAACCCTTCTTCAGCATGTTAGTTGGCGTGAGTGAGTTGGGCCGAAGGGCCTGTTTCCACGCTGTATGATTGCATAACTCTAAAATGTTTAGGTGACGTTTCAGGCCGGAACCCTTGAAAATTGACTTATTTGACAATGCAGCGCTTTCCGTTTTATCTTGGATTGATGATATTCTTTTATTGGTTTATATATCCCAAGTCATTTTTTTAAATTAATGATGTGAAAAATGTTCATACCAATGCCACTAAGATTTGTGCTTAAAAATAATTTATTCTGCGAACATACCGATCGGCGGAAGTGGTGATATTTAGCCTCTTCCCCAAAAAGAACCCCTTCAGAATGTGAAGAAATGTTCTCTCTGTAGTCGTTCTGTTTTCCATACAATTCCTATCCCGGGAACAGTGTTCCCAGAGTTTTGTGATCAGTGACGATGTCTAGCAGCGGAATCTGGAAGCAAGTGTAATTAGTTTTGTCGCGGCCGCCACTTTTATCAGGGCCTCGTTCGATCTTCAAAGGAGGATCATCCGTCCTCTGCAGAAATCTTTCAAACATATTTTCCACCTTGCGGCTAATGTGCTACTTAAGGCCGGGTGGAAATATTAAAGTGCTGGCCAAAGATGCTGGCAGCTCACATGGAAGTCTGACAACGACCTCCTCTTACGGCTAAGTCTAGCTATTATCTCTCAAGGCCTCTGGGCTATCTAGTACTTAGTGCAGTGCCGACTCAATGGCTACCGACTATCCCGCGTGGTCTACGGGGTCTGGCTCGACGCTGTGGTGCTATTTTCCTTTCAGATCAATGAGAATTAATCTTTAATTTAATGAGATTTTGTCTCTGGGATTGAAAAAAGATAATGAAGAACGGCGGCTCTCCATTGGTAGACTTGCTGGAGATTCGTCAAAGGGAGGCCTGATTAATAATTAAAGAGGACAATTTGGAGGATGATATTTTCGATGTGATGAAAATGTGGCCCGATAATATAATTGCCCAGAGGCTGACAGGAAACAATACACATCATTGAGCTTGTGGGAAGTGGTGGTGGTGGTGGTACTGGCAGTGGGAGGATGGGGAGGAACTGGTGCGTAGTTTAGTTTAGAGATACAGCTCAGTAACAGGCCCTTCGGCCCACTGACCACATGCCGACCAACAATCCACACTCATTAACACCACCCTGCACACAGTAGGGACAATTTTGCATTTACACCAAGCCAATTAACCTACAAATCTGCGCAAGACTTTGGAGTGTGGGAGGAGATCACCCTGGAGAAAGTACAACCAGCCCGCTTTGTACGTAATGACTACAAGTGCAAATCAAGCGTGAATAATATGCTACCTTCTCTCGGATGGGATACCCTAGAGCTCCGCAGAATCAGGCCAAGACTTATTGCAATTTACAAGGAGATTCACAAAATCACGCCATCAAATCTCCCGCCATCCCAGAGCACCGACTGCCATGAAACAAGACAAAATAACGGTCCTTACATCATCAACTCGCTAAATTTCAAAAGACTTTGCTACCAATATTCCCTTTACCCGAGGACGATAAGGGAATGGAATAGGTTATCACCCAACACATGCGCTGCTCCCGATGTTAAGTCATTTAAAAAGGGGATTGAGCAACTGGATCTCCTCAACTTGGTCAAAAAGGCCCACTTCAAAATTTAATCACTACTCTACTCACTCCGACCTACGCGAGATGACCACTAATGAGGTGTTTGCGCAGTAATCAACCAGAACCAGAACCAGAACCGAGGGTCTTGGAGAAAACCCACGCAGGTCACGAGGAGAACCTACAGACAGCACCCATAGTCAAGATCGATCCCGGGTCTCTGGCGCTGTGAGGTAATAGCTCTACCGTTGCGCCATCCCTTGGTTCCTTTGGGCGATGGGGGCAGCCAGAAACACTGGCGATATCTCCCTCGAATTCTACCACTTGCACAATGCCCTCGTTCAGGACTTTTAATAATGGGAGCAGATGGGGAACAAGGCCGTTGGGAGAGGAGAAGGAACCGGGGTCTGGCCCTCGAGGTCGGCCACGGGGAGCAAGGGTGGACGGGTGAAGAGAGGGACGTGGGTTCGCCGGTCGATCCGCATGTTCAAGGGAAGGCGACGGCTGAAGGCCTCGCCGCAGCCTGGGACTCGCCTGGAACGGGCATCGCCCATAACACCTAGAGTGTGGACTGGACTCTGAAAATAGCTCCAAAATATGGTGCCTCTTGCACGCGGGATCAGTAGACTATTCCTGTACTCTTTGCTAATGGAGGATGTATTTAGGAATGGCTATAATTAATAATTTCACCGTGCGTTTATACATCTGACAACAAAAAGCACATTTGAACCATCGTCGGTGCTTCGATGTTGCAGGTAATAATTAACACGTCAATTGGTTCTTTGCAAAAAGTCACAAAAGGGTTAAGTTAGACATTTGAGAAAATATAGCAATGAGGAGCTCTTTAGTACTTGCTATGCACCAGCACTGTAGTGTTTGCGGAGCCAGAGTGATATAATGCCCCATTTGTTTCACCGCCTTGTTTTCAGTGGCGAGATTAGCATCAGTGGACTCTACAGCAAATACAGAGTAATCAGAACTGCCAGCCCTTTCTATTTGGAAGAGTTTCCATTCACGTTTCTGGCTGCCGTGTGCTGTTGGCAGAGACTAAAGCACTGGCACTAGTCAGCAATGTCACCTCAGCTCTTTCTATCGACATTATCCCAATTACCGGGCCTACGCTGAAGATCCCATAACTAATCCTAATTAGGATTTAAAAAGTGCAGGAAGGCACTCCAGATGCTGGTTTAAACCGAAGATGGACACAAAATGCTGGAGTAACTCAGCGGGACAGGCAGCATCGCTGGGTAGAAGGAATGAGTGACGTTTCATAAGGTCATAAGGAATAAGAGTAGAATTAGGCCATTCGGCCCATCTAGTCTACTCCGCCATTCAATCAAGGCTGATCTATCTCACCCTCCTCACCCCATTCTCCTGCCTTCTCCTCATAACCTCTGATCAAGAATCTATCTAACTCTGCCTTAAAAATATCCACTGACTTGGCCTCCACAGTCTTCTGTGGCAAAGAATTCCCCCAAATTCACACCCTCTGACAAAATTAATTGACATACATAAATGCATAGACAATAGGTGCAGGAGTAGGCCATTCGGCCCTTTGAGCCAGCACCGCCATTCAATGTGATCATGGCTGATCATCCCCAATCAGTACCCCCTTCCTGCCTTCTCCCCATACCCCTTGATTCCGCTAGCCCTAAGAGCTCTATCTCCTGTTACTCTCTTATGAATGCATCCAGTGAATCAGCCTCCACTGCCTTCTGAGGCAGAGGATTCCACCGATTCACAACTCTCTGTGTGAAAACGTTTTCCTCATCTCAGTTCTAAATGGCCTGCCCCTTATTCTTAAACTGTGGCCCCTGGTTCTGGACTCCCCCAACATCGGGAACATGTTTCCTGCATCTAGCGTGTCCAATCCCTTAATAATTTTATATGTTTCTATAAGATCCCCTAGCATCCTTCAAAATTCCAGTGAATACAAGCCCAGTCGCTCCATTCTTTCCACATATGACAGTCCCACCATCCTGGGAATTAACCTTGTGAACCTATGCTGCACTCCCTCAATAGCAAGAATTAAATGACCAAAATTGCACACAATACTCCAGGTGTGGTCTCACCAGGTCCCCGTACAACTGCAGTAGGACCTCTTTGCTCCAATACTCAACTCCTTCTTAAAAGAACATTCTTTCATTCTGAGGCTATGGTCTGTCGTCCTAGACTCTTCCACTAATGGAAGAGTTTCGGGTCGAGAAGAAAGGGTCTGAAGAAAGGTCTTGACCCAAAATGTCAACCATTCCTTCTCTCCAGAGATGCTGTCTGTCCCACCGAGTTTAGTTTAGTTACTCCAGCTTTTTGTGTCTTTCTTAGTTTTTAAAAAGAACAGGTTTGTCCCTCAAGAATCAATGTTAGGCAAACTTTGTTATGGTTTTAAATGTAATGGAAAGGTATTTGGCTCGGACAACCTTACGCTGTTAGTTAAAATATAAAACATTGAATTTAACTACTTAATACCCAAATGAAATGACAGGTTATTTTGAGGTAAAAATTCACAGCAAATTACTAACTAGCCTGAATCCTCCCAGTATTTTAATGTAAGATTAATGTAAGTAAATAATGTCAGAATAATTTTTCAATTATTGCTAATTCAGCTCACACAAGGCCAGTCACCCTATGTTAAAGAAGGAACTGCAGATGCTGGAAAATCGAGGATACACAAAATGCCGGAGAAACTCAGCGGGTGCAGCAGCATCTGTGGAGCGAAGGAGATAGGCAACGTTACTCCCAGTCACCCTATGTTGGTTAGCACGCAACAAAATCTTTCCACTTTACATGTGCCAATAAAGTAAACTGAACTGAACTGAGTGATGAATGAACAGGTTCAAATCACACTGTTCCCCGTTTCTGGTGTTTGATCTTTAGACTTTAGAGATACAGCGCGGGAACAGGCCATGCTGACCAGCGTTCACCCTGTGCACTAACACTATTCTACACACTAGAGACAATTTACAATTTTACTGAAGCCAATTAACCTACAGACCTGTAGTGCGAGTGTACAGGTAATCGCTGGTCAGCATGGACTCGCTGGGCCTGTTTCTGCGCTGTACCTCCAAAGTCTAAAGTCTGTAAAGGGCAAAAAGGCTAACATGGATGTAGTGGGCCGAAGGGCCTGTTTCTGTTCTATCCAACTCTATAAATCTAGTAGCTGAATAAAAATCCCTTCAGCATTCAGCACTGTTTATCCACATTTTACCAGTTTAACATCAACACTTGAATTTGTTCCTTGTTCATTACATTATGGTCATTTTATTATCTATATAAATACTTAGAATCTGCCAGGCTTAACGTCAAAGATAAAGATGAATTATTTGCCATTAATGTTGAACAGGGAAATTTGGTCTTTAGTTTCCATAGTCTTTTAATGATTCCAGATTGTCAAACAGTTTATACCACTGTTAATACCAAAGCTTTGAGCTGAATGCAAATCCATAAGATGTTTATTATCCTGTTTGTTTGATCATTGACATTTCTTTTAGATGACTTCCATTTAGCATTGTTGGCCTCCGTCTATGTCCTTGATCTGTTTGGGACCATGACTGGCTGTGGGGTGCTTTGCAGAAAGATTGAGGTTAAATGAAGAAGATATTCTCTGGTCTAACAATGTAAATGCCTGTCCTTACTTGGGCAAACGGCAACATCATCCAAATATCCTCTGTGATCGGCATAGCTGGAGTTTGATTTGAATTGAAGCCTGTAAAACCACTGGTTCCGTCAGCTGAAATTCCTCGTCTAATGGAAAACAGAAAGATGCTTCTTTATCACCACTCAATGAAAGACACTTAATGACGCTGAGGGAATATGTGGTTTCATTTCCGTGATTTCTGAAAATGCGGTTTTATTAGGAACCTTTTGAGAGAAAAGAAATAAATAATTTTTTTTTAGTTTAGTTTAGTTTAGAGATACATCGCGGAAACAGGCCCATCGGCCCATCGGGTCCGCACCGACCAGCGATCCCCGCATTTTAACACTATCCTACACACACTAGGGACAATTTTTGCATTTACCAAGCCAATTTACCTACATACCTGCACGTCTTTGGACCAAAGATCTCGGAGAAAACCCACGAGGTCACGGGGAGAACGTGCAAACTCCGTACAGACAGTACCCATAGTCGGGATCGAACGCGGGTCTCCGGCGCTGCAAGCGCTGTAAGGCAGCAACTCTACCGCTGCGCCACTGTGGTTTAGTCACGTGTACCAAGGTACAGTGGAAAGCGTTTGTGTGCGTGCTATCCAGTCAGCAGAAAGACTATATATGTGTACAATCAAGCCGTCCGCTCTGCATGGATAGAGGATAAATGGCACAACATTTAGTGCAAGATACCGGGTGACCGGGGTGAGACTGGTACTTGAGACTGGTGCTGGCGGCCTTTCCGAGGCAGCGCGAGGTGTAGATGGAGTCAATGGAAGAGAGTAAAACATTTGTTTTGCTTTGTGGCGAGGTCAAAGGCGAGAGGGCACAGGTTTGAGGTGAGAGGTCAGAGATGTAAAGGGCGTCTGAGGGGAAGAGGTATTTCAAACAGGCGGTGGTCGGAGTCTGGTATGTCCCGCCTGAAGAGACGGTGGAGGTGGAGATTCTCGTAACGTTTACAAAGCATCTTCACCAGTACTTAAATCTCCAAAGCAGAATCTGTGGACCCAATGCGGGTAAAAACCTCTGTACCGCACTCCTGATATTTGGGCACCCAGTACAGAGGGGGGAAGGGAGAGAGGGAGAGGGGGAGGGGGGGGTATCTCCCTGTTTGCTCCTGGGCCTGGCCATGATGGCCATTCGCGGGTCCAGGCAGCGGGTAGTCGACGGCCACACCACAGCCGACTGCCTGCCCAGTCGACTGCCTGCCCCTTTTCTGGGCCTACGTCCGTGCCCGTGTGTCCCTGGAGAGGGAACACGCGGTGTCCACAGGGACTTTGGAGGCCGTCCGTGAAGGCTGGTCGCCGCGGGAGCTTGAGTGTTTTGTTGATAAATTTGGAGTTATATTAAGTTGATGATTGTTTTTTTTGTAAAAATGTCAACATAGGCAGTCTTTGATTGTACTAATTTGTATATATATATATATATATATATTTGAATAAAAGCATTTGTATAATTAAAAAATGCGGGTAAAAAGGGATCGTTGTATGTTGGTACAACAGGCAGCATGGACAGAGTGGGCCGAAGGGCCTGATTCTGTGCTGTACGATTCTGGCTTGAAGGAAGGTCAAGTTGAAGTTCATTGATACGGTTAGCAAGTTTGCTCAAAAAGTAAAAATCAACAGTGATTCGTTCCACTAAAATGAATATCTGTGAATTGAGCTTCCTGTGAAGCGAGGTGTGTGTAAATTTGGGAGTTTAACTTCCTGGGAATATGATTGCTTCGTCTGTGTTTTCTTTGTAAACATTCTTGTACAATGGAATAAAATAATGTGTGTGTTGGAGGAAAAGGGGGTTTGAACTCAATAATATTCCATTCCCAGAAGCTATTGCCTTATAATAACATCTACTAATACGACCCATAAAAAAATAAAAAGTTTAAAGTTCCATAGCTTTATGCTTTAACTCTTTATAAGGTGAAGAATAGATACAGCATTCAGCAGTCTTGCTGATAACCTCCAGAGTTTTTGATCTATAAAATTATGTTTTTTTTATTTTACAAGATTGTAACCTATTTGTCTTACTGAAGCTTTGAAAGAAATGCATTTTTATTGTATGGTTTAGTTTAATTTAGTTTTGTTTAATTTAGTTTAGTTTTTTTTCAGAGATGTGTACTGAGGTACAATGTAAAGCTTTTTTATTGCATGCTAACCAGTCAGCGGAAAGACGAGACGTGATTCCAATCGAGCCGCCCACTGCGTACAGATACAGGATGAAGGGAATAACGTTTAGTGCAAGATAAAGTCCGATTAAAGATAGTCCGAGGGTCTCCTGTGAGGTAGTCTAGTTGGTGAGAGGATGGTTCAGTTGCCTGATAACAGCTGGGAAGAAGTGGCCCCTGAATCTGGAGGATGTGTGTTTTCAAACTTCTGTACCTCTTGCCTGATGGGAGAGGGGAGAAGAGGGAGTGGCCAGGGTGAGGCTTTTCCTTGATTATGCTGGTGGCCTTGCCGAGGCAGCGTGAAGCGTAGAAGTGTACATGTTTTATTACCTCAGATTGCGTCGTGTCCGGCACGGACGTTGTGCGCCAAAGGGCACGTTGCTGTTCTGTGTTCTATTGTTCTGACGTGCTTTCCTGAAGTGGTTAATTGTCCAAGCCACTTCCAGTTGAGCAATTGAGTGGTTCTTGATATATGACAATGAAATGTCGGAAACATGTGCAGCCAATTCACACACAGCAAACTCCCAGCACAAACACACGCACACACACACGTGATTTAAATCTGTTACACATGTGAACGGCGTGGATCGATGGCTAAATAGTACCCAGGACATCACAAATAACATCTCTGTGCTTCATTAATAACATGGCATCAGACACACAAAGCTGTAACTCAGCGGGACAGGCCGCATCTCTGGACAAATGGAATGGGTGACGTTTCAGGCCGAGATCCTCCTTCAGACTGAGAGTCAGGGGAAAGGGAAACGAGAGATAATAATGCAGAAGTATAGACATACGGAACAAATGAATGATAATGCAAAATAATAACGATGATAAAAGAAAACAGGCCATTGTCAGCTGTGGTGATAACGACAATGGGACAACAAGACGGCTTTGAACCCAGTACAATGACTTGGGTGGGGGAGTGTCGGAGAGAGAGGGGATGCCAGGGTTGCTTGAAGTTAGAGAAATCGATATTCATACTGCTGGGTTGTAAGCTGCCCAAGCGAAATATGAGGTGCTGTTCCTCCAATTTGCTTTTGACCGTAACACAGGATCTATTAGCTCCAACTGAAAGAGAAGAACATGCAATAAGATGATGCGAAAAAACAGTAACTTGCAAAACGTACGCTGTGACTGCTTTGTAGAAAATGAATACTTCAATTACTCAAACTCAGCCGTTGTGCTGCTGTTTCGGGCAAAATGTGCTTGCGTTGAATGCAAGCCAAGAAGAGCATGTGTGAAGCATTTGGAGAAGTATGTAGAATGTTATTTTTGGAAAGGGAGGCGCTCATTTTGAAGATTTGAAATCGGTGTTGTGAATATATTGAAACCTTGTTATCCTCCGAGTGAAGCAGGCAGGGAAGTCTCGGATGCTTTCATGAGCTCGTGGGGTCTGTGTGTGGACACTCATAGACCACCCAACCCTCTAAAAGAAAGCAATCTAGGAATTCCATCGGGCGGTGTGAGATTTTGTGCGCTACGAATTTGATCTAAAGCCTAATTGCGAAATTCCGTGCACACATTAAGCCGTCACTGAAAACCATTCAATGGCTCACCTCTTAGAAGATAGACACAAAATGCTGGAGTAACTCAGCGGGATGGGGCAGCATCTCTGGAGAGAAGGAATGGGTGACGTTTCGGGTCGAGACCCTTGCTCAGACTCCAGCATTTTGTGTCCACCTTCGATTTAAACCAGCATCTGCAGTTCTTTCCTGCACATTTTGTCTGCTCTCCTCTTAGAGTTGGAAGCTACTGGGCAATTTTAACTGACACCTATTGGATTCCAACACATGCTTGATGTCAGTTGTGGAATTAGCTAGCAGGAGGGGGTCGTTTGCCACAGGCATGGCCCTTGATTAAGGGCGGCACGGTGGCGCAGCGGTAGAGTTGCTGCCTCACAGCGTCAGAGACCCGGGTTCAAACCTGACTACGGGTGCTGTCTGTTTGGAGTTTGTACGTTCTCCCCGTGACTGCGTGGGTTTTCTCCGGGTGCTCCGGTTTCCTCCTACACTTCAGATTTGTAGGTTAATGCCTTTGGTAAAATTGTAAATTGTCGCTAGTGTGAAGGATAGTGTTAGTGTTAGGGGATCGCTGGTCGGTGCGGACTCAGTGGGCCGAAGGGCCTGTTTCTGTAAAGTCTCTAAAGTCTAAAGTCTAAAGTGAAGATAACATGCGCACGTCATACATACAGAGTTAGCACCTGCTTCTTCATTAGAGATCCATCCATGCCGTCACTTCCAGAGAGGCCGGCTGTGTCTCCTCCAGAATCAAAACTGTTTACTCAATATCTGACCAGGAAGGATCCAGAGTCCAAGTGCAACTGAAAGAGTTTTCACCGTTGCTCACAAGAGTTTTATTCAACTTAAGCTTCCATCAATCAACTAGTAGAGCTGACGCCTCGCAGCGCCGGAGACCTGGGTGCAATACACAATAGGCAATAGGTGCAGGAGTAGGCCATTTGGCCCTTCGAGCCAGCACCACCATTCAATGTGATCATGGCTGATCATCCCCAATCAGTACCCCGTTCCTGCCTTCTTCCCATATCCCCTGACTCCGCTATTTTTAAGAGTCCTATCTAGCTCTCTCTTGAAAGCATCCAGAGAACCGTCCTCCACCGCCCTCTGAGGCAGAGAATTCCACACTCACCACTCTTTGTGAGAAAAAGTGTTTCCTCGTCTCCGTTCTGAATGGCTTACTCCTTATTCTTAAAGTTCGTCCTGACCTCAGCTGCTGTCCATGTGGAGTTTGCACGTTCTCCCTGTGGCCGCATGGCTTTCCTTCGGGTGCTCCGGTTTCCTCCCTCATCCCAAAGACGTGCGGGTTTATAGATTACTCGGCCCTCTGTAAATTACCCCTAGTGTGTAAGGAGTGGATGAGAAAGTGGGATGAAAGTGTGAACGGGTGATCGCTGGTCGGCGAGGACTCGGTGGGCCGTAGGTGACAAGTTCCAAGCTGGATCTCTAAACTAAACTAAACTAAACAAAAATTGCTCTGTTCAACTTCAAAACAATCTCTAAACTAAACTAAATAACGTGTTAAAACTCTCACGGGCAAGCAAACAAGCTGAACCAATTTCCCCTGTAGGAGAAGGCTAAAAATAAGCAAAAAATGATGAAGTGATTTGAAAGACACAGATGTCTCCATTTGTGGGGGAGAGAGACTAAAACTAGCGGCTATAAACGTGACATACCCAGTAACACATTCAATAAGGAGCTGAAGAGAAGGGTTTTAAATGTGGAACCCGTTAAAGAAGGAAGTGGTTAAAACAGATGGAGATGCATTGAAGACAAAGGCAGATGAGTGTGGAGGAAAGGACGGAGGATTGTGTTGATGTGGTTAAATCACCACAGGCTAGCTGGGACACAAGGCCCGTTTTTCTGTAGTATAAATGCCATGTAAGAGACCTTTTTTAACAGAGAACGGTACAGCGCAGGAACTGGCCCTTCTGCCCACAGTGCCCATGACAAACATGGTGCCAAGTTGAACTAATCTCCTCTGCCTGCCGCGTGATCCATACCCCCACAGGCTCGATCAATAAGACCCTTCAACGCCACTTTCGAATCTGTCTCCCCCGCCGCCCCTGGCAGCGCGTTCCAGGCACCCACAACTCTCTGTGTAAGAAAAACGTACGCCGCACATCTCCTGTAAACATTGGCCCTCTCACCGTAAAGCTGTGTCCTCTTGTCTTTGGCATTTCCACCCCGGGGAAAAAGGTTCTGACAGTCTACCTCATCTTTAGTCTTTACTTCAGGTTTACAGCGATCCCCGCACACTAACATTATCCTACACGCTAGGTAGGGATGACTTACAATTTGCAGAAGCTAATGAACCTACAAACCTGTACGTCTTTGGAATGTGGGAGGGAACCGGAGCACCCGGAGAAAACCCACGCGGTCACGAGGAGAACGCACACACTCTGTACAGACAGCACCGTAGTCAGGATCGAATCCCACTGTAATGCCCCTGTCCCACTTAGGAAACCTGAACGGAAACCTCTGGAGACTTTGCGCCCCACCCAAGGTTTCCGTGCGGTTCCCGGAGGTTTTTGTCAGTCTCCCAAACGGTCGAAACTGACAAAAACCTCCGGGAACCTCAGGGAACCGCACGGAAAACCTTGGGTGGGGCACAAAGTCTCCAGAGGTTTCCGTTCAGGTTTCCTAAGTGAGCATACGGGGCAGGGGCATCAGGCAGCAACTCTACTGCTGCACCACTCTGCCACCCCAAGTTGAGGGCGCTGAGTTATCTCAAAATAATACATAACTCTCATTTTGTTATCTCTATCTCTTGAGCCACTCATTAAATACTTCTTTTGGAATGTTTAATTCTTGTTCGGAGGACTATCTGCAGTGCTGATGTGACTTCTTCAGCAGTCAAAGCAAACACTCAGGAAGTCACGGAACAGAACTGTACACATTTTATTTTTTAAGTAAGTTTTCTAAATATCTGCTGTTTGCATATATTTGATTACCTCGGTGTCATTTCTATGGTACCACAAATTGGATGTTGCGTACAGTAACCGGCCATTTTCTGGTAACAAAAAGCAAATATCGTGCAGAAATCTGAAGAAGGGTTCCGACCCGAAACGTCACCTATTCTTCTTGTCCAGAGATGCTGCCTGACCCGCTGAGTTACTCCACCATTTTGTGTCTATCTTCAGTATAAACCTGCAGTTCCCTCCTGCACAAATACTGCTCCAACTGTCTTATATTTGTTTAGTCGTGGGATCCAGAATAGTTAAACACTGTCAGATCTTGCTTTTCTGCTGTTTTAGTGCGTACTCCCTTGGGACAAACTGTACTAAAGACCGGGGCTTGAAAGGCATTGCTGCTAATTTTAGCATTAATGCTGAAAAGACATCATCACCGCATAGTTTTCATTCGGCAAGTCAGTTGCCTGTTTGATGAGGCGTCTCTTTTGGACGTTAGAGATACAGCGCGGAAACAGGCCCTTCAGCCCACCGGGTCCGTGCCGACCAGCGATCCCCGTCCACCAGCACTGTCCTACGCTCTAGGGACAATTTACAAGTTTACCAAAGCCAATTAATCTACAACCCCGCACGTCTTTGGAGTGTGGGAGGAAACTGGAGCACCCAGAGAAAACCCACGCGGTCACAGGGAGAACGCACAAACTCCGTACAGACAAAACCCGGGAAACACTGGCGCTGGAAGGTAGCAACTCTACCGCTGCACCACCGTGCGCGCTATAGAAGGATAGTTTCATCGCACACCTTCATTATGGTCCAAGCAACTTCCACTTGTACAACCAACCGTATATCTTGCTGGAACCAAAGTGCTGACAGTCCTATTTGTATTCTCTTCCCCTTGTTTTTTTGGATTTGAAGCATATCTTTGCTGAGATAAATATTTGTCTCGAACGATTGCTGCGTACTTCAGCCTAAAGGGGCTGTCTCACTGCGATGACCTAATCCGCGAGTTCAGAAGTGTTTGCCCTCGACTCATACTCGCAGCATGGTCGACACGAGGTCCTAGGAGGTCTTTGTAACTCTCCTTCATGCTCGAGAGTGGTCCCCGCGTACTCGAGGCCTCAGCTAGGTCGCGGCGTTTTTTTTCAACATGCTGAAAAATGCCCGCCATGGAAAAAATCGATACTTTTTTTTACTCGTGGGTTTAGTCGAACCAGGTCGTAGTAGGTCAGCATGTTTTTTGTAGGTAATCGAGGGTAGTCGAAGATAGTCGTAGATAGTCTTCAACATAGTCGAAGGGAGGTCGAAGGAGGTCGTCTTCACACTCCACTATTCGGTGTCTAATTTTCCCGAAGCTGGTCTTCAACATAGTCGAAGGAGGTCTTCAACATGACATTTTTTCAAACTCTCCTAAACTCTTCTAAACTCGCCAATTAGGTTGCCGCAGTGGGACAGCCCCTTAAGACATCTTGCCAGAACCACAATTAATTGTTTTAGACAGTTATTGGAGTAAGATGTCTGGAAACTGGACAGGTATTTTTAATCGACCAGGATCAAAAACTGGAAAGGGCGCAGAAAAGATCTATGGGGGCGTTGCCAGGACTTGAGGGGCCTGAGCTATAGGGAGAGGTTAAGCAGTGATCAAGAGAGAGTTAGATTTACAGTAGCTCTTAGGCCTAAAGGAATCAATGGATATGGGGAAAAAGCAGGAACGGAGTACTGAGTTTAGATGATCAGCCATGATCATATTGTTTGGTGGTGTTGGCTCGAAGGGACGAATGGCCTACTCCTGCACCTATTTTTCTATGTTTATAGAGCTATGTAGAATAGATAGGGTGAATTCGTAGAGCCTTTTTCCCCAGAGTTGGGAATTAAGAATCAGAGGACATAGGTTTAAGATGAGGGGGAAAGACTTAATAGGAACCTGAGTGGCAACCTTTTCACACAAAGGATGGTGGGTGGATGGAACGAGCTGCTGGAAGAGGTCGGTGAGGCAGGTACTATTGCATCGTTGAAGGAACATTCAGACAGGTACATGGATGGGACAGGTTTAGAGGAATATATGGGTCAAACGCAGGCAGGTGGGACAAGTGTAGATGGGACGTTGATCGGCATGGGCAAGTTGGGCTGAAGGTAGACACAAAATGCTGGAGTAACTCAGTGGGACAGGCAGCATCTCTGGATAGAAGGAATGGGTGACGTTTCATAGAAAACATAGAAAATAGGTGCAGGAGGAGGCCATTCGGCCCTTCGAGCCAGCACCGCTGGGTCAACTGGGGTCGAGAACCTTCTTCAGACTGATGTCAGGGGAGTGGGCGGGACAGAGATAGAATGTAGTCGGAGACAGTAAGACTGGCGGGAGAACTGGGAAGGGGGAGGGGATAGAGAGAGGGGGAAAGCAAGGGCTACTTGAAGTTAAAGAAGTCAATGTTCATTGTAAACTACCCAAGCGGAATGTGAGGTGCTGCTCCTCCAATTTGTGCTGGGCCTCACTCTGACAATGGAGGAGGCCCAGGAGAGAAAGGTCAGGTTGGGAATGGGAGAGGAGTTAAAGTGCTAAAGGGCAGAAGGGCCTGTTTTCATGCTGTATATCTCTGTGACCCTCCGATGCTTTATCCGATTTACACAGACATCGATTTTTGTTTTGCTTCTATTTATCTTGCAATCTTGACTGAAAATCTCACTTAGGAATCCCTGGATATATTATGAGTCCTTCCCTCCCCCCTCCTCCCTCCCCCTTCTGTGTTGTCTGGGCTGCAAGGGCTTTCATCTTTATGTAGACCGTCAACAGTGCAAATTGAAGAGGCATACAGGTACTCACGTCAGTGGCTTTGAAGTTGAGCATGCTGTCGAATTATGAAGCTAGAGTCTGCTTAATGTCGACGCACGGCCCATCCATCCATCCTTCTGTTCACCGTTCCACCTGGGAGGTGAGTGAGGTGCACCCTGTCTGCTCGGCTGAAACACATTAAGATTATGCCCTCCAGACGGCATCTTTTACGATTGAGTCACCCTCCGCTCTCATCCTTGTTGAAATCCCCATCGATTCATTCAAGGATCACAGCTTTGAAATTGTTTATTTATTTTTTTGGTTGTTCGAGATACAGCCTGGAAACAGGCCCTTCGGCCCACCATGTCCACGCTGGCCATCGATCACCCGTTCACACCAGTTCGACATTAGCTCCCCATCTCATCTGACACACTCGGGGCAATCTTACAGAGACCAATTAACATAGAAACATAGAAAATAGGCGCAGGAGTAGGCCATTCGGCCCTTCGAGCCTGCACCGCCATTCAATATGATCATGGCTGATCATCCAACTCAGTATCCTGTACCTGCCTTTTCTCCATACCCCCTGATCCCTTTAGCCACAAGGGCCACATCTAACTCCCTCTTAAATAAAGCCAATGAACTGGCCTCAACCACCTTCTGTGGCAGAGAGTTCCAGAGACTCACCACTCTCTGTGTGAGTTGGGGCGGCACGGTGGCGCTGGAGTAGAGTGGCTGCCTCACAGCGTCAGAGAACCGGCTTCGATCCTGGCCGTGCGGAATTTGGACATTCTCCCTGTGGGTTTTCTCCGGGTGCTCTGGTTTCCTCCCACATTCCAAAGAATGTCGGTTGATTGGCTTCAGTAAAATTGTTCCCTCGAGTGTCGGATAGCGCTGGTGTATGTGTGACCACTGGTTAGCACGGAAACGGTGGGCCAAAGGGCTTGTTTCCACGCTGTCTCTCTATAACTAGCTACAAGCCCACGCAGGTCACGGGGAGAACGTACAAACTCCGTACAGACAGCACCCGCAGCCAGGATTGAACCCGGGTCTCTGGCGCTGTGAGGCAGCAACTTTACCACTGCGCCACCGTGCGGAAAACCTAACACTTAAAAAATTGTTCTATGCATTACAGTTATCACCGAGAACAGAAGATGGATCTATATTTTCTGCTTTAAAAAGCCTTGAAGCAAAGTGATTTATTTTTCATCAGGAATCTGCCTGTTTCTTTAAGGTTGTTCTCCTCGAGTTAAATATCCCTTTGACCACAACAGTGTGGTGATCTCGGCTGGCTAAATGGAAGCGGGAGTGTTGCTCACAAGAAAAAAAGATCTATCTGGGATAGAGAGCCTTTGGCACCATTGAGGAATAGCTGACAGCCAAATTAAACCATCAGTTCTATATTACATTACAATGCAGATCATTAGCACGTCCAAGATTTATGGGAGAATGATTATCTCTTTAAGTCAGGCTGCAGTTGACTAATGTTATATAAAAATCATGAAAAATGGACATTTATTTATTTATCTTTGTTCCTGTGGGGAACTCAAGTTAACTTTCTGAGGTTACATAAACTTGCAAGTGTGCCAAAGGTCTATAGCACAACGTTAGAAGTTTGTAAGTGGTAGGAGTAGAATGAGGCCATTCTGCCCATCAAGTCTACTCCGCCATTCAATCATGGCTGGTCTATCTTTCCCTCTCAACCCCATTCTCCTGCCTTCTCCCCATAACCCCCGGCACCCACACTAATCAAGAATGCATCAATCTCCGCCTTGAAAATATCCATTGACTTGGATAGGTAACGTTTCGGGGTGAGACACTTATTCAGACTTAAGAAGGGTCCCAGCCTGAAATGTCACCTATTCGAAAGGCTTGGATAGAGTGGATGTGGAGAGGATGTTTCCACTAGTGGGAGAATCTAGGACCAGTGGTTAATAGCCTCAGAATGAAAGGATGTTCCTTTAGGAAGGAGATGAGGAGAAATTTCTTTAGTCAGAGGGTGGTGAATCTGTGGAATTATTTGCCACAGAAGGCTGTGGAGGCCAAGTCAATGCATATTTTTAAGTCAGAGAAAGATAGATTATTAATTAGTATGTGTCAGGGGTTATGAGGAGAAGGCAGGAGAATGGGAGATAGATCAGCCATAAATGAATGAAGGAGTTGACTTGATGGGCTGAATGGCCTAATTCTTTTCCCATCACTTATGATTGTATGACCTGAAATTGAAAGAAGCCCTGATAGTTGTTAATTTAGAAATAGACCCAAAGTGCTGGAGTAACTCAGCGGATCAGGCAGCGTCTGTGGAGAACGTGGGCGGGCGATGTTTCAGGTCGGAACCCTAGCCATTTTTGCTTCTCTGTTTATCGGCATAAGTTCATAAGTGATACGAGTAGAATTAGGCCATCACGTCTGCACCGCCATTCAAACATGGCTGATCTATCTTTCCCTCTCAACCCCATTCTCCTGCCTTCTCCCCATAACCCCTGACACCCTTGCTAATCAAGAGTCTATCAATCTCTGCCTTAAAAGGTTTTCACAACTCGATGATTTCACTACTAATTTCCAAATCTCTCTGGTATGTTGTTTTGTGCTGAACTCATCCCTAGCTAATAGCAAATTCAAAGCACAGTCGAGATTATGCGCTTGGTAGGAATGTTTTGAAATTTGGAACAATTTGGACAGAAATAATTTCACTTGAGCACAAGTGTTGACTGTTACATAGATGTTATCGATCATAAGAATGTTTGGATTAGATTATGAAGTATGATGTTTGGCAGATGAAGCTTTTGATTAATATTGCTGCAAATTGCTTTTCCACTTTTTAATGAAGTTAAGTCAGTGTTGTGGATCAGAGTAACGTTGATAGTTGTGGAATCATGAAGAATCTGAAGCACACAGAACAATATGGTTAGGTTAAAGATAGACACAAAAGTGTTGGAGTCTGGAGAAAAAGGACGGGTGACGTTTCAGGTCGGGACCCTTCTTCATTTCCTTGCCAAAGATGCTGCCAGACCCGCTGAGTACAGACCCCCTACTATCGACTCCACCACCACGTTTTTCACCCACACCCGTGACCACAACTTTAAGTAGCCCTTGCTTTCCCTCTCTCTCCATCCCCTCCCCCTTCCCAGTTCTCCCACCAGCCTTACTGTCTCCGACTACATCTTATCTCTCTTCCGCCCCACTCCCCTGACATCAGTCTGAAGAAGGGTCTCGACCCGAAACGTCACCCATTCCTTCTCTCCAGGGAATGCTGCCTGTCCTGCTGAGTTACCCCAGCATTTTGGGCCTATCTCCGCTGAGTATATACCAGCATCTGCTGTTACTTCTTTCCACAATAAATACTGTTCGTGGGCCTGTCCCACTTACGCGACTTTTTCGGCGACTGCTGACACCCGTCACAGGTCGTTGCAGGACGCCAACATTTTCAACATGTTGAAAATCCAGCGGCAACCAGAAAGACGCTACAACTCTTTGGGTGACTGCGGAGACGACTCACGACCATACAGGTGACATGTCGTTGGGGGAAGCCTGTATTGTCGTGAGTAGTCGCCCAAAGAGTCGTACCTTGCTCTGGTCGCCGCTGGATTTTCAACACAGTCGCCAAAGAAGTGCCATAAGTGGGACAGGCCCTTTTGGTTTCCCTATGCAGTGCTCTGCTCAATCTGACATAGATTCCACACTGGACTTATTTTGCAAATTTAAGTGTGCAGATTCACTGCTGCAGTCTGAACCCCAGTGTGATGGTACTATTGCCTGTAGGAAATAGAAACTCTCTCTACTGATTAGTTGTGGGTTCCAGTATTTTTCTCAGCATAACCGGCCGGTGTGATTACTTTGAGTCAGCTCTTAAGGGAACATTCCACAATGCAAGTATCAGATCCTGAGCAGTGATGATACTGAATGAATAGTGATGAGATTGCGGGAAAGTAAGAGGAATTCAGAGGGGCCTTCACAGCTTAGTGAATCACGGAGTTTTCTAAGGGCATAATCTTTATATAGGAGAGCCATGGACACGCTACAGAGCTAACCTCAGACACTCCTGGCTGGAAGTTTGGTTTAGTTCAGTTAAAAGCTACAACATGGAAACAAGCTTAAGATAGACACTAAATGCTGGAGTAACTCCGCGGGACAGGCAGCATCTCTGGAGAGAAGGAATAGGTGCCGTTTTGGGTCGAGACCCTTCCTCAAAGTGAACTTCATTCTGAAGAAGGGTTCCGACCCGAAACGACGCTTATTCTCCAGAGATGCTGCATGATGCTGAGTTACTCCAGCATTTGTGTCTATCTTCTGACAATCGATCACCGTTCACACTAGTTCCATGTTTTACCACTATATATATAATATAGTGTGTGTATGTATATATGTGTATAAAACATAGTGTGTGTATATATACGATATGATACAATAGAATTTTATTTATCCCAGGAGGGATATACATACATATATATATATATATATATAATATAGTGTGTGCATGTATAATATAGTTTAGTTTAGATTTTTTTAGTTTAGAGATACAGCGCGGAAACAGGCCCTTCAGTCCACCGTGCTCGCGCCGACCAGCGATCCCCGCACACTAACACTATCCATCACACACTAGAGACAATTTTACACATACACCAAGCCAATTAACCTACAAATGTCTTTGGAGTGTGGGAGGAAACCGAAGATCTCAGAGAAAACCCACGCAGGTCACGGAGAGAACGTACAAACTCCGTACAGACAGCGCCCGTAGTCAGGATCGAACCCGGGTCTCCGACGCTGTAAGGCAGCAACTCTACCGCTGCGCCATCATGCCGTGTATAAACCCACATATATATGTGTGTGCGTATATATATATATTCACACTATATTATATGTACATATATGCACACTATATTATATATATATATATATATATATATATATATATATATATACCCACACTGAACTCGTTTGTCATTTATTATAGTGTTTGCAGAGTAGTATGTTTACATATTGGTTGTGCTGCTGTAAGCATGAATTTTATTATTCCGTTTCAGGACACGAGACAATAAAACACTCTTGACTCCTTAAAAAGAGAGATTCAGATTTCACATACACAGTACATATCCATGGATGGAAAATGAGCCAATTGAAGAGACATTGCAGCAGAAGATTCCCAGTCCCAGCATGAACGCAGATTCTGAAAGTTTAGGCCGATATCTGTGAGATTTACCGTAGTGGTTTTGCGAATGTAACCTAATAATGTTCCAAGCTGTAGTGCCATGCCTTTCGGGAGATAGTGAATTGTTGCAGGAATATTGGCTCTTCAATATGTATTGCAGAAATGGCAAGGTGTACATTGCCTAGCAGGTGTTGTTTAAAGAGCAATATTGGACAGAAAGTCAATGAAGGCTCGAGATTCCTGTTTCCTGCAGGCAACAGCACTTTCACAGAGATTTTCAATTGCAGCAGCATCCTGGCACATTTAAAAATTGCCAAGCAATTTCAGTGTAGAGACGGTTAAATAAATGTCCGGAGGAAAAAAAAAAATCAGACGATTAACTATTCAGCTGCAGTGATATTTCTGGGCAAATAATACTTTAGAACTGGGGACAGGAGGAGAAACGATAAGCTCTGAGGACTGTGAACCTTTGCGATTCCCAACGCCAATAAGTCAAAGATGTTAAGTCGTTGAGTACATTTAAGTTCATGAGTTCATAAGTGATAGGAGCAGAATTATTCTGAGTTCCGAGTACGACTTTGCGGGCCGGTATCTTGGCCTCCCAGCCCGTGTGGGGAAAAAACCGAAGATCTCGGTAAAAAACCCACGCAAGTCACTGTGAGAACGTACAAGCTTCTTGTAGAGTCATACAGCGTGGAACCAGGCCCGACTTGCTCACACCAGGCCAACATGCCCCATCTACAGTAGTCCCACCTGCCTGTGTTTGGACAATATCCCTCCAAACCTGCCCCATCCACGTACATGTCTGAATGTTTTTTAAACGTTGCGACGGTCCCTGCCTCAACTACCTCCTCCGGCAGCTCGTTCCATACACCCACCACCCTTTGTGTGAAAAATGTACGCCTCAGGTTCCTATTCATTCTTTCCCGTGTCACCTTAAACCAATGTCCTCTGGTTCTTGATTCCCCTACTCTGGGTAAGAGACTTTGTGCGTCTATCCGATCTATTCCTAATGATTGTATACATCTCTAGAAGATCATCTCACCCCCCCCTGCGCTCCAAGGAATAGAGTCCTAGCCTGCTCAACCTCTCCCTCTAGCTCAGGCCCTCGATTCCCGGCAACATTCCCGTAAATCTACTCTGCACCCTTTGAATGTCGTTACTTTTTTGCATATCTTTCATTCATTTGTTCTATATCTCTCTACATCCCCGCCTACGCCTCTCGTTTCCATTTCCCCTGACTCTCAGTCTGAAGAAGGGTCTCGGACTGAAACGCCACCTATTCCTTCTTCTCTCCAGAGATGCTGCCTGACCCGCTGAGCTACTCCAGCATTTTGCGCCCATCTTCAGTTTAAACCAAAGTTGCTTCCTACACTTTTCTAGCTGTAGTTTTGAAAAAGGACCAAGTCAGAACCCGTACAGTTGTAAAGATCGAGAGTTAACTATGTTGAAAATGCACTGAAATAAAGAAAAAGGGTAACGAGTTCACTGGGCAGGGAATAATATTGCCCACTGCAACTTTGATTCATTCCACCCAGTGAGATCCATCTGCAAAAGAGTTCAAAGCACACACAAAAAAATATAATCTTTTGGAATTTTCTGCAACTCCAGTCTGGTAACTCCTACAAAATATTATCACTGACATCATTTACACTTAGATGGTTCCTCCATTTTCACTGACTTTGATGTCATTTATGATGGGGATGAATAGTCATGATATGCCGTGAATTTCAACTCTGCCAGATTACTTAATGTCAAAGCCATTTTTTGAAGATCTCTTCCTATAATCCCCTCATTTCCCTGCACTCATCCTTCCTATCTTTTTTTGGCATTTCCCAGGATCGAGTCTTAAACTCCCACAGCTGAAATATTTAGTTCAGTTCAGGGATACAGCGTGGAAACAGACCCCTCGGCCTACCGAGTCCTCGCCGAACAGCGATCAGCCCCGTACACCAGTTCTATCCGACACACTAGGGACAATTTACAGAAGGCAATTAACCGACAAACCTGCGCGTCTTTGGAGTGTGGGAGGAAACTGCAGCACTGCCTGCGTTTGGCCCATATCCCTCCAAACCTGACCTATCCATGTACCTGTACAACTGTTTCTTCAACGTTGCATGCCTCAACTACCTCCTCCGGCAGCTCGTTCCATACACCCACCACTGTTTGTGCAAAAAGGTTACCAGTCAGGTAAATAGATAAAGAGGTAGAGCAAAGGGGAAGATACAGAGTGTAGAATATTTTGTGTCTGCATTGTAGCGCACCAGTTCCAGAGACAAAATCCGATGTCCACAATGGGGTTGAGGTGAATCGACAGTAGTCTAGCTTATGGAAGGGCCATTCAGAGGGGAAGAAGCTGTTCCTGAGTCTGGTGGTGCGCGCTTTCGAGCTTCTGTGTCCTCTGCCGGACGGGAGCGGAGAGAAGGAGGAATGACAGGGACAAGTCTTTGATTATGTTGGCTGTTCTTCCATAGCAGCGTGAGGTGCGGATGGAGTCAATGGCGGGATATTTTACATTTACTATTGCTGGGATGGGGGGGGGGGGGGGGAGAGGGGTTTAAACTAGTTCAGGGCAAAGATCCTATAAGATCTTTGGTTCAAGGGAGTTGTACATTTGCAAGGGCTGAATGTGGGAGTTCATAAATAATGAGATGTTAAAATAACACTTTTGGATAGGCAATTAATGGATTAGCATTTGCAAAGGAGCAAATGAGGCCATTAATCCGGCATTTGCGTGTGCATAGTGTGCCTGGAGATGAAATGTGCACTTTGACAAAATGACCTTTTATTGTGCACTGACGTAGCACAGCTTCCTTGGAAACGCTGTTTGTGAGGCCTGTCATGATCACAAAGTTGGTGTGCGATTCCATTGCCAAAACTGCCGGCCTGACACAAATTACTGGAGTAAATCAGCGGGTCAGGCTGCATCTCTGGAGAACATTGATAGGTGAGATTTCGAGTCGGGACCCTTCTTCAGACTCCAATTTATAGTCTAGTTTAATTTGGTTTGGTTTGGATTAGTTTCGTTTAGTTTAGAGATACAGCACGGGAACAGGCCCTTCGGCCCACCGTGTCCGCGCCGACCAGCGATCAACACTATCCTACACACACACACACACACACACGAGGGGACGATTTACAATTCTTACTTACCTAGGCCAATTGGCCTACAAAGCTTTACGTCTTTGGACTGCGGGAGGAAATCGGAGCACCCGGAAAAACGTACAGGGAGAACGTACAAACTCCATACAGACAGCACCAGTAGTCAGGATCGAACCTGGGTCTCTGGCGCTGTGAGGCAGCGCCACCGTGCCACCCTTACTACAGAGTGATGTCTGTGTGATGGAACCGCCTATGAATAAAGATAGTGGTAAAAATAAAGTTTTTACACGGCAGGCTGTTGAAATGAAAGACCTGGAAAATTCATTTTCTCCCAGTTATTAATAAAAGCTTCAGTGGGATTTGAGTATCAAGCCCCTTTAAAAAAAAGGTAGCCTGTGTGGCTGTCCCTGGGAGAAATAATTTTAATGGTTAGTATGGTGTAAAGTGTCATAATAACAGCTGGAAGTGGGTCTTGTAAAGGGTTGCTAAGTCAGGCTTGGGGACTGTAGGGATGGATAATGAGAGGTGTCACGCCGATATTGGCCGCTTCTATATTCATTAAACCCCAAGGCTCTTTTTTTCAATATCTTCCATGTGAGACGGATTCAATCATTTGGACTTTAGAGTTCAGACTATAGACTTTAGACTATTGGGATATAGGCAATAGACAATAGACAATAGACGCAGGAGTAGGCCATTCGGCCCTTCGAGCCAGAACCGCAGCTCATCTATGGAGTGATCGCTGGTCGGCGGGACTGGGTGGGCCGGAGGGCCTGTTTCCGGGCTGCCTCTTTGCCCATGCTGTGTCTTTACCTTTATCTAACCTTCTATTGAAATGTGTGAATGTCTGCGCAGGGCAAGGTTGCCACCACCATCTCTACAATTCCAACCACTTACCAAGATTACGGCTTCCTTTGTATCAGTCATTTGCACTTTGGCTTCAGACGACACTAGTCTGGTTTTAGTAAGCACTTCCAGTGCCTTTGATGGTGTGAATAGCTGGACATCATGCTCATTCTCTCTGGCTGGAATGAATAGTAACAGAAACTACAGGAAGAAGCGTATGCCTGAAATCCGAATGGGATAACAGCCTTTCCTTGGGGGAGAAATGGTCATTTAATTCACCCATTCAAAGAATATTATTTTAATCACAGTTTAGTTTAGTTTAGATTAGTGATAGGTTGCGGAAACAGGACCTTGGTTGCTGTCTGTACGGAGTTTGTACGGAGTTTCTTCCGGTGACCATGTGGGTTTGCTACGGGTGCTCCGGTCTCCCCCCACATCCCAAAGACGTGGAGGTGTGTAGGTTAATGGGCCTCTGTAAAATTGCCGCTAGTCTGGTGGGATAAATAGTGTGAACGGGTGATCAAGGTCTGCGTGGACTGGGTGGGCCGAAGGGCCTGTTTCCATGCTGTATCTCTAAACCAAACTAAATTAAAGTTAGCCGTTTCCAACTTGAGCAACTACAGTTCTGTAGAGATGGCGAGCCGTATCAGGCAGAAAACTGATCTGTCTCAGAAACACAACGATCGACACAGAGTGCTGGAGCAACTCAGCGGGTCGGGCAGCATCTCAGGAGGTAAAGATAGGTGACGTTTCGGCTCGGGACCCTTCTTCAAACTGATAAAGGCTCAGTCTGAAGAAGGGTCACGATCCTTTTCCTCTCAGAGATACTGCCGACCCGCTGAGTTGCTCCAGCACTTTGTGTCGATCCTTGGGTATAAACCAGCATCTGCAGTTCTTTGTTTCTGCATGTCTCTGAAACACTTCTGACATTAATTTACGCTAAGCATCAGGAAATGATATCAGAAGGCAATTTAAGACAGATGCTGGCGTCCAAGACATTCCACAATACAGGATTGGGCTAAAAAGAAAACGCTCAAGGTGACAGATTTTTTTCTTTCTTTCCATACTTTTCAAAGTCCTCTTTCGAGAAGGTATTAGCTTCTTTGTGTGAAGATGAGAGTCCGTGTGAATTGTCAGAAAGTTCTGGAACTGGAATTCTACCAACGTGCTGTTTTTTTTGGAGTTCTGCCCATTTAGTTGGTGATAAAGAGGAACAGCACTGAAAATGCCTGCATCAGCAGCAGTGAAAGTGTAAGTTGCTATTGAAGACTGTTCATTGAAAGTGTTGGAACGAGATCTCTGGGAGACAACCATTGATGAAGCTGATGCTTTTGGTTTTTTAAATATTGTTTCACCTGCCAGGATTTAGTGTTTAGTTTAGTTTAGAGATACAGCGCGGAAATAGGCCCTTCGGCCCACCGAGTTCGTGCCGGCCAGCAATTCCCGCACACAGACTCTGTCCTACTCACACTGGGGACAATTAAAAATGTGACCAGGCCAATGAACCGACAAACCTGTACGTCCTTCGGGTGTGGGAGGTAACCGGAGCACCCCGGAGAAAACCCACGCGGGTCAATGGTACGACGTGCAAACTCCGCGCAGACAGCACCCGTAGTCAGGATCGATCCCACGTCTCTGGTGCTGTAAAGCAGCAAGTCTACCTGCGGCAAAGGGAGATACAAGGAACAGGATAAAAGCAGATGCTGGAATCTTGAGCAAAGCACCAAGTGCTGGAGGAACTCAGCGGGTCAGGCAACATCCGTTTGACGGAATGGAGAGGCGACGTTTCAGGTTGGCGCCCCTCTGGATCGGTATGAAGGTGGGTCCTAACCTAAGACGTTGCCTGTCCATTCCCTCCACAGACTCCACCTGACCTGTTGAGTTCCTCCAGCTGCCAACACCTCCTGTGTTGTAATATCTATGTCTCCCAGGACATCACAGTGGTGCAGCTGGTAGAACTGCTGCCTCACAGTGCTAGAGACCCGGGTCCGATCCTGTCCTCTTATGCTGCCTGTGTGGAGTTTGCACGTTCACCCTGTGACCGCGTGCAGATTTCCTCTCACACCCCAAAGACGTATGGGGTTTGTTGGCTAATTGGCCTCTGTAAATTCCCCTAGTGTGTAGAGAGTGGATGAGAAAATGGGATAACATAGAATGGGTGATCGATGATCGGTGTGGACTCGAAGGACCTGATTCCAGGAACTAGTGGGTTACCAACTGATGAGCGTTTCACAGCACTGGGCCTCTACTCACCGGAGTTTAGAAGGTTGAGGAGGAACCTCATTGAAACTTACAGAATAATGAAAGGCATAGATACAGTGGATGTGGAGAGGATGTTTCCACTGCTGGGAGAGTCTAGGACCAGAGGCCTCAGCCTCAGAATTAAAGGGCACTCATTTAGAAAGGAGGTGAGTAGGAACTTCTTTACTCAGGAGGTAGTTAATCTGTGGAACTCATTGCCACAGAAGGCTGTGGAGGCCAAGTCAGTGGATATTTTTAAGGCAGAGATAGGCAAATTCTTGATTGGAACAGGTGTCAAGGGTTATGGGGAGAAGGCAGGAAAATGGGATTAGGAGACAGAGATCAGCCATGATTGAATGGCGGAGTGGACTCGATGGGCTGAATGGCCTAATTCTGCTCTGATAACTTATGAACTTGGACCTGTTTCCCTGCTGTATTTCTAAAGTAAACTATTCCCTTCTGTGAATGCACTGGCTCTCACAAGCTTCTCCATGGTATGTACAGTAGAGAGGTGTTCGTCTAAGACCTCGCCCATCTCACGTTGCTCAACATGTGGACAATATCCAAACATTCAGAGTTATGAAGCAGACACGTTCAAATCCTAAGATCCACTTGGGAAAGTTACATTCAGTTAATTAAGTGACGCAGACGTTTGAACAAAGCTGGTCTCAGAAATGGTGAATGTGAAACAATTGGATTGTTGTAAAAACACATTTCTTTAATAACGATCTTCAGAGAAGGAATCTTCTTCTCATCCCACATCTGCTTTAGATGTGACTCTGGGCCCATAACAGTTCATTTTCAAATGACCCAGTAAGCACTTTAGTCGTGTCAAAATTACTGCGCTGAAACTAAATACGACCAAAACCAGATGGAGACGCAAGAGACTGCAGATGCTGGAGTCTTGAGCAAAAGACAAACTGCTAGAGGAGTTCAGAGGGTCCAGAATCACATTAACCCTATCCAACATTGACCGTGCCAGTGAATTCAGACATCGCAAAGACGACTGGACAAATCTTTCCAAGACCAGAGTCCCCGGTTCGATCCTGACCTCGGGTGCTGTTTGTACATTTTGGTTCTGGACCTTTCTTCCATATGTTGGGTCAGACTGCAGTCTGAAGAAGAGTCCCGACCCGAAACATCACCCATCCTTTTTTTCTCCTGATGCTGTCTCACCCGTTGAGTAACTCCTGCACTTTGTGTCTATCTTTGTTATAAATCAGCATTTGCAGTTCCTTGTTTCTACATTTTGTCTGCCCATTTTAACCTACTGAGGAATTAATTTGCTTTTGTCTTCTGGTTTAAGACACTAAAATTAAACTTTCCATCCTTGCACTATTTAGTTTAGTTTAGTTTAGAGATACAGCGCGGAAACAGGCCCTTCGGCCCACCGAGTCCGCACCGACATGCGATCCCCGCACACTAACACTATCCTACACACACTAGGGACAATTTACATTTATACCAGGCCAATTAACCTACAAACCTGTCCGTCTTTGGAGTGTGGGAGGAAACCAAAGATCTCGGAGAAAACCTAAGCAAGTAACAGGGAGAACGTACAAACTCCGTACAGACTGCACCCGTAGTCGGGATCGAACCTTGCTCTCTGGCGCTGTAAACGCAGAAACTCTACCGCTACGCCACCGTGTCGCCAAATCTCAAATCCACTTCAAATCTCAACTGGGCTCACCAGCCACTCTGCAGCTTACTGTTCAGGCTACCCTGACCTATAAGGAGACATTTCACAAAAGGCATGTTTGTAACATTGAGGGACACACTCCCCTGAAGTGAAAGACAATGGATGACTTTATATAACCACCCAGACAGTTATATATCTCAGGCTGACTTGTTGACTTTGGGTGAGTTGCAGAGTCCCTGAGCTGTTTCTTCAGTGAACTCACGTTCTTGAACTTTGTAAACTTTGGATGCAGTTTTGTGTTTTGATGTCTGCGGTTGGACAAAATCTGGCATAAATGCTCATCTGTGTATTCAACGTGCATTGAAACAAAAACTTGGGAATGAGATTGCATGTTATATTTTCATTACACAAAAGAATACATTTGGAATTGATTTATTAATTATGACGATTGTATTGATGCTCTTTTGAAACTTGCTTTAAGGAATCTTTGGGTTGTGTCCTACAACAATTGTTCTCTCTTGGCCACCAGTTTTGGCCACCATTTTAGCCACCAATTGACCACCATTTTAGTCACCATTTGGCCACCATTTAAGCTCAGATTAGTATAAAGGTCCCCATAGATTTATTTATTTTTAGACTATAGACAATAGGTGCAGGAGTGGGCCATTCGGCCCTTCGATGGTTTTTTTGCTCTTCAGGGTTTGTGACCACGCTTAGCTCTTATGGTTTCGGTAACTCTGTTTCTCTTTGATGCTGCCGGACCAGTGATGTTTACAGTATTACCGTGTCTTCGTGAATAGGAAAGATTTAGAGGGATACGTGCCAAACACAGGCAGGACCAAGAACAATTGTGAGCAATTTTGGGCCCCATATTTGAGGAAGGATGTACTGGGTCTGGAGAAGGTCCAGAGGAGGCTTGCAAGAATGATCCCAGGAATGGTGGGTTATCCCATGAAAAGCTTTTGATGGCACTGGGCCTCTACTCGCTGAAGATGAAGAGTCTGAGAGGAGTTCTTGTTGAAACTTACAGAATAGTGAAAGGTTGGATAGAGTGGATGTGGAGAGGATATTTTCACTAGTGGGAGAGTCCAGGACCAGAGGCCATAGCCTCAGAATTAAAGAACATTCCTTTAGGAAGGAGATGAGTAGGAATTTCTTTAGTCAGAGGGTGGTGAATCTGTGGAATACATTGCCACAGAAGGCTGTGGAGGCCAAGTCAATGGATGTTTTTAAGGCAGAAATTGATAGATTCTTGATTAGTACAGGTGTCAGGGTTTATGGGGAGAAGGCAGGAGAACGGGGTTAGGAAGGAGAGATAGATCAGCCATGATTGAATGACAGACTAGATGGGCAGAATGATCTAATTCTGCTCCTATCACTTATGAACTTATGAACAAGCCACAGAAATAGGATCATATGAGAGGACAAAAGACAGTAGACAATAGGTGCAGGAGTAGGCCATTCGGCCCCTCGAGCCAGCACCACCATTCACTGTGATAATGGCTGATCATCCACAATCAGTACCCCGTTCCTGCCTTCTCCCCATATTCCTTGACTCCGCTATCTTTAAGAGCTCTATCTAGCTCCCTCTTGAAAGCATCCAGAGAACCTGCCTCCACTGCCTTCTCAAGCTGAGAATTCCACAGATTCACAATTCTCTGGGTGAAAACGTTTTTCCTCATCTCCGTTCTAAATGGCCTACCCCTTATTCTTAAACTGTGGCCCTTGATTCTGGACTCCCCCAACATCGGGAACATGTTTCCTGCCTCTAGCGTGTCCAATCCCTTAATAATCTTATATGTTTCAATAAGATTCCCTCTCATCCTTCTAAATTACACCATTCGGCCCATTGAGTACTCTGCCATTCAATAATGGCTGATCTATCTTTTCCTCTTAACCCCATTCTCCTTCCTTCTCCCCATCACAAGTTTTAGTTTAGAGATACAGCGGGGAAACAGGCCCTTCTGCCCACCGAGTCCGTGCTGACCAGCGATCCCAGCACATTAACACTATCTGACACACACTAGGGACAATTTACACATACACCAAGCCTAATCACCTATAAACCTGTACGTCTTTGGAATGTGGGAGGAAACCGGAGGCCTTGGAGAAAACCCACGTAGGTCACGGGGAGAACGTACAAATCCCGTACAGACAGCGCCCATAGTCGGGATCGAACCGGGGTCTCTGGCGCTGTACGCGCTATAAGGCAGCAAATCTACCGCTGCGCCACCACAGTTAAGATATCTAATATTTAACTCTTATATTTTGCTGTTGACAAATGATTTTTTTTCCCCCCGTAACAGAGATGATGACATGATTGGGAATTGGACGTGACAAGATAAGGCAGCCTAATCAATACTCACAGTTTGAATTATACTGTCACATAAGCATCCATGTGATGATCCCACATTGCTGGTCTGTGCAAAACCTCCTATCCGTTCCATTCGTTGCCACTATTTGGTACTGTCCAAAATGAAAAATTTGGGGGGGAAAATATAGACCAGTTTAGTTTAGTTTAGTTTATTGTCACGTGTACCGAGGTACAGTGAAAACCAGTCAGTGGAAAGACAATTCATGATTACAATCGAGCTGTCCACAGTGTACATGATCTTTAATCGGGCTTTACTGGACTGTGTCTCGTACTAAGCGCTATACCCTTCATCCTGTACCTGTACACTGCGGGCGACTTGCTTGTAATCACGTATCGTCTTTTTCGCCGACTTGGTAGCCTACAACCTGCATGTCTTTGGAACGCGGGAGGAAATCCGAGCAGGGCGTGGGGAGAAATTACAAACTCTGTACAGACAGCACTCGTAGCCAGGTTCGAACCCAGGTCTCTGGCAAAAACTCTACCTTATTATTTGAGCATATTTCTGCCTAGTCTTTGTTTTAAGTTTTAGTTTTAGAGATGCAGCGCAGAAACAGGCCCTTCGGCCCACCGGGTCCGCGCCGAACGGAGATCCCTGCGCACGAGCACTCTCCTACACACTAGGTAGACAAAAATGCTGGAGAAACTCAGCGGGTGAGGCAGCATCTATGGAGCGAAGGAAATAGGTGACGTTTCTGGTCGAGACCCTTCTTCAGACTGTGGTGGTGGGGGGGGGGGGGGGGGGCGGGAACAAGAAAGGAAGAGGCAGAGTCAGTGGGCTGTGGGAGAGCTGGGAAGGAGATGGGGAGGGAGGAAGCAAGGACTACCTGAAATTGGAGAAGTCAATGTTCATACCGCTGGTGTGTAAACTACCCACGTGACATATGAGGTGCTGCTCCTCCAATTTGCAGTGGGCCTCACTCTGGCCATGGAGGAGGCCCAGGACAGAAAGGTTGGAATCGGAATGGGAGGGGGAGTTGAAGTGCTGAGCCACCGGGAGATCAGGTTGGTTATTGTGAACTGAGCGGAGGTGTTGGGCGAAGCGATCGCCAAGCCTGCGCTTGGTCTCACCAATGTAGAGCAGTTGGCACCTAGAATAGCGGATGCAATCGATGAGGTTGGTGGAGGCACAGGTGAACCTCTGCCTTACCTGGAAAGACTGCTTGGGTCCTTGGATGGAGTCGAGGGGGGAGGTAAAGCGACAAGTGTAGCATTTCCTGCGGTTGCAAGACGGGGTGGTTTGGGTGGGAAGGGACAAGTTGACAAAGGAGTTATGGAGTTAGTGGTCTCTGCGGAAAGCTGAAAGGGGAGGAGATGGGAAGATGTGGCCAGTGGTGGGATCACGTTGGAGGTGGCGAAAATGTCAGAGGATTATCTGACAATAGTTCCAATTTCAGGTAATTCTTGCATTCTCCATCCTTCCCCTCCCCTTTCCCGACTCTCCCACAGCCCACCGTCTCCACCTCTTCCTTTCTTCTTCCTGCCCCTTCCCCATCTCCACATCAGTCTGAAGAAGGGTCTCGACCCGAAACGTCACCTATTCCTTCGCTCCATAGATGCTGCCTCACCCGCTGAGTTTCTACAGCATTTTTTGTTTACCTTCGAATTTTCCAGCATCTGCAGTTCTTTCTTAATCATCCTACACGCTAGGGACAATTTGCATTTTTTAACCAAAGCCAATTAACCTACAAACTAACAGCACCCATAGTGGGGATCGAACCCGGGTCTCTGGCGCTGGATGGCAGCAACTCTACCGCTGCTCCACGATGCCACCCCTGAAGTCGTAGGCCTTTTGCATCCCTTGAGTCCCAAGGCCAGAATGATGTTGTCATTGTGGCACTGCCACTGTCTGCACTTCCCTTGTAAACAAGAGGGCTGTCCTCTCCGTTCAACAGTGCACTTGCATCGACCTGTTTCTGAGATTCCCGGCATTCACAGGGGTCCCCCCATCACTAAAGCTGCCTTCACATGCATGACATTTCATCAATAACTGAATACATCCCAGCTGGATTATCAAACTTCATGTAGCTTCCCCTCATTAGCTGGTTGAGCAGCCCCGATATTAGCTTAGGTGAGTCTTGCCACTTTATCCATTGAAATCGCTCTCTCACAATTGGCTTTAGGTTAGTTTAATTTTGTGTCTGCCTCAACTACCTCCTTTGAGTTTAGTTTAGAGATACAGCGCGGAAACCACCCCTTCGTCCCACCGAGTCCGTGCCGACCAGCGATCCCGGCATATTAACGCTGTCCTACACGCTCCGACACGCACTAGGGATAATTTACAATTGTACCAAGTCAAATAGTCTACAACCCTGCACGTCTTCGGAGTGTGGGAGGAAACTGGAGCACCTGGGGAAAACCCACGCGGGTCACGGGGAGAACGTACATACTCCGTACAGACAGCAGCCGTAATCGGGATCGAACCCTGGGTCTCTGGCGCTGTGAGGCAGCAACTCTACCGCTGCGCCACCGTGCCGCCCAGGTTTCCGCAGATGTGTTGGCGTTACACTGGTTCTTGGCATTGAAAGGAACCTGCCTCGGTAACACTACCCCACAACTAGCGGCGCAGTCGAGCGGCGGGCAACACTGCTGCCTCACTGCTGCCTCGGAACCCGGGTTCAAAGGGGTGTCGATGAAGCACATTTCGGCAGATGAATAGATTCCTCCATTCCACATTTAGTGCGTGCAACCGAAAATGAATTTTGCATCCACTGCCAAAGAAAATGAAGCAGAAATAGACACTGTATCATTGACAGTGCACTTTTCTCTTTGGGAGAGAGGTTATGATGCAAGGTGAAAAGGATTTACTTTGATAAACAAGGAAAGACTGCGCTGTAAAGATACAAAGAAAATGTCGTAAGATAGAAAATATAATAAACACCGGTCTTTGTCTTCCCTGGTTTAAAGTATACAATGATAATGGAACGGGAACTAATTGGATGCTACCATGTACACAACCTGGTCTTCAAACCACCTGGGAGTTAGCAAACAATTCCACCCTGGAGAAATGAAGAAGTTAGAGGTGAGCTTTTACATTTTGGATGTGGCCTTCTGGCCACAATTATGTTTTTTTGGAGCAAGTGGAAGTGTGTAAAATGGGACCACGGGGACTCGGGCTGTTTCTCATCGCAGAGACTGACTCGCAGACCTTTGGAGAGCCATGGAACTGATGGCAGCTGATCCCACGTGGTTCGTCCATCCTAACAAGCTCCACGCCTTCCTGCATCTATCCTCATCACAATCGCTCTAAAATTCCCCAGTTTGCGGATTTGCCGGACGCCGCCGGTAGTTGGGGGCATCCAACGTTGAAGGAAGCACTAACTCGTCCATCCAAAAACAAAACAAGGAATTTCGGAGCATGAAGGATTAATTTAATTTAATCAGAAAAGATGAATTTGAAAGTGATGAGCAATCTTGGGGTACAATGTATGAAGTATAATAATGATTTTCTTGAATTTTTCAAGGAAGCATCCAAAAAGTATGTGACTAGATTAGTTTATTTTAGAGATACAGTTTTAGTTTTGTTTATTGTCACACGCACCGAAGTACAGTGAAAAGCTTTTGGTTTGTTGAGATAGGTGAGGCAGATAGTATCGAAATGTTTAAGAAACATTTAGACAGGTACATGGATAGGACACGTTTAGAGGGATATGGGCCAAACGCAGGCAGGTGGGACTAGTGTAGATGGGGCATGTTGGCCCGTGCGGTCTATAAATCATAGATGTCCATGTTTCATATATTTTATGTGGGCAAACACTATCTTATCTCTTGCACTGTTCCCGTGGAGCTGAAGCTGTTCTTAAGTCTGGGCATCCGTGCTCTCAAGTTCCTTCTCCCAGAAGGTAGAAAAGAGGAAATGAGTTGGAAAGAACTGCGGATGTTGGTTTAAACCGAAGGTGGACACAAAAAGCTGGAGTAACTCAGCGGGACAGGCAGCGTCTCTGGAGAGAAACAATGGGTGACGTTTGAAGAAGGATCTCGGCTTGTTCCTTCTCTCCGGAGACGCTGCCTGTCCCGTTAAGTTACTCCAGCTTTTTGTGTCTATCTTAGTTAGAAACGAGGAGAGGTATCCTTGACGACACCTCCAGCCTCCCTGACGCCATGCAGCCTGGAGATGGACTGGATGGAAGTGCTGAGCCGGTGATGGCCTGAGCTGTGTTCACCATTCTCTACAGGTTGAGGCGGACAAGAGCAGAGCAGTTGCCACATCTAAAGGGAGCACAGGAATGGGGTCTTGGTGAGTTTAAACATCATCTGAGGAGGCAGCTGCTGAAGCAAGGGATTTATGAAATATAGAGCGATGAGTTATCAGAGTTTTACTACTGTAAGAATTATCCTCAGGGTGTCACGGTGGCGCAGTGGTAGAGTCGCTGCTCACAGCGTCAGGAACCCGGGTTCGATCCTGACTATGGGTGCTGTCTGCGCGGAGTTTGAACGTTCTCTCCGTGACCTGCGCGGGTTTTCTCTGGTAGCTCCGGGTTTCCTCCCACACTCCAAACACATGCAGGTTTGTGGGTTAATTGGCTTTGGTTAAAGAAAGTGTGTAAATCCTTCCTCACTGTGATCGCGTGGCGTGCACAGCCTAAAGTTGTTGGACAACTTGTTCTATTTGATCTTCCGTTTGTGCGCGTCGAGTGGATTGCATTAGTCGAAACAGGGCGGCCCACGCGAAGGTTGCCATCCTCCACCCCCATCGTGGACTACGATCAGCCATGAATGGCGGTGCTGGCTCGAAGGGCCGAATGGCCTACTCCTGCACCTATAGTCTATTGTCTGTGATGGAAGGCAAAAAAAGTCCAATCTTCTTCTTCTTTATTATTAGTAAAGTAAAAAAACATTTGTGAAGTATTGCTCATTTCCATTTTTAAAAAGGCGGTTAATCAATGTAAAATAAATGATCCAGTATTTCCAATAAAACTCATAAAATATATAATCAGTCAAACTCATTAAACTCGTCTGCCAATAAAAATCTATCTGCTCTTCATTGTATCACAGCCGTACAGTATAGCAGAGCGTCTTAAGCATAAGACATGGCAGTCTCCATTTTTTTTTAAAACACTGTAAAATGGTCTCTACAATTAGTCGTGATTAAAACATTTTCACAGAATTTTTCACTAAACTTTGAACAAAATCTTTCGCTGTATCTCAGTACACATGACAATATTAAATCAATAATAATCCAGATTACTACCAATAAATATCTGGATACAGATGTTGGCGTACGGGGTAATGGCTGGTCGGAGCGGAGTCGGTCGGGCTGAAGGGCGTGTTTCCGCGCTGTACCTCTAAAGTAGAAAGTAATGCCTGATCATAGAGACTGAGGTACAGGGAAAGATTGGGCAGGCTAGGACTTTATTCCTTAAAGCACTGGAGGATGAGACAAAATAAAATAATCACTGGAAAAGATTAATTTACGAAGGAGCAAAGGCCCTTATATTTTCAACTTATGTTTTAGCTCTCAGGATACAAACTCCTGACATCATTGATTTCTACCGAACCTTCCTGTCAGTCCATGTTTTACACACCTCCAGGCCATAGTGAAACTTACAAGTTGCCATTATTGATTCCTACTTAACCGCTCCAGGCTGTCTTATAGCGGGAGCATTTATTCCAAGTAGCACGTTGGCAGTTTTTGAAGTAATAAGAGTCAAGAGTGTTTTATTGTCATATGTCCCAGATAGAACAATGAAATTCTTACTTGCTGCAGCACAACAGAATATGTAAACATAGTACACTGTAAATAATATGATACACGAGAGAGGAAAAAAAATCCAGTGTATATACACACACACTCACACGTACACACACACACACGCACACACACACACACACACACACACACACACACACACACACACACACTCACAAGTACACACACACTCACAAGTACACACACACGCTCACAAGTACACACTCACAAGTACACACACACTCACTCACAAGTACACACACACACACAAGTACACACACACACACTCACAAGTACACACACACACACACACACACACTTAAAAAACAAATAAAAGGAGTGCAGTAATAATATAATAATAATAATAATAATAATAATAATAATAATAATAATAGTCTATTGTAGTTCAGAGCTTATTTGAGGTTGTTGTGTTTAATAGCCAGATGGCTGTTGGGAAGAAGCTGTTCCTGAACCTGGACGTTACAGTTTTCAGGCTCCTGAACCTTCTTCCCGATGGCAATGGTGAAATGAGTGTGTGGCCAGGGTGGTGTGGTAAGAGGCTTGTAGGAAACAATTATGTCAGGAGTTTGTGTTCAGAGGGCCAATGCACGTTGGAAACGTAAAGCTGGCCCCATTTGCATGCATTTGGTTCATATAGTTGAGAAGTTATAGGATCGGAATTAGGCCATTCGGCCCATCAAGTCCACTCCGCCATTCAATCATGGCTGATCTTATCTTTCCCTCACAACCCCGTTCTCCTGCCTTCTCCCCGTAACCCTCGAACCCTTCCCTATCCACGTACTCTACACTTGAAGGGCCCTGGCCTTCGGGTCTCTGGACCCAGAGCTGGAAGGTGGAGCCAGGCGCTGATTGACCGGCACCGATAGGGTCATCCAAATGGCCTCCTCCTCCATTTGTGATTTTATGAACATCAGTTAGAATGAACTCCATGCTGGTAAGAGAAGCGTTTGAACAGCTTCATGTGGCTGCAAAGCTGCTGAGAGCGTGGGGTGGAACTGGCAGGATTTTGCAGGACTGGTCGTTCTTTGATGGGAGTTTTTGTACCGCCAGCCACTCTGGAGACTGGGCAGGTTCATGCAGAATCCGTGAGGGATTGAAAGACCCTCTCTGATGCCCAATATAACATGTCAGGTGGATTACAAGACGGTATTCTGGTTCTTGTGCTCAGTAAGTGTGAAGATCACAGAATCGAAGCACGTGGAGTTTATCAACACAGGCTGGAGATTCTCTCTCTTTGCTCCTCTCACTACATCGTACAATTGATCCACGTTTGGTCTGCTGCCACTCAGCAACCAGTGGCCATTCTCTTTCTGCGCATAGTGGTTCCTTGTTTAATAAATGAAAGTACTCCCTCGGTCTCTGTCTCTGTCTCTCTCTCCCCCTCCCCTCCATCCCTCTGTCTCTCTCTCTCTCTCTCTTTCTCATCCCCTCTCTCTCTCCCCCTCTCTCTTTCTGCCTCTCTCTCCCCCTCCATCTCTCTCCCACCTCTCTCAACCTCCATCTCGCTCTCTACCTCTGTCTCTCTGTCTCTCTCTCTCTCTCTCTCTTTCCCATCCCCCTCTCTCTTTCTGCCTCTCTCCATCCCAAATCACTCCCTCTGCCTTTCTCTTCTCTCTTCCCCCTCTCTCTTCACCCTCCTCTCTCTCTCTCTCTCTCTCTCTGTGTCTCTGTCTCTCTCTCTCTCCCCCCTCTGTCACCCCTTTTCTCTCTCTCCCCCCCCTCTTTCTCGCTCTCTTTCCCTCTTCCTCTGACTTTCTAACTATCTTTGCTCTCTCCCTCTCTCTCACCCTCTCTCCCTCTTTCCCTCTCTCTCTCTCTCTCTCTCTCTCTCTCTCTCTCTCTCCCTCCCACTCCCCCTCTCTCCCTCTCACCCTCTCTCTCTCTCTCTTTAATATATCTTTCACAAAGACTGAACAATGTGTTCTGAAAGATATGAAGACACCGTCAGCCTATTTAAGTTCCATCCCTCTCTGAGTACATCGCGGGCTGAAAGTGCCACTGAGACAGAGGGAATAATGCCTAGGCAGCGAAGGCTGATGTAAGCCACTGGTGTTGGTCTCTGATTGTGTGCTGCAACCTTTTAAGGATTAGATGGCAGGGGCAGTGAAGCAGAACAAGAGCTGCCACCAATGGTGACAGAGACGAGCCGTGATCCCCAGCAGGTTCATTCATTAGACACTGACCCAGTGGCTGGAAACAGAAGCTCGGCCAGACATCGCTGTTGGCAATGGCGAAGTCGAACGTGCAGAGAAATCCCACGCAGTCCCGAACACTGTCATCTACAAAGGAACCTCCCGTCCCTTCCTCCGGCCCGACCACAATTAGTCGCCGTTTCCACAGTCTAAAATACGAGAGCTGCTTGCTGAAACATTTGTGCTTTAAACTTGTGCTTAATAGGACGTACCTTTAGCAAGGAAATGAGGAGGAATTTCTTCAGTCAGAGGGTGGTGAATCTGTGGAACTCATTGCCACACAGAAGGCTGTGGAGGCCAAATCAAATGTATTTTAAACGCAGAGATAGATAGTTTCTTGATTAGTACGGGTGCCAGGGGTTAGAGTCATACAGTGATACAGTGTGGAAACAGGCCCTTAGGCCCAACCTGCCTACATCGGCCAACATGTCCCAGCTACACTAGTCCCACTTGCCCACGTTTGGCCCATGTTTGGTTATGGGAAGAAGGCAGAAGAATGGGTTAGAAGGGAATGATAGATCAGCCATGATTGAATGGCGGAGTAGACTTGATGGGCTGAACGGCCTAATTCTACTCCTATCACTTATGAACATTAATAATTATCTCCACTTCGTCCACTCTGTTTCTTTTTACCTTAATTTTATATTTAACGAGGATTGGGTGTTGGGAAGTTACATAAACTGGCTTTTGAGACGCGGGTTACAAGCGAGTCGTGAATTAATGGCAGAATATAGCTCCAATTATCTATGTCAACAACTGTCGTAACCCCAATCTCAGAAAACACTCATCCTATTTATATTAACACGACATTTGCATCCTCCACACCAGTGCTCCGCCAAGCTGCCTTGCACCAGAGGGCCAATTTAATGTGCATCGGTGTGGAACGGTAAATTGTTTCACGGGAGAATGGACTCTGCTACGTGAAAATAAAAGGCATTCCATCCAGCTTGTGGTTGATTTTATGCACTGTTGTTTGTCAGTTAATGGGTAAGATGACCGACGTCGGGAAGCTCCAAAACCGCACAACGTTCGATAAGCCCTGACCCGGGGTAGATCGCCCGGCGCGGGGGGAGCTGAGATCCCCCCCCCCCCCCGCCCCGATGCAGGAGCTTGATCGCCCTGACGAGGAGGCCCGCCACCGGCAACGGGAGTAAGATCGTCCCGTCAACAGAAGGTTAGAGGCCCCCGACTACAGGAGGACAAAGAAGGGAGAGATCGAACTTTTTTTCGCCTTCCATCACAGTGAGGAATGTGGAGGAGTCACTGTGGTGGATGTTTATGTTAAAATGTATTTTGTTCTGTTGCTTTTTATTGGTATGACTGTACGGCAAACCAAATTCCTCGTATGTTTCAAAACATACTTGGCTAATAAAGTACGATTATGATGATGATTATGATGATCAAGTCTACTCTGCCATTCAATCATGGCCGATCTATATCTCTCCCTCCTAATTCCATTCTCCTGCCTTCTCCCCGTAACCTCTGACACCTGTACTAATCAAGAAAAAGTGCTGACACAGTGAAATTCTTTATCTTATAAACAGTCCAGGTAGAGTATGGCCACACGCCAGATCCCCGATTAACAAGTGTACAGAAATAGTCTACCGTGTGCAAGAGGAGCCATGTTTTGCCACCCCGTTTTCAAAGTCCGCACTCTAGTTCTTATGAGCGGTGTCCATTCCAGGCGAGTCCCAGGCTGTTTCGGGCCTCCAGACATCTCCTTCCTGGGAAGCCACGCCAAGGTGAGGATGGAACCCGGGTATTTGGCGCTGTAAGGCAGCAGCTCTACCAGCTGCATCGGTGCGCCACGCCCGTTCTTTCCTGTAGGGTTGGCACTGGTGGAAGGTTGTACACGTGGATGTAAGGGTGGACTGACTATGGTTCGTTGGGCGGCACCGTGGCGCAACTGGTAGCGCTTGCTGATCCGGTGACCAAACAAAGGCAGGAACGCGGTGCTGGTTGGGGATGATCAGCCATGATCACATTGAATGGTGGTGCTGGCTCGAAGGGCCGAATGGCCTACTCCTGCACCTATTGTCTGTTGTCTAAAGTGACTATAACAATGACGTTATTTTGGAGTGGATTCAAATGTCAGCGTTTGGCTTGAAGTAAGGGTGCAGCGGTAGAGTTGCTGCCTCACAGCACCGGAGACCCCGGTGCGATCCTGATCTCGGGTGCTGTCTGTGTGGCGTTTGCACGTTCTCCCTGTGACCATGTGGGATTTCTCCGGGTGCTCCGGTCTCCCCCCACATGCCAAAGACGTGCGGGTTTGCACTGTTACTATTGCTGCGCTGCATAATTGTCTCCGTAAGTTGCCTCTAGTGTGTGGGATGTGAACGGGATAACATGGAACTAGTGAACGGACGATCGATGGTCGGCGCGGACTGGGTGGGCGAAGGGCCAGTTTCCACGCTGCATCTCCAAACCAAGCTAAAAGTACAGCACAGGAACAGGCCCTCTGGCTCACAGTGTCTGTGGTCAACACGATGACAAGATAAACTAATCTCATCTGCCTGCACAAAATTCTTTGTGCATATAAATATCAGGCCCGTTTCAGCCTCCTTGCTTTATAGTAAGGCTCCATTGGTCAGCAGGGAGATTAAGGTGGTTGCCAATGGCGGGGAATGAGGATTAAAGTGAGGTGAAGAGAGAGTATAGCTGGGGGGAGTAGACTCAGCGTGGAACCAAACCCCATGTCTTACCGACCACTGTGCAAAAAATCATTAGTGTGCAAAAATCATTTCGAGGACTCTGATTTGCCTGAGGTAGAATCAGTGAAGTGATTAGAGTCCACTGCATCTCTTCTTTTGCAAAGCACAAACAAATAGCCCTTCTTTTCAAAATCAAAAGTGGGCCCTGAGTCACTGTAAAGTCTGAAGAAGGGTACGCGATCTCCCGGTTGCCGCACTTGAATTCCCCCCCTCCCATTCCCCCACTGAGCTTTCTGTCCTGGGCCTCCCCCACTGCCAGAGTGAGGCCCAGCGCCAAATGGAGGAACAGCGCCTCGTATTTCGCTTGGGCAGCTTACAACCCAGCGGTATGAATGTTGATTTCTCTAATTCAAAGTAACCCGTGCATCCCCTCTCTCTCCATCCCCCCCCCCTCCCCCCACCCTAGACGTCCTGCTAGTTTCACTGTTCGCATCCCCTCGTTAGCACCTTTTCCGCAGCCAACAGTGGACCATTGTGGGCTCCACCTTTCCTGGGTCATCGGTGCAGGCTCTGATCTGTTCTTTAGCTTTTCACACCTCTGGTTTCCCCCTCCTATGACTCTCAGTCTGAAGAAGGGTCCCGACCCAAAACGTCATCTATTCCGTTTCTCCAGAGACGCTGCCTGACCCGCTGAGTTACTCCAGCACGGCGTCTTTCTTTGACCGTAAAGAGGTTCCCGGCTAAACCTTCCTTCCAAAGGGATTGTCTCGATATTGTTCATTTAAAAGGGGAAAAACTGAACAAGGGACAACTGGGAATGACTGAAACTTTTGGATTTGACGTGCTCTTTTGGAGGTGGGTTGTGTGGCTTACTGGTGCACGTCAAGATTTGCGACAACTCCAGCGCAATGTTTCTCACGCAGGGTGCTGGGTGCCTAGAACGCGCTGCTGGGGCTGGTGGTGGAAACGGATATGATAGCGGCATTTATTGGATCGGGACAATGAAGAGATAATGGTCTTGTGCAGGGAGAGAAGTGAATGAATGAATGACATAATGAAACTTTATTATCACATGCGACATGTCACAGTGAAATTCTTTGTTGTGAACACCTTACTCAGAGTATGCAAAGGGAGGCCATGTCTAGGGCCTCGACAAGGTTACAAACTGGTTCAATGTGGTCCCCAATAGTTCCCCTTCATTCTCGACAACCCCCCCTCACACCAGGTCTCTCTTCGTTCTCTCGGCCACCCCCCCCCCCCCCCCCCCCCCCCCACGCCAGATTCCACTTTGTTTTCGGGCATATCCTCGGCCAACCCTCGGGCCCATCCCAAATGGTCATGGCATCATGTTCGGCACGGGCAGTGTGGGCCGAACAGCCTGTTCTCGCGCTGTACTGTTCTATGCTTTGTGTTTTGGAAAAATAGGTTTGTGTGAACCGAGAATCGGCACGTTTAGCTAGGATGGTCCAGATCTGAGTTAGATGTCAATACATTGCAGACAGTGCATTGCAAGAAAATTGCGATCTACCAGACTAATTTCAAACATTGGAATGGTGGGAATGTCCCAGATTATGTGCCCCAAATTAGTCAGGGAATTTCTTCTCTTACCCTGGAGATCATATGAGTCTGGATGATGTGGGATGTTTCCATGAAGTGACTTATAAGATATCATAATACTTTCGCTGGTGTGTTTTTGTGAATCAAAAGACCAACATTGGTGGAAGAGAAAGGCCAGTTGGATTTTTTTTCCTTCTAATTCCTCTGTTTTTGTTAATAACTTTTCAATTGATGAGCATTTCGTCAATAAGAAATTTGGCTCACACTTCAAAGTTCATGGGTATTTGAAGCATTTGCGGATTGCTTTGGAAGTTGGTCTTTGAAAGATATTATTCACTGGGTCATATTATGTTCAGGCCTCTTCATTGTTCTGCCTGGCTACCCGCGTTGTTCGTCAAACTATTTTGCAGAGTATTTGGATATTGTCAGCAACGGCTACTAAATTTGGACAGCTGGCAGCGAACCACTGATGGCTTCCTTGTTTAGTTCTAGTTTAGTTAAGAGACACAGCGTGGAAACTGGCCCTTCAGCCCATCAAGTCCATACCGACCACAGATCAGCCAATCGCATTAGTTCTATATTATCCTACTTTCTCATCCACTCTCCACAGACTAGGGGTAATATTAGAGTTGAAGTTTCAGTTTAAGGGGCTGTCCCACTGGGGCAACCTAATCTGCGAGTTTAGAAGAGTTTACGCTCGACTCAAACTCGCAGCATGGGGTCGACACGTGGTCCTATTAGGTCACTGGAACTCTCCTTCATGCTCGAGGGAAGTTCCCGCATACTCATGGCCTCAGTTTGGTCGAGGACATTTTTTCAGCATGTTGAAAAGCTTCCGTGAGTAAAAGTTGGTCGGCATGGTTCTTTTGAACTCGTAGTGGAGTGGGGTCGCTATTTAGTTACAGGCAGTCGAGGGCAGCCGTAGGCAATCTCCTTCGCTGACCGCGGGCATTTTAATTGGCTCATTGGAGTTTTCAGGACCAAGGAAAAGTAAGTTAAATGCCCGCTAAACTTTATTAAACGCTGTCTGGCTTCTTAAAAGTGTCTCCACTCATTCTGCCCCCCTGGGATGTCAGGACTTTCATATGAGGAAAGACTGGATAGACTCGGCTTGTACTCGCTTGAATTTAGAAGATTGAGGGGGGATCTTATAGAAACTTACAAAATTCTTAAGGGGTTGGACAGGAAGATTGCAGGAAGATTGTTCCCGAGGTTGGTGAAGTCCAGAACAAGGGGTCACAGTCTAAGGATAAGGGGGAAGTCTTTTAGGACCGAGATGAGGAAAAAAATTTTCACACAGAGAGTGGTGAGTCTCTGGAATTCTCTGCCACAGGCCAGTTCATTGGCTATATTTAAGAGGGAGTTGGATGTGGCCCTTGTGGCTAAAGGGATCAGGGGGTATGGAGAGAAGGCAGGTACGGGATACTGAGTTGGATGATCAACCATAATCATATTGAATGGCGGTGCTGGCTCGAAGGGCCGAATGGCCTACTCCTGCACCTATTTTCTATGTTTCTCTCCCCCTCTCTTCCCTTCTCTCCCCCCCCCCCCCCCCTCTAGTTGATGATAGTGGTCATTTGCCAATTAACTTACAAACCTGCACATCTTGGGGAGACCGGAGAAAACCCACACAGTCAGAACTCCACACAGACAGCACCCGAGGTCAGGGTCATACCCAGCTAGCCCTACCACCTGCGCCACTGTGCCCCTCCGATCTTCTTATTCATAGGCGGAACACAGTTGTTAACAAGACGAGCAATTATTGACCACAACCAAGTGTCCTTTGAGCGTGTGTATGGTCAAGCGTTTCCCTACAGCCTCCCTATAATCTGGCTGTTGAAGGGGCTCCCATGGTATCGTATGGTAGAGACTAGACACAAAAGGCTGGAGTAACTCAGCGGGACAGGCAGCATCTCTGGATAGAAGGAATGGGTGACGTTTCGGGTCGAGGCCCTTCTTTAGACTGATATCAGGGGAGGGGGGCGAGAAAAAGAAAGGAAGTAGGCCTCTGAAGAAAGGTCCAGACCTGAAACATCACCTATCCATGTTCTTCAGAGATGTTGCCTGACCTGATGGGTTACCGCGCCACTTTGTGTCTATCTTTAGCAAGACTGGAGACTTGTGAACGCAGCCCAGGCGATCACGCAATCATAGGAGGGGGAATTAAAGTGTTTTGGCATCCGAGAGATCAGGTAGCTCCAGGAGGACTGAGCAAAGGTGTTCAGCGAAATCGTATCCAGTGATAAGCCGTACACTAGTTCCATCCCACACATTAGGGACAATTTACAGAAGCCAATTAACCTGTAGATCTGCATGTCTTTGGAATGTGGGAGGAAACCAGAGCACCTGGAGAAAGCCCACGTGGTCACAAGGTGAAGAACGTGCAATCTCCATTCAGACGGGATCCCGTAATCGGGATCGAACCCGGGTCTCTGGCGCTGCAAGGCAGCAACTCTCCCGCTGCGCCACCGTGCCACCCTAAAATATATTCAGGGTTAGCGATTATCTTGGATGGCAGCATGAGGATGACTTTGTAGCTCCGGAGGCTTTCCTTGTGTACAGTGTGTCTTCTGGGTGGTAAGTCCAAAGAGGGGTCTAGACCTAAGACATTGCAGAAGAGGACATCTGAAAAAGGGTCCCGACCCGAAACATCGCCCATTCTGATGAAGGATGTGGACCCAACACGTCACGTACCCAGTGCCTTCCACAGATGCTGCCTGCACCTTCTGCCTTCTGTTCTACGGTGTTAATGTTTGAAAATGTGTTCTGTTATTCCTTTCCTCTTACCTGGAGTATTGTGTGCAGTTTTGGTCCCCTAATTTGAGGAAGGACATTCTTGCTATTGAGGGAATGCAGCGTAGTTCCTGGGATGGCGGGACTGTCATATGCTGAGAGAATGGAGCAGCTGGGCTTGTACACTCTGGGGTTTAGAAGGATGAGAGGGGATCTCATTGAAACATATAAGATTAACGGTTTGGACACGCTAGAAGCAGGAAACATGTTCCCGATGTTGGGGGAGTGCAGAACCAGGGGCCACAGTTTAAGAATAAGGAGTAAGCCATTTAGAACGGAGACGAAGAAACACTTTTTCCCACAGAGAGTTGTGAGTCTGTGGAATTCTCTGCCTCAGAGGGTGGTGGAGCCTGGTTTTCTGGATGCTTTCGAGAGAGAGCTAGATAGGGCTCTTAAAAATACCGGAATCAGGGGATATGGGGAGAAGGCAGGAACGGGGGTACTGATCACATTGAATGGCGGTGCTGGCTCGAAGGGCCGAATGGCCTACTCCTGCATCTATTGTCTATTGTCTATTGTCCATTAAGCCCTTTGTTTCTCTAGAGAGCATAGACCATTGACAAATGTCCTCCACCTCACTCGGTTGTTGGCAGTTCTTTCGTGATCTCCCCAGTTGAGCCCACTGTCAGACATTTCTGTCTGGACACCTTTTTATTTCTTTGGAGATCTACAATACTTTCAGTCCTCACTTTTAACCGCAGAGCCAACCACACACAAATCATATATATATATATATATATATATATATATATATATGTATGTATATAGAAAGTGTATATTATAAAAGAATGAACTTAAACAGGGGTAGACAAAAGTGCTGGAGAAACTCAGCGGGTGTGGCAGCATCTATGGAGCGAAGGAAATAGGCAACAAAATAGGCCGGATTTCGGCCTGAAACGTTGCCTATTTCCTTCGCTCCATAGATGCTGCTGCACCCGCTGAGTTTCTCCAGCACTTTTGTCTACCTTCGATTTTCCAGCATCTGCAGTTCCTTCTTAAGAACTTAAACAGGGGGCCTGGAACTTTGCTAAATGGAAGCATCTTGGCTTGAACCAGCTGATGAGGATTCTTGTGGATTCCTTTTATTGCCATGCGTCTTCCTTCTAGATTCGATCTCTCAGGATTAGACCATACAACAGTACAGCACAGGAGCAGGCCCTTCGGCCCGCAATGTCTTTGCTGAACATGATGTCCCGATCAACTCTTATCTCCGTGTACGTAATCCACATCCATCCATTCTCTGTCAATCCATGTGCGTATTCGATGACCTCTTAAACGTCACTATCATACCTGGCCCCACCAACGTCCCCGGCAACGCCTTCCAGGCGCTCGCCACCCTCTGTGTAAAAATAAACATGCTCCGCACATCTTCTTTAATCTTTGCCCCTCTCACCTGAAAGCTGCGCCCTCTAGTCATAGAGTGATACAGGGTGGAAACAGGCCCTTCTGCTCAACTTGCCCACATCGATCAACATGTCCCACCTACTGCAGTCCCACTTCCCCGTGTTTGGCCCATATCCCTCTAAACCTGTCCTATCCATGTACCTGTCTAATTGCTTCTTAAAAGTTGCGATAATCCCTGCCTCAACTACCTCCTCCGGCAGCTCGTTCCATACACCCACATGTGTGAAAAAGTCACCCCTCTGATTCCTATGAAATCTGGCCCTATTCACCTTAAACCCATGCCCTCAGGTTCTCGATTCCCCTACTCTGGGCAAGAGACTCTGTGCATTTCCTTAATCTATTTCTCTCATGAGTTTATATACTTCTATCAGGTCTCCCTCTAACCTCCGACATTGCAGAGAAAATAATCCAAGTCAGTCCAACCCCTCCTTGTAGATAATATTCCAAGTGTCGCATTTAGCAAGATACAGTGAACTAGAGATGATTCAATTGAAGCATTTGATCCTAAGCCACACCACATGGAGAATCTGCCTTGGGGAACAGTCCCACCTTTGCATTGTCCCAAGAAGTAATGATCCTGACAGTAACACAAACAGTCAACTCAACTCATTGTCACACGTGACCATAAAACACCATTATAAGACCAAACTATTGTTGACATAGATGGTACAACACGGGAACAGGTCTTTAGATTCAACACTTTGTGTTTATACTCCACCTTTGTGCTCCTCGGGTTTTCCATGGCGTGTAGTTGGTTGTGTTTACACTTCCCTGACAATGACTCAATGATGACAGGAGAGGAAAATGCCATGGATTGTAAATAAAGATGAGGTTGTGCAGGCAGGTGGAATGAATGGAAAGATAAACAGGGACTCCTCAATTCTCCTTTTGTGTGGCGTGCACAGCCTAACGTTGTAGGACAACTTGTTCTATTTGATCTTCCGTTTGTGCGCGTCGAGTTGATTGTCTTAGTTGAAACGGGGCGGACTACGTGAAGGTTGCAATCTCCCACCCCACTCCTCAATAAAACACGGCAGCGCTGCGGTCGAGTTGCTGCCTCACAGCGCCACAGACCCCGGGGTTCAATCCTGACTACGGATGCTGCCTGTGTGGAGTTTGTACGTTCTCCCCGCGACCTGTGTAGGTTTTCTCCAGGATCTTCGGTTTCCTCTCGCACGCCAAAGGCGTACAGGTTTGTAGGTTAATTGGCTTGGTGTAATTGTAAAGTGCAGGATAGCGTTAGTGTGCAGGGATCGCTGGTTGGCGCAGACTCAATGGGCTGTCTCTCTAAACTAGACATTTGTATCAAGGACAGACACAAAGTGCTGGAGTAACTCACTGGGTCAGGCAGCATGAGAACGCATGCGTGCATGAGGCCCTTCTGTTACTGGTTGAAGACCATTCAAAATCCCACAATTCTTCTTACCTTTCAGAAGGCATCTCAAATTAGTAAATGAGAGGTTTGTTCGAGGGAAGACACAATGTGTTGGAGTACCTCAGCGGGTCAGGCAGCATCTCTGGAGAACATGGACAGGTGACCTTTTGGGTCGGGACCCTCCTTCCATCTGAAGTGACCTCAGTACCTAGTACCTTTTTTTGTAAACCGCCATCTGCAGTTCCATGTGTCTCCAATCTGTCAATGACATAACAGAGCCATACAGCATGGAAACAGGCCCTTCGGCCCAACTTACCCACGCCGGCCAACATGTATAGTCTCACCTGCCATGCATTTGGCCCATATCCCTCTAAACCTACCCTATCCGTGTAGCTGTCTAAATGTGTATGAAGAAACTGTAGATGCTGGTTTACATGGAAGATAGACATAAAAAGCTGGAATAACTCAACGGGTCAAGCAGCATCTCTGGAGGAAAGGAATAGCTGACGTTTCGGGTCGAGACCCTTCTTCAGTTTCTTTGTACCTGCCTCATCCACCTCCTCAAATCATTTGACAGGATTAGGAAGATGGAAAGGGAATGAAAAATCGGAAAACTGCTGCATTTTAGTATTTTAACAAAATTAACTGAAATTAAAGCGTTCAGTGCTCAAAGTAAATGCGGTCTATAAATTATACCTTTTGAAAAATGCATAGATGTGTGCAATCCTCCTTAGGAGAAGGAGAACATGAACTAGAAAGCAATTAAGGGGACGCGATTTTAAATGATTTCTCAGGATTTCTTTTCATTTACCTCGTTTTAAGTAACCGCATTTCTAAGCCACAGCTGCAAAATGTTTCTAAACATTGAAGATAGACACAAAACTCTGAAGTAACTTAGGCAGCATCTCTGGAGAGATGGAAAGGGTGATGTTTCGGGTCGAGTCCCCTCTTCAGACTGAGAGTCAAGGGAGAGGGAGTCCCAGAGATAAGGAAGTGTAAGGTGTGAAAATGAGACAGCAAAGGGGAAGCAGAAAAAGGAAAGTATAGAATAGATCATTGTTAGGTAGGGAAAGGAAACAGCGAGGCACATGATATATTGAAATGCTAGTCCACAAAACAATATAGAAAGACTTTGAGATTTGAAGATGTCCATTAACCTATTATTTTATGGACCAGCATGTTGACAGGAGTAGGATTTATTGAGGCGGCAAAATGAAATTTCACCAGCCAAGATTTTCACAGTTCACATTTCCCCTCCATCTGATGTTGGCTGGTGTGATAAGTCTGTGACTGATCAACTTAAACCTCCGCAGGATACCCAAAGCAGTTGGATTTTGCGAGGCGTTAGGCTGACGTGTCGAGAGGTTGGGGTGGGGAGGAGATGACGGGACAGTGAAGCACAAGATGGATGGAGGGCGCGGGCTTGACACGTCGCAGGGGAACGGACGCACTGCAAGTGAACGCTTCCGTTTCACGATTCTCTGACTGAAACTTGTGTTGGGCGGGCTCACACAATCATTTATTACTCAATAACTGCGGCGATTCTCCTTGTTCTGTCCATGCTTTCACCCTAAATATTAATTGGGGGGGGGTCGATCAAAATGTGAGGAGGGGTAATCGTTCAATGAAAATTAAATATGATGCTTTCCAGTTATCTCTTCTCTACGCGCAACACAAAGGCTGAAGGTGTCCGTCACAAGGTGCCATTCCTAAGTAGCATCGGAATGGTCAATAGACAATAGGTGCAGGAGTAGGCCATTCGGCCCTTCGAGCCAGCACCGCCATTCAATGTGATCATGGCTGATCATCCCCAATCAGTACCCCGTTCCTGCCTTCTCCCCATATCTCCTGACCGCTATTTTTATGAGCCCTATCTAGCTCTCTCTTGAAAGCATCCAGAGACCCTGCCTCCACCACCCTCTGAGGCAGAGAATTCCACAGACTCACCACTCTCTGTGAGAAAAAGTGTTTCCTCGTCTCCGTTCTAAATGGCTTACTCCTTATTCTTAAACTGTGGCCCCTGGTTCTGGACTCCCCCAACATCGGGAACATGTTTCCTGCCTCTAGTGTGTCCAAACCCGTAACAATCTTATGGTCCTTCCATAAGCTAGGGTACTGTCCGATTCAGGATCAGTCCAGGTTCAGGAACAGCTTCTCCCCTACCGCCATCAGGCTATTAAACACGACAACTTCAAATAAACTCTGAACTACAATAGACTATTATTGTTATTATTGCACTACTATTATTTGATTAACACTAACACTATCCTGCACACACTAGTGACAATTTACAATTTTACTGAAGGCACTGAACGTACAAACCTATACATCTTTGGCGTATGGGAGGAAACCAGAGCACCCAGAGAAAACCCACACGGTCACAGGGAGAACATACAGACAGCACCCGTAGTCAGGATCGAACCCGGGCTCTGGAGCTGTCAGGCAGTCGCTCTACCACCGTGCCACCCTCTAAAGTCTAAACTGCTGGAGAAAAAGTTCATCTGACTAAAGAACTTGCACGTTCTACTACCAGAAATGCCTGCGACTCCAGCCGTCTTGTCCGATAATGTCAGAAGTAGCAATCCAGAAAGACAGCGCGGTGGTGCAGCGGTAGAGTTGCTGCCTTTCAGCGCCAGAGACCCGGGTTCGATCCCGACTACGGGTGCTGTCTGTATATTCTCCCTGTGGCCGTGTGGGTTTTCTCTGGGTGCCCTGTCTTGGTATCAATGTAAATTGTCCCTAGTGTGTGTAGGATAGTGTTAATCGGTGGGCCGTAGGGCCTGTTTTCATGCTGTATCTCAAAACTAAACTAATCCAACTGGAGCTGGGTGCAGTACAATCACCTGTAGCTAACTGTGGTTGTGAGCTGACTGACCATCAAACAATTTACACTTCAGACGTCAGGAAAAAGTCTCAAAACCTCTGACCAGTCTTTCCAGCATCAGGAGACTGAGAAGCCCTGGGCCTGAGGGAAGGAACATATTTGCTAAGAATATATCCATTGACAAAAGAGTATTGACGAAAACACGGGCTGACATTTCGCATTGCCTTTCCCGAATTCCTTAATTTTAATTCTGAGATGTTGCCTCTTTGTTGTTGTAGGAGCCTCATGCCTCGGACTCTGGAAGGACAGATCACCATGGAGAAAACGCCCAGTTACTTTGTCACCAAAGAAGCCCCGAAGCGCATCTCCTCCATGTCGAGGAACACCAAGCTGATCGTGGTGGTGAGGAACCCAGCCACCAGGGCCATCTCGGATTACACCCAGACCCTGTCCAAGAACCCGGGCGTCCCCAGCTTCCAGGCGCTGACCTTTAAAAACGTCAGCACGGGTCTGATCGACACCACGTGGAGCGCGGTCCGCATCGGCATTTACGCCAAGCACCTGGAGAACTGGCTGCAGTATTTCCCCCTCTCCAAGATCCTCTTTGTGAGCGGGGAGAGGCTCGTTAGCGACCCGGCCGGTGAGATGGGCCGGGTGCAGGATTTCCTGGGCCTTAAGAGGGTCGTTACTGACAAGCATTTCTATTTTAACGAGACCAAGGGCTTTCCCTGTCTGAAGAAACCCGAGGGCAGCAGTAAACCCCGTTGCCTCGGCAAATCAAAGGGAAGAACTCACCCGAAAATAGATATGGATGTTGTCCTAAGGCTTAAAGAGTTCTACAGGCCATTTAATCAGAAGTTCTACCAGATGACTGGCCAGGACTTTGGCTGGGAGTGAAATACATTATACTTAGCACAAACAACTGGCAATTAACTGCACGTAGGGCGACTGAGCTCGTTCATGTTAACCTTTTCTCAGCACTCGGTTTCTCTGGGAACTTGTAAAGATTCAGTCTCACTTGCCTCAATTTTTGCTAGCGTTCATGAAATCCTTTTTACAGGTCAAAGTTTTTTTATGCCGAACTTTATTTAAAAAAAACCTTACATGACAGACCAAGGAATAATTCTCAGAGGGGAACGAAATTCTAAAGTGCTACTTTCATACTTGGTTTTGGAAAAGAACTGAATGAACTGCAGAAATGCCGAATATTAAGGATAATCTTCAGAGGTTGCGAGAGTTTTAAAATAAATGATGTTGCTAGGCGTCTCTCTGAAGTATTCTGAATCTGCTCTTAGGAACTGCAGATGCTAGTTTACACCAAAGATAGACACAAAATGCTGGAGTAGTTCAGCGGGACAGGCAGCATCTCTGGATAGAAGGAATGGGTGATGTTTCTGGTCGTGACTCTGTATTACTTCCTCAATGCACTACTGTTATACACTCGTACTGAACTGTATACAAAAATGAGACCTTACCCATTCGTTCTCTCCAGAGATGCTGCCTGTCCCGCTGAGTTACTCCAGCATTTTGTGTCTACCTTAGCAGCTATTGTGTTGTCCAAGGCATTTGACATTCATTTTGAAGTTAACCACTGGCCCCAACAAATGAAACCATTCTGAATCTGAATCACAAAATTAACTTAATTAAACGCAGAAGGATACAACAAGTTGGATTCACTGTTTGTTTTGCAAGTGAAAATATCCTGTACCTTTTTTCCACTCTGTGATGAATCTACCTTTTTGGTTGAGGAGACTTTATTAATCCTTTAATATATATGATTTTGCCAAGTGTTATTCCGTCAAAGATTACATTCAATACTGCAAACAATGAAAAAGATGCACAAAATCGACAGAATTTGTCAGTCAGGAAATTCATTTACTTGTTCGTGTTTGAATGCCTTGGAAGCAGTTTTACAAGCAGTAGTAAAAATGTAATAACGAGGAACTGCAGATGCTGGTTCATACAAAAAAAAAGCACAAAATGCTGGAGTAACTCCGAGATACTGCCAGGCCCGCTTGGTTCCTCCAGCATTTTGTGTCTTTCTTTTGGGAAGTAATGCGTGGTCTTTGTGGCATCTTCAGTAGGCGGTAGTTAGACAAAAGTGCTATCAAAAATTGTAATTCTGGAACCTTGGAAAACAAAACACGCACATGATTTAAATTGACCCAAATCTGTAGGTTTAGAGACACAGCGTGGAAACAGGCCCTTCGGCCCACCAAGTCAATACCAACCATCGATCGCCACGTGAAAGTAGTTCGATGCTATCCCACTTTCACATGCCGACACACGAGAAACAATTTTGCAGAGGCCGTTCAGCCCACAAACATTGACATCTTTGGGATGTAGGAGGAAACCGGATCGCCACTATAGAAGCAACAGGAAACTCCCAAGAAGAATGATTTTATTTTGCTGCAATCTTTTATTCCCGATAAATCTTATTTGCTGCCTACACATAATTCCGTGGAATCAAAATGATAGATGACTGATCTGTCTCCCATTAGTGAATCTGGCAACGCTTCCACTTCAAGTCTATTATTTTGGATAAGACAAAGTCAATAGACAATAGGTGCAGGAGTAGGCCATTCGGCCCTTCCAGCCATTCGGCCCTTCCAGCCATTCGGCCATTCAAGTCGAGTTCTGTACTTACAGTCGTCTCATCAACAGATATAAAAAAAGGGAAGGAACTGCAGACGCTGGTTTATACTGAAGATAGACACAAAATGTTGAAGTCACCCATCGGGTAAGGCAGCGTCTGTGGAGAAAAGGAAAAGGTGACGTTTCAGGTCGCAACATTCTTCAGACCCGAAGAACCTTCTTCCGTCTGAAGAAGGGTTCCGACCCAAGACGTCACCTACTCCTTTTCTCCAGAATACTACTGTCTGACCCGCTGAGTTACTCCAACATTTTGTGTCTACTATTTAAAATGTCTGGTTTGTCAGAAAGTTGAGCATTCCCCAAAGTGAGGACCTCACAGGTCATGACTTGGCATTGAAAGTCATCATCAAATTAGAGTTACTTTGGGAAACCCGTTTAATGAAGCGGCACGGTGGCGCAGCGGGAGAGTCGCTGCCTTTCAGCGCCAGGGACCCAGGTTCGATCCTGGCTACGGGTGCTGTCTGTACAGAGTTTGTACGTTCTCCCAGTGACCTGTGTGGGTTTTCCCTGGGGGCTCCGGTTTCCTCCCACACTTCAAAGACGTGCAGGTTTGTAGGTTAATTGGCTTTGGTAAAATTGTAAATTGTCCCTGGTGTGTTAGTGTGCGGGGATCGTGTTAGTGTGCAGGGATCGCTGGTCGGCGCGGACCCGGTGGGCCGAAGGGCCTGTTCCACGCCATATCTCTAAACTAAATTTATCTGTGATTCACTTCTATCGTGTCGATGCTGAAAATGTTTGTCCTCTGACTGGATTCCATGCTTTAAACTGTTAATTTACATTGATATGTGTTAATGTTGTATTCATAATGTATAGTTAAGAGTAACTAATATAATTTCTTTCAACTAAAGTTATGTATGTTTTGCAACATGCTTACTACTTACGTTTTTGTGGAGTTGTGTTATTTTAGTACAGTTCACTTAACTTGGAAACTGTATACGGTAATTATTTCTGATGGACATAATTAACTGAAATCATTGGTCTCCATTATGTATAAAAAAAACTATTATTTTAAGTAATATTTCATCATTGAAATGCTATATTCAGTGACAAAAATCATTCTTGTTTCTATAAACAAAACATATTTTCTATCAATTGGTTTCTAAAGTCATAATTCCTCAAAATGTTACTTTTTATTTATTTCGCTATCTAAAGACACGTACATTTATAAAGGGGGTTTCTCTATCATATCCAAAGCATTTGTTTCTTCTGCTTTAGGAAGCTGAGTAATTATATATTTGTTATTGCTAGACTGGAAGCATTGTTTAACGGATGTAGACTTAAAATCTGAGTATTTATATTTTTGGTGTACCTCCATTTTAGTTACATTACCATTCTAGCTTTCTCCCCCACTTAGCATGTTGCAGTGGAAGACTGGAGTTTGGGAACAGATTGTCTCAAAATTCTTACTCCGCAAATGCATATTTCAATCTCAACAGAGTAGCATCTGCAGTTCCTTCTTACACATGGAGAGTGACGTTTCGGGTCGAGACGGGTCCTGACCCGAAACGTCACCTATCCAAAGTTCTCCAGAGATGCTGCCAGACCTGCTGAGTTACTCCAGCACTTTGTGTCCTTTTATGTACTAACCAGCATCTGCAGTTCCTTGTTTCTACATTCAGTTTTTAGCCACACACAAGGAATGACAGATGCTGGATTACAACAACAAAAAACGGTGTGAAGAAGATCCCGACCCAAAACGCCCCCTATCCATGTTCTCCAGAGAGACTGTCTGACCTGCTGAGTTACTCTAGCACTGTGTGTCTCTTTTTCAATGTCACCAAGATTTAGCAAACCCTGTGACTGTCACCATCAATATTCCTAAATCATTACACAACCTAAACAGCTCCTAATTAGTGACATTACATTTATAATTACACTGTGTAGGAAGGAGTTGCAGATGCTGGTTTATACCGAAGATAGCCACAAAGTGCCGGAGTGAAGCATCAGGTGAGGCAGCATCTCTGGTGAAATGGATGCTAACATTTTGGTTCGGGACCCTTCTACAGACTGAAATTAGAGTGGGGGGGCGGGGGGGGGGGGGGGGGGGGGGTGGCAATTGGAGGCAGGAAATGGCCAGATGGAATCAGATCCAGCAATAGATGACGAAGGAAGGGTGGAGCCCACAATGGCCCATTGTTGGCTGGGGAAGAAGATATAACAAAGGGACACAGGGATGCGAACAGTGGAACTAATAGGACGACTAGGGTGGGGGAGAGGCGGAGAGTGGGAATGCAGGGGTTACTTTGAAATTAGAGCAATCAATATTCATACCGCTGGGTTGTAAGTTGCCCAAGCTAAATACGAGGTTCTGTTCCTCCAATTTGCGTGTGGCCTCCGACAGTAGAGTCATGGAATCGTAGAGTGATACAACGTGGAAACAGGCCCTTCGGCCCAACATGCCCACACCAGCTACATGTTACACCCAGCTACACTAGTCCCACCTGCCTGTGTTGGTCCAAATCTGTCCTATCCATATAGCAGTAACTGTTTAAGAAGGGTTTTGGCCTGAAACTATCTCCTTCGCTCCATAGATGCTGCTGCACCCGCTGAGTTTCTCCAGCATTTTGTGTACCCACTGTTTCTTAAACGTTGGAATAGTCCCAACCTCAACTACCTCCTCTGGCAGCTTGTTCCATACACCCACCACCCTTTGTGTGAAAAAGTTACCCCTCAGATTACTAATCTTTTCCTCCTTTTTGAGGAGAGGTCAGTGTGGGAATGGGAAGGGGAGTTGAAGTGTTTGGCAACCGGGAGATCGCATAGGCCAAGGCAGACGGAGCGTAGGTGTTAAGTGGAACTAGTAGGATGGCCAGGGTAGGAGCGGGGTAGTTTGTAGTTATATTATTAACCGTGTGATTTATAATTATACAGATACCTTTGGAACCCATATTTTTAAAAAAAGGCATGTAATATATGGTGGTTGAGATTTATACAACAGAACATTTTGAATGAGCACTTACATAAACATTACCCCACACAGCACTGTCCCTGGAAGAATGTATGATGATTATGCTATCCCTCATGAACTAAGGGAGAGCCTGCAGTCATTTCTGAAATCTTGATCACACAATGTTTTGTCCATCATCTCGAAAACAAAAGTGATGGCTCTCAAGAGGGATGTTCTAAAAGCGATTGTCTGGATCCTCGTTTGACTTATGTGGTTATCTAAGCAAACTTGTAATTGACACGAACAAGGCATGTTTCATTCAGTTTAGTGTAGAGATACAGGCCCCTGGGCTCACTGAGTCCGCATCGACCAGTGATCCCCGCACACGTAAACACTATCCTACACACACTAGGGACAATTTTTATATTTATACCAAGGCAATTAACCTACAAACCTAGGTATGTCTTTGGAGTGTGGGAGAAAACCCACACAGGTCACGGGGAGAACGTACAAACTCCGTACAGACAGCACCCGTAGTCAGGATCGAACCCGGGTCCCTGGAGCTGTGAGGCGGCAACTCTACCCCTGCGCCACCGTGCCGCCCTTATGTTCAAAATGGATATTTATCAGCATTCTGGGACCCAGCCCCTCAATGTTGTTGGAAATTTAAGATTTGTAAAATTACAGATGCAACACATATGTTTTAAATATACTGTAATAAATTAAATTGCCAGCCTTTCACAATGGATAATTACTAATCTACACCTCACGCTGCCTCGGCAAGGCCAGCAGCATAATCAAGAACCAGTCTCACTCCCTCTTCTCCCCCCCGCCCCACAGCCAAGAGGTACAGAGATGTGAAAAAGCACATCTCCAAATTCAGGGACAGTTTCTACCCAGCTGTTATACAGCAACTGAACCATCCTATGATCAACTGGAGAGCTGTCCAGAGCTACCATCCACCTCATTGGAGACCCTCGGACTATCTTTAATCAGACTTTACTGGACTTTATCTTGCACTAAACGTTATTCCCTTTATCCTGCATCTGTACTATGCGATTGGAAGATTGTAAATGGCAAAGCTCTGGAACCAAGGGTGCCGCAAAATCAGCGGTGGACCTAAAACCACCGATTAAATATAGTTTGAACGTTTCCAAAGGGATAGATGGTAGGTCAGGACCACTCTCTAGTTGGTGAAAGGGCGGGTCAGTTGCCTGATAACAGCTGAGAAGAAGCTGTTCAGTTAATTTAGGACAAAATAGTTGCTGGCGCAGCGGTAGAGTTGCTGCCTCACAGCGCCAGAGACCCGGGTTCAATCCTGACTACGGGTGCTGTCTGTACAGAGCTTCTACATTCTCTCCGTGACCTGCGTGGGTTTCCTCCCACACTCTAAACTAAACCCCAGAGGGGTTAATTGGCTTATGTAAAAAAAAAAAAATATATATATATATATAGTGTACAGGGAGACAGCTGGTTGGCGCGGACTGGGTGGGCCAAAGGGCTTGTTTCCGTGAAGTAATTTTCGGAAAATAAATAAAGTCCAGATTGGAAGGTGTCCAAAGGGGTGGATGCGAGGTCAGGACCTCACTCTCTGGCTGGTGAGAGGTCGGTACAGTCGCCCGACCACAGCTGGGAAGAACGTGTTCAGTTCATGTAGGAGCAAACAGTTAATGTTCATTCCCGCATCTTTCAAGCCGTTTGCAACGATTGCCAACAAAAGTCACCAAGAGCAATTAAAAGCACCCCTTCCCCTATTGGCATTCTCCGGGGGACTGTATAATTCCGGGACAAAATGTCTAAAATAGAATGGAGATGAAAGTGGGCTAGGGTCTGGCGTGCTGGGAGGCTGTGTCACATCTACTGCAATGTGTTTGGCAGGCCCAGTGTGATGGACTGCACCCCTCGTGTTTGGGGCTTGGGTCCTGGTGACACTCCACCAAATTATTCTCAGTGACAGCTTCAAAGTTTCCCAAAGTGGCTGTGAAAGGGCTGGAACGCTTGATAGCGATCCTATTAGCCAGCTGAGTGAATGCATTCAGGGGGCAGCCATATAGATATGCAAAAACCCAGCCGCGCTCTCAAAGAGGCCCTGTGTCTCCCTTTTTGTAAAGCCACCGCTCTCTTTAAGAGCTGGCCTTTCTCCGAGCGCACAATGCCATATAGACTGCGGTATTAAGAGCATCCGAAGCAGGCACCACCGCATTGAATCTCAGGTCGTCGACTCATTAAGGATGCTCGCCGGGATCTTGCGAATACTCCTCAAGAGGGTTGACTGCGAGGATTTGTATTTTTGAAGTGTCGGAACAATGGCCTGTTGAACCTAATTGCTGCCCCTGCAGTTAGGGTTCAAGTGTTTGCATTCACTGAGCCGGACCTGGAACACTTGTGGCTTTTTTGTTCGACAGAGTCTCCACTTCATCACGCCTCGGACAATACAGTATGTGAACGCTTGGTGTTACGGAGAAAGCACCTGAGACCGACCCCAAACTTGGAGAAACTCTTAATTTCGAAACTCTTATGAAGGCGGAAAACCTGTGTCTTAGCGGTAACAGATCGGAAGAAAGTCATTCACAATTTGCCTGAATGAATGGGCGACACTTTGTGATAGGAATGATAATTTGTGACATTTAAACAAACAAAATACTTCAACTTCTACCCAGAACCATCCCACCTCTATCCGTGTTGCCCCCGATCCATTGATAAAATGGTGGCAGAACCTTGCAAAGAAAATTGTTAAACTTTAGAAACTTTACTTTTGTTTATTTATTCTTTCTGACATAATTTTTGTGATTTTTTTTAAACATCACTCCATTGCTTCATTCCATTTAGAATGGTTATGCCAATATCTTTTAAAAGATCAAATTGCATTTTTAAAGATAATCCTTCTTGTTTCTTTGCGCAGTGTTGCAATAGTATTTAAAAGAAAACACTAATATTGGTTCGAAAATCCTTTGCCCTAAAACATGCACAGAACCATCTTGAGAACTGCCTTGGCTGTCAGGTCAGAGCAGATGCTGGTTTAGAATGTAAAGCAGTATGCCAGCGATCTGAAGTGTTGCAAGCTGCAACTTGTTTATAAAAAAGAGAGGGGAAACTTAGCAGTTACTGGCTGGCCAGTTGTTAGTGATGGGGCAACGTTTTGAGGCAATCTTAATGACAATAACACAAATTGTTTAATAAAATTAAAGCCCACTGGGGTATGAAGAACAATAACGGCATAATTCAGAAATTGGCTCAGGGATAGGAAACTGAGTTTGTTGTGAATGGCTGGAAGCAATGTACAATTATATGGCCTGGGAAATAAATAGTTTAGACAATAGACAATAGGTGCAGGAGTAGGCCATTCGGCCCTTCGAGTCAGCACCGACATTCAATGTGATCATCAATAGCTGATCATCCTCAATCAGTACCCCGTTCCAGCCTTCTCCCCATATCCCCTGACTCCGCTATTTTTAAGAGCACTATCTAGCTCTCTCTTGAAAGCATCCAGAGAACCGGCCTCCACCGCCCTCTGAGGCAGAGAATTCCACAGACAGGGTGGCGCAGCGGTAGAGTTGCTGCCTTACAGCCCCAGAGACCCGGGTTCGATCCCGACCATGGGTGCTGTCTGTACAGAGCTTGTACGTGGGGTTTCTCATTGAAGCATTGAGTGTCATTATTAATTTCTCTAATTTTACCATTTTATTAACCAGATGTAAACCATCACATCGACTTTGATGCCTGAAGAAGGGTCCTGACCCGAAATGTCACCTATTCCTTCTCTCCAGAGATGCTGCCTGATCCGCTGAGTTATTCCAGCACTTTGTGTCCTTTTTTTTGGACAAACTAGTAATATGGGCAGGCACACGGTAGATGCAATTATTGCACAGGAATGTGAAATGATATGTTTTTGTTAGCGCAATGAGGAGAACGTTGTATGTAGACAGATGGTGACGGTTGGCAGGAGAAAGAGAGAAGTCTCTCAAAATTATATCTGGCATCTTTGTACTTTTTTAATAATGGTGGGATCGTATGGAAAAGAAAAGACATGCCATCAAGCCTGTATAAAACACTGTTTAGGCCTGAGCTGAGGTATTGTGCTCAATTCTGGGCACAGTGCCTATAGGAAATATGTTGAGGACTTAGAGCGGGAATAATAAAAGTAGCTTGCAGGTTTTGAGTTCAGCAGAGAAACTGAATAATCGGCAATCTCATCAGAACACAGAAAACCTTCTGAGCGATAAACAATAAAAGATGTTCAAAAGCATAAGCAGTTTTAAAAAAAATTAAGGGAAACAGTGTGTAGGGAGAAACAGCAGACTGCCGGAACTTCACACCGCGGATAGGCACAAAAAGCTGGGGTAACTCAGCGGGACAGGCAGGCAGCATCTCTGGATGATTCGGGTCGAGACCTTTCTTCAGTCTGAAGAATCGTCTCGACCCAAAACGGCACCTAACTCCTTCACTCCAGAGGTGCGGCCTGCCCCGCTGAGTAACCCCAGCATTTAGAGAGGGAAGAAGGATGGTTTGGGTTTAGAACACAAAGTGTTGGAGTAACTCCAGCAGGTCAGGCAACATCTCTGGAGAACTTGGATAGGTGACGTTTCAGTCTGAAGAAGGGTCTTGACTCCAAATGTCACCTATCCGTGTTCTCCAGTGCTGAGTTATTCTCCCACTTGTCCTTTGTGTGTTAACCAGTGTCTGCAGTTCATTGTTTCTACTGGTTCAAGTCTAGGTTTATTATTGTCACGTGCCCCAAGGCACAGTGAAAAGCTTTGTTTCACGTGTTACCCAATCAATTCTGATGATACTATACATAAATACAATCACGACACAAACTCAAGTACAGTGGGTAGAGCGAAGGGGAAGATGCAGAGTAGAGAATGTGGTTCTCAGCAGTGTAGCACAACTGCATGCAGATGTCAAAGAACCAGATGGCACACGTGGAAACGCTTTTCCACGGCACGCTGAGATCTTCAACACACCGCCTCACTCCACTGCAGAGGCAGATTCAGTAGTAAGATCAATTGGATAAATGCTGAAAGGAAAATAAAAATGATAGTCCAGCTGGGGTGGGATTAATTGGATATTCCACAAAGCCAGCGATCACAGTGATCAGAACAACCCCCCCTCTGTGCTAAGTAATTCTACCAGTTACATTATTTTTTGTAGAAGTGGTGCTTTTTCTGAATTAGCCTGGGCAGCCTTAAAGTAAGGTAAACAGTTCAGCAATACTGGAATATTGAGGATGTTATGGCGGGCGAAGAAGCAAGCCACGCGTGGTGAATCGAAGAGATCTTTATTGTCAAAGCAAAGAGAACAACATACACGCGAATGGGGGAAGGCTGACCCGGGGTTCGTTATATATACTAGGGCACACCCCTATACCTCGTGACAACTCCTTCCTGCCATTACCCAGTCACGTGACCCTACCCCCGACTGCCGAGGGTTCGCATTGTAAGTGGCCTAACCACCGGGTGGCGCCACAATGCATTTTATGAGTTTGGAACATGGGCCAAATGCAGACAAATGGACTAGCATCTTGATCGGTATGGCGACTTGGGCCGAAGGGCCTGTATCCTGTGCTGTAGAATGCCTGTTTGATAACTTATATGATTATAACAGTAAAGCAAAGGATGGTAGACTTTACTGTAATAATCGGCCCTCCCAGTCCACGCTGATCATTGATCACCAGTTCACACACTAGTTCTATGTTATCCAACTTTCTCATTCACCCCCTACACACTAAGGGTTTGGCACCATTTTCAAGTGTCAGATGTTATAAGTGCAGGGTTTTCAACCTAACCATGATGGCCCATTGTCCTGGCGGCGTTGCAGGGTCTGCCCGTCCAAGCATAGTCGTTGGTGTCCTCCACCGCAGCTCCGTGCAGCTGTAGGCCGTGTCCGGTCCGCATACTCGGCATCTTGGAGCGGCGCACGGTCCAGCCAAGCCCCAGGCTGCTGCAGGGCCTCCAGCGGCCCACTCTACCATCGAGGTGCCCTCCACTGCTTCTCGCAGGCATCATGTGCAGAACAGACATTATGGGCTATTATTTATGTTCTATGTTAAAATATGGATTTTATGTTCTATGTTAAAATATGTCTCTTTCATGGCATTTACACTGCAGAAACAGGCCGTGTGGCCCAGTGGGTCTGTGATTATTTAACCACATCAACACAATCTTCTTTTCCTTTCCTCCAAACTAATTTATCTATCTTTGTCTTCAATTCAGCATGGACGGCAGAGATTAGTGCGGGTATCAAGGGTTATGGGGAGAAGGCAGGATACTGCGGTTAGGAGGGAGAGATAGATCGGCCAGGATTGAATGGCGAGTAGACTTGATGGGCTGAATGGCCTAATTCTGGCGCTGCAACTTAAGAACGTATGGATTCACTGATTAGTTCAGGGCTGCGGATTTCTGACTGTATTTCACACATGTTAATGATAAGATCATTTTGAACAAGTGAAAATCTGGAGAATAAGTAACTGGATTAAAACGGCTGAATCAGGTTATAGATTCAAGCAAAGAATCTGGCAATATATCCCAGCAAGTCTCTGGTGGATTGAACCACATCATAGTAAGCATGCACCACAGTAAGCATACTGTCGGGTTGCATCACAGCTCGGTTTGAGAACAGTTCTTCTACTGAAGACCACAAGATATTGTAGGTAGTTACAGATGTAGCCCGGTCCATCACACAGAGTAGACAGAAATAGACGACTGAGCCCGCGTTTTATTTTAGAGATACAGCGCAGCAACAGGCCCTTCGGTCCACCGAGTGCGCACCGACCAGCGCTCCCCGCACATTGACACTATCCTACACACACCAGGGACAATTCACACATACACCAAGCCAATTAGCCTACATCCCTGTATGTCACTGGAGTGTGGAAGGAAACTGAAGATCTCGGAGAAAACCCACGCGGTCACGAGGAGAACGTGCAAACTCCGTACAGACAGCACCCGTAGTCAGGATTGTACCCGGGTCTCCGGCGCTGCAAGGCAGCAGCTATACCTCTGAGCCGCCCGTCGTTTGCCGCCATTTTCAAAGTTCAGTCCGCGCTCTAGTTCTCATGAGCGGTGCCCGATTCAGGCGAGCCCCCCAGGCTGCTGCGGCCTTCCAGCCGTCACCTTCCTTCGACGTGACATCCCTCTCCTCGCCCGTCCACCTTTGTGTCCTGGGGGCGCCTCCCGCAGCCTCGTTGAATCGTACCGAATAGTGAAGGGCCTGGATAGAGTGGATGTGGGGTGGAAGATTGCAACCTTATCGTGGTCCGTCCTGTTTCGACTAATGCAATCAACTCGATGTGGACAAACGGAAGATCAAATAGAACAAGTTGTCCAACAACTTTAGGCTGTGCACGCCACACGAAAGAAGAAGGAGAAGAGTGGATGTGGAGAGGATGTTTCCACTAGTGGGAGAGTCTAGAACTAGAGGTCATAGCCTCAGAATTAAAGGACGTTCCTTTCGGAAGGAGATGAGAAAAAATGTATTTAGTCAGACGGTGGTGAATCTGTGGAATTCTTTGCCACAGAAGGCTGTGGAGGTCAAATCAGTGGATATTTTTAAGGCAGAGATAGATGCTGTAGATTCTTGATCAGTACGGGTGTCAAGGGTTATGGGGAGAAACGTAGAAAATAGGTGCAGGAGTAGGCCATTCAGCCCTTCGAGCCAGCACCTCCATTCAATATGATCATGGCTGAACATCCACAATTAGTACCCCATTCCGGCTTTTGTCCTATATCCCTTGATTCCTTTAGCCCTAAGAGCTAAATCTAACTCTCTCTTGAACGCATCCAGTGAATTGGCCTCCACTGCCTTATGTGGCAGAGAATTCCACAGATTCACAACTCTCTGGGTGAAAAAGTGTGAGAGGACCTCCTTGCTCATAAACTCAAATCCTCTCACAGTGAAGGCCAACACGTCATTAGCTTTCTTCACTGCCCGCTGTACTTACATGCTTACTTTCAGTGACTGATGGACAAGCACACCCAGGTCTCGTTGCACCTCCGCTTCTCCTAATCTGACACCATTCAGATAATAATCTGCCTTCCTGTTCTTGCCACCAAAGTGGATAACCTCACATTGATCCACATTATACTGCATCTGCCATGCATCTTCCCATTCGCCCAACCTATCCAAGTCACCCTGCAGCCTCATAGCATCCTCCTCGAAGCTCACACTGCCACCCAGCATTTTGTCATCCGCAAACTTAGAGATATTACATTTAATTCCCTCGTCTAAATCGTTAATATATATTGTAAACAGCTGGGGTCCCTGCACCGAGCCTTGCGGCACCCCACTAGTCACCGCCTGCCATTCTGAAAAGGACCCATTAATTCCTATTATTTGCTGCCGGTCTGCCAACCAGTTCTCTATCCATGTCAATATCCCACCCTCAATACCATGTGCTCTAATTTTGCACACTAATCTCTTGTGTGAGACCTTGCAAAAGCTTTTTGAAAGTCCAGATACACCACATCCACTGGCTCTCCCTTATCCATTCTACTTGTTACATCCTCAAAAAATCCATGCTGACTTTGACTGATCCTGTCACTGCTTTCCAAATGCGCTGCTATAACATCTTTAATAATTGACTCCAGCATCTTCCACACTACCGATGTAAGGCTAACTGGTCTATAATTCCCCGTTTTCTCTCTCCCTCCTTTCTTAAATTAGCTACCCTCCAGTCCACAGGAACTGATCCAGAGTCGAGAGAACATTGAAAAATGATCACCAATGCATCCGCGATTTCCAGGGCCACCTCCTTGAGTACTCGGGGATGCAGACCATCAGGCACTGGGGATTTATCTGCCTTCAGTCCCAACAGTTTACCTAACACCATTTCCGGACTCATGTGGATTCCATTCAGTTCCTCCCTCCCACTAGATCCCTGGTCCCCTAGTATTTCAGTGTCTTAGTGAAGACAGAACCAAAGTACTTGTTTAAATGTTCTGCCATTTCCTTGTTTCCCATTATAAACCCACCTGTCTCTGACAGTAAGGGACCTACATTCGTCTTGACTAATCTTTTCTTTTACATACCGAAATAAATGTTCACAGTCAGTTTTTATATTCCCACAAGCTTTCTTTCATGCTCTTGTTTCCCCCTCTTAATTAACCCCTTTGTCCTCCTCTGTTGAGTTCTACGTTTCTCCCAGTTGTCCAGTTTGCTGCTTCTTCTGGCCAGTTTATATGCCTCTTCCTTGGCTTTAACACTATCCTTGACTTCCCTCGCCAGCCACAGTTGAGCCGCCCTCCCCAGTTTAATTCTTTCGCCATACTGGAGATGAACAATCCTTGGAAAACATCCTCTCCGCATCCACTCTATCTGTGACCTTGGTCACGAGGGTGCGGGAGGCCAGACCCCGGTTGCCTCTCCCACCCGCCTCGCCCCTGACCCGTCGCGTCCGTCGCCATCACAGGCTCCATCCTCCGGGTCTCTGGTCTCGGGGGGGAGGCTCGGCGGCTCCCCCCAGCGGTCCGCTGGGTCAATGAAGCTGCATCGCCCCAAAGAACAGGTGACTGTCCGTCGCATTGATCCGTGTTCCATCAACGTTGATCTTACGTTTACTTATCTACGCAACTGAGAGGATGTGCAATCTTCAGCATCTGCCGTAACCATTACTTTTCCAGATATTTTCTTTACTGAGGTTTTTTTTCTCTAATGAATCCCAAATTGAACGCACAGTTGTGGAAATGTTGCCAAGACGCCAAAACATGTACAGATGTGCGATCAGTCATTCTGCGTTTTACATTTGTGGACTTTAATCTCATCGCACATGTAAAATCCAAAGATTGCTTTACTTTGTATGGCTACTGCCCAGTTAGTTTTTATACTGTTAAAGAAGGAACTGCAGATGCTGGAAAATCGAGGGTACACAAAATGCCTGAGAAACTCAGCGGTTGCAGCAGCATCTATGGAGCGAAGGAGATAGGCGACGTTTCTGGCCGAAACCCTTTGGGTTTCGGCCCGAAACGTTGCCTATCTCCTTCGGGTTTCGGCCCGAAACGAGGCCTATCTCCTTCGCTCCATAGATGCTGCTGCACCCGCTGAGTTTCTCCAGCATTTTGTGTACCCTAGTTTCTATACTGAACTGTTAAACCATGGGGGCACAAGAACCCGTAGATGCTGGTTTACAACTCAGCAGGTCAGTCAGCATGGATGCAGTGAAGGACACAAAGTGCTGGAGTAACTCTGCAGGTCAGGCAGCCTCTCTGGAGAACATGGATAGGCAATGAAAGGCTTGGATAGAGTGGATGTGGAGTGGATGCTTCCACAAGTGGGAGAGTCTAGGACCAGAGGTCATAGCCTCAGAGTTGAAGGACGTTCCTTTAGGAAGGAGATGAGGAGAAATTTATTTAGTCAGGTGGTGGCGAATCTGTAGATTTTTTTGGCACTGAAGGCTGTGGAGGCCAAGTCAGTGGATATTTTGAAGGCAGAGATAGATAGATTCTTGATAAGTACGGGTGTCAGAGGTTACAGGGAGAAGGCAGGAGAATGGGGTTAGGAGGTTAGATCAGCCATCATTGAATGACTGAGTAGACTTGATGTGCCAAATGGCCTGATTCTACTCCCATCCCTTATGATCTTATGACCTAATTATTCAAGCTTACATCAATGCACTTGTAATGGTTATTCTAGCGGTGAACAGCCAAGTTAACTACATGGAGATAAGTAGGGGGGAAGGCCACTTTTGCCTGACACAGAATACATAATAAGTTCTTCAGTGACATTGAGCTAGTGTTTCCAAGTGTGGCTCTCGGTCAATTTGTCAGATAATGGGATTTCATTCCCACAACTTGAATTCCAAATTACCTACCGATGAATGCACTAATGGAAAAGTCGATGGAGATTGTTAAGGGCCTCTCGAAGTCAGGAGCAAGTCAGATGTGTGTTCGGGTTTACGATTGTGTTTCACTGGAGTCCAGGCTGTATCCAGCATCACTCATCAGTAACATAATCAGTCGTCAAGGGAACAACAACACTACATTTTTTGTAATTCAGAAAATCAATGGATGCGAAAACAGAAGTTTATTTTATTTTAATCATTTTCTGAACAGTAAAATTTACAATGAAACAACCAAAGAGGTGAATCCAATTACATCTTTCTTTTCATGGGGTCAAGGAAAGAGCCTTCACATCGCAGCCCTGTTTTCGCCAATCTTTCCACCACCATGCACAAGAAACACAAGACGTAACAAGACAGACACCATCGTATGCAGATATGCAGATAAACCCAATGTGCAGGTGCCGAGAAGTGTGTTCGGCTCTGGATGAACAACTTCTAATCTTGTGCGTGGACTTGACAAGAATAAGATCCTTGTCATTAGAAGATCAGAACATGAAAGACATAAATGTATAAAATATCCATCCATATTATATATAAGATTCGGGGCACCTTGGTTGGTCTGGGCAAGTTGGGCCAAAGGGCCTCTTTCTGTGATGTATGACTCCAGGACTGAAAAACAGCTGTTGAAAGCCTTACCTTCTTGGTCAAAAGCCTAGGAACTCCCGAGGGGCAGTTTTTTTTCACACAGAGGCTGGTGGGCATATGGAATGAGCTGCTAGAGGAGGTAGTTGAGGCATAACTTGCGCATACCCACATCTACGGTAGTCCCACCTGCCTGCGTTTGGCCCATATCCCCCTAAACCTTTTTCCATCCATGTATTGTTCAATTGTCTTTTAAGTGTTGTTATAGTACCCACCTCAAGTTTAGTTTAGTTTAGTTTAGAGATACAGTGTGGAAACAGGCCCGTTAGCCCACCAGGTCCACGCCGACCAGCGATCACCTGTACACTAGCTCTATCCTATACTTTAGGGACAATATATTGTTCAGGGCTTGGACACACTAGAGGCAGGAAACATGTTCCCGATGTTGGGAGAGTCCAGAACCAGGGGCCACAGTTTAAGAATAAGGAGTAAGCCATTTATAACGGAGACGAGGAAGCACTTTTTCTCACAGAGAGTGGTGAGTCTGTGGAATTCTCTGCCTCAGGATGGTGGATGCAGGTTCTCTGGATGTTTTTAAGAGACAGCTAGATAGGGCTCTTACAAATAGCAGGGGATATGGGGAGAAGGCAGGAACGGGGTACTGATTGGGGATGATCAGCCATGATCACTTTGAATGGCGGTGCTGGCTCGAAGGGCAAAATGGCCTACTCCTGCACCTAATGTTTATTGTCTATTGATCCCGGGTCTCTGGCGCTGTAAGGCAGCAACTCTACCGCTGCGCCACCGTGCCGCTTTTGGCAGCTCGTTCCATACACTCATCACCCTGTGTGTGAAAGAGTTGCCCCTCGGGTTCCTATTAAATCTTGTCCCTCTCACCTTAAAACTACCCTGTGGTTCTTAATTCCCCTCCTGTGGGTAAAAGGCTCTGTGCAAGTCGTGTCTGCTGCTTCTCCAGATGCCCTGCATTGTTCCCATTAACACTCGGGCCATTGTTTTATTTATCGTTCCAGATGTACAGTAAACCCTTGACTTTTTTCTTTCATATTTAACTTTTATAGTTCCCCATGTTTGCATTTGGGAACTTTTGGTTCAGAAATCCTGGTGAAACTCATGTATGGTCACACATATTCCCAACATGACTCTGCATTCCATATTTACGACCAAACACATCCCAAAGCCTTTGTAACTGCTAATGTAGCATTACAGTGTAATAAGGTGGACAAAAATGCTGGAGGAACTCAGCGGGTGAGGCAGCATCTATGGAGAGAAGGAATAGGTGACGTTTTGGGTCAAGACCCTTCTTCAGACTGATGTCGGGGGGGAGGGGCGGGAAAAAGAAAGGAAGAGGTGGAGACAGTAGGCTTGTGGGAGAGCTGGGAAGGGGAGGGGAAGGAGGGAGCAAGCAAGGACTACCTGAAATTTGAGAAGTCAATGTTCATACCGCTGGGGTGTAAACTGCCCAAGCGAAATATGAGGTGCTGCTCCTCCAATTTGCGCTGGGCCTCACTCTGGCAATGGAGGAGGCCCAGGACGGAAAGGTCAGATTCGGAATGGGAGGAGGAGTTGATGCACTGAGCCACCGGGAGATCAGGTTGGTTAGTGCGAACTGGGCAGAGGTGTGTGGGCAAAGCGATCACCAAGCCTACGCTTGGTCTCTCCGATGTAGAGAAGTTGACACCTGGCAGTATAATAAAGCAACTTTCTGAACAGTGCAATGTTATGATTTGGATACAAGGAACTGCAGATGCTGGTTTACAAAAAAAAAGACACAAAGTGCTAGAGTAACTCAACAGGTCAGGCAGCATCTCTGGCGGACATGGATGGGTGACCTTCCGGATCGGGACCCTTCTTCAGACCGTAGGTGGGTCCTAATCCAAAACGTCAACATGTTCTCCAGAGATGTTGCCTGACCCACTGAGGAATGGTCCTGACCCAAAACATCACCTATCCATGTTCTGTAGAGATGTTGCCTGACCCGCTGAGTTACTCCAGCACTGTGTGTCTTTTAATGTTATTCTCTATTGCTCTTTACATTCATATTGTACCTATCAACTTAAAATGGCATTCACAGCTTTCAGGGAGCATTTCTGGAACTCATCGCTTACGAAAGTTAAGGGCTTATAGTAACTTGCAGAATTAAGTTCACATGCAGCGTGAGAAACTGGCGGACGTTTTATTACACAGGCAGCTAACAAATAAATATTTATGCCATTCCCTGCTGCCAAATTTCATTGGATAAATAATTGCAGATAATGATTAAATATTTAGAATAGTTACAAAAATGTAACTAAACAGTGTGACAATATGTCATTGTTTATATCTAAGCTTCCTCCCTAGATGTTTCAGTTATCGTTCTCTGCCGTGCTGTTCATATTAAGGGCCATGCCCGTCAGATCAGTGGGCAGGATCGCAACTTTTATCCGTAATCTCCTTCATCCAAGCGGTAATCATCGACTGCTTCCAGCACAAAACATCTGTCCTACTATCCAAAACTGGCAAAATGATATCACCTTCTTGCAGTCAAGTCACAATGAATGAAAACGTGCGGTGCGATGGTACAGTGGTAGAGCTGCTGCCTTAGATGTGTTAGGTAGAGCTCTTAGGGCTAACGGAATCGAGGGATATGGGGAGAAAGCAGGAACGGGGGGCTGATTCTGGATGATCAGCCATGATCACATTGAATGGCGGTGCTGGCTCGAAGGGCCGAATGGCCTACTCCTGCACCTCTATGTTTCCAGGTTGCCTTTTTACGGTGTCAGAGACCCGGGTTTGATCCCGACTATGGGAGCTAATGTAGCATTACTGAATAATGAAGTTACTTTATGAACAGTTTAATGTTATTATTTGGATACAAGGAACTGCAGATGCTGCCTTCCGAAAATAAGACACAAAGTGCTGCAGTAACTTAACGGGTCAGGGAGCATCTCTGGACAACATGGATGGGTGATGTTTTGGGTCATGACCCTTCTTCAGACTTGTAGATTGATGTTGCATGTTAACCAATCACACTCCAGCCAGCATCTCTAACTCCACCCCACTGTAATACCTACACTGATACTATTTCTCAGCACCGACAGTTGGAGCAGCCAGGGTGTTGATAACTAACCATCCTTCATGCTGTTAAGTTTTAGTGCTGATTAAAGATGTGTTTGAATCATGTACTGAGTCTGGAAGTCATTTACATGGTGTCAGAAGTGGGATGCGAACCCACGCCTCCAATCGGAGACCAGAACATCAGATTGCTTTTGATATCTTAAAGTCCAAACTGGCCAGTGCACCGACTCTAATGTTTTTCGACCTGAAAGGTCCGGTGACGATCACCTGCGATGCTTTGAAATTCGGGCGTGGCGCAGCCTGCTTGCAACCATCTGCCGAGGGCACTCTACTACCTGTCTCGTATTCCTCCCGCACCATGACCGACACGGAGCAGCACTACGCGCAAATCGAAAAGGAACTGTTGGCCGTCGTTTTTGCTTGCTCCAAATTCCACGACTTCATCTTTGGCAACACCTTCACGGTCGAGACGGACCACCAACCACTGGTGACAATCCTGAACAAGCCCATCCACGCCGCGCCAGCTCGTTTGCAGCTTATGATGATGCAGCTGCAGCGGTACGATTTCTCTATTACCTACACTAAGGGTACGGACATGCACGTCGCTGACACTCTCTCCCGTGCACCTCGGGCATCGTGCAAACAACATCCCTATGAACAGGAAACTTTCACGGTTCTCGGTGGCAACTTCGTCTCCAGCAAGCAACTGCGCACCTTGGCCGCGCACACTGCCACAGACGACACGCTTCAAATCCTCTCCTCCATCATCAAAACAGGCTGGCCAGGCAGACAATCCAACACGCCCACAGAGGTGCAGCCTTTCTTCCTGGTTCGTGATGAACTGGTAGTTCAGGATGGGGTTGTCGTCAAGGGTCACAAGGTAGTGTTACCCTCATCGTTACGAGACGTATACATCACAGAGGCACACAGCGGTCACCCAGGAGCCGGCGCCACACTGGCACGTGCCCGTAGCCTGTTCTACTGGCCGGGAATGGCCAGCTACATCCGGGACCGCGCAGCCTCCTGCCCCGCTTGCAACAGCCTTGCGCCTCATCAGCAGCGGCAGCCCCTTCTGCAACAACCTCCACCAGCTCTGCCCTGGACAGCGCTGGCGACGGACGTTTTCGAACGGTGCAGGAAGCACTACCTCGTTCTAGTCGACTCCTTTTCTAGTTGGTTTGAACTAGACCGACTGACCTCCCTCACATCGGAGATGGTCATCCAGAAGCTGAAAAGACACTTCTCTACCTTTGGCGCTCCCGTCAGCCTGAGAACCGACAACGGTCGGCAGTTCACCAGCCACGTTCAAGCTTTTCGCAGACCGATGGAACTTCCAGCATGTCACGAGCAGTCCCGAGTATCCACAGAGTAATGGACTCGCTGAACGCGCTGTCAGAAGCGCCAAACACTTGCTGGAGCGAGCACAGATTTCAAAGTCTGACGTTTATCTCGATCTCCTGAATCTCAGAAATGTTGCCAGGGACGGAACCCTGGGATCGCCGGCACAGCGACTGATGTCGAGATTGACGAGGCCTCCAGTACCCATCGCACAACAGCAACTGGTTCCTCAGGTGCTGAAGCCTGCCACTATCCAGAAACGTCTCCAGGAGAAGCACGATATTCAGAAACGGTCATACGACAGTTCCAGCAGACCACTCAGGCCTTCACGTCCGGGTCAGGTCGTCCGTCTACGAACTTCAACTGGACATTCCCGTCTGGGCACTGTTATCAACCCGACTGATGAGCCACGGTCTTACCTGGTAGACTGTGAGGGAGCGGTGTACCGGAGAAGTCAACAACACCTGCTTGCTGTGAGGGAGCCTCGACCACCGCCTGCTGGTCCCTATGCTCCACCGCTCCAGTTCCAGCCGCCTTTTGCAATGTCTCCCACCCGTCCCCGCGGTCTCCACTAACCACGGGGCCTCTCCCACCGCATGTTTCCCCTTTCGGTCACCACAGGCCTCCATCACATCATTCTCACCTCCAGGCTCTCCATCTCATCTTTCAAGTGAGGGAGGGCAGGGTTTGGTCCGCACATGCTCGGGTTGTGTTAGTAGACCACCAGACAGATATGGCGAGTATGTTTAAGCATGAGTGCCCTTTCACATTTAACCTCTGGGGGGAAGGATGTAGATTGATGTTGCATGTTAACCAATCACACACCAGCCAGCATCTCTAACTCCACCCCACTGTAATACCTACACTGATACTATTTCTCAGCACCGACAGTTGGAGCAGCCAGGGTGTGTTGATAACTAACCCTCCTTCATGCTGTTAAGTTTTAGTACTGATTAAAGATGTGTTTGAATCATGTACTGAGTCTGGAAGTCATTTACAAGACTGAACATGGGTCCTGATCCAAATCGTCAACTATCCATGTTCTCCAGAGATGTTGCCTGTACGAGTTTGTACGTTCTCCCCGTGACCACGTGGGCTTTCTCCCAGATCTTCGGTTTCCTCCCACACTCCAAAGATGAACATGTTTGTCGGTTAATAGCCTTTGTATAAATGCCAAATTGTCCCCAGTGTGTGGTGTTAATGTGCGGGGATCGCTGGTCGGCGCTGACTTGGTGGGCTTCACTAGTTCAATCCTACAAACTAGGGACAATGTACAGAAACCCATTAATGTCATAGTGAGTCCCAGAGTAAATTGGAGGAGCAGCACCTCATATTTCGCTTGGGCAGTTCACCCAGTGGTTATGAACGTTGACTTCTCTAATTTCAGATAGCCCTTGCTTTCTCCCTGCTTCCCCTCCCCATTCCCAGCTCTCCTACTAGTCCTACTGTCTCAGCCTACTTCCTTTCTTTTTCTCGCCCCCCTCCCCTGATATCAGTCTAAAGAAGGGCCTCGACCCGAAACGTCACCCCATTCCTTCTCTCCATAGATGCTGCCTCACCCGCTGAGTTACTCCTTGCATTTTGTGTCAACCTACAAGCCAACATGTCTTTGCAATGTGGGAGGAAACAGGAGTACCGGAGAAAAACCTCACGGTTACAAGGACTACATACAAACACTGTACAGACACCACCTGTAAAAGCAGGATCAAAAGGCTACGGCTCTACGAGTTGTACCATTGTTGCCCCCCCCCCCCCCCCTTTAAGAGCTTTAAGAGCGAAGGTGGCCTTATTTGACTAGGAAAACATTGCCTTGAAGAAACTGATTTTTGAACACCCAGTGTTGACACAACCAAACTTCTCAGCATGTGGTATTGGCCTTAACCTTCTTCTAAGACTTTGTAATCCAAGTGCCAAGAAAGCGCCCCCGTGACTGACTAAGGAGCCCTGAGCTCCACTTGCTAACAAATGCACCACAGATGATGAACGACAACATATTGAGCAGCAATAAGAGGAGTTAAGGGCCTGTCCCACTTGCATGCGATTGCATGCGTCTGGTGCGACTAAAGGTGGTCGCTTTTGGCGTACGGGCCACGCGGGGCCGGTCCCACTTCCAAACGCGGAGGCGTATGGAGTTGTGCGGGCCTGGTCCCGACATCGCGCGGGGCTCTGAAAAACTGACACTGTCCGAACATTCCGCGCGCCAACGGCCTGTCGGCCCGCAGGCGCATTGAGGACGTACGCAGCGTCTTGATGGCGTACGCCTAGCGCGTGGTGTTGCGCGATGACGTCACCGCCCGACGCCATGCGACGCCCAAATTCAGTCGGCCCGCCTCCTGCCCAGCTGATAGGTGAGTTAGACGCGAATTACGTCACGCGCGTACTTAGCGCGTACTTATCGCGAACTCCGCTTCTGTTTGGTCACGTCAAACGCATGCAATCGCATGCAAGTGCGGACAGGCCCTGCTAAATTGGGCCCTGCAAGTGGGACAGGCCCTGCTAAAGAAATACCAAAGCTAAATTGGCTGCTTCATCTCAAATTGACCTTTGAAAGTCTGATATTTGGCCACAACTTGTGACATTTTCACGTGATCAACAAAAACACAAAATCTAAAAGGACTACACACCTTACGATGCAGAAACAAGAAGTCAGAAACAAAATGTGCCTGAACCAGCTTATGGGCCTGTCCCACTTAGGCGACTCTTTAGGCGACTGCCAGGGACTAGTTTTAATGGAATTCTCCTATGACACCTGGCGACAACCCACGACAGCACCTATGACAACCTATGACAACCTACGACAGCAAAGATTGCCGCCACTGTCATGTTGGCTGCTCCAACTGTCCGTGCTGAGAAATAGTATCAACATGTTGAAAATTTTGCGGCAGTCACCTGTAGACGGCCAGAAACAATCGCCGAAGTGGGACAGGTCCATCACTGAAAATGTTACAGAATGAGTTCCATTATTATGCTCCAATGCCCTCGTCACTTTTTTTTTACTTTTGCATCCAATTACTTTTGATTAAAAGATTACAAGTAAGAAATTAATTGATCCGTTTCTGTACTTGTGACAAATCTTCTTCTTGCGTGTGGCGTGCACAGCCTAAAGTTGTAGGACAACTTGTTCTGTTTGATCTTATTTGATTGTGCTCGCCGGGTTGATTGCATTCGCCGAAACAGGGCGGACCGCGTGAAGGTTCCAATCTTCCACCCCGTATGATAATTAAATACACTTGACTCTTGCTATTTGGTTCAAAGTGACTTCAATGGAGCTGCAAATAGGCAGGAAGTTCATGTGGCACCCTGCTGGTTTTACTTTATAACTTAAAACTTTATAATCTCACCCCAGTCACCCCCTCTTCTCCCCTCTCCCATCAGGCAAGAGGTAAAGAAGTGTGAAAACACACAGTGCAGATTCAGAGACAGTTTCTTCCCAGCTGTTGGCAACAGAACCACTCTATCACCAACTAGAGAGCAGTCCTGACCTCCCATCTACCTCATTGGATACCCTCGGACTATCTTTAATCGGACTTCACTGGACTTTATCTTCCACTGAACGTTATTCCCTTTATCCTGTATCTGTATACTGTGGATGGTTCCATTATAATCATACATATAGTTTTTCCGCTGACTAGTCAGCACGTAACAAAATAACTTTACCTGCATTGCGGTACATGTGAACATAAACTACAATAAATTAAAATAATCACAAAGTCAGCAGATGTGACAACTTGGTTTAGATTCACTGCCAATATTACTGCCAAGGAAATGTTTGCGATGATGGATCCCAAAACATTCTATCGTTGGTGTGGAAGTAATTTGGCTTAGAATTTCTCTCTAAGGTATCTGTGACATTCCCAAGCCTTGGCTTCATCTTACATTCCCAGCATTTAGGAGACTCTTCCTCCCAGCACTGCTTCCTGTCATGGACCATATGGGTTAACATACGGTGAGCATTTGTTGGCACTCACTGGAGTTTAGACGGATGAGGGGGGGGGACCTCATTGAGACGTACCGAATAGTGAAGATAGAGAGGATGTGGAAAGGATGTTTCCACTAGTGGGAGAGCCTAGGACCAGTGGTCATAACCTCAGAATTAAAGGATGGCCCTTTATGAAGGAGATGAGGAGGAATTTCTTTAGTTAGAGGGTAGTGAATCTGTGGAATTATTTGCCGCTTAAGGCTGTGGAGTCCAAACCAATGAGTATTTTTAAGGTAGAGATAGACTGTTGATCAGTACGGGTGTCAGGGGTTATGGGGAGAAGGCAGGAGAAAGGGGTTAGGAGGGAGAGATAGAACGGCCACGATTGAATGGCGGAGTAGACTTGAGGGGCTGAATGGCCTAATTCTGTTCCTATCACTTATGAACGTATGAACAAATTCTCTTCTGTGGTCTTTCTGCTGAACAATATTTCCTCTCACGCACCGGTACACGGGACAATAACCTAAACTCAACTAAAGTAAAATGTATTCCCATTCCGGACCAGCTACGTCAATGTATCTCTGTGCTTGAAGTAGGAATGCCATCCCTGCAGATTTACTTCCGCTCATTTTTGCAGATTTTACCTAAATAAAAGGCTCAGTTCATCTTTTGGAAAAGTGCAGGTGGGGGAATGAGCACAAAAGTAGTGAACTGAATTAATTATCAGTAAAGCTGATAAGGAGTGGCACGGTGGCGCAGCGGTAGAGTTGCTGCCTTACAGCGTCAGGGACCCGGGTTCGATCCTGACCACAGGTGCTGCCCGTATGGAGTTATGTACGTTCTCCCTGTGACCGCGTGGGTCTTCTCCGGGTGCCCTGGTTTCCTCCCACACTCCAAAGACGTACAGGGTTGCAGGTTAATTGTAAATTGTAAATTGCCCTTAGTTCTCGGATAGCGCTAGTGTATGGCGATCGCTGGTCAGCGCGGACTCTTTGGGCCAAAGGGCCTGTTTCCGCGCTGCATCTGTAAACAACCAAACTAAAACTAAAGGGCCTGTCCCACTTATGTGACTTTTTCGGTGACTGCTGGCACCCGTCATCGGTCACCGAAATTTTTTCAACATGTTGAAAATTTCAGCGGCGACCAGAAAGACGCTACGACTCTTTGGGTGACTGAGGAGACGACTCATGACCGTACAGGCGACACCCTGGTGATACGTCGCAGGGTGAAGCCTGTATCGTCGTGAGTAGTCGCCCAAAGAGTCGCACCTTGTTCTGGTCGCCGCTGCGTTTTCAACGTGGTGAACATTTTCGGCGACCTGTAACGACCTATGACGGGTGCCGGCAGTCGCTGAAAAAGTCGCATCAGTGGGACAGGCCCTTAAAGCTGCCATGGTGCTTTGTAGCAAGGAGAAAAAAACAGAAAGAATTCTACCTCAAATGGACATGTTGTGTTGTGTTGTGCAGAGCCGAGGGATTTGGATGAGAGGGCATTAAAGTCAGGATTTCAATTCTGAAAGATCCGTTACAAAAAACGAACACATTTTGTCGCTATTGCGTGGAATGCATTAGCCACAGAATGCCTGGAGACGTAATGTGTTTGGGTTCATCAGGAGCAAGGAGCCATATTTGTTGCATTCTAAATCTGGCACATCAGTGACGTTAGAGTAAACAGGCCACACCATTGTCATGGTTCTCCATCTAATGTGTTTGGGAATTACTATGTGGATTATCTTCAGGGACGACCCAATGAAATCGGAATATTGATGCTTCCCCCCCCCAGTTTTTTGTTGTGTTTAATCTCCTTGCGCTGTGGAAACAAAAGGAACAGTCTGTGTTGAGGTCACTTTGGTGGAGGTCTCGTCCTTTGGGATGCCGTTGGTTTGAGACTGTGCCATTCCATGTTGTCAGTCAGAATGCACAGGCTGTCTGAGGGGTCACCCTGTGATCATGTGAACTTGTCAGTCAGACGGACACTAGGCCCAGCTCTTACTTTCTCATCATGTGACCCTGTCAACTTTATAGACAGAGGGCAGAAGACATTGTCAATGGAGATGAACGTACAAAAAAAACAACAGCCAACTAGACTACGTTGAGCTTTACTGCTTAAGATAAAATGTTAACTCTTTCACCCACCATAACAGGTGGACATACAATAGTCACCGCAGTTCTTAATAAAAACACATTATTCTGTTTTGGGATGGCATGGTGGCACAGCGGTAGAGTTGCTGCCTTACTGCGCTTACAGCGACCCGGGTTCGATCCTGACCACAGATGCATGTCTGTACAGAGTTTATGTTTATCCCCGTGACCTGCGTGGGTTTTCTCCCACACTCTAAAGTAGTACAGGTTTGTAAGTTAATTGTCTTGGCATATGTGTAAATTATCCCTAGTGTGCGTAGGATAGTGTTAATGTGCGGGGATCGCTGGTCGGTGCAGACCCTGTAGGCCGAAGGGCCTGTTACCGCGCTGTATCTCTAAACTAAACTAAACCTAGATGAAGTTTGGAGTGTTTGCCATCAATTGCCAATATTTCGAGATGCCAATTATATAGTACGCCTTGAAAAATTCAAATCATAAGTTCTTGAATCAGTCTTTTTAGTTTAGTTTAGAGATACACCGTAGAAACAGGCCCTTGGGCCCACCAATCAGAGATCACCCAGACACTATCGCTACCCTACGCACTTGGAACAATTTACAATTTCACCAAAGACAATTTCCGTATCTCAGGAATTTCCTGAAAGGCAATTTACTCCGCAAAGTCACTGCATTCCCATTTCCTATAAACCGTCTCAATAATAGATGAGAAGTTTTCAGACTGGTAACAGGTATCCCGAAACGTCACCCATTCTTTCTATCTTCCTTCTATTCCTTCTGTCCCGTTGAGTTACTCCAGTATTTTATATCTACCAATTCTTACATTTCAGCCCTAAAATAAACAACGGAACCAGTATCTTTAGACTTTTTTAGAGTCATTGGGTCATAGAGTGATACAGTGTGGAAACAGGCTCTTCAGCCCAACTTGCCCACACCGGCCAATTAATATCCGACACCATCTAAAGCAAGAAAAGTGATTATATTCCTGAAAAATCTAACTGAGGCACCTATTTCGTGGCTTTCCCGCAAAAGAAAGTTGCCCTGGAAAGCTGATCTTGGCTCTTTTTATTTCAGAGCTAAATCATTAAAGATATAACCACGCCCATATCCAGAGATGTTTGCCCCACCCTGGAAATTCTGTCTGTAGTTTGTGGTGTCTGGAGTTTCAGTGTCAGAAATGATACCAAGTGATGACTAAGAGCATCAGCCCACGTTGACTGAGTTACAATCCTTACTTCTCACTCCCATGAATACATGTTCTCCTTGGCTCAGTGCCAAGTTAACTCCCATTCTGACCTCCCATAGTTTAGTTTAGAGATACGGCGCGGAAACAGGACCTTCGGCCCACCAGCCATCCCCGCACATTAACACTATCCTACACACACTAGGGACAATTGTATTTTACACTGATGCCAAGCCAATTAACCTACAAACTTGTTCGTCTTTGGAGTGTGGGATTAGCCCAAAGATCTCGAAGAATCAAGGGGAGAACTTACAAAATAGTCATTTTGATTAAAACTTAACAGATATCTGGTTTGATAAATTATAGGAGATACAGCGTGGAAACAGGCCCTTCGGCCAATCGAGTCCACGATGACCATTGATCACGCATACACTAGTTCTATACCACACACAAGGGACAATTTATAAAAAGCCAATTATTCTATCTTGGGAATTGGGAGGAAAGCGGAGCACTCGGAGAAAACCCACACGGCCACGGGGGGGGGGGATGGGAACGTACAAGTACAAACAGACAGCACCCGTACAGACAGCACCCATAGTCAGGATCGAACCCGGGTCTCTGGCGCTGTAAGGCAGCAACTGTACCGCTGCGCCACCGTGCCACCCTATTCCTATCGTTCCGACATCAAGATAACAAACATCTACTTATCCCCACACATCTCACCACCTGAACTGAACGCTGGAACATCAGAGGTTCAGGGGTGACTTGATAAAAGTATAGAAAGGTTATGAGAGGCATAGACAGGGTAGACAGTCAGAATCTGTTTCCCAGGGTGGAAATGCCCAACACTAGAGGGCACAGCTACAAGGTGAGAGGGGAAAGTTTAATGGAGATGTGTGAGGCACGTTTCTTACACAGAGACTGATGGGGGCGGCTGGGAATTCATTGCCAAGGGTGGTGGTGGAGGCAGATACAACAGTGGTGTTAATGACGCTTTTTTAGAAGTCATGTATACTATTAATAGCTTTTTATACTAAAATTAACAACTAAATATTAACTTCTCCTGCTGCATTGGTAGGATTCAAATTCATGTCACTCGATCAATTGTCCTAGCACCCAAAGATTACACTAGTAATTTAAACAAACCATATCACCAAGTTATGGATACAAGGAACTGCAGATGCTGGTTTTCAAAACAAAAGTGCAAGAGTAACTCAGCGGGTCAGGCAGCAACTCTGGAGGCTATGGATAGGGGATGTCTGAAGAAAACTCCCAACCCAAAACGTCGCCTATATATATTCTCCAGATATGCTGCTAACCCTCTGAGTTACTCCAGCACTTTGTGTCTATCTTTGGTATAAACCGGCATCTACAGTTCTTTGTTTCTAGCCTCATATTGACCTCTGTGATATTTTCCTTTGTAGCGACAGGGGGCACGGTGGCGCAGCGGTAGAGTTGCTGCCTTACAGCGCCAAAATCCCGGGTTCGATCCTGACTACCGGTCTTTTTTTTTGTAAACCAGCATCTGCAGTTCTTTGTGTTTGTAGCCTAAGAACACTTTGTGGCCCAGAACCAGGGGCCACAGTCTTAGAATAAAGGGGAGGCCATTTAAGACTGAGGTAAGAAAAAAACATTTTCACCCAGAGAGTTGTGAATTTGTGGAATTCCCTGCCACAGAGGGCAGTGGAGGCCAAATCGCAGGATGGATTTAAGAGAGAGTTAGACAGAGATCTAGGGGCTAGTGGAATTAAGGGATATGGGGAGAAGGCAGGCACGGGTTATTGATTGGGGATAATCAGCCATGATCACAATGAATGGCGGTGCTGGCTCGAAGGGCCGAATGGCCTCCTCCTGCACTATTTTCTATGTTTCTATGTTTCTATTTCACCAGGTATTTTGCCCACTAGTGCAGAGCCGATGAATTTCTAAGCTGAGGACTTTGCAAGACTTGGAACTGTTTAACACACAGAAGTTGATTACAAACAGCTGAGAACTGTTTCATTTCCAACACATTGATGGGTGGGTGAGCATGACTCATCTTACTGAATCCACACCCTTCCCCAAAGTAAGTCAAAATGACTCAGTGCATTGAAAAATACATAGTGAATTGCTTTCAGTTCTATAGCAGAGGAGTAAATATTGTAGGAATTTCCTTTGATTCATTACATTCTTAGCGGAAAAAAGTAATCTTTCTTGAAGGGCAGCACAATGCAGCAGCAGTAGAGTTGCTGCCGTATAGCGCCAGAGACCCGGGTTCAATCCTGACCACGGGTGCGGTCTGTACAGAGTTTGGACGTTCTCTCTGTGACCATATGAGTTTTCTCCAGGAGCTACAGTTTCCTCCGACAGTCCAAAGACTTGCAGCCTGGCAGGTTTATTAGCTTCTGGAAATTGTCCCTAGTGTGTGGGATAGACCTAGTTTAGAGATACAGCACGGAAACAGGCCCTTCAGCCCACGGAGTCAGTGCCGACCAGCGATCCCCGCACACTAACACTATCCTACACTCACTAGTGACATTTTACAATTATACCAAGCCAATTAACCTACAAACCTGTACGTCTTTGAGTGGGGGAGGAAACCCGCCCAGAATTTCTCAGAGAAATTCCACGCAGGTCACGAGGAGAACGTACAAACTCTGTACTGACAAGCACCCGCAGTCGGGATTTAACACGGGCCACTGTAAGGCAGCAACTCTACCGCTGCGCCTCCGTGCCGCTAATATAAGGGTGATCGCTGATCGACATGGACTCGGTGGACCAAGGGCTTGTTCCCACTAAACTAGACTGAATTACACTAAGTTAAACTAAACTAATAAACAGCATAACATGAGAAATTATTGAATCTGATTTTATTTTCTTGAAATGGTAAGCCATTCTCTCTGATGTCTATTGTTTTAAGAGTAGTTTGAGTTAAAAATAGATCCTGCCTCTTTATTTTCTGGTGACTAACTTATCCGCTGGAGATCAGTTCCACAGAATTGTCAGCTTACTCAAAATGCAAGTTTTTTTTGCTGTGTTTATTGTGAAAAAATTAAACCACTTTCCAAGTGGGCGAGCCCTGGAGCTACTGTGGAGAGTTTCATAAATACTGAAGCACTTATCTTAATATCCCGTTCACTCCAGATGCCAACATAGACTTTTCTTCCCCCTACAGAATACTGACTGTTTTTTTTTAATGTTTCAATATGCTTCACCTTTTAGAGGACCACAATCTATCCCGTTATGTCCCCAGAAGTGCCTTGGGACATTTTCTCGACATTAAAGATGAGTTCGAAATGGAAGTTGTATGAAATGTTCAGACCAAACAACTACGGAAAGAACCAAAAAGATGAGGTTGATTATCAGTTAGTCCACTTTCCATTCATTTTCCAAGAGCAGCTAATCTTTTGTTCACTGTTTATATTTCACCCAAAGTTACATTAAAATATATCAGATTTCCCATGATGTTAAATGCCATATGTATCATCGAAAGAGAAGCATAGAAAATAGGTGCAGGAGTAGGCCATTCGGCCCTTCGGACCAGCACCACCGATCAATATGATTACGGCTGATCATCCAAAATCAGTACCGTACCTGTATCGTGAGTTTCTAATACAATTTCAATATTCTTGCAAAGGTATATCCACTGCATTTGTGTCCAATTAAGTTATCTTTTACTTGCTCAGTTCTGTTTCCATCTCCTTCAGTCAAAGACATTTGTGGCACGGAGGCGCGGTGGTTGTAGAGTTGCTGCCTCACAGCGCCAGAGACGCGGGATCGATCCTGCCTAGGGGTGCTGTCCGTACGGTGTTTGCACGTTCTCCCCGTGACTGCGTGGGTTTTCTCCAGGTGCACCAGTTTCCTCCCACACCCCAAAGACGTGCAGGTTTGTAGTTCAATTGGCTTCTGTAAATTGTCCCTAGTGTGTAGGATAGAACTAGTGTTTGGGTGATTGCTGGTCAGAGCAGACTTGGTGGGCCGAAGGGCCTGTTTCCCATGCTGTGTCGCTGAATTGAAATGAACTAAGATCCACTAGAACACCAAGTTTCTCAAATACTTGCAGCACAGAGGAAAGGCAAATGCGATTTATGTAAATGGATAAAATGCTATTCCAGGCATTCCCAATATGAATTCCCAAGCTCCGGCATTGATTAAAATGTGACGACAGTAACAATAAAAAAAATACAATTGTATAGAACTTGAAAGTCAGGTTTGGAAATCTGATTAGTTTTTAAAGAATATGTAGTGATGATGTATATGTATTGCATTGCAGATTTTGCTTTAGCAATATTAAAAATTACTTCAGGCATTAATAGTTATTGTATTGATGGTGATCTCAAAGATAAATTAGAATTAATAGATGCCAGAATTATGTTGGCTCTATTGGATAGTCTGTAAAAATAAAGACACATGGGGATTAGTTTGCCCACACCATTCCTCACAGCTCACTCACACACCAACATGTGAAAAACGTCCCTGACCAAAACCGTGTGGTCTGGTTCTCCCAAGGCTGACCACTGATGACTACCCCCGGGACAGATGCGCCAATTTGTTCCTCAAAAGAAGATTTGATTAGGGAAAGATGCCCTGACTCAGGTAAAAGGAGGCTCAAGCCATCAGTCTGAAGAAGGGTACTGACCCAACATGTCACCTCTCCATGTTCTCCCGGGATGCTGCCTAACCCCCTAACTTACTCCAGCACTTTGTGTCTAGCCCTGACTCGGAAATTGCAAGGATGATTTACCTTGTCCAGTGCACAACCTGGAAACAACAACCTGTTGTTACAGCCCCCTTGTTACAACCTGCCCACACCGACCAACATGTCTCATCTACAGTAGTCCAACCTGCCTGCGCTTGGCACATATCCCTCTAAACCTGTCCTATCCATGTACCTGTCTAAATGTTTCTTAAGCGTTGCGATAGTCCCTGCCCCAACCACCTCCTCCGGCAGATCATTCCATTCACTCACCACCCTTTGCGTGAAAACATTACCCCTCAGGTTCCTGTCTTTCTCCCCCTCACCTTAAACCTATCTCCTCTGGTTCTTAATCCCCATACTCTGGGCAAGAGACTCTGTGCGTCTGCTCAATCTATTCCTCTCATGATTTTGTACACCTCTATAAGATCACCGCTCATCCTCCTGCGCTCCAAGGCATATTGTCCTTAGCCTGTTCAACCTCTCGCTGTAACTCAGGCTCCCAAGTCCTGGCAACATCCTGGTAAATCTTCTCTGCACCCTTTCCACCTTGACAACATGTCGCTTCAGTTAAAAAGATAGTACAATGCCAATGAATTTCTTGGCATATGACGACAGTCCTATTTCTATATCAATGCGTATGTGTTTCCTAACCGCACTCCAGAAAGTCTTGATTCTAATTTAATCCTGGACTCCCTGACTATCAGAATGTTCTACTCCGTCCATCAGTTCCCCTTGAATATATTGAATCAAATCATGCCTTGACCTTTTAACTTTTCATGGAATAAATCCATAATCTCATGCATAAGTATATCCGCAGGCTTGAACATTGCAACCAAATGGAAAACAACTGGCGCCGGTTTGTAATTTAAACCTTGGTTCCCGATATTATCCTGGTAGATTTACATTGTGCTTCCACCACGACCAATAAACCCTTTCTAGAATATTGTGCTCTTTGCTTCATGCGTGAGCGACCACCATTGTACAACTATAACATCCAACGTTCCCAACACCCAAATCCACTGGTCCTCCAAAAACAAAGGTCAGGGTTTGCTTTAAGGCCCTGTCCCACTTAGGTTATTTTTTAGGCGACTACAGGCGACTAGGCTGTCACCACATGGTCGCCAGGGTGTCGCCTGTATGGTCGTGAGTCGTCCCCTCACTCGCCCAAAGCGCCTTTCTGGTCGCCGCTGGATTTTCAACATGTTGAAAACTTTTCGGAGACAGTCGGCGACAGTAGGTGTGATGCCAATGAGCACAGCTTGACTACTCCTGACGTAGGTGCTGTCGTAGCTGTCGCCGGGTTAACGTTGGTTGTTGCCAGATTAACGTAGGTTGTCACCGGTGCTGACTTAGTTTATTTTTGTTCGTAATGATTCTATTTGAAATTTAATGTCGAAGGGGGGTCCAGTCACTGGTTTTTCGGTGACCTGCTACGACTATGACAGTCGCCGGCAATCACCTAAAAATAGCCTAAGTGAGACAGGCCCTGTATTCTCTGCCATTATAGTCAATGCGTTCACTGCATTACATTTCAATTGATCGCCTTGCACAGACCACTGGGATCTTTTTAAACCTATCTTGTTTCTAGATTTTCATCGTTCTGAAAAACACTCTGTTCTGTCTTTTGTCATGACTTGCCTACTGTTCAATTTATTTGGAACCGTTTTTCTCCAAACCATTTCCCAACAAGGAATTTAAGTCTGAAGAAAAGCTCTGACCCAATACATCACCCATCCATGCTCTCCAGAGATGCCGCCTGACCCACTGAGTTCCTCCAGCGCTTTGTGGGAGATTCAATACCACCATAGCACTCGGGGAATTTAAACTTTAGTCATGAAAAATGCGCAATTAAAAAAATATACAATTTCTTTGGAATATTAATCACCAAATTACCAAGGTTCCAGTAGAAATCCACCTGGTTTATTAATGTCCTTAGAACATAGAATATCGTTCCTACCTCAACTAATTCCATATACCCACCACCCTCTGAGTGAAAAGGTTGCCCCTAGGGTTCATATTAAATCTTGCCCTATTTAAATTTCTCACCTTAAACCTACATCCTCTGTTTTTTGATTCCCCTACCGTGGTAATTAATTGTGCATTCACTCTATGATTTTATACAAGATTGCCCTCAGCTTACTGCACTCCCGGCAATATAGTCTTAGCCTGCCTGACCTCTCCTGATAATTCAGCCTCTCATGTCCTGCCAACACCCTATTAAATCTCCTCGGCAATCCTTCCAGCTTGATGACGGGGTGAAGGAAAGAGCGTTCACGTCGCGGCCCTGTTTCCACCAACCTTTCCGCCACCACACACAAGAAACACAAGAAGCGACAAGACAGACTAGGACAAAGGACAAAGGACATTTATTGTCACATACGCCAATTGGTGCAGTGAAATTTGAGTTACCATGCAGCACACAAATAAGATAAACACGACACTTTAGAATTTAACATGAAACATAAAGAACATCCCCCCACAGTGGATTCAGCGTGAGGGAAGGCACCAAAGTTCAGTCCTCTTCCTCTGTTCACCCGTGGTCGGGGCCTATTTGAGGCCTCCTCAGTCGCCGCTATGGCGGCCCCAATGTTTCAGGCCCTCGAACAGAAGAACACTCTCAGCGGCCCGAAGCCTCCGAATCGGCCGCTTCCTACGGGAGACCGCGGCTCCCGAAGTCCACAGGCCGAGCTGGGCGGAGATTCAACGCTGGCCACCTCGGCGAGAGATCCCAGGGCTCCGCGATGTTTAAGTCAGCGCTGTCTGCGGTGCTGACTTGATAGACACCATTGTATGCGGATGCCAAGGAGTGTGTTCAGCTCTGGCTGGACAACTTCTAATCTTGTGTGTGGACTCGATAAGAAGAAGAAGCTTAATGACATCTTTCCCATAGTACGATGCTCAAAACTGAGCACAGTAGCTCAAATGTGGCCTCACCAACATATTGTCCAACTGTAAGATGACGTCCCAACTTCTATATTCAATGAAAAGACACAAAGCGCTGGAGTAACTCAACGGGTCAGGCAGTATCTCTTGAGAACATGGATAGGTGATATTTCAGGTCGGGGCCATTCTTCAAACACTCCCTCCTGAGGGACTCACTCTACTGAGTTACACCCCTAGATATGTCCCGAACCCAAAAACATCACCTATCCATGTTCTCCAGAGATGCTCCCTGACCTGCTGAGTTACACCAGCACTTTGTGTCATTTGGTGTAAACCAACATCTGCAGTTCCTTCTTTCTACTTTTTACATTCAACAGCCTAACTATTGAAGGCCAATGTACCAAAATCCTTCTTTCCCGCCTCACGGCCGTGCCTCCCAGTCACGGTGGCGCAGCGGTGGAGTTGCTGCCATATAGCGAATGCTGGCGCCGGAGACCCGGGTTCGATCCCGATTACGGGTGCTGTCTGTACGGAGTTTGCACGTTCTCCCCGTGACCTGCGTGGGTTTTCTCCGAGATCTTCGATTTCCCCCGACACTCCAAAGACGCACAGGCTTGTACAGACGCAATTGGCTTGGTAAATGTAAAAATAAATTGTCCCTGGTGGGTGTAGGAGAGTGTTAATGTGCGGGGGATCGCTGGTCGGCGCGGACCCGGTGGGCCGAAGGGCCTGTTTCCGTGCTGTATCTCTAAACTAAAAGAAAAAAAAATCTACTTGTGGCGCCACATTCAGGGAATGTGTACCTGCACTCCTAGATCCCTCTGCCCTACAACATTCCCCAGGGTCCCACCATTCACTGTAAAGGTCCTGACCTGGTTTGGCTTCCCAAAATCATTGTCTTTTGCCCTGTCATCCTTATTTGGTGTCAGTGACTTGACTCACCCCTGGGCTCAGTGACAATTATGGATGAAGAATAAAGAACAATATTGCAAATGACGCTCGCATCCTCTGAACAAAAAATTTAAATAACCTTTTACAGGTACAAAGCTATCATGCAGGATAGAAAAAAAGATGGATCATATTGCTTTGAAACCCCTGCAGGTAGTTGATATATGGACCCCAATATTTCATTTCTTGATTCTGTACAGTAAGCTGCGTTGAAGAGGAAACAGATGTGGATGGTCGGTGAAAACATGATTAGCTCCTTGTGAGACTCCCGTGATGAAATAGCCTAGCAACATGCCATGTCAAAGCTTATTCATAAAACAGCAGCTGAATGACTGATCATCCCATTCATTCCAGAGTCCTGGAACTTACTTCAGATCGAGTCAATGGCTTAAGGAGAGAACAGGAGAAAATTGAAAAATTTGTTGTATGGTCTACTGATAATAGGAAGTAATCTTTGCACTAAATATTGAATTATCAGATAATTTGATAAAGTAAGTTTGAAGATGAGAACATATTACTGCCTCCTGGTCAGGGCAATTGGTTCATGACTGCTCATGTAGTTTTGTTTAGCTTAGTGTAGAGACACAGCTTAGGGAAACAGGCCCAACCAGCGATCCCCACACGTTAACGCTATCCTTCACACATGAGAGACAATTTATACCGAGCCAATTAACCTCCAACCTGTATGTTATTGGAGTGTGGGAGAAAACCGAAGATCTCGGAGAAATCTTGACGCAGGTCACGGGGGGAACGTACAAACTTTGTACAGACAGCACCCGTAGCCGGGATTGAACCCGGGCCACCGGCGCTGCAAACGCTGTAAGCCAGCAACTCTACCGCTGCGCCACCGTGCTGCACATGTCGATTGTTAAAGTGTAAATTACTCACCTGCGGTGAAAATTCACAATTCCCCAACTCAACATCTCATTGGGTCAACAGAAAATTCAACACTCTTTCAGAAATTAGCTTTCCCTTTATCAGCAGTCAATCTACTGTCTCTCAAAGCAAAATTGGAAGGAATACAAGCATAAAGATATGCACATGCAGACTTAATTTAATAACTTGGAATGAAAGCCCCCGGTTTTGATTCAGTCCACATGAATTGAATCTTTGCCAGCTGTGTGCCTTTCTCACAAGACAGGACGTTCAATTTCCATCAGTAACTGCTTGAGATTTGTTGCTGTCGTTATCCTCTGTAATCTCTGGTGCTGCAAAGCAACTGCTGCCACCCGTCTGAAATTAAACCATTCGAAAGGGACAGCAGTGCCGAGTATCAAAATGCATGAATATGTAGTACTTGTGTGGACATACTTGTGCGAATGTATTGGAAGAGTCATGAGGTTTAGTTTAGTTTCGTTTAGAGATACAGCGCGGAAACAGGCGCTTCAGCCCACCGCACTCGCGCCCACCAACGATCCCCGCACATTAACGCTATCCGACACACACCAGGAACAATTTATGTTTATACCAAGCCAATTTTACTTCGGAGTCACGTGAGTGACTACGTGAAGAAGCCCCGCCTGGCGCATGATCGGCATTACGTCGACGCTGTCGGTAGGCAAAGAGCTGCTGAGCGCAGCTCCACCAGCGGTAAGGAACAGGCCCGTAGGTAAGTACATTTAATTTACTTACAGGGCGTGTTTCAAACTCCATTACGCTGGCGTGCAGAGCCAGGAGAAGTTTAAAATAAAAATGGAGAAAATCCAGAAAAAATCACCGCGGGTTAAACGAGACGATAAACAGTCGGGACATGAGATTAGTGCGGAGCCGGTTCTGATACCGGTGGCCATGGAAATACCCGTTAGTGAGCCTATAATTACTCCACTAACAGAAGCCACGGAGGAAATTCCTGTGCCAAAGAAAAGTAAAAGAAAATCCGTGAGGCCCGTGGTTTCTGATGACTCTGATAATGAGAGTCCTCCGGATAGAAAAGCCATGTGGCTAAAAATGGAACATATGGAGAAAGTTCTCCAGACTATTATCAACCAAGGGTCCAAGAACCCAGAATATTCCCTTACAGGCCCTGAAGGGTTTGCATTTCAAGAATATGGCATTATGCCAAATTGGGAATTTGATAATCCAGACCCAGAAATTGGGCTGGAGGAAGTCTCCTTTGATGAAGTCTCAGGAGTACCAGGGCTGCAAGAGACAGATCCTGAAGGAGGTGATGCTGGTCATGAGTACCCACCACAATATAAAAAGATGAAACCAGGTGTGCCTGATGTGGCAAGAAGGAAGCTGGTGAGATATTGAAGGAAGTGGTGAGGCCATGGAAGAAATCCTGGCTGCCAACATTAATTACTTGGTATCTCACCAGCTTCAAGAGTCTGTTATGGTTGAAACAGCAGATTTATATAAAACACCGGTAAATTGTGCCTCACTAAGGGTACCTACGGTGAATCCGACTATTTGGACGCCAATGTCGTCAGTTATGCGGGCACAGGAAATACGTTTTCAAAGAATCCTCAAACTTATTTCAGCTGGGATCACTGCTTTTGGGAAGCAAGTGGAAGGTTCTGCAATGACCAAAATTCAAAAAGCTATGTTGGGTTTATTCTGCAATTCATTTTTTGAGCTCAATTGTATGAGGAAAATTGCGATTCGGCCCATTTTGCACCCTAGATTTGCAGGGCTGTGCAGAACAAGTAATGTTCAAACTCCTGGGTTTTTGTTCGGAGAAAGCCTGCCCAAACAAATCAAAGAGATGGATGAAGAGGCAAAATCTATTAGCCTCCTGTGACCCTTCATCTTTGGCCAAAGAAGGTACGGTGCGATAAGAAGGGGATTTGATTTTGGAGCTGGAACAAGCAGAGGCAGGAGTATGGTAAGGAAGTATTACCATCCAGCACAGCCTAATGTTTACCCATATGTGGGGAGAAGGAGACCAGCACATACGTTTGGAGAGGTACAAAAACGTTATTCTATCACAGAAGAATCTTTGGATGAAACTCCAATTGGTGGTAGGTTACAATTGTTTTATGATGAATGGGACTGTATTACATCTGACCGGTATATATTAGATACTGTATCAGGAGCTACAATAAAATTTGTAGAAGGTACTGATCCACCGGTACAGAATAAACCTAATCGTGTTTTGATGTTCTCTGCACATGGTAAAGCTGAAATTCAAGAGGAAGTAAACAAATTGTTTAAAAAATGAGTTATTGAGAAAACTGTTAAGCATCCGCAGCAATTTGTATCAAATATATTTCAAGACCTAAAAAAGATGGTGGTTGTAGAATCATTCTGGACCTTATACACTTTAACACATTTGTCCAGTATAAACATTTTAAGATGGATACATTCAACACTGCAAGACAATTGTTATCACCAGGTTGTTTCATGGGTACTATAGATTTAAAGGATGCGTATTATTCAGTACCAATTCATCGTCATTTTCGAAGGTACTTAAAATTTAGTTGGATGGGACAGCTGTGGCAATATAAAGCATTACCTGATGGATTAAGCTCAGCTCCTAGGCTGTTCACAAAGTTGTTGAAACCAGCACTTGCACAGCTAAGGGCACAAAAACACATTGTTATGGCTTATCTGGATGACATTTTAATTGTCAGTACTAATCAGGAGTCAGCTGAAAAATTAGTTGAAGCAACTACAAGCCTGTTTAAAAGGCTAGGTTTCCTGATCCATCCAACAAAATCTAAACTATAGCCATCCCAAACAATTGAATATTTGGGGTTTGTGATTAATTCAGTTACCATGTTAGTAACTTTACCAATGGACAAAATTATTGATATTACAAGTGCATGTTGTTGCCTTATTCACAAACCTTATCCCTCCATCCGAGAAGTAGCAAAAGTTATTGGTAAGTTAGTAGCAGCATTTCCTGCAGTGGAATTTGGTCCACAACATTACCAAAATCTCCAAAGAGCAAAAGCATAAGCATTAAAGAAGCGAGCAGGCCATTTTGATAGGCCCATGCAATTACCAAAGGGGGCTTTATCAGAGTTACAGTGGTGGATTGAGAATGTTCCACAAGCTGCCAAAAACATTTTAGTACAAACTGATGCAAGTGCTCTCGGATGGGGGGCTACGGATAATTCCACCAGCTGTGGGGGCAGATGGATTGTCCAAGAGGGATTGTTTCTCCAAAAATGTGGTATCAATTATTTGGAGTTGTTGGGGGCATTTTATGGATTAAAAGCTTACTGTTCTATTATGACGGATTTGCATGTCCAATTACAAGTAGACAATACCACAGCTATTGCATATATTAATCACATGGGTGGTGTAAGATCATTATCATGTGATTGCCTGGTTAATCAGATATGGCATTGGTGTATTGATAATAAAATTTGCTTTCAGCAATTATCTCCCAGGTAAAGACAACGTTGTGGCAGACAACAGATCAAGGAAATTTAAAGACAATACGGAATGGATGTTAAATCCACAAATAATATTGTCAATATTGGAATTACCAGACATTGATCTGTTTGTGTCTAGATTAAATCACCAATTGCCAAAATACGCATCCTGGGAACCCGATCTAGGAGCAGTAGCAGTAAATGCATTCTCACTACATTGGGGGAATATGTTCTTTTCTTTGTTTCCTCCATTCTGCCTGGTTAGGCAATGTCTTGTGAAAATAGAGCAAGATTCTGCCACAGGTTTATTGGTGGTTCCAAATTGGCCTACACAGGCATGGTTCCCATTGATGCTTAAAATGATTAGGGGACCATTTATGACGATTCCTAGCTGCAGTGATTTGTTGGTGCAACCAGTAATAAAAGAAATTCATCCATTACATGATCATATCAATTTGTTAATCTGCAGATTTTGACCAGACCACTTCAAGAGCTTGGACTGTCCGATAGGACCATGGATGTTATAGCTTCGGCTTGGCGAGATAGCACTAAAATACAATATATGTCGCATATAAAAAAATGGGAAGTCTTTTGTAGACAGTCAAATATATCTTATCATAGTGTGAACATATCAAATGTATTGGAGTTCCTTGCTGGGTTGCATTTTGATCAGCACTTACGCTATAGTGCCATTAATAGTGCTCGTAGTGCTTTATCGTCCTATTTAGGACAAATTTCTGACTGTGAATCAATCGGGTCTCATCCATTAATATCCAGGTTTATGAAAGGGATTTTTAATAGAAATCCTCCCAAATCAAGGTATACAGAAATTTGGGATGTCAGCATTGTGCTTACTTTGCTTAGGCAATGGACTCCAATCACGTCAATGTCTTTACAGAAGTAACATTTAAAGTCGTTATGTTAATGGCATTAGTGTCAGCACAAAGAGTACAAACATTGCAAATGTTGCGTTTAGATTGCATGCATATGGCTTCAGATAACATTGTGTTTTATGTTTATGATCTAATCAAACAAAGCGTACCAGGGAAAACTGGAACAAAGGTAATGTTTAAATCTTACCCTGTTGATCAAACATTATGTGTAGTAAGACACTTGACTCAATATATTGAAGTAACCGAGAGTCTTCGGGGTGGTGAGACAGCATTATTGATTATGCACAAAAAACCACATACAAAAGTATCAGTACAAACCATTTCTAGATGGTTAAAACAGGTTTTGGATTTAGCAGGAGTAGACACTGATGTGTTTAAATCTCACTCCACCAGGGCAGCAGCTACATCCGCGGCGAAGGTACAGGACATGCCGCTCGATCAAATTTTAGAGGCCGCAGGGTGGTGTAAAGAAGAAACTTTTTCAAAGTTCTACGATAAACCTGTTCTCACGGTGCCAGGCTTTGGACACGCAGTATTGGGTTCTCTGGGATTCTTTGCTTTGTTTTACTATCGATTTATATTATCGATTTATGTTATCACTTTATACTTTTATCACTTTATTGTTTATTGATTTATTTACTATCGATTTATATTATCGATTTATGGTATCACTGTATACCTTTATCAATTTATTGTAAACTTTCCCCTGGTATAAAGGGGTTATCACTTTTGTTCTTTTATAATTAAAAGACTTATCACATAACTGAAGCAATGTTTAAAAAGATATATTATTTACTCAGTACTGTGTTGAATTAGCCAGAGTGTCGTATGGAATGAATCTACGACATAAAAAACACAGAGCTACAAAATCTTCATGTAGTCACTCTCGTGACTCCGAAGTAAAATAGTAAGATTAAACGAGAACTTACCAATTTTGAAGTTTGATCGTTATTTTATGAGGAGTAACGATGAGGGATTACGTTCCCTCCACTCCCAACCCTCATAAGATAAATGATCATCTGGTAGTTCTAGTCTATGTTGGGCCTTACTATCTTACTCCGGCTATTGGTTCTGTGTTTTTCATGCTGCTGCTTTGAAGTATGCCGATCATACGCCAGGCGGGGCTTCTTCATGTAATCCCTCATCGTTACACCTCATAAAATAACGATCAAACTTCAAACTTGGTAAATTCTCGTTTAATCTTATTATTAACCTACAAATCTGTACGTCTTTGAAGTGTGAGAGGAAACAGGAGATCCCGGAAAAAGGCCGCGCAGGTCACGGGGAGAACGTACAAACTCCGAACACATAGCACCCGTAGTCGGGATCATACCCGGGTCTCCAGCCCTGTAAGAGCGGTTAGGCAGCAACTCTACCGCTGCGTCACCATGCCGCCCCATATAGTATATATACTTTGCCTTAACTTATTTGAGAAGACATTACATTCTTTAACCAACAGGCCAGATTTATGCAAATTTATAGATTTCTGTCTATCTTCTGCACAGAGTTAGTTTAGTTTACAGATACAGCATGTAAACAGGCCCATCGGCCTATTGAGTCTGTGCCGACCAGCAATCCCCACACATTTTTCTACACACACAGGGACAATTTACAATTTTACAAAGCCAATTAGCCTACAAACCTGTACGTCTTTAGAGTGTGGAAGGAAACTGAAGCACCCGGAGAAAACCCATGCAGGTCACAGGGAAAACGTACAAATTCCATATAGACAGCACCTGTAGTCAGGATCGAACCCGGGTCTATAGCGCTGTAAGGCAGCAACTCTACCACTGCACCACCGTGCCACCCAATCTCAGCTAATGTTTGATAGTTTGTTGGTTAAAAGCAAACGATGCGTGAATGTGATGTTAGTTCGTGCCTTCCAGTGGTGCCTTTGGCTGAGCTTGAAATCATGTCAGACTAAAGTCGACATTTATCCTTAAACTCTCCGTAAATCTTGCCCATACATTTTTCCACACTCTCTGCTTTCCAAACACGAAACGCACAAATAATTTACTCCCTGCCCTAATACTTTCCCGCTGAATCTTGGAGTCATAGTCATCCAGCAGGTAACCAGGCCCAACTTGTCTATGTCGACCAAGAACCCCATCTATGCTTGTCCCACCTGCCCACATTTGACCCATATCCAGCTGGATCTTCTTGCAATTTAAATCAGTGGTTTTCAAGAAAAGGCATCTGCTACTGTATGTTGCAGAGTTCAAATCTAGATGGCCTCCTTATATAAAATCATTCCTCATATCTTAACTGTTAACAAAAGATATAACGGGTCTTTCCTTTATACCCACAGACTTAGCAGATATCTAAGCACATTAGTCTGAATGTGCATAAGATTAAAAAAACAATGCTCATAAATCTGATTTAGCCTTCAAAGCTAATGGACGATCGATGGTCAGTGAGCCGAAGGGCCTGTTTCCATGTTGTATCTTTAAACTAAACGAAACTATTAAAAAAAGTCGCAAAATATGGCTTGTCTCCAGAGCTGGGCAATAAATGATTCTCTACCACGCTATCAACCAGACTGAACTATTTGTGGAGGGAAGGACGGAAGGAAGGAATTGTCTGAAGAAGTGTCTCAACCCGAAACGTCACCCATTCCATCTCTCCGGAGATGCTGCTTGTCCCGCTGAGTTGCTCCAGCATTTGTGTCTATCTTTAGGGTGTAAACCAGGTTGAGGGGTGATCATATTGAGGTGTATAAAATCATGAGAGGAATAGATTGGATAGATGTAGGTGAATCTTGCCAAGAGTAGGTGAATCGAGGACCAGAGGTCATAAGTTTAAGGTGAAGGGGAAAAGATTTAATAGGAATCTGAGGAGTAACTTTTATATAGAGGGTGGTGGGTGGATGGAACAAACTGCCAGAGGAGGTAGTCGAGGCTGGGACTATCCCAACATTTAAGTAACAGTTAGACAGATACATGGAGGAGACAGGTTTGGAGGATATGGACCAACGCAGGGAGGTGGGACTAGTGTAGCTGAGACATGTTGGCTGGTGTGGGGAAGTTGGGCCAAAGGGCCGGTTTCCATACTTTATCACTCTACGACTCTATCTGCAGTTCCTTCCTGCACAGATTGAACTATTTCCTACTTAGAACGGGTATTCTGGGAATACATACAATTAACTTCATCTTAGGCCCCCTTCGGTCATGGCTGACCATGAGTGTCTCCAGGGTTGGAGGATGCCTGTGCGGGACTTTGTTTAATGTGGGGAGACTGGTGCACAGACAGCCACCCTATGGTCCTTGACAGATCTGGGTCAGGATCCAGTGGCATGGAGTCCAAGATGACCAGAGACCCTGAACAAGCGTAATATAAAACCATCGGTCAGGTACAAAGAAAAATTATATATTTCTTAACAGTCAGTCATTCTCTAAGATAAGTGCTTGTAATGAGATGCAAAACAGTTATGAATGAGTGAATTATAACTTCTGCATACAATTACCATTCAAGGCTAAATCAGATCTTATGAGCATTATTTATTTTAATCTTATCCACATTCAGACTAATCTGAAGCATTTAAAAGCCAGATAATTTATATATTTTTAGCATCTCAAAAATTTATATTTTCTCCAATAAAAGCAATATTTTGCTGCATTTAATTCTAGTATTTAACCCTGCATCCACAAACTGCTATCTGCCATTGATATCAGCTAAATCTGTAGGTATCATGGAAAGACCCATTATATCTTTTGTTAATATAATGTAATATAATTATTTTATATAACGAGGACAACTAGATTTGAACTCTGCAACATAGCAGATGTGCCTTTTTGAAAACTACTGGTTTAAAATGGCAATCATCTATATATTACTAAAACTCTCAACTTGTTCGTCCATTTGTTTGCGTGCATTTGTTCTCCAAATTCGTACGCGATAGCGCTACAACCTTTGACTCACCTGACTCACCATTGTCCTGTGATGTGCCATAGCAAGTTCCTTTCAGATTGATGTTATATTTTACAAGTTATTGACATTTTAAACTTTACAAAAAACACTTTTCCACTTGCCCTGCCCGTCAGCCGCGTTCGACGTCACAATGGGATCCCGAATCTCATATGCATTAAAAAATTTGTGATTATCAAAAAAACTCAGTTTTAATCAAATTCTTCTGCTTTCATTCACAATGACATCACAATGGGATCCCAAATCTTATTTACATTAAAAAAATCACGATTTTCAAAAAAAGTTTTAATCAATTCCTTCCGTTTTCATTAACAGCTAACATTGTGTTTAGGTTATTTTAAAGAAAAAACGTGATTTTCATTGAGAATTTCATTTTAAAAAATTACGTTTTTTATTGGGGGGGTGGGATGGGGGGAGGTTTCATTTAAAAAAAAACATTGCGATTTTCATTGTGGGAGGGTGGAAGTGGGGGAGCAGGGAGATAGAGGGAGAGGAGGGGGGTAGGGAGGGGAGTGGGGTTATGGAGGGAGGGAGGGAGTGACTGAGGTTAGGGGAAAGGAGAGGGATGGAGAGGTGAGGGAGGGATTGGTGGAGGGGAGGAGGAGAGGGGAAAGTAGAGGGAGCGTGAAGAGGAGGGGGAGGGAGTGCTGGGGATGAGGAGGAATGGAGGAGGATATGGGCAGGAAGAGGGATGGCGAGGCGCAGTTGAGGGAGGGTTGCCGTGACTCGCGTCACAACAGGGATTTCTGGCGTCGCAACGGGAATTCCTCAGCCGCGCCTTCGCAGTTGGGGACTATGGATGACTGGTGGAATACTGCCTTGGGGGACGTGCCCTACGGGTCCACACTGACCATTGTTAACTAGCACTATGTTATCCCACTTTCATACCCTACACACAAAGGGTTATTTACAGACAACAACTAACCTACAAACCTGCACATCTTTGGAGTGTGGGAGGAAACCAGAACACCCAGAGAAAACCCACGCTGTCACAGGGAGAATGTGCAAACCCTGTACAGACAGCACCCGTAGTCAGGGTGCAACACGGGTCTCTGGCGCTGTGAGGCAGAAACTCCACCGCTAAACCACCGTGCTGCCCTTGTTTCAATTCTTTGCAATTAAGCCATGTTATCCCTCTTCATGTCTGCCAAAGTTATTGTCAATTCCATCCTGCAGTTCACATATTTACAATTAATTTTCCTGGGTGCTCTTTATCATCATTGACCTGACACCGGTCAAATGTCAATGCCCATAGCTGCCATAAAAGGAGAAGTGAATCACGGAGCAGAGAGAAAGAACACCGTGCCCATCGTATTTCAGCTTTATTGTACTATTGATTGGAATAATATTCAATGCTTTGTTGGAAACAATGATCATGCTCGAGTCACGTTTCGTATAATGAAACTGACCCTAAAGAGAATCTCTGCTATTTTCTCTGCAATGGTAAAAATTGGAAGCAGGGCACCAAGATGGGTAGCAACAGAATCAACATGTTCATTTTATCATGTCAAATCTTGGAAGTGAATTTGCATGCAGTGACGTCCTACAAAATATAATTCGTAATATTAATAACTGGATAACCTGTTTCGTTTAGAGCTACAACATGGATATAGGTCCTTTGGTCCACCAAGTCCTCGCCGAACATCGATCAACCATTCACACTAGTCTATTCCTTCCACAGATGCTGCCTGACCCGCTGAGTTATTCCAGTACTTTGTGTTTTGCACAAGATTCCAGCATCTGCAGTTCCTTGAATCTTTGGATAAGTAATTGATCCTGCTCCCTCAATAAGGAGAGATATTTTTGAAACGCAGTTAAAATTATGAATTTTCAACTCGATCACGACAAAGAGTTAGTTTGCATGAGAAGAAGGAAAACTCGTAACCATAATGTATCTATCTGTGCCTTACCATTGAAGTGTGCGTTATCAATGTGAAAGAAATGGTGCTGTGCTCTACATTTCACTAGATACACAACACATATGCACTGTAACTCTGGACAGTTAAGATTTATTTCACGCTACAATTATTGACTTCAGCCACAACAAAATCATTAAAACTACAGTAATGTGTAAGTAATATATCACAGAGCAGTCATCCATCCATTTGAAGGGTGAGTGTCTAGAAATATGCTAACTACAAAAGACTACATTCCCATGTGTGCAATTTCTTACGGTTATAGTTTGGTATATACACTCACATGACTTATTTATATAACCACAGTATTGTTCTATGCCTGCTGAAGCAAAGCAAACAGCCTTTACATGGGAAACTAAAATCCAGTAGAAATAACAATAATGAATATTTCGGGTTGTTCACTTTGGGGTTTTTCTGCACATTGAATTTACGTTTAAAATCCCACTACATTTCATGCCAATTGTGCCAATTTCAGGACAATTGAACTGAAAATGACGTACAAAATGTTCTACCAGCGCAAAAGTAAATGGTATTACAAGTACAAATTACATTTGGTGCAAGATATCTTTTTTACGTGATTCTTTGAGCAAGTTTACGAGACATTAGACAGACACGAGAAACTGGAGTAGCTCAGCGGGTCATGCAGCAACTCTGGAGAAAAGGAATGGGTGACATTTTGGGTCGAGACCCTTCTTCAGACTGGTTAAGAAACATTACGCTGGCATTACAGAAACATTAAGGAGTGCATTTTACAATATCATGTCATCCTTCACACAAAGGGTGGTGGGTGTATGGAAGAAGCTGCCAGAGGAGGTAGTTGAGGCAGGGACTAGCCTAACATTTCCGAAACAATTGGACAGGTGCATGGATAGGACAGGTTTGGAGGGATATGGACCAAATGCAGGCAGGTGGGACTAGTGTAGCTGGGACATGTTGGCCGGTGTGGGCAAGTTGGGCTGAAGGGCCTGTTTCCACACTGTATCACTCTATGACTCTATCCCAAAACAGCTGAGAAGCATTTTACAAGGATATTTGAAATGCACACACCCAGTCGAATACTCTCCTTGCTCCACACTTTCAACTATCCGCAATGGGACCTGAAACGCCACCCATTCTTTTTCTCCAGAGATGCTGCCTGACCCGCTGAGTTACTCCAGCACTTTGTGTCTAACTTTTGTATAAACCAGTATCCTTGTTTCTACAGTGGAATGAATTATATCACTTTTTTTCAGGTATGAATATTGAACAAGATGCATTCACACATACTGTAGCACAGGCAAGAGCACTGATAACTCACTGGCAAATATTATTTTTCTGCTGAAGATATTGAATTTCCATGGAACCAAATTGAAATTATATTATTTAACTGATCAATGAGTAGGATATACAAGCGTTCAGCGGTTTTCTGTCAAGTGTGCCTTTAGGTCATGTGAAATGGTCATTTTTTGTTGTCAGTTTGAATGAACATATCCCATTTGATATCCCAGCTCTTTCTATTATCGACTGTGAAATACAACCGTACAGCTGGGCCGCACGGTGGCATAGCGGTAGAGTTGCTGCCTTACAGCGCCAGAGACACAGGTTCGATCCTGACTACAGGTGCTGTCTATAAAGAATTTGTACGTTCTCCGTTTAACCATGCGTAGGTTTTCTCCGAGATCTTCGGTTTCCTCCCACGCTCTAAATACGTACAGGTTTGTAGGTTAATTGGCTTGATATAAATGTAAAATTGCCTCTAGTGTGTGTGGGGTAGTGTTAATGTGCAGGGATCGCTGGTCTGTTTCCGAAGGGCCTGTTTCTCCGCTGTATCTCTAAACTAATCCAACCTAAAATTCCTTACTTCTCAGCAGTTCCATTAAAAACTGTCATTGTTGGGTTAAGTTTTTATTCAGTGATATCTGGCGAGAATACAGGTACTTTATTCCAGTTAACGATTCAAAAACAATTCTAATTTTAATTTTAGTGTCTGAAATTATGCAGCTCAGCTTTTACAGCCTTGAAGAGGCGAGGCGAGGCTGTTAATATTACCCGCAATCAATGCCAGTCCTGGCTTAACGAGTTGAACAATTTCATGATACATTCAAGCTCATCTGACCCGTCACACTTCCTGAAGAGCAAAAAAACATAGCAAATTCCCCATATTGCAAATCAATGATTGAAGCCTTAATCTTGTCGCTGCGTCCCCTAGTTACACACTGTAGCCGTGGTGTTCTATGTAACACTGTGTTTAGGCTCACATTTGTAATTTGTACATGACTGAGTAATTCAAAATGAGAATTGAAAAAAATCAATAGAAAACTATAGAGTAAGTGATAGGATATTGATGGGTTAGTTGTTGAACTCAAAAACGAGTCCCAAGGTGTACTCCAACATTGCCACTCATTGTAATACAACTATTAAATCACATCCTAAATCAATTGATTCACAGCATGGCATTAACCCTTTCGGAACTCCAATGATCCTGAAGTGCCCATTTACTTTGACGATAGACAGAAAATGCCGGAGTAACTCAGCGGGACAGGCAGCATCTCTGGAGAGAAGGAATGACCGACGTTTCGGGTCGAGACCCTTCTTCAGACTCGCTGAGTTACTCCAGCATTTTGTATCTTTCTTCGGCTTAAAACAGCGTCTGCAGTTCCTTCCTACAAATTTACTTTATTTTGATTTAAATGGAACAATATATTTTTTGCCAAATATCAATAAAAGACTGATTCCACATAATAGTGTGAAACTACATTTAAAAAAAATCTTATTTAGGATAACAGCTCGAAACCTAATGACACATTTGGGCTCTGATAAATCTTAAACAGCACAATTAATTGTTTTTGTGACATCTTCAATATGTTGCTTGCATTTTACTCTATAGTTTACACACGTTGAAGCTGTCACTGGAAAATGAACAGGAAGAACTTCAATAAAAAAACTGTTAACATGGTCGGACTAGATCAATAATATTTAATTAAATCTATTTTGTAATTATATTTTTTAATTTTGTCAGCAAGTCCTGACGAAATTTGATTTGTTTCAGCCTAAACATAATTGTTTCATTTTGAACGGGGTGATAGAAGCAGAATAAGCAGAATAATAGAAGCTGAATTGATAGAAGCTGAATTGATTTGCTCTTGAAATCCAAAGTTGCATTGTGGATTCATGCAAAGTTAGCCGTTAGCTCTCAAATCTTTAATACGGGCTGCAGATGCGCAGATTATATGCTCCTGTGATTATATGCGCCTTCGATAGGAATGGGAATAGGAATTCCTAGTATACAGCAAAAGATTAAGCAAAGCACTGAAGAAGCTAGAAATTTAAAATATCAACAGAAAAATGCTGGAAATATCTTGTAAGACAGGCATTATTTTGTTTTTGAGGCACTTGGTTAATATTTCAGATCATTTATTTATTTTCTTCTCAGAACAGCATTCTGTAATTAGAAATTTCACCTTTCTGAACTCGATAGAAGAGTCTGAAGAAGGGTCCCGACCTGAAACGTCACCTATCCCTGTTCTTCAGAGATGCTGCCTGACCCGCTGAGTTACTCCAGCACTTTGTGTCTATTTTCAGTATTAAACGAGCATCTGCAGTTCCTTCCTACATGGTTTCTGCTGCTTTCATTTACAGTTCCTTTAGGTCATTTTGTTTATTTGTTCAAATATCACGTTCCTTTATCATCCACTATCATTCCGTTGGTCATTTCATCCCTCTTGACCTCAGTTATATCAGAGAATGGGCTGTGTGATGGACTGACCCACATTTACACTCTGTCATTTCTTGCCGTCTTGGGAATTGCTGTTCCCAAACCAAACTGTGAGACCACCTGACAATATGCTTTCAATAGTGCATGTATTCATGTTATACCAAACCCAATATTCTATTCACGTTTCATTAATATTTCAGGTTCAAACAATGTTCGATGATCTGATGAAGGAACTCGGACCTGACACGTTACCTGTTTCTCTTTCCACAGATGCTGCCCAACCTGCTGAGTGTTTCCAGCATTTCCTGTTTTTATTTCAGATTTCCAGCATCTGCAGATCTTTTTTCATATTTCTGATATCCCCTTCCTTTGGCTTTCATGGAGATAAATAAGAACCGTGATAAATAGCCAATTTAATATCATCCATTTTACAGCACCCAAAGCTGAGTTTTTCCCAGTTTGCTCGTATCTGAAATCCTGCAACAACCTTTGACGAATTTTCTTATACATCCTCCCTAACATTGTCAAGGATACACTACAGGTTTGTCAAGGATACCAGCATAATCAAGGACGAGTCGCACCCCGGCCACTCCCTCCTCTCCCCTCTCCCATCAGGTAAAATAGACAGAAGTGTGAAAACGCACAGCATCAGATTCTGGGACAGTTTCTCCCCCAGCTGTTATCGAGCAACTGAACCACCCTATCAACAACTGGAGAGCGGTACTGAGCTACTATTTACCACATTGGAGAACCTCGGACTATCTTTGGTCACACTTTACTTGACTTTATCTTGCACCAAACATTATTCACGTTATTCCCTTGTAATCATGTATTGTCCTTCAAAACAAAACAAGAGATTTTCATTGTACCTCGGAACACGTGACAATAAACTAAACTCAAACTAACTTCATAAAACTGTACGTGGAAAGAAGTATTCAGCAGGGGAATTAGAAAAAAGTTGCATTATAGATTTTTTGAACTTATTACTAGCAAGTTGCAGGTTAATTTTATTAATTTTATTAATGGGCAGCAGGATGTCACAGAGGTAGAGTTGCTGCCTCACAGCACTTACAGCACCAGAGACCCGGGCTCCATCCTGGCTCTGGGAGCTTGTCTGTAAGGAGTTTGTACGTTCTCCCCGTGACCACGTGGGTTTTCTCCGAGAACTTTGGTTTCCTCTGACACTCCAAAGACACACAAGTCTGTAGCTTAATTGGCTTAGTATAAATGTAAGAATTGTGCCCGGTGTAGGATAGTATTAGTGCGTGGGGATCACTGGTCGGTGCGGACCGGGTGGGCCGAAGGGCCCGTTTCCGTGCTGTATCTCTGAACTAAACTAAAGTAATTATTCTTATCGAGTCCACATCTAAAGATTAGAAATTGTTCAGCCAAAAATGAACACACTTCTCGGCATCAGCATACAATTGTGTCTTGCACTTCTTGGTGGAAAGATTGGTGGAAACAAGGGCCGCAACGTGAACGCTCTTTCCTTGACCCCACTAAAGTAATTAAACTTGTAGTTTAAAGGAACTTGTGGAATTGCAACAAATTTTGCAAAGAGACGAGGTTAGTGAAGAAAGCGAATGGTATGTTAGCTTTCATAGCAAAAGGATTTGAGTATAGCAGCAGGGAGGTTCTACTTCAGTTGTACAGGGTCTTGGTGAGACCACACCTGGAGTATTGCGTACAGTTCTGGTCTCCAAATCTGAGGAAGGACATTATTGCCATAGAGGGAGTGCAGAGAAGGTTCACCAGACTGATTCCTGGGATGTCAGGACTGTCTTATGAAGAAAGACTGGATAGACTTGGTTTATACTCTCTAGAATATAGGAGATTGAGAGGGGATCTTATAGAAACTTACAAAATTCTTAAGGGGTTGGACAGGCTAGATGCAGGAAGATTGTTCCCGATGTTGGGGAAGTCCAGGACAAGGGGGTCACAGCTTAAGGATAAGGGGGAAATCCTTTAAGACCGAGATGAGAAAGACTTTTTTCACACAGAGAGTGGTGAGTCTCTGGAACTCTCTGCCACAGAGGGTAGTTGAGGCCAGTTCATTGGCTATATTTAAGAAGGAGTTAGATGTGGCCCTTGTGGCTAAGGGGATCAGGGGGTATGGAGAGAAGGCAGGTACAGGATACTGAGTTGGATGATCAGCCATGATCATATTGAATGGCGGTGCAGGCTCGAAGGGCCGATCGGCCTACTCCTGCACCTAATTTCTATGTTTCTATGTTTCTATGTAAACGCAACTGGAATAAACTGCTCTCACTATATTTTCAGAGGGTAAACATCAGTTGTACTTTCACACTTGTATGCTTTCAGACATTAGTTTGGCTTTTCCTCAATGGTCTCCTGATCAAAGATGCTCGCTGGCTGGTGCTGCCTCTGAATAACCTTCATCCCAGACTAAATGGGGCCTGTGACAGGCGAGAGTCCTGGTCGAACAACAGGTTTCCCAGTGTGAACCTTGAAGGTCTGTCAGCTTAAATGATATGGTCCGCTTCGTAATAGCTGCTCTTCTGCGCCATTCTTTTATTCTCCGGGGATCGAAAAGAGCCGCTAAAACAAAGTTTTTAATACTGTAACTTTTCAAAAGAAAAGAGAGCAGGGGGACGGGTGGGGGGGGGGGGTTTAAGCAAGAACTACCAGATGGGGAAAAGAACAAATGATCACAACGATGCCAACATGGTTGAAAGAATTTTGAATGTGTTTTTTTGGTAAACTCAGAGGTTTAAAAAGGTTTAAAAGCCAGTTTTTGACTGAGGACAACAGAAAATTAACCTTTTAATTCCCGAAAGAGCACGAATATGTTTATTTTTGAAAATATCTGGTTTTCAGAGCTGTAAAGATTCCCTGCTTTCAAGTTGCATTGTAAAAATGTAGTTAAGTCCAATTAACAATTGATCGTTGATTTTGATAATGAGCTACCAGTCTTCAGATAAACAGCCTGTTCTCATTTTTGCTGACCAGATATTAAGCAAGCAGTTTTATGAAGTGAGCTTTATGAAATGAAGCTGAGATCAACAATAGATTAAAGAGTTAGCTGTCGTCACAACTGTGCACAGATTAACAATACATAACTATAGGCCCCATATTCAGCCCAGATGTGAAATTGTTAGATCTGACTAAATTTTTGTTCCATTGTGGGTAACCGAGGTACTTTAACTCAGCACAATTTTAACATTAAAAGGGTTCTGCTAAGAGGAAAATGGTAAAGAATATCAAAATTATTAGGATATCATAGGATGACTACGGGTGCTTGTCTGTACGGAGTTTGTTCGTTCTCCCGCGACCTGCGTGGGTTTACTTCAAGATCTTCAGTTTCCCTCCCACACTCAAAAGACGTACAGTTTAATTGACTTAGTATGAATGTAAATTGTCCCCAGTATGTGTAGGATAGTGTTAATGTGCAGGGATCGCTGGTCAGTACAGACTCGGTGGACTGAATGGCCTGTTTCCGCGCTGTATCTCTAAACTAAGCTAAAGATGCTGCCTGTCCCGCTGAGTTACTCCAGCATTTTGTATCTATCTAAACCTAAATCATTTTGTATTTGGTAAATTAGATGTACTTCAACTGATTAGGTATTAAACCCATTTTATTCTGGTGTGATTTATTTTCAAATAGTCTGTGGGAAAGGGCGTGAACATTAAAAAGTAGTTCAGCTCATTGTGAACTAAAATACATTATCTCAATCTCTATGCTCCCTGAAACTCATATCCCATGATCACAGTAGGAACAAGTTTTTTTTTAATCAATTCTTAGCTGTGCAGCCATGTGAGAAACACCCAAGAGGCCAAGCCCTTCATTTCCAAGTCAGGAAAGGATGACAATAGGTCATTTTGCTACAGGGGGAACACTTGTGCCAAGTGGGCATGGCTTTGTACCAACACTTCACTGGGTGGTGATAACACAGATTAGTGTGGGGGAGACGGGATATTCAGTGGAATAAATTACCAGAAGGCAAAATAAAAGGATATAATTTGAGGATATGCCATGTTCATAAGATATTGGAATGTTTTTAATGATGCTATGGGCAGAAATATAGGCAGAGGGCGGCATGGTGGTGCAGCGGTAGAGTTGCTGCTTTGCAGAGTCAGAGACCCGGGGTCGATCCCGACTACATGGGCTGATTGTACGGAGTTTGTTCCTTCTCCCCATGACCTGCGTGGGTCTTCTCCGGGATCTCCAGTTTCCTCCCACACTCCAAAGACGTACAGGTTTGTAGGTTAATTGGCTTTGGTAAAATTGTAAATCGTCCCTAGTGTGTGTAGGATAGTGTAAGTGTGCGGGGGGTCGCTAGTTGGTGCCGACATGTGGTGCTGTATCTCTAAACTAAACCAAACTGAACTAAATATAAAAACCTTCACAGGTGAAACAAAAGAACCTTTAAACTTGCATAGAACGTTGAAATTAGTAGGATAATTTTAGGAGCGGCACTGTGGCGCAGCTGGCAGAGCTGCTGCCTTGCAGCTCTAGAGACCTGGGTTCGATCGTGACAATGGGTGCTGTCCACATGGATTTTGCATGTTCTCATTGTGGCTGGGTGGGATTTCTCCAGGTGCTCCGGTTTCCTCACACATTCCAATGACCTGCGGTTTTGCGGTAATTAGCTTCTGTAAATTGCCCCTGGGCTAACATAGAACGAGTGAACAGTTGAAGGAAAGAACTGCAGATGCTGGTTTAACTCGAAGGTAGACACAAAATACTGGAGTAACAGCGGGACAGGCAGCATCTCTGGAGAGAAAGAATGGGTGACGTTTCGGGTTGAGACCCTTCTTCAGATCTATGGTTATCACAGACTTGGTAGGCTTGGTACGCTGTGTCTCTAAAACTATAAAACTAAATCTAATTACATAGAATTTACAGCACGGAATTAGCCTACTTGGCCACCTCTTTGATTCCATTTACAAAGACACGGTCAGGCAGCATCTCTGGTGAACATCAACAGGTGACGTTTCGGGTCTGGACCGTTCAAGTAACAGAGCTGCTGCCTGACCCAATGAGTTACTCCAGCACGTTGTATCTTTTTATATAAACCAGCACATGCAGTTGCTTGTTTCTACATTCTGATCTATTCTGATGTTCAGACTCTGCAAAAAACTCACTGAACCTGTCATCTGGAATTAAGACATTTTTCTTTTTATGTCTGCATTGAAAGAAATCAAGCACAAAAATTTACAGTAGTATCACGTTTTTTATGAGATAAGAGACCAAGAAGTTTCCCAAGAGTCAAATCAGACTAAAGCATGCTATGTCTTTAATATATTTTACTTAGGCACTGGAGTACAATACTCAAGCTTAATGGCCTGATGTACACTACATTCCTCAAAACTGCAGTCAAACAGTGGTAAATCTACGCCAATAAATCTTATGCTCGAAACACAGTTTCCATAAACTACAGATTTATGTGGCCAAGTTCCAAATCTCTGTATTGGTATTGTACTATAATTCAATCCAAACAAATGAAAACCAACTTGAAACAAATATTTAACACATTCTACATTCCGAGCCAGTTTGTAGTTTAATTGGCTTCTGTAAATTGTCCCTGGTGTGTAGGATAGAACCAGTGAACGGGTGATCGCTGGTTGCTGTTGGATTCAGTGCGTCAAAGGGCCTGTTTCCATGTTGTATCTCCAAATTAAATTAAACCAACCTAAACTAAACTGAACTAAACTAAACTAAACCAACAAAACTAAACTAAACTAACCTAAACTAAACTGAACTAAACAGAATTGATTTGATTTCACGAGACTGCTGCATAACTTGAGCAGAAAGTTGGTCAGGGAAACAAAAGGGATGCGAATGGTCATCAATGAGCAACATATGATTTACGATTATGTTTAATGTAAGGATTAATATTGCTATTTTACTGGCCTGGCCAAGTCAGGAATGCTACAGAATAAACTTAAATGGGAAGCAGCATGATAAACTAGAGTCACAGAGTTATACAGCTCAGAAACAGGCCTTTTGGCCCAACTTGTCCATGCCAACCAAGATGCCCCATCTACATTAGACCGATTTTTCTGTTTGGGTCCATGTCTTTCTAAACCTTTCCTCATTACAGTACCTGCCTCAACTACCTCCTCTGACAGCTCCTTCCATATACCCACCACCCTCTGCGTGAAAAAGTTTTATATTCAATCTTGTCCCTCCCAAGTTAAATATATGTCCTCTTGTTTGTGACTGCCCTACCCATGGGTAAAAGTGTGCATTTCCCTTATTTTCTGAGGAATATTGGTGTAAATCAGGTTAAGAACAGAAAACCTAATCATGTACAGAAAGAAAATCATGTAGAAAACAAGTATCTCTTTTGGGGCTTGTGTTTTCAACAAAATACAGGTCTGCTCCAGAGTTTGAGTAAAGAGTATTCAGAAGCAAAGACCTGGCATTCATGTTTCTCAATGCAATTGGAAAATTACCAGCGTGTGAACACCAACCAAGTTAAACATGGTTAATATGTCAGAATAGAAATTAAGAGTTGAAATATGAATAAAACCACAGCAAAGCAACCATATACAAGTAATTAATTTATAATATCACACAGACATTACAGAAAAACTGAATATATTTGCCTACATGTTCAAATACAAGTTAAACATGGTTAATATACCAGGTGAAGAATATGTTTGCCAAAACAAAGTGCTGGAGTAACTCAACTGATCAGGCAGCATCACTGGAGAACATGGACAGGTGACATTTTGGGTCTGGACTCTTCTTCAGACTGATTGTAGGTAGAAAGGGAAAGAAAGCTGGAAGAGAGGATGGGCATTATTTTTTGCCAACATGTTGAAACTATTTCCAACAACATGTAAGACCAATTCTGGAGTATGGTGTACAATTTTTGGTCGCCTAGTTATAGGAAGGATGTCAACAAAATAGAGAGAGTACAGAGGAGATTTACTAGTATGTTGCCAGGGTTCCAGCAACTATGTTACAGAGAAAGGTTGAACAAGTTAGGTCTTTATTCTTTGGAGCGCAGAAGGTTAAGGGGGGACTTGATTGAGGTCTTTAAAATGATGAAAGGGATAGACGTGGATACGTTTTTCCCATTGAGGGTAGGGAAGATTCAAACAAGAGGGCATGACATGAGAATTAAGGGACAGAGGTTTCGGGTAACGTGAGGGGGAACTTCTTTACTCAGAGGGTGGTGGCTGTGTGGAATCAGCTTCCAGCAGAAGTGGTGGAGGCAGGATCGATTTTAACATTTAAGAGTAAAGTGGATAGGTATATGGACGTGAAGGGAATGGAGGGGTATGGTCTGAGTGCAGGTAGATGGGACTAGGGGAAAACAAATGGTCGGCACGGACTGGAAGGGCCGAGAGGCCTGTTTCCGTGCTGTAATTGTTATATGGTTATATGCTAACATGTTGAAATACTAGTTACGCATGGTTAACATGCCAGAAGAACATTTTTAGCTACAAGGTACGAATGTGGACTCAGACGGTAGACAAAAATGCTGGAGAAACTCGGAAAAAGGGTCTGAAGAAGGGTCTCGACCCGAAACGTCGCCTATTTCCTTCGCTCCATAGATGCTGCCTCACCCGCTGAGTTTCTCCAGCATTTTTGTCTACTGTCGATTTTTCCAGCATCTGCAGTTCCTTCTTAAACAATGTGAACTCTGTGGTTGAATTTGGAAAAAACTATTTTTATGCATGTATCCAACGTGAAAAGATCATGATGGGCTGAATTAGGCCATTCAGCCCATCAAGTCCACTCCACCATTAAATCATGGCTGATCTAGCTCTCCCTCCTAACCTTATTTCATCTGCCTTCTCCCAAATAGAGTCATAGTGTCTTACAGTATGGAACAGAGCCTTCGGCCCTACTTGTCCACACCAACCAAGATGACCCATCTTGTCACCTGCCCGTATTTGGCCTATATCTCCTTAATCCTCCCCATCCATGTATCTGTCTAAATATCTTTTAAAAGGTGTTATTGTATCTGCCTCAACTACCTGTGCAGCAAGGAATTGTAGATGCTGGTTTATACCAAAGATAGACACAAAATGCTGGAGTAACTCAGCGGGTCAGGCAGCATCGCTGGAGAGAAGAAATAGGTGATGATTCAGGACAGAATCTTTCTTCAAACCTTTCTTCAGAAGAAGGGTTCCGACCAAAACGTCACCTATTCCTTTTCTCAAGAGAGGCTGCCTGACCCGCTGAATTACTCCAGTCTGAAGAAGGGTTTCGGCCCTATTTCCTTCGCTCCATAGATGCTGCTGCACCCGCTGAGTTTCTCCAGCACTTTTGTCTACCTACGATTTTCCAGCATCTGCAGTTCCTTCTTAAACACAAGTTACTCCAGCTTTTTGCGTCTGCCTCAACTACCTCCTTTTAGTTTAGTTTAGTGATAGAACACGGAAACAGGTCCTATGGCCCACCAAGTCTGCTCTGACCAGCGATCCCCACACACTAATACTATCCTACATACAACAGGGACAATTTACAATTTTACAAAACTAATTACCCGACAAACCTGGACGTCGTTGGAGTGTGAGAGGAAATCAGAGATCTCTGCACAGACAGCACCCGTAGTCAGGATTACCCCCGGGTCCCTGGCGCTGTAAGGCAGCAACTCTACAGCTGCGCCACCGTGCCGCCCTCTGGCAGCACATTGCACACACCCACCACCCTCTGTGTGAAGTACTTTGCTCCCATCGTTAAGTGTGTGTCCTAATTGGCCAGTCTTGCCCATCAGGCCCCCCCTTCTGTTGAGAACCACGTGCGGTATGTTTTCCTGACAAACGAACAAAATCTAGATCAAAAGTTGATGATGTGACCTTTGTTTTTCATTCACAGTGAAACAAGCAGCAAAGCACTGCGGAGTGGAGAGTTATACATGATTTAAAGGACCCCTGCTGGGTCATTGATTCGTTACTGAGACCCCACATTGATTTCCACATGCCGCCCTTTTGCAGACAGACAGACAGCACAGATAAGGGTCCCAGTGCAAGATGACACGACCTGGTGGCCCTGACTCTATCCTGACACTTGGCCACTGCATATTGTAGGCAGCCCGTCACATACAACAGTGCCTTTTAACCCTCAGCGTTCCTCCTTCCCTCGGTTTCGCCCCTCACCGTTACAAGTCAACCTCCGTCCCTGAGGGTGGCATCCCAGGCTCACTTTACTAACGCCGACCTGCTTGCTGGCAGGTGGTGCTGAATGAGACCGCAGCTGTGAGCTCTGGCCAGAGCTGCTGTCCGTCAACCCGCTGCTCCGAATTTACAATTTGTAGATGGGAAATAAAATTGGTGCGGAGCTGGCATAAGGAGACAATGTCACAACTTTGCCAGCGGTAGAGTTGCTGCCTTACAGCGCCAGAGACCCGGGTTCGATCCTGGCTACGGTTGCTGTCGGTACGGGGTTTGTACGTTCTCCCTGTGACCTGCGTGGGTTTTCCCCGGGTGCCCGGTTTCCTCCCACACACCAAAGACGTACAGAATTGTAGGCTAATTGGCTTGGTGTAATTGTAAATTGTCCCTAGCATGTAGGGTAGTGTCGGCGTGTGGGGATCGCTGGTTGGCGCGGACTTGGTGGGCCAAAGGGTCTGTTTCCGCGCTGTATCTCTAAAGTAAATGAAACTAAACAAAGTTCTTGTTGACTTGGGAAATTCACAGCATCCATTACGTGCACCAAGACATTTGAAATCCAAATTTGCGCCGCATTAGCTCTTAGTATTGTATAATTGCAAAATGATAGGGCTTTAGAGCACAGAAACGGGCCCTTGAGCAAAACTCTTCCACACCAACCAGGTTTGAGAGCTGAGATGGTCTCATTTCACGAGTCATGAGTCAAGAGTGTTTTATCGTCATATGTCCTGAAACACAACAAAAGAAGATCTTACTTGCAGCAGCAGCACAACAGGTCTGTAAACATAGTTTAGAGATACAGCATGGAAACAGGCCCTTCAGCCCACCGAGTCCCTGCCGACCAGTGATCCTATACACTGACACTATCCTGCACACTCGGAACGGTCCCATAGCAGAAGCGTCCACGTCGCGGGGCTGGAAACTGGAAAGTATCCCGAGCTAACTCTGCTACCACCATCATCTATTGCAACAAGTGATGGCTCCCACTGATTGTCGCCGGAGGCTTGCGTCCTTTTCAGGACGGACGATGGCAGAGATGCCAACATTTGAATCATGGAAGATGGACATGAAAAAAGACACTAGGAACAATTTAACAAAAGCCAAATAACCTGCAAACCTGCACATCCTTGGGACGTGGCACGTTTACAGACGACACCAAAGTTGGTGGTTCTGTGAACAGTGAGGAAGGTCGTCAAAGGATACAGCGGGATACAGATCAGATACTGAAATGGGTGGAGAAATGGCAGATGGAGTTTACCCCGAGCAAGTGTGAGGTGTTGCAGTTTGGAAGGTCGAATGGAGACGGAATCAACTGAATATTCAATTGATGGCAAGACCCTTAACAGCATTGATGTACAGCGAGAGCATGGACTCCAAGTGCATAGTTCCCAGAGAGTGGCAAGACGAGTACACAGAATGGTAAAGAAGGCGTATGGTCGGAAGTCATTTTGCAGCTTTTCAAAATGTTCTTTGGCCACATTTGTAGTATTGTGCGCAGTTCTGGTCACCTCACTATTCGAGGCTTTGGAGAGAGAGCAAAAAAAGTTTACCAGAATGCTACCTGGATGAGAGGGCATTAGCCATTAGGAAAGGTTGGACAAACCTGGATTATTTTCCGTGGAGCACCAGAGGTTAAAGAGTGACCCGAGAGATCTAATGTAAAATTATGAGAGGTGTAGATAGGGTAGACAGTCAGATCCCTTTTCCCAGGGTGGAAATGTCAAATACTAGAGGGTCTAACTTTAAGGTGAGATGAGGAAAATTTTATGCAGATGTGTGAGGCAAGTTTTCTTCCAAAGGGTGGTGGGTGTGTGGAACGCACTACCAGTGGTGGTGGGGGAAGCAGATATGATTGTGATGTTTAAGAGGCCTTTAGATAGCACACGGATTTGCAGGGAATGGAGAGAAATGGATCATATGTGTGAGAGGAGATAAATTTGCTTGGCACCCTGCTTGGCACAGACATTGTAGGCCATAGTACCTTTTGCTGCACTGTTCTGTGCCTTCCAGTTCTGGATTCCACTATAACGGGAAAATGTGTGACAATTCACCTTGTCTGTGTCTCCCGTGACTGTCTACCTCTATAAGGTACCCCTCAGCCTCCTAGGCTCCAGGGAAAATAGAACACCCAGCCTCTTAAGCCTCTCCTTAGAGATATAATGCTGAGGCTCTATAAGGCGCTGGTCAGGCTGCATTTGGCGTACTGTGAGCAAAATTGGGCCCCATACCTGAGGAAGGATGTGCTGACTCTGGAGAGGGTTACAAGAATGATTCCAGGAATGAGTGGGTTTGCTTACGATGAGCGTTTGACAGCACTGGGCCTGTACTCGCTGGAGTTTAGAAGGTTGAGGAGCGACCTCATTGAAACTTTGCAGAATAATGAAAGGCATAGATAGTGTGGATGTGGAAAGGATGTTTTCTCTGGTGGGAGAGTCTAGGACCAAAGGTCACAGCCTCAGAATTAAAGGGCGCTCTTTTAGAAAGTAGGTGAGGAGGAACTTCTTTAGTGAGAGGGTAGTTCATCTGTGGAACTCATTGCCCCAGAATGCTGTGGAGGCCAAGTCAGTGGACATTTTTATGGCAGAGATAGACAAATTCTTGATTAGAACAGGTGTCAAGGGTTATGGGGAGAAGGCAGGAAAATGGGATTAGGAGGCAGAGATCAGCCATGATTGAATGGCAGAGTAGACTCGATGGGCCAAATTGTCTGATTCTACTCCTATAACTTGTGTTCACAAGTTCACAAGTGATAGTAGAATTAGGCCACTCGGCCCATCGAGTACTCCGCCATTCAATCATGGCTGATCACTGCCTCCTAATCCCATTAAACCCTCAAGCGAAATTGTGAACATGGGAAATTGTGTTCACAATCCCTTGAGTGCCGGTGATTTTTTTTTTCTACGCCCTTTCCAACTTAATGACATCCTTCCTACATCGAGGTGACCAGAACGGCTCGCAATTTCCCATGTTTAATTGGTCTCTGCTTGAATTTGGCATCTATTTCATCCTGACCGTGAGAATTTAACCCACACCATCGAAGAATATTACTCCAACCGGGTTAGTGACTGACGGTCCATGTGTAATCTCCTTCCCAATGAATGTATGGCGAGCCCCGTCCACTTCTCCTCCGCAAAAGAGCTTCTCCAACTAATTAAAGATCAAAGCCCTGCGGCTTGGTGAACTCAGTCGTCCCTTCACTTGGCAAGGATCTTCCTAGCGATGACACAGTAGTTAAATTCCAATGTACATTGTTCCTTTTGTTGAGCTGAAGTGTCAGTGCAACCCATCGAAATACATCGGCTCCTTGCCACAAGCGCCCCTGTGAGTTTCTCTCATAAATGCTGGAAAATCCAGTGTAGAAATAATTTACTTCAGCCGTTCATATATTAAAAAGGTACCTTTATACACTGCTCAGAATTTTCCCAAAATTGCATATCTTAATACAAAAATAAACAACTTTTACAATGGGCATGTATCTCGGATAGTCGGCGACTAAACCGTCTCCCCCATCTGGTTTGCTAGATGAGGAGGGGTCTGTGGACCCCCAGCAGGACCCAAAACAAGACCTGTCAAAGGGCGATGAGTTCCTAGCGAGCCGACGGCCGTCCACACTTCAGTAGAAGTTGCGATCACTGTCGTACATAGCATTGTAAGGAACGATGATGAAGCACACACACCAAGACCCCATACTTCCAGCGGCGGAAGTCCGCAGGAACTGGAGGACAGAGATGTGTGGTGCGTCCGTCACCATTCCCGTTGGAAACCTGCACCACTGCGTCACTAATGTTTTCAACGATGATGAATGAATGATGAATGAATCTCTAGGCTATCTAAAGCATGTTGTTACATTGTAGAAACAAAGAACTGCAGTTGCTGGTTAATCCACAGAAGGGCACAGAGCAAGGAAACAAAGAATTGCAGATGCTGGTTTATACCAAAGGTAGGCACAAAGTGCTGGAATAACTCAGCAGTCCGGCAGCATCTCTGAAGAAGGGTCCCAACCTGAAACATCACCCATCCTTTTACTCCATAGATGCTGCCTGACCCGTTGAGTTACTCCAGCATTTTCTGTCTATCTGAAGGACACAATGTGCTGGAGTTACTGAGCAGGTCATGCAGCATCTCCGGACGACATCCATAGGTGACGTTTTGGGTGGAGACCATTCTTCATTATTTGCCTAGATTAGCATGACATGTAATGTGGATTGTAATGCTCTGCATTTATATATTCTGTGAGGGACATATAACCCCATTTAAGAGGGACTTTAAAGGATGTATTATGTAGTACATTAATATGCCAACCCTCAATGTTGCACCAAGGCAATTTCCTTGTATTTATACATACTTGGCTAATAAAATGTATTCAATTCAATGTTTCCCCTCAATGCCACCCACCAATGCTGCCTGGATCAGTTTAGTTTATTGTCACGTGTACCGAGGTACAGTGAAATGCTTTTGTTGCATGCTAACCAGTCAGCGGAAAGACAATACATGATTACAATCAAGCCACTTACAGTGTATAGATGCATGATAAGGGAATAATATTAAGGGATCGGCGGCCTATGCTTGTGTGCTCAAGGTGAATTCATGAATCTTTTGACTCAAAGAGGCAAGAAATCTTATAGAAACTTACAAATTTTTTAAGGAGTTGGACAGGCTGGATGCAGGAAGATTGTTCCCGATGTTGGGGAAGTCCAGAACAAGGGGTCACAGTTTAAAGATAAGGGGGAAGTCTTTTAGGACCGAGATGAGAAAATCATTTTTCACACAGAGAGTGGTGAATCTGTGGAATTCTCTGCCACAGAAGGTAGTTGAGGCCAGTTCATTGGCTATATTTAAGAGGGAGTTAGATGTGGCCCTGTGGCTAAAGGGATCAGGGGGTATGGAGAGAAGGCAGGTACAGGATACTGAGTTGGATGATCAGCCATGATCATATTGAATGGCGGTGCAGGCTCGAAGGGCCGAATGGCCTACTCCTGCACCTATTTTCTATGTTTCTATGAAGGATACTGAGAGAACCAAAGTGGATACTTCATATCTAAGCATATCTAAGGGTCCTGATAGGAAGGGTTCTGATCTGAAATATTGCCTATCTATGTTCTCCTGAGATGCTGCCTGGCCCGCTGAGTTACTCCAGCACTCTGTGTCTTCTTACATAAACCAGCATTTGCAGTTCCTTGGGTACACAAAAAGCTGGAGAAACTCAGCGGGTGCAGCAGCATCTAAGGAGCGAAGGAGATAGGCGGCGTTTCGGGTCGAGACCCTTCTTCAGACCTTGCTTCTGTACGAACTGCGTTGCTATTGTTCCACACAATTAACAATTGGTTGATAGTGAGATCAATCTGTGAATGTAGATTAGTGTTTGTGCATGATTGGTATTTCCCCTTTTAAAGAGTGGTGAACCCAATATGCGAACAATCTAGAAATACAAATACTGATGTTACGATCCTATATCAACCACATATGCTAAATGCGAGGTGTTATTTAAGAATGGTATGCTGTGTTACTGAGTAAACAGCTGGAAATCATCTATTAACATGTCATAAAGCAGCACAGATACATAAATAATATATATCTCCAATGCGGCTGGGGTGTTATTCCTGTACAAATGACTTACAGCAAGTACACATTCACAGGGCGCTGTAACCCACAGTGTTGGACAAACTCTCTCTCAGATCTACAGTCAAATGCAAAAGAACAGCTGATCCTAATTAGATGGGCAAGACCTGGTCTCTCGGCACATTCACTGCTTTCCAGATCGGTTTCGGGCGATTCCTCTGGGGCTCACAATTCCGTGGGTTAACACACACAACAACAAAGGTCCTGGAAGCCCTCAGGGCATCTGCAGGTTGCTCATCCAGTCTCCAGGCCAGAGACTCACTCACGCTTCAAGTAGCAAACGCACAGGGGGAAAGAAAATAGAATTAAAACTCAGTGCGTTGAGGTGATTATTTTCAAGCATTGTGTTTCACTGTTCAGTCGGTGACTCCGTCGGCAATACTTGAGTAAAGACCCATGGCAGAACTGACCCGTTCTAAGTCAGGTATGTAATTGGTACAAGTTAAAATATCAGACTTCCTTCAACATCTTGACATTTCCTATTCCAGTCAGAATCCCTTAAGGGTCCCAGTAAGACATTTCGCTTCATCGCACTCTCCTGTCTTCTGAGGTCCTTGCTGAATTGATGACCAAATATTATGTTGCACGATCTTACCTACTGGAGACTGGATTTAGATTTCTGACTGTCAAGATTCATTTCACTCAGGTCCTGCTAATAAACGTGAAGCCTTCATACCATCTGTCTATCAATCTGATCCCTTACTTCAGAGTGAAAGGGAACTGTCCCTACACACTATGGGATTTACCCATTTTTTGTAACATTCTCATTTATAAATGTGCTGATAGAAAATCAATTTATCTAATCGGAATTTTTCCTTCCCATTATCAGTCTTTCGTCAAGTCTGTCAGACATAGAAGATTAAATTAAAAGGTAATATTTTGAGTATCTGACCGATTATTCATTAACATTGCGTTTGCTTTCGTGTAATTCAATTGTTGCCCCTTCAGGTTGTTATTGACGACTGCAAGTTTAACATGTGAAACTCAAACATGAACCTTCTCAAGAAGATCACTTGTCCGGAAATTATAATACAGGATTCTGTTAAGTTCTTCTAAGAAAACAAGATTACAGACTCAATGTGGAGGAAGGAACCGTGTGCGGACGTGGCGCCGACGGACGAGAAGCCGAGGCAAAGAAGTCGAAGCCAAAGAACCGAATGGAAACGAGGCGGAAACGCCAATAAACCGTAAGAGTACGAAGACGAAACGCCTACTAACCGAAAGGATGGGACGCCTAAATGCAAACTAACCGAAAGGGCGGGACGCCTAAAAGCCAACGAACCGAAAAGCTGCGTCGCCTAAAAGCAAACTCACCGAAATGGCCGCTCTGTCGAAACGCCACCTATCCGAAAGGCGGCGTCGCCTACAAGCCAAAGAACCGACTGCCGCTCAACAGAAAAGTCCAATAAAGCCCACCATAAATTGGAGGATCAGCACCTCATGTTTCGCTTGGGTAGTTTACACCCCAGCGGTGTGAACATTGACGTCTCCAATTTCAGGTAGTCCTTGCTTTCTCCCTCTTTCCCCTCCCCTTCCCGGCTCTCCCACAGCCCACTCTCCGCCTCTTCCTTTCTTCTTCCCGCCCCCACCACCCCCACATCAGTCTGAAGAAGGGTCTCGACCCGAAATGTCACCTATTCCTTCTCTCCATAGATGCTGCCTCACCCGCTGAGTTTCTCCAGCATTTTTATCTACCTTTGATTTTTCCAGCATCTGCAGTTCCTTCTTAAACATTACTAAGTGATTAGTCTACTGCCACATCAGTCTTCACAATAACAACACAGTGGTGCAGCGGCAGAGTTGCTGCTTTACAGCGCCAGGGACCCGTGTTGCATCTTCACAACGGGTGCTGTCTGTACGGAGTTTGTACGTTCTCCCCGTGACCGGCGTGGGTTTTTCCAAGTTCTTCAGGTTCCTCCCACAGTCTAATGTCGTACAGGTTTGTAGGTTAATTGGCTTGGTATAAGTGTAAATTGTCCCTAGTGTGTGGAGGATAGTGTTAATGTGCGGGGGATTGCTGGTCGGTGCGGACTCGGTGGGCCGAAGGGCCTGTTTCCGTGCTGTATCTCTAAATCTAAACTAATAACTAAACTTAGGAAGGTTAATTGATTGCCAAAGACATCACCAATACCCCAACACCCCCCCTTCCCCAGGCCACGCACACACACACACACACACATCTGATATTCTATCTCACCTCAATAGAGATGCTACAGGGTGACATCTCTATCACTGTGACTCTGAGCAACGATTGAGCAGAAGGCACTTTGTACCATTGCTAATCCACTTGCAGGTCTAAGCTCTCCTGTCCTGGTGCTCAGGGCCACACCTCTGCCCCCTAGAGACCATTTTATTGACCCCCTCTTTAAATCTCCCCCTCCACAACCACTGTTGTCCAGCTGAATTGCCAGTGTGACTGTACAAGTGGCCATTAGCAAATGCAACGGAGAAGTGGAAGAGGTAAGAAGAAGAATTCCTTTCAGTCTTTGTGTGGGTGTATCTGGGAGCCCATTTGCTTTGAAAATTGAAACTAAATATATATTTTTAGAAATTGCAGTAGATATAGATTTTAAAAGCAGCAGCTACCCATGAGTTCTCAGTTAAGTATTAAACTGCAAATCAATACCTAAACTGACGTATTTACAAGGCAAATTATACTTTTGTTCTATTTTTTACGTTAGCAACCACACAAATTGGTTTCACTTATGTGAAAAATCAATTGCAAAATGATTTATTTTCTTCTTTCCTTCCCTCGAGAAGATTCAATATTACTCCTCGGCCTCTAAAGACTTTCAATTTATTCAGCCATTCCATTAGTCTGAGATGTAGTCTGTCGCTCCTTTTAGGGTCACTACAGGGAAGAACGGTGGCGCAGCAGTAGAGTTGCTGCCTTACAGCAGCAGAGACCCGGGTTCGATCCTGACTACGGGTGCTGTTTGTACGGAGTTTGCACGTTCTCCCCGTGGCCTGCGTGGGTTTACCCCGAGATCTTCGGCTTCCTCCCACACTCCAAAGACGGACAGACTTGTAGGTTAATTGGCTCGGTGTAAATGTAAAAATTGTCCCTAGTGGGTGCAGGATAGTGTGCGGGATCGTTGGTCGGCACAGACCCGGTGGGCCGAAGGGCCTGTTTCCGTGCTGTATCTCTAAACTAAACTAAACAGAACAAAAACTATCAAAACCCTATCAGTCTGAAGAAGGGTCTCGACCTGAAACGTTACCTATTCCTTCGCTCCACAGATGCTGCCTCACCCGTCCTTTAAATATACAATTGTCCCTCGTGCGTTAATGTGCGGGGATCGCTGGATCGCTGGTCGGTGGGCCGGAGGGTCTGTTTCCACGCTGTGTCTCTAAACTAAACTAAACTGAAGTGAATCTTCCCTGTTCTGATCTGCAGACTAGCTGGGTGAAGTCTAGTTCAAGTCTTTAATGCACATGCCTTACTTAATGAAAACAAAGATCTCTCCCTTTTGAAAACAGGATGGTAACAAGCCATTGTGTCTGACCGGCAATTTCTCATTGCAATTTAAAACATTGAGATGCAGTATTCAATTAAAAAAGAGATCACTCTTTCCACAAGATAAAAATCTAGTTTATAGAAGTATGATTATGAAAAGAATGATTATGAAATACATATTTTGAAACATTAGGCTGCTGGTAAAATATAATTAAACATAACCAATGGGATCTGCGCTCACTTTACCATTCGATCATTACAAAATACTTAAGTTAATGCAAGCTGAATGGATCAAAGCTGACATGGAACAAAACTGCCCAACTGGCAATAGGGTCATAGAGTCACACAGTGTGAAAACAGGCCCAACAGCCCAACTTGCCCACACCAACCAACATGTCCAATCTACACTAGTCCCACCTGCCTGCGTTTGGCCCATTTCCCTCTAAACCTCTCCTATCCATGTACCCGTCTAATTGCTTCTTAAACGTCACGATAGTCCCTGCCTCAACTGCCTCCTCAGGCAGCTCATTCCACACACCCACCACCCTTTGCATGAAAAGATCACCCCTCAGATTCCTATAAAGTCTTTCCCCCCTCACCTTAAAACTATACTCTCTGATTCTCGATTCCCCCACTGGGCAAGAGACTCTGTGCATCTGCCGGATCCATTGTGCATCCACAAAGGTTGTAGATGTTGCTTAAGGCAGAACATCCTGCTAATTTAAACTTGTTTTATTATGCAAACACATTTCAAATTATTCAAAATTCAATCTAAGAAAAGTAAATTTCAGCAAAGTGGAAGAAATACTACTAAAAATTGAATGATTGTACAATTTAAATCATAGAATTTGGACTTTGATGGTTTATTTTGTGCTATCTTGTGAGATTGTGAGAGTGGTATCATATATCCAACATGGTTATAACTGCTTCATCCTCCACTGAGCAGGAAACAATAGACAATGTCAAAATAAGTCGTGTGAATCTGGAATGAGCCGCCAGAGGAAGCTATAGAAGTCCGACATTTAAAATATATTTGGACAGATAGATGGAAAGGGAGGGTGTAGTGGGTTAGGCATGGACAAGATGGGCCGAAGGGTCTATTTCCATCCTGTATAGATTCTATGACTCTGGTCTCTTTTGGATGAGAATCTGTGAATGTCAAGAGGTATCTTACAAATGTAGATAGTGTCGGCAACATTTATATGGTTTATGACAGGCCGATAATATTTTGTCGTGTTTTGAGATTTTATGCTTCCAGTAAATTGAGTTGACATATTTTAAATTATTCTTTAGTTGTAAATTTTATGTCTTCACTCAACATCTTGTATTTTTTGATGAATTTGATAACTAATTGGAGATGTAGCTCCATGGTTATGAAAAGGAGCATAAATAGGAGCTGATAGATGCATTTATGCTGATTGAAAATAGAAAATGTACGGCAGTTGCTGGATGATTGAAATAAAAAGAGAAAATGTCGAATACACTCAGCAGGTCAGGCGACATCTGTGGAAAGAATCAAAGATAATGCTTCAGTCAAAACCCCTTCATTGAAACTAGCAGAGGGCAAATGAGCTGGAGTCATAGAGTCCTACAGCATGAAAACAGGTCCTGCAGCCCAACATGTCCATGCCAACAAATATGCCCCATCTTAAGCTAGCCCTATTTGCCACTTTTGGCCCATATCTCTCTACACCTTCACTATCCATGTACCTTTCCAAGTGTTATAATGCCTCAACTACCTCCTCCTCTGATAGCTCATTTCATACACCCACCACCCTCTGAGTGAAAAAGTTGCCACTCAAGTTCCTATTAAATCTTGCCCCTCTCATTTTAAATCTAAGTCCCCTGGTTTTTGATTCCCCTATCCTAGGCAAAAGACTCTCTACATTCACCTTATCCATTCCCAATAGTTATCGTAAGTTGCGGAGAAGGTGATGGATAGAAAGGTTGGATAAATTGGATGTGCCTGGTGGTGTGTGGCCAGGGTTGCCGCAGAGACAAGGCTGTTGATGGAGTGCCTTGGTTGACGGATTATTGAGTGTTCCTTACACTATCGGATATATTCCTTTCGTTCCTCTCCAAGGCCATTGGGGAAGCGACATAAATCCTGACCTTGCGTGCAATGGCTGTGTTCGAAAATATGAATACATCCAAAAAAAATACAATGTTCATGGAGAATTCAACAAAGGCATCTCAGTGCAAATCCTGTTCATCCATCAGCATTGGCAATCTGACCAATCTCTTCATATTTGCATCCTTTTCAAAGCTGATTCCAGGACAATGAGACATGATGAGCGTTGAATCATGAATATACTGTATATGCGTGATTAGTGGAGAATGACCTCATGTGCCACAACATAATACTAATAAATTGATCATAATTACATTTGAGAGCATTAGAAAGATACAAAATGCTGGAGTAACACTGCGGTCAGGCAGCATCCCTGGAGAACATGGATAGGTGACGTTTCTGGCCGGGACCCTTTGAAACCATTATTTTTATTTAACTCTGTACAAATATAATTTTATAATCTTAAATACGAAACAAGTAGCAGCCACCTTCCCTGACTTGCCCCTAAACCTTGAAAAGCGAAGTTAGACACAAAATGCTGGAGTAGCTCAGCGGGTCAGGCAGCATATCTGGAGAAAAGGAATGTGGCATCCCTGGCCACACACCATCAGGCTCATCCAAATTATCCAACCTTTCTATCCATAACCTTCTCCGCAACCTACGATAACTATTGGGAATGGATAAGGTGAATGTAGAGAATATTTTACCCAGGATAGGGTAAAAGCAGAGGACCTAGATTTAAAATGAGAGGGGCAAGATTTAATAGGAACTTGAGTGGCAACTTTTTCACTCAGAGGGTGGAGGGTGTATGGAATTCCGTTTTGAGTCGAGATCCTTCTTCAGTCTGATGAATGGTCTCGACCCGAAATATTACCGACTCCTATTCCTTTATTCCTTTTCTCTAGAGATGCTGCCTGACCTGCTGAGTTACCCCAGCATTTTGTGTCTATCTGCTGTGTAAACCAGCATCTGTAGTTCCTTCCCACACATTGAAAGGAGAAGTGTTTGTTTTCCTTTTAACCTGATAATGGGCATTGAAGCCATTCTTCAGTTAGTCTGCTTCTTTAGTTTAATATCAGGTAGTGCATCTTTGGTGTGCCACGTTGACCAGATGGTTAATAACCTGAGACATGCTTGAAACACTTTGGATATAATGATGGAAGAAAGAAGGTTAAAATGAAATGTCCATTAACGTTGTTTAAATTTTGGAATTGAATTATGGACAGAATGACAAAGGAGTTAAGTGAATAATCATCGTCCTATCGTAAACCCTTGCCTGTGTTCACCTGATCTGCCATGAGTTGTCCTGCCCCTCCACTCTTCTAGCTTTTCTAGAGGGAAAGCAGAGAATGGGGATGAGAGGGAAAGATAGATCAGCCATGATTGAATGGAGGAGTAGACTCGATGGGCTGAATGGCCTAATTCTACTCCTATGACATGAACTTGTGAAGCTTTCTTTGCCCCCAGCTCTGCAATCAGTCTGAAGGGCCCCCGACACAAAACACCACCTATCCATGTTCTCCAAGAATGCGGCCTAACCTAGACACAAAGTGCTGGAATAACCCAGTAGGACAGGCAGCATCTCTGGAAAGAAAGAATGGATGTCGTTTTGGGTCGAGACCCTTATTCTGAAGAACGTCACCCATTCCTTCTCTCCAGAGATGCTTTCTGACCCACTGAGTTATTCCAGCACTTTGCGTCTCTCTTTGGTTTAAACCAGCATCTGCAGTTCCTTCTTACACAATGTGGCCTAACCCGCTGAGTTACTCCAGCATTTTGTGTTTTTCCTACTTCAGACTGAAGAACGGTCACGACCCGTCCCTCTTCTCCAGAGATGCTGCCTGACCCGCTGAGCTACTCCAGCTTTTTGTGTCTATCTTCGATTTAAACCAGCATTTGCAGTTCCTTTCTACACAATATACCAATTCTAAAAGGCACCGCATTTGTCTTTTATTGAATTCCAGTTACGTAGTCGTATCTGCGTCAAGCTAAGACGATGCAACATCATGTTTGACAACAAAATGGGTGGTGTGAAGGCCGAATGATTAAATCAGAAGTTTCAGTGATTAGAAAATATATTGGAGGTTATGGTGCTCTGAAGGTTTCAAATCCATGATGGTCCCTTAACTCCGTGAACAATGAGTCAATTTCCTTCGCTGAGCTGTGCCGAAAGGATTTCCAGACAAAACACTGCAGACAATGTCTACTCAATTATGGGATTTCAGAGATCAAAACGAGTGGATGGACGGGCTCTTCAAATCTGAGACAAAACTGACTTTCTGCTCTCCTCGCACAGAGCTCTTCCCTTTTCGACCGACGGGCCACTGGTTTTGAAGGGAGAGAAGGGCCCACCCAAAGCACTTTTCTGTAAGAGATTGCTTTTGTTTACTACGGGCGATCAGAGAGACTGATTAAAGTAACAGTCTCCATCTGCTGACTACTGATGTAATCATTACATTGCAGGGTTGGTTTTGTGAAGCTTTTAATACTTAAGACTGTAGTTAAAGGATTTTCTATATCACTGTCGGATGATTAATATCAGACTTCCCTTAAAAGAAACACAGCCATTTAGTTTGTGTTTTTAGGGACAAGTTTTGACAAGACCTGCCAGCAGAATGCACCTGATGACTTTCTGCAGGTCAGATATTATCAATCTCGCTCTTTCTCCTTTCTTCAAAGTATAGAGTTGTTTTTGATTGAAAAATTGTGCCTGAAGCAAGTCTTCAAGTTAATACGTATCATGTTGCCCTGAGGACTGGAAGACTGCATGAGTCATGACTTACTCCTTCCTGGTGTCCATTTGACAAACGCTAGCACCATTTGCAATTCACCATTGCCGGATGGATATATTTTAGATAAGACACAAAATGCTGGAGTAACTCAACGGATCAGGCAGCATCTCTGGAGAAAATGAATAGGTGACATTTTGGGTCGGGAACCTTCATCAGATGGTCTTCAAAAGATCGGTTCTGACCCGAAATGTCAACTATTCCTTCTCTCCAGAGATGTTGCCTGACCCGCTGAGTTACTCCAGCATTTTGCGTCTATTTTCAGTACAAACCAACATCTGCAGTTCCTTCCAACACAGATATATTTTATTTTCCCCATTTTGAGGGGGCTGCCTATTGCTACATGCCCTGGTAATTCTACTATGTTTTGTCTTCTTGAATATCCATTTTCTCTCTTTTATATGAATAATCTGTCATGGAAACAAGTTGAAGTGGCAGAAAAGAAATGGTAAATACTTCCCTACTAATTAACAAAATATTTCAATTTAGTTTAGAGATTTAGTGCGGAAACAGGCCATTTGGCCTAGACTATCCATGCCGACCAGCAGTCCCCACATACTAACACTAACCTAAACACTAATTTTACACTTATACCAAGCTAATTAACCTACAAACCTGTGCGTCTTTGGAGTGTGGGGGAAACTGGAGCACCCTGGAGAAAACCCATGCAGATCACGGGGAGAACATACAAACTCCGTACAGACAGCACCCATAGTCAAGATCGAACCCGGGTCTCTGAAGCTGTAAGGCAGCAACTCTACCTCTGCGCCAATGTTCCGCCTCAATTTCTCCTCATTTCATCAACCTGACTTGGTACTTTAAATATTATCGTTCACAAGGTGACAGCTAAGGAGACTCGGCTTGATGCATTTCCGCTCCTCTGGGTCTCCAAAGGAGTTTAGTTTATATAACATCTCGCTTGACCTCAAGATTCCAATGTTACCAGCCACACTTTCTCCTGTCTCTCCTCTCTTCTACCTTTCTCCCCCCCTCCCCAAACCACAATCAATATGATGAAGGGTCCCGACCCGAAACGTCACCTCATCCACGTTCTCCCGAGATGCCGCCTGACCCACCGAGTCGCTCCAGCATTTTGTATCTTTTTGTTGCAACCCAGCATCTGCAGTTCCTTGTTTCTACACATATGATTGTTGTATATTTTGATGCAAGATATTTTATGTGATTACATTTACATCAGCTTTATGTAGTCTGTCCTATCATCCCACAACTTTAATACAGCACAAAACATTTCAGATTTTTACTCACTAATAAGGCTGAAATACCTTTCCACATAAAATGGTTTGATATGAAATTATATTGTTAATTATTTTAAAATTCTGAATATTAATATCCTAATTCCAATGACTTTTAATTTGCAGCAGGTTTTGAAACTGAACTCACTGGCAAACTACCTGAGTACAAGGAGTTTGTAACCACAAAGAGAATACACCTGGCTTCCAGATTCCTTTTGACGTGCCTAGTGATGATGTACTAAGATAATAGCAGGATACGAGATATGGGCTGAGACTGTATGACTCCATGCACAGCACTGAGCTGCAGTTTGTGTCTAGTTGCTTAATCACTGGACCTTCTCTCAATATCTCACTTCATCCGTGGAGTAGCGATAGATTTCATTGTCTGATATGGAAACCAATACTGAGATGAGAGATGCTGAATCGTGTGCAGCACAAAAGCGCGGTTACAAACTTTCAGTACGTCTCCCTAATGTCATTACTATGTCCTGGGAACATCATTGATAGATCCCATGATTTTATTTCAAAAGCTTCCAAGAATTCCAAACAATAGCCGTGAGAATGGCTACGTGTAATGGAATCCTGAAGCTGCATGATGATTCCGTTATTATTAAGCACAAGCAGAATTAAGCTTATGTGTTGAGATGAGGTATTTCCCATGAAGGGAATAGATAGGGTGAACGCACAGTCTTTCACCCGGAGTCGGAGAATCAAGAACCAGAACATAGGTTTAAGGTGAGAGGGGAAGGATTTAATCGGGACCCGAGGGGCAACGTTTTCACACACAGGGTTGTGGGTGTATAGAACGAGCTGCCAGAGGTTGTAGATGAGGCATGTGCTATAACTGGATTTAAAATACATTTGGACAGGTACATGGATAGGAAAGGATTAGAGGGATATGCGCCAAATGCGGACAGGATCAATGATATCACAATAGCGTTCAGTCAAAGCTTTATACACTATATGTCCAGCTTCAGATACTGCTCAATTCACCCTATTTCACTTACCTATCAATTTAAATCAAACTTTGCATGCTTCATCCCTCCTCCATAGACCAGGCAATGACTCATTGGCACATCTCAAAATTGCATCAAATCTCCCATTTATTCAACCATAGGTGCAAAATCATGCCAACGTATTGTACACAACTCATTCCCACAAAAAAAGACACAAAGTAACTCAATAACAAGTCAGGGAGCAGAGCAACCAGCTGAGTTACTCCAGCACTTTGTGCCTTTTTTCAGTAAACCAGCATCTGCAGTTCCTACAGTGTCTACTCGTTGACACACTCTCGGCTCCCAGGATGATGTAGCCAGTATGGTGGAGCTGTATCTCCTGGCACTCGTGGACAATCTTCGTGATGCGGGGTCATGGGGAGAATGGGGTTGAGAGGGAAAGATAGATTAGACATGATTGAATGGTGGAGTAGACTTGATTTGCCAAATGGCCTAATTCTGCTCCTAGAACCTATGAATACTGGCCATTATTGGGATGGCTGTTGCTATGCAGAAATTAGGCCTGAGTCAGAAAGCTATTAAGTCACATGGCTCTGCCTTTTTCAGCAGCTTGGAAATCTTACTGGAGCCTTTCAGGTCATGTAACACACTCATAGAAATGATGCGCCTTTACATTGCATGTGCATGCTTTCATTTCTGTCCCCGTGTCATGCTCTTTTACAGCATTGGCAGAGAATTTGTCAATCTGATTCTGAAGCTCATCAGCGTTAAACATTCTCAGTCCCACCAGGTTCTGTCCTAGGAGTTAAAGGGCATGTCCCACCTGACGATTTTTTCGGTGACTGTCGGCATCATTGACTGACGTATTAGGTCACTGAAAAAGTCGCGGCGTGCTGCGGCACGATGCGGTGGTGACGCGCGTGACAACGTATTGACGCGCGGTGTACCCTCAAGTGTCGCAACATTTTTTTTTTCGCCGCTGGGTTTTGAAATGTTCAAAACCTTTCAGCGACCCTGATATGTCAATCAATGACGCCGGCAGTCGCTGAAAAAAATCGGCCAAGTGGGACAGTCCCAGCCTGCTGCTGCGAAGCCAATTACAGTAGTTTAGTTCAGTTTAGTTTAGTAGTTTAGTTTAGTTTAGTTTAGTTTGACATACAGCATAGAAACAGGCCCTTCAGTCCACCGAGTCCGCACCAACCTGCGGTCCCTGTACACTAGCACTATCCTACACACCAGGGACGATTCACACTTTCACCTATTTATCTACAAATCTGTACGTCTTTGGAGTGTGAGAGGAAACCGGAGCTCCCGGAGAAAACCCAGGCGGACACAGGGAGAACATACAAACTCCTTACAAACAGCACCTGAAGTCAGGATCGAATCCGGATCTCCGGCGCTGTAAGGCAGCAACTCTACCGCTGCGCCACCATAGCGCCCAGTGGGTTCCTTTTTATATCTTCTCTCCTTCACCATCCTGCTGCCTAATTTCCCCGGCTCCAACATCTGACATACAGATTCACTGGTCATATGGCCACCACCCATGTATCACAAATCAGTGCCAGAGTCAGAGAGTGATAGAGTCATACAGCGTGGAAACGCTACTTGCCCCCACACCGGCCATCATGTCCCGGCTACACTAGTCGCACCTGCCTGCGTTTGGCCCATAACCCTCTAAACCTGTCCTATCCACATAACTGTCTAATTATTTCTCAAATGTGCCGATTCCTTCTTCGAGTGAACCTAGTCTCAAATACCCCTATCTAGCTTCAAATGGCTAAACGTAGAACCAGACTCCACCCCAACTCCCTGGATTGCATTCCATTTACCCTTTTTCTGTCCAATTCACTAGATCCTCAATAACTTCCTGCAGTCTAAAGCTTCTCGTCTCAATGTCAACCACGGCTAATGGATGTAACATCTGCAAACTTATTTACTGTAAATGGCCCCATTTAGATCTAAACCATTTATATTACCAATAGCAAGAAACTGATTATTAAGCCTTGTGGAATCTCGGCGGTAACAGCATTCCAGTCACAAGAGCACCTGCCAACAATTATCCTTTCCTCCTGCCACTGAATCAATTTTGGATGCAATTTGCAATTCTCCATTGGATCCCATGGGCTTTTACCTTTCAGACCAGTCTTCCTTCCATAAGAGACACAAAAAGCTGGAGTAACTCAGCGGGACAGGCAGCATCTCTGAAGAGAAGGGATGGGTGACGTTTTGGGTCGAGACCCTTCCTCAGACTAGGGAACCTTGTCAAAAAGCCTGGCTAACGTCCATGTCGACTCCATCAAAATCACTTCACGACCCTCTCCGTAACATCCTGACAAAACGTGATCCAATTAATCACGGACACAACCTTCCCTTGATATCTCTGTGTTGACTGCAAATGACAAAAGTCAATCTGCAGATGATGGGAATCTGAAACAAAAAAACAGGAAACGCTGGATACACTCAGCAAGTCAGGAAGCTCTTAGATCCTAGGAATGATTGGGTTAATATATGATGAGCGCTTGATGGCACTGGGCCTGTACTCGCTGGAGTTTGTAAGGATGAGGAGGGACCTCATTGAAACGTACCAAATAGTGAAAATGCCTGGATAGAGTGGATGTGGAGAGGATGTTTCCACTAGTGGGAGAGTCTAGGACCACAGGCCATAGCCTCAGAATAAAAGAAGGTGAGGAGGAATTTATCCTAATTTAGAAAGGATTTAGAAAGGAGATGAGGATGAATTTCTTTAATCTGTGGAATTCTGATGAATCTGTGGAATTCATTGCCGCAGACAGCTGTGGAGGCCAAGTCAATGGATATTTTTAAGGTGGAGATTAACAGATTCTTGATTAGTAAGAGTGTCAGGCTTTATGGGGAGAAGGCAGGAGATTGGGTTTGAGATGTAAAGATAGACTGAATGGGGGAGTAGATTTGACGAGCCAACTGGCCTAATTCTGCTCCTACAACTTATGAACTTATTAAACAGAAATAGAATTAATGGTTCAGGTCAAAATTCCTTTGTCGGAACAGTGCCGTCATCTTCCTTAGTTATGAGGACACCAGCAGAAGTGTCATTAAGAAACTTACTTACATTCCCACATCAACCCACAGGTTACTTTTTCTACTTATAAAACATCTTTAGATTTTCTTTGATTTTAGATTTTGTCCATACCCTCTGATTGCTTTCCTCGCTTTCACTCTTACTCTTATACCTTCTATGCGCTTCCACGCTTACTGTTGTATTATTTCTGTGCGTCTGCCATGTGCTTCAATTTATCACCTCTTTATTTAGTTATTGGACCTTCCCATAGTTCAATTAGTTTTTCAAAGCACTTTTACCCATTATCTGTTTCAAGTTTAAACATCTGCAGCTCTGTAGGACTTTGGTTAGGCCGCGTTTGGAGTATTGCGTGCAGTTTTGGTCGCCACGTTGTAAGAAATACGTGGGTGCAGAGGAGGTTTACCAGAATACCGACTAGATTACAGGGTTTCAGCTTCAAGGAGAGGTTGGATAACTAGAATTGTTTTCTCTGGAATGTCGGAGGTTGAGGGGAGACTTGACTGAAGTTAAAAAAATTATGTGAGGCCTAGGTAGAGTCAAAAGCTTTCTCCCGAGGTGGAAGTGTCCAACACTAGAGGGCACAGCTATAAGGTGAGAAGGGAGCAGTTTAATGGAGATGTGCGGAACATGTTGTTTTACACAGAGAGTGGTGGGGGCCTGGAAGGCAATGCCAGGGGTGGTGGTGGAGGCAGATATATGAAAGTGGCATTTAAGAGGCTTTTAGATAGGCACATGGAAGTGCAGGGAATGGAGGGATGTTGATGATATAGAGGCAGATGAGCAGTTTAACTTGGCATCATGTTCAGCACAAACATTGTGGGCTGAAAGACCCAGTCCTGTGCAGTACTGCTCTATGTACTATAATAGTAAGTTTAAATGAGAACTTACCAGTTCGAAGTTTGATCTGTATTTTATGAGGAGTTACGATGAGGGATTATGTGAAGACCCCGTCCAGCACGCATGTGCGACATTCTTCAAAGCAGCGGTGTGGCACAACGATTTAAATAAATATAGTAAAGAAAAAATAAGAACTTAATTACCAGTTGATCTGTATAATAGAGGGTGGGAGCGGAGGGCACGTAATCCCTCATCGTAACTCCTCATAAAATACAGATCAAACTTCGAACTGGTAAGTTCTCATTTAATCTTACTATTTTATTTCGGAGTCATGTGAGTGACTACGTGAAGACTTCAAAGCTCTCTGATTCCGAACCATGTACCAGCTCATGCTTCACTCACTGTCTGAAGACCTTTGAGGAGGAAGTATGTTATCACAATCAACTATAACGTGTTTGTGAACAAAAAAGGTTTATTAATAACAACAAAAAACAGAGAGCTCCCCCGGGCTTAAATTAAATATTATCTGCAGACTCTAAAATTCTGTCTGCAAATGTAGCAGGTTCTGCCAGCGGCTTATTATAAAACCTTTGGAAAGTTCTTTCCGAGGACCATTTGCTCTGGCCAGAATATGGTCCATAGGCACGTCCATTCGTCTAGCCGCCGACGTGGATGCAGCCCTGGTGGAGTGAGATTTGTAAACATTAGTGTTGACTCCCGCGGACCTAAGCACCAGCTTGAGCCACCTTGAAATGGTTTGGCTCATCACCTGACCATGGGGCTCTTGTGGCTTATCCATAAGGCTTTTTCTCTCCCTCTTAAGTTGTATGTTGTGTCTATGTTAATGGCGAGATGGGTCTTGGCACACAGCCGTGGGTCAGATGAATATGCCCGGAACTCCATGACTGGAGGCGTGGTTCCTGGTCTAGTTTGTTTGACCAGACCCTGAATATGGAATGTGATACAGTCCAATGACTTTGTCATGCTGTCCAGCCTCAGAAGGTGGAGGGACTGTACCCTTTGAGCTGACACTAGTTCCATGAGCATGACTGATTTCAGGGTAAGTTGTTCCAGCGTGAGTGACCTGGGTGGTGGCCATCCCCTAAGGTACGTCAGCACAATGCTGACATCCCAGATCTGAGTGTACCTTGGTCTGGGGGAATTAGTGTTAAAAATACCCCTCATGATTTTGACCACCAGTGGATGGGACCCCAAAGCCTGTTGCCTGCAGCTGGAACCAAATAGCCTGACAACGCACTCCTGGCTGTATTGACGACACTGTAGCTGAGTCCATCCCGTTGTAATCCAACCAGGAACTCCACAACACTGGTAGCTGTTGCTGTTGTGTAGGCTGTTTTGGAGCAATACCGTTCCCATTTCTGTATGTTGGTCAGGTATTGTCTCCTGGTGGACTCCCGGTGGGATGCGGTCATCATGTTGATGGCGTTCTCAGACAGTTCCAGGCCCAGTAGAGGTCTTTTTAGAATCTGCAAGCCAGGAGATTGACTCTGTCATGGCACGGGTGACTAATGCCTGACACTGGGTGGATTAATAATACTGGACTGCTGGGGAATTCCAACGGTGTTTCGACAGCCATGTCGAGGGCCACTGGGAACCATGGCTGTGTAGGCCAGTCGGGTTTTATCAAGATTCCTGAAGCAGATCCAATTGAATCTTGCGTAATACCCGACTGATGAGGCAGAAGGGAGGAAAAGCATAAAATAAAATTTTCCCCCAATGCAGCGTGAATGCATCAACTGCTGCTGCCTCAGGGTCTGGTTCCCAAGCAACATACGTTGGTACCTGGTGATTCAGCCTAGGTGCAAATAGATCGATATCTGGTGTGCCATATTGCTTTGTAATTTCAGCAAATACTTTGGGATTTAATATCCATTCGATGTTATCGTTAAATTTGCGTGACCTGGTGTCTGCCACTGTATTTTGCTTACCTGGTAGGTAAGTTGCTGATAACCAAATATGTCTTTCGACACACCATTGCCAGATAAGGTTGACCAAATTGTCACATGATATCGACTTTACACTACCTATGTGGTTGATATAAGCCACCACCGTGGTATTATCTAATTGCAACCAGACATGTGCGTGATGCGTATTAGATGAATATGCTTTTAAACCATAAAACGCACCCAACATTTCTAAGTAGTTAATACCCCGTGTCTGTAGGCAAGATGATTCAAAATTAGTCCATCTGCCCCCTGTGCTGGATTGCATGTTAGTTGCTCCCCAGCCCAAAGCACTGGCATCCGTTTGAATGGTTAATACTGGGTTGGTGATTATTATGGGACTGGAACTAAGCCTAATGTTCCTTGTCCACCATTGTAACTCTGGAATGGATTCAGCAGTTAAATTCATAGCTCAGTCAAAGTGACCTGCGTTTTTCTTTAGTGCGTGCACTTTTGCTCTTTGTAAATTTTGATAGTGCAAAGGCCCAAATTGTACAGCTGGAAAGGCTGCCACCATTTTCCCAATGACACTAGCTCCCTGCCGTATGGTTGGCTGATGATTAACCATTAGTTCTTTGCATGATTGTGCCAACTCTGATGCTTTCCCCTTCGGCAGAGTTACAATCATGCGAATAGTGTCAATCGTAAATCCAAGATAGTCCATGGTTGTGGACGGTGTCGAATTGGATTTATCTGGATGTATGACAAACCCCAAAGTTTCAAACAAACGTTTGGTGGCTGCTACTGCCAAAATGGCTGTCTCCAAGGTTTTTCCTACTATTAAAATGTCGTCTAAGTACACCATGACTATATGCTTTTGATTCCTCAATAATGCCAAGGCAGGTTTTTGTGAACAACCTTGGAGCTGAGGTTAACCCATTTGGTAAGGCTTTAAATTGCCATAGCTGTTTCATCCAGATAAACTTTAGGTATTTACGATGCTCCTTGTGTATGGGTACTGAGTAGTAGGCATCTTTTAAATCAATGCTTGCCAGAAAGTACCCTCTAGAAATCAATGGTCTGGCTGTTTCAAAAGTTTCCATCTTGAAATGTATATACTTAACAGACCCGTTTAAAGAAGTTAAGTCAATGATGATGCAACATCCACCATCTTTTTTAGTTTTAGTGAAAATATTAGACACAAATTCCAAAGGTTCATGTTTTATTCTTTCAATGACACCTTTTGCTAGTAGCCTCATCAGTTCAGCTTGACCTTCTTGTTTCTCTTTGACTGAGAGGGTGAATACCCTTTGGGGTATATGCTGAACTGGCGGCATGTTTTCATGAACAAAGTCAATTTTATAGCCATGAATGCTGCTGAGTATATATTTGTCATTAGTGATAGACTCCCACGTATACAAAAACAAGTGCAATCTCCCCCGTTAGTATAGAGCCCCTACTGCTCAAATGCTGAGAGGAACCAGATCCACCTACCTCCATGGTTACTGGTGCTTCTTCTGCCTCTTCGCTGGACGATGAGGTGTCTGCTGGGCTGTAGAGGGCTGCTGTTGATGTTGCTGTTGATGTTGATGTTGGGGGTGGCGCATTTTCCATGGGGTCCACTCTGAGCCCTGGTCTAAAAAAGGCTTACAGGGAATGGTGGCGTACCCCGAGCTTTCACCAGTCCCATATGGTAGTCGACAACTGGTGGACGCCGTGGGGTACTGCCGCCTGGGTTTGTTAGGTATTCTCGGTCCCAAACCTGCCCTCACGAGACCAAAGGTCTTGGACTCTTCCTCCAGGTCTTTCACCTTTTTTGGAAGGTCCTTTCCAAAGAGCAGAATTGGAGGTTCTGAACCCAGTGTTTTGCAAAGTCCTGCAAACTTAGGGTTGAGGGCAGGCTTGATGATTTCCTTCCGTAAATTGTTTATCTCATATTGAGTGGTGCACAGCAGAGCTAATGTATCTTGCTGATTTGTGGTGATGTCCACACCCTCTATGGACTGAGCATATGATGTTATTCCTGCTGTCAGGAGTTTTAGGGTTTTCTGGAGCTTCAACTCCAGGTTCCTGATGTTCTGCCCCAAATGTTCCCAAATTTGGCTGTTTACAGCTGGTGCATTCAATGATGTACAATTTTCTGGGGCTGTATATAATTCAAGAGCCTCATTGACCACCCGTTCTTGTAGGGGCTTTGAGGACAGGTGGTCAATGCTGGCTGCAAGTTTCGGCTCTAAAGTCCGACCCGCTCGTGGAGTGGCCATGTAGCAGTTGACCACACCCAGCAGCTCTTCCTGATCCTGTACACCCTGCGTACTCCGGACATCTTCAGCCAGCGACCCCTCTTCTTGACCAGCCCAGACCTGGTCGCCAATGCTGCCTTCTATAGAAGGTGAAGCCATGGTCATTGCCGTAAAGGGCACTGCGGGGGTGCCTGAGCTCCCTTGGGCGAGTCTGCTGCTGCTCTCTCAGCATATCTCGCTGGAGCAATTGCTCCATAAGCCGTTCCATTCGGCTTAGGCGGCTGTCTTTGCCGCTCTCGAGCGGTGAGGCATCTTCATCCGAATCGTCGGATACTACCGCCCGTTTCTGGCTGCAGGTACCTCCAGCCCGCTGCTCAGGCTGCACTAGTGGTGCTGGGCTCAGCTCGGTAGTCAATCCTGCCGCCTCTTGCCCCCCCCCCCTCCAAAGAACGCTCCTCAACGGGAGACGAACAGGGGCGAGCTACAGATTTCTTTCCTCTTGTCTTGCTCATTCTTCCTGGAACACAAAGCAGACCACAGAGAAAATACACACGGCCACGGTAAAACACTTACCTGTCGGCCCGACTTTCAAACTGTAGCGGGAGCACCTTGAACTCCCGTTCGTCGCGGGTGCACTGCATGAACGCTAATGTCACGCATGCGTGCTGGACGGGGTCTTCACATAGTCACTCACGTGACTCCGAAATAAAATTAAGTTGCAAAGTTGCAAACCTCTCTGCAGTTGCAAAGTTTGCAACTGCAGAGAGGTTGATAGCCTCGTTTGCAGGGAAGGTTTGTTAATGTCTTGTGTAAGAAGGAACTGCAAATTGTATCTATCTTCGGTTTATTAATGTCTTGTTGGCAGAAAAACGTACACCACCAGATTCGGGGACACTTTCTTCCCAACTGTTATCAGGCAACTGAATAATTCTACCACAACCAAAGAGCAGTGCTGAACTAGTATCTACCTCTTTGGTGACTATCGGACTATCCTTGATCGGACTTTGCTGGCTTTACCTTGCACCAAACGTTATTCCCTTATCATCTATCTATCTATACACTGTAAATGGATCGATTGTAATCATGTATTGTCTTTCTGCTGACTGGATAGCACACAACAAAAAGCTTTTCACTGTACCGTGGTACACGTGACAAAAAACTAAACCTTGTCCATTCCGATTCAGATGCACTCTCTTTCACACTGAAGTGGCTGGTTTTTAAAGTCACTCTGAAGCGGACTGTTAGGTTTCTTCGTTGTATCATCATCTTTGGAATGACAGTAACTGCTTAACAGCATCAGAAGCCTGAAGATCAATAGCAATAATAATAAAAAAAGCAGACCATCTCCTTGACAGTTACGAAGAATGCTGTTTATATGTGTTTGTGATGATTTTGGATTTATAATTTTTCAATTTTTCAACCGACTCTACAGATAAAGGAAGGAATTAGAAACTAATCACCCAAATTCATTTAAACATATTTCACAGCAACTTAAAGGAAATTACACAAAATTGCTTTTGGACGATTTACACTTCATGTAAGTACCTTTGTGCTTCCTCAGGGAATAATTTTCAAAAATAGGCTAAACAGATGGAAAGTTTCTGCAACTTTGAATATGAATGTTTCTGTTATGCTCTGTAATTGATGCCTTAACGGTGTTAAAACGCATGCCAAGATGCAGCAGATAGTCTAACTGCAAATTCTCCCTTATCCTTTTGTCCAAATATCACAGAATTAAATTGCTCAGGTGCCTCCCATTAACTAGTCAATTTGAACAATGTTTTAGCCAGAGTTTACGCAGTTGGCAGGTGTCATAATCTAGTTTAGTTTAGTTTAGAGATACAGCACGGAAACAGGTCCTCTGCACCAACCATTGTCTACACTAATCATAATCTCACGCCAACCTTTTCTCCCTCATTCCCATATTCCCTTTACCCTGTATCTGTACATTGTGGACGACTCGATTGTAATCATGTATAGTCTTTTCACTGACTGGATAGCACGCAACAAAAAAGCTTTGCACTGTGCCTCAGTACACATGACAATAATAAACTAAACCTGAACCTAACTTCCCCCAAACTCTCCAACCCCCACCCCCACCTCCCGCAGTTGATGAGAATGTGGATATTAATTACGGTTAACCCACTTGATCACAGGAAGAACGTGCAAACTCCACACTGGAAGTCAGGATTGAACCCAGCTCACCAGAGCACTGAGGCAACATTAACAACTGAGCCATTGTGTCATCCACCAAGCTGCATCACCCAAAGAATCCACATTCAGAACAGACTGTAAGTATCGATGTTGGATTCAGTTCCCTCATAATTCAGGACTTTATTTAGCAGCCCCAAACAACATTTCAGTTTAGTTTAGTTTGGAGATACAGCGCGGAAACAGACCCTTCGGCACAACGAGTCCAGGTCGACCCGCGATCCCCACACACTATCCCACACACACTGGGGACAATTTACAATTTTACTTCGGAGTCACGTGAGTGACTACGTGAAGACCCCGTCCAGCACGCATGCGCGACATTAGCGTTCATGCAGTGCACCGCGACGAACGGGAGTTCAAGGCGCTCCCGCTACAAATTGAAAAGTCGGGCCGACAGGTAAGTTTACCGTGGCCGTGTGTCTTTCTCTCTGTGGTCTTGTGTTCCAGGAAGAATGAGCAAGGCCCGAGGAAAGAAGTCTGCAGCTCGCCCCCGTTCGTCCTTCGTTGAGGAATGCTCTTTGGAGGGGGGGCAAGAGGCGGCGGTTATAACTACCGAGCCGAGCCCAGCACCGCTAGTGCTGCCTGAGCAGCGGGCTGGAGGTACCTGCAGCCGGAACCGGGCGGTAGTGTCCGACGTTTCGGATGAAGATGCCTTACCGCTCGAGAGCACAGGCAGCCGCCTAAGCCGCATGGAACGGCTTATGGAGCAATTGCTCCAGCGAGATCTGCTGAGAGAGCAGCAGCAGCCTCGCCAAGGGAGTTCAGGCACTCCCGCAGTGCCTTTTACGGCACTGGCCATTGCTTCACCTTCCTTTGAAGGCAGCATTGGCGACCAGGTCTGGGCTGGTCAAGAAGAGGGGTCACTGGCTGAAGATATCGGGAGTACGCAGGGTGTACAGGAACAGGAAGAGCTGCTGGGTGTGGTCAACCGCTACGTGGCCATTCCACAAGCGGGTCGGCCATTAGAGCCGAAACTTGCAGCCAGCATTAACCACCTGTCCTCTAAACCCCTACAAGAACAAGTGGTCAATGAGGCTCTTCAACTATATACAGCCCAGGAAATTGTACATCTTTGAATGTACCTGCTGTCAATAGCCAAATTTGGGGACATTTGGGGCAGAACATCAGAAACCTGGAGTTGAAGCTCCAGAAGATCCTTAAATTCCTGACTGCAGGAATAACATCTTATGCTCGGTCCATTGATGGTGCGGACATCTCCACAAATCAGCAAGACACATTAGCTCTGCTGTGCACCACTCAATATGAAATAAATAATTTGCGAAAGGAGATTATCAAGCCTGCCCTCAACCCTAAATTTGCGGGACTTTGCAAAACACCGGGGTCAGAACCTCCTATTCTGCTCTTTGGGAAAGACCTTCCAAAAAAGGTGAAAGATCTGGAAGAAGAATCCAAGACCTTTGGTCTCGTGAGGGCAGGTTTTGGGACCGAGCAGACCCAACAAACCCAGGCGGCAGTACCCCATGGCGTCCACCAGTCGTCGACCACACTATGGGACTGGTGAAAGCTCGGGGTCCGCAACCATTCCCCGTAAGCCTTTTTTAGGCCAGGGCCCAGAGCGGACCCCATGGAAAATGCGCCACCCCCAACAACATCGAGATCAACATCAACCCTCTACAGCCCAGCAGATGCCTCATCATCCAGCGAAGAGGCAGAAGAAAGCACCAATAACCATGGAGGTAGGTGGGTCTGGTTCCTCTCAGCATATGTGCAGTAGGGGCTCTGTACTAACAGGGGGGAGATTGCACTTGTTTTTGGATGCATGGGAATCCATCACTAATGACAAGTATATACTCAGCAGCGTTCATGGCTACAAAATTGACTTTGTCCATAAAAATTTTCCACCAGTTCAGCATATACCCAAAAGGGTATTCACCCTCTCAGTCAAGGAGAAACAAGAGGGTCAAGCTGAACTGATGAGGTTACAAGCTAAAGGTGTCATTGAAAGAACAAAACATGAACCTTTGGAATTTGTGTCTAATATTTTCACTAAAATCAAAAAAGATGGTGGACGACGCATCATCATTGACTTAACTACTTTGAACAAGTCTGTCAGGTATATACATTTCAAGATGGATACTTTTGAAACAGCCAGACTATTGGTTTCTAGGGGGTACTTTCTAGCAAGCATTGATTTAAAAGATGCCTACTACTCAGTACCCATACACAAGGACCATCGAAAATATTTAAAATTTATCTGGATGAAACAGCTATGGCAATATAAAAGCCTTACCAAATGGGCTAACCTCTGCTCCAAGGTTGTTCACTAAAATCTTAAAACCTGCCTTGGCATTATTGAGGAAACAAAAGCATATAGTCATGGCGTATTTAGACGACATTTTAATAGTAGGGAAAACCTTGGAGACAGCCATTCTGGCAGTCGCAGCCACCAAACGTTTGTTTGAAACTTTGGGGTTTGTCATACATCCAGAAAAATCCAATCTTACACCGTCCACTGCCATGGACTATCTTGGATTTACGATAGATACTGTTCGCATGATTGTAACTCTGCCGAAGGGGAAAAGCATCAGAATTGACGCTATCATGCAACAAACTCATGAATAAACATCAGCCAACCATACGGGAAGTAGCTAGAGTTATTGGCAAAATGGTAGCAGCTTTCCCAGCTGTACAATTTGGGCCTTTGCACTATCAAAATTTGCAAAGAGCTAAAGTGCATGCACTAAAGCAAAACTCAGGTCACTTTGACCAAGCTATGAGTTTAACTGCTGAATCCATTCCAGAGTTACAATGGTGGGCAAGGAACGTAAGACTCAGCTCCAGTCCCATAATGATCACCAACCCAGTATTAACCATTCAAACGGATGCCAGTGCTTTGGGCTGGGGAGCAACTAACATGCAATCCAGCAGATGGAGTAAATTTGAATCATCTTGCCTACAGACACGGGGTATCAACTATTTAGAAATGTTGGGTGCGTTTTATGGGTTAAAAGCATATTCATGTAATACGCATCATGCACATGTCCGGTTGCAACTAGATAATACCACGGTGGTGGCTTATATCAATCACATGGGTGGTGTAAAGTCGATATCGTGTGACAATTTGGCCAACCTAATCTGGCAATGGTGTGTTGAAAGGCATATTTGGTTATCAGCAACTTACCTACCAGGTAAGCAAAATACAGTGGCAGACACCAGGTCACGTAGATTTAATGATAACATCGAATGGATGTTAAATCCCAAAGTGTTTGCTGAAATTACAAAGCAATATGGCACACCAGATATCGATCTATTTGCATCCAGGCTGAATCACCAGGTACCAACGTATGTCGCTTGGGAACCAGACCCTGAGGCAGCAGCAGTTGATGCATTCTCGCTGCATTGGGGGAAAATGTTCTTTTATGCTTTTCCTCCCTTCTGCCTCATCAGTCGGGTATTGCGCAAGATTCAATTGGATTCTGCTTCGGGAATCTTGATAATACCTGACTGGCCTACACAGCCATGGTTCCCAGTGGCTTTCGACATGGCTGTTGAAACACCGTTGGAATTCCCCAGCAGTCGACAGTTATTAATCCACCCAGTGTCAGGCATTAGTCACCCGTGCCATGACAGAGTCAATCTCCTGGCTTGCAGATTCTAAAAAGACCTCTACTGGGCCTGGGACTGTCTGAGGACGCCATCAACATGATGACCGCATCTCACCGGGAGTCCACCAGGAGACAATACCTGACCAATATAAGAAAATGGGAACGGTATTGCTCCAAAACAGGAACTACCTACACTACAGCTACAGCCACCAGTGTTGTGGAGTTTCTGCTTGGATTACATCGGGAAGGACTCAGCTACAGCGCCATTAATACAGCCAGGAGTGCGTTGTCAGCTTATTTGGTTCCAGCAGCAGGACAACTGACTTTGGGGTCCATCCACTAGTGGTCAAAATCATGAGGGGCATTTTTAACACCAATCCCCCTAGACCTAGGTACACTCAGATCTGGGATGTCAGCATAGTACTGACGTACCTTAGGGGATGGCCACCACCCAGGTCACTTACTCTGGAACAACTTACACTGAAATCAGTCATGCTCATGGCTCTAGTGTCAGCTCAAAGGGTACAGTCCCTCCACCTTCTGAGGCTGGACAGTATGACAGAGTCATTGGACTGTATCACATTTCACGTTCAGGGGCTGGTCAAACAAACTAGACCAGGTACCACGCCTCCAGTTATGGAGTTCCGGGCATATTCACCTGACCCACGGTTGTGTGCCAAGACCCATCTCGCCAACTACATAGACACAACATATAACTTAAGAGGGAGAGAAAAAGCCTTATGGATAAGCCACAAGAAGCCTCATGGTCAGGTGACGAGCCAAACCATTTCAAGGTGGCTCAAGCAGGTGCTTAAGTCCGCGGGAGTCGATACTAATGTGTACAAATCTCATTCCACCAGGGCTGCATCTACGTCGGCGGCTAGGCGAATGGATGTGCCTATGGACCATATTCTGGCCAGAGCAGGATGGTCCTCGGAAAGAACTTTCCAAAGGTTTTATAATAAGCCGCTGGCGGAGCCTGCTACATTTGCAGACAGAATTTTAGAGTCTGCAGATAATATTTAATTTAAGCCCGGGGGAGCTCTCTGTTTTTTGTTGTTATTAATAAACCTTTTTTGTTCACAAACAGGTTATTGTTGATTGTATAACATGCTTCCTCCCTCTAAGGTCTTCAGGCAGTGAGTGAAGCATGAGCTGGTACACGGTTCGGATTCACAGAGCTTTGAAGTCTTCACGTAGTCACTCACGTGACTCCGAAGTAAAATAGTAAGATTAAATGAGAACTTACCAGTTCGAAGTTTGATCTGTATTTTATGAGGAGTTACGATGAGGGATTACGTGCCCTCCGCTCCCACCCTCTATTATACAGATCAACTGGTAATTAAGTTCTTATTTTTTCTTTACTATATTTATTTCAATTGTTGTGTTTTCTGTGAATCCACACCGCTGCTTTGAAGAAATGTCGCGCATGCGTGCTGGACGGGGTCTTCACGTAATCCCTCATCGTAACTCCTCATAAAATACAGATCAAACTTCGAACTGGTAAGTTCTCATTTAATCTTACTATTTTACCAAGCCGATTAACCTACAAACCTAACTAACTGTATCCCATGGTAATTGGTATGAAATACATACTCAGCTAATTAATTAATTTTCAATAGAAATTTTATTTCAGGATTAATTAAATACATAATACACTACTTTAACGGGTTGTCTGGAATTATCACATTGCAACAAAGACTCTCCATTCAGTTTACCAGGAAAGGAAATCTGCTGTCCTGTACGTAACTCTGGAGCCATAACAATGAGGTTGAGTCTAAACTGCCCTCAGAAAGGCCAAATGAACCACTCAGTGTAAAGGCCATTTGAGATGGCCAACTTTACCAGTGATGCTCTGCTTTAATAATAACAATAAAGTTCAGAACGACATAAAAGCTACTTCACATTGGAGATAGTAAACAGACCTTTGTTAAAATTAAAGTTGCAGTATGACTATTATATAACATGAGCTTAATGGAGAATAAACAGTCAAAATCAAAAAGACTGGAGAGCTTTATACAGTATATTTGCCATATGTTACGTTGTCAGGCGATCTTGTCTAAAGTAACCGTGTTGTTCACTAAAGCCTTTTTTTTAAACTTGAGAATATGAATTCAAAATGTAACAGTAGTGAGCCTGGCGGACTCTCTCCCAGGAGAAAGAGTTGCTGGAAGGTAGCAATTGAATTGAATTGAATAAGTTTATTGGCCAAGTATTCACATACAAGGAAATTGCCTTGGTGCTCTGCCCACAAGTGACAACATGACATGCAGTGACTGTTAAGAATGATACATAAAACATTAAACATCAATAATAAGTATAATAAAGCACAGGCAGCCTGCTGCTTTTATATTTAAAGCAGCAGGCTGCCTGTGATCCGAAGAATAAAATACCAAAGTAAATGTTGATAGGGAGTGAGTTCTGGAGGCAATTTGGGAAGTAAGTTTGCAGTTGCGAACAAAATCTATACAAGGACTAACATGGGGAATCAAACCCAAAGAGGTTTATATGTAAGAGATTCCACCCACCTCACCCCACCTCTACTTACAGTCTGAAGATGGGTTCTGACCCAAAATGTCGGCCATTTTTTTTCTCCAGAGATGCTGCCTGACCCGCTGAGTTACTCTAGCACTTTGCGTTGTGTCTATCTCCAGTATAACCCTGCATCTGCAGTTCCTTCCACACACTATACAGAGGTTTGTATGTAGTTACAGAATAAGCCACACCGTGACAAATGTTTAATTTTAATAGCAAGACCAGTCCAGATATTATTGTAGACACCAATAATGTATCTATGGAATAATGCAGTAGCTCAAACTACTCCCAGCATAATCATGGACCAGTCTCACCCCGGCCACTCCCTCTTCTCTCCTCTCCCATCAGGCAAGAGTTACGCAAGTGTGAGTGTGTCCTGAACTACCCTTGGAAACCCTCGGACTATTCATTGTTACTTTATTGTCACATGTTCAGAGGTGCAGTGAATTTTTTTTTTTTGCATTCAGTTCAGTAAAAGTATTACTATACGTGGGCACAATCTTAGTTAAGTTCAAGTGTTTAAGAATAGTACACTGAGACAGAATACAAGAGTTGCCATATTTTGGCACCATTTTTCAAGATTCAAGTCTGAAAGTTGTCATAAATATAGAGTTCTTGACTTGGCCACATTGTCCTGGCACCGTTGCAGGGTTGGTCTGGCCAAGCCACGTTGCTGGTGTCTGCCCGTGTTGCTCCAGCGCTCCGTGCCACTGGAACGCCACCAGCAGCCCACTCCACCGACTCCTCGATTCGAACACATCCACCTGCGATTCTACATTGCCGCACCTTACCTCACCCGGCCACTGTTCAGTCTTTGTAGCCCTGGGATGCCTCCTGCAGTCTCCCTCGCAGGTAAGACCACCATCACTTTACTGCCACCTTTGTTTCCTCTTTTCCTCCAAGGAGATTACGTAGCAATGGATGTGGGACTGAGGCAGTGAATTGAGTGTAAATCACGTTGCTTTGGTCATCATTGAATGGAAGAGATTTAGTGATTTAGACAGAACAGGGATAGAGTTTACCTGATTCTTATCTTTCATTCCTCCTGCCTCCACATCCAACACATTTTCCGACAGTTTAGTCAGTGGGAGGTGAATCTGTGGAAGTCTTTGCCACAGAAGGCTGTGGAGGCCAAGTCAGTGGATATTTTTAAGGTAGAGATAGATAGATTCTTGATTAGTACATGTGTCAGAGGGTATGGGGAGAAGGCAGAAGAATGGAGTTAGGAGGGAGAGATAGATCAGCCATTATTGAATGTCGGTGTATACTTGATGGGCTGAATGGCCTAATTCTACTCCTATTCCTTAGGACTTTATGACACTGCCACCAGTTTCAACTCAATCCACCAATAGTCATATCTTCTCCTCCACGCCCTTTCTGTTTCCCGCAGAGACCACTCTCTTGCCCCGATTCGCTCATCTCTTCCCACCCTCTCCTCAGGCACTTTCACTTGCGACTGAGGAAGTGCAACACCTGTCTTTGTACCTCCTCCCTTACACTGAGGAACATAAACAGTCCTCCCAGGTCAGAGAGGTTTACATGCACCTCCACATCTGTCCACCTATCGCCTCATTCTGCCAGTTATCTCCTCTATTTCAGTCTTGAAGTCATCATTGAATGGGAGAGATTTAGTCATTCAGCTGATTTTTTCCAACCATCTAATTTGTATGCTCGTACTTCTTGGGAAACAAGATGTGCCACTCAGTGTGCAAATAATTGGAGGCCAAATATTTATAAGTAAAATAGCATGTTAATTTTCAAAAATTGCAAACGTAAGGAGGAAATTCTTCTTATAATTGCTATATGCACAAGATGAATAAATACTAATGTTGACTAATATTAAATGCTAATCCAATAATTGCAGTTTTTAGAAGTTTACTGTCTGCATAAACAGAAACTTAATAGCATGTTAAATTCTACAGAATATTAATTTGTTTGTTGTGGGGATGGAATGCAAACAGTTTCAATCTTTAAGACTAAATCTGAACTCTAACAGCGAAAAGATGTGTCACCATACTTCTTTCAAACTGATCAAATCATATTAATGCCATGAATAGACAGCAAAGAGATCCAAACCTCTCTGTTCCACATAGCACAGAATGACTGACTCCTTCTAATCACTTAAGTCTTGCCTCAACATTGACTGTCTATTGAAATTAGTTGCTAACATCTTCTTTCACTAGGCAGAAATTTCCAATATATGTATATACTTGAATTTTGTAACATAGAAAGAAGCAAACCATCACTCTTCTCATTCTTTGCAACTGGCTTTCAACGTTACGTAGCTTATTATATAATTTCCATCTCAATAGTTGTATTCGCTATCAGTCCCAAAGGAATGATTTGATATTCCCAATAATTGAAGTTTTGATAAATGCAGGCTCAGGAAAAATGGTACAAGGTGAAATTACTCGATTTCTGTTCTTTTGATGGACTACTGCAGATTCATTATATAGCAATGAACTAAATGGTATGTGTTTGTTTTCAGTTCCTGTTCAATAAACTGAAATATTAACTAACTGACCATTTATTTAACCATTCTGAGAACAGCAGTCAGGTATGTTAGTACACAATAGCTTGCCAGTTTTAATTTATTTCAAGGCCACAGACAAACATGCTTTTTTCGGGTCGGGATCCATATGATGAAGGGTCTAGACCCAAAATATCACCTAGTCCTTTTCTCCAGAGATGCTGCCTGACCCGCTGAGTTACTCCAGCATTTTGTGTCTATCTTCGGTGTAAACCAGCATCCGCAGTTCATTCTGACACATACTTATTTACTAGCATGGTTGCAAGCTTCAATAATGCATTGATCTAAACATGTTCAGTGAAGGATAAAGAAAAGCATTTAATCGAGAGCTTTCGCAAACCTTTGCTGGCATCTATGGTCTTGGGTTTCCAGGAGTACTGCATGAAGAGGTTGGATCATGACCACTATTTTAATACAAAGAGTAGAAGGTAGTATTGGGGAGTATCCCGAGAGCAAGCAAATCATGCTGTGATCCTTGGGCCGACCTAGGGAAGGTCAGATGGCACCGCTGGCCAGGATACAGACTGTGGAGTAGACTGGAGCCAAGGACCAAATGGAACCTTCAAAAGATTTCCAAGAACTAACCCTCTGCATGGCTGACTGTGGCATAGTGGTTGAGTTATTGGTACGAATTATAGATCTGGAGACACATGTTTAAATCGTACTCAGAAGCAAGGGAATATAAATTCAATTAATTAAACAATATTAAGCAAGTTTAAGAAACACTTGCTCAGATACATGGATAGGATAGGTTTAGAGGGATACTAGACCAAGTGCAGACCCGCTGGGTCTTTTCCCCAACGCGCGGTGGGGGAGGGGGGCTGCGGCTTCTAAGCAAGTTTAAGAAACACTTGCTCAGATACATGGATAGGATAGGTTTAGAGGGATATGAGCCAAACGTAGGCAGGTGGGACTGGCATAGATGGGGCATGTTGGTCGGCGTGGGCAAGTTGGGCCGAAGGGCCTGTTTCTATGCTGCATACCTCTATGACTAAAGATTGGACTAAATGCTGCTACCTATAATGGTAGCCATGAATATAATAGACTGCTCATACCATTTGATTAATTAATGGTATATCACCCTTACCCAATCTGGCCTATACTTGTAGTGAGAAAGAACTACAGATGCTGGTAATATTGAAGATGCTGGAGTAACTCAGCGGGTCAAGCAGCATCTCTGGGGAGAATCACCCATTCCTTCTCTCCAGAGATGCTGCTCGACCCGCTGAGTTACTCCAGCATTTTGCGTCCACCTGGCCAATACTTGACCTGACCCATCAATGTAATCTCCATCAAAGAGCCAGGTTCCAGGAGTAATGCAGAAGCCAATAAATGCTGACCACAGAAGCATTGTCCACGTTGCATGAAAAAATAAATTAAAACACAATATATCAGTGGCAGCTTAAAGAAGCCTCCTAAATCCACAAGCAGCTTCCAAGTCCAATACTGGAGAGGTAGCTGAAAGCAACAGCACAGCCATAGAGTTATAGAGCACGAAAACAGGCCCTTCAGTCCAGCTTGCCCACACTGACCAAGATGCCCCATCTACACTAGTTCCACCTGCCTACGTTTGGCCCATATCCCTCTAAACATTTCCTGCCCATGTACCTATCCAAATATATTTTAAATGTTGTAATTGTACCTGCCTCAACCACTTCCTCTGGGAGCTCGTTCCATACACCCACTTCCCTGTGTTAAAATAGAGCCTCGCGTGTTCCTATTAAATCTTTCCCCTCTCACCTTAAGCCCTTTAAACCACGCGAGAGTTGCGAGTGGAATGCTGTGAAAAGCTGGTTCTATCTGAGTGCCAAATAGTGTTTCCAAAGCTAAACAAACATGGTCCAATTTCAATCACATTGTTCTAAATGATCATTCCATATTGAACAACATAATTTCTTGCACATGATAATGTGACAAAAGCACTGTTTGTACTGTCAAGATTTACCATATTTCCTAAATACACAAAAATATTGAAATTCAGTTGAACTGCATTAAAAAATGTTGCATAATATTGATGAAATTCAAGGCCAGAAACTCTAATAGTACACTCTCTTGGTGTGCATTGATTTTGAAACCCATGAATGCTTTCATATCTAATGTGTGCATGTGTACATTTTGCCACAAGTTTAGTTTAGTTTAGTTTAGAGATACAGCGTGGAAACAGGCCTTTCGGCCCACCAAGTCCGCACCGACCAGCGATCCCTGCACAGGCCTACACACACTAGGGACAATTTACACTTACGTATATCAAGTATACAAACCCAAGCCAATAAACCTACAAAGCTGTACGTCTTTGGAGTGTGGGAGGAAACCGAAGCTCCCGGAGAAATCCCACGCAGTCACGGGGAGAATGTACAAACTCTATACAGACAGCACCCGTAGTAGGGATCAATCCCGGGTCTCCAGCGCTGCAAGCGCTGTAAGGCAGCAACTCTACTGCTGTGCCATCGTGCCGCCCTGTAACTTCCATAACATAGTTTTTTCTACTCTAGATCAATTTTTTATATAATATGAAATCAAACAACACAAACCATGTTATATGAATGCACAACAATAGACTCTCATTGAAGAAACTGTCCTATTGATGGGATCAGCATATATAACAGCTGGAATTGCATCTTCTTTGTTCTTTGAAATTGCCCTCGTGGGGAGTAATATTTTTCTATAACTTTGTGCATGTTATGTTATCATTTTATTTGGGTTGCTGTTAAATTCTCAAAGATTGGTCATTTCCGTGCCCTTGGGTGGTGTATCCCATCCCATGAGTAAACAAGAAGATTAATTTGAGGAAGAAAGAATCTTTAGCTGGAAAGTAGAAACATACATACAGTTATATATCAGTTAGCTTTTTACTTGGGAGATGTGGGAGTTTACATGGGAGTTTGTACATTCTCCCCATGACCTGCGTGGGTTTTCTCCGGGTGCTCGGTTTCCTCCCACACTTTAAAGACGTACAGGTTTGTTGGGTAATTGTTTTTGGTAAATTTATAAATTGTCCCTAGTGTGTGTAGGATAGTGTTAGTGTGCGGGGCCCACTGGTCGGCGCGGACACGGTGGGCCAAGCTCATGTTTCCGTGCTGTATCTCTAAACAAAATATCAATTGGCCATTTTCACCATTAAAGTCGATATTCAATAGTCTTTTTACAGAATAACATCCTTAACTGAAACTGAAGTAAGGCAGTTTTGAAATGGTAAGTATCCTTCAGTCCCAAAGGGTACAATCAACTGTGCATGGAACATTAAACGTCTGGGTCTGGTCAACCTGTACTTTATGGCACATGTGCTGCTTCTCCTAATTGAAGAGTATCTCGTCTTTTGTGGCTCGACCAATTTCCTCGTTCAAAGACAGTACCTCACAGCTTGAGTTATGCTAAATACAGTACCTAGAATTTAAAGTACTTTACAATGCATTTATTCATACGTGGCAGTCAGACATATTATTGCAGCAGAACACTGGACATTCTCTCCCCAGTGACACTAGCAATGCAATATACCAGCATCTGAATGGCATAATGACAAGAACTATTTTATCATACTCAAGTTGCTTCATCATATTCTGTTTCCTGCTCAGCATCTAAACAGAAAAATGTTTAAGTGTTGTGGCCACAATTCTCACTGACTGACATGACATTATATTCCATTAGAAATTAAATTTAAATCCATCAAAACAAATCTTCAAAAATGTTTGCTTTGCGGCCTCAGCTGCTGGCAGCCAAAGACCAAAGTTCCCTCTAGAAGTTGCTAAGATGGAAATGGTGTCGAGAAGATTTACGAGCATGTTGTCAGGATTCGAGGGCCTGAGCTATAGGGGGAGGTTGAGCAGGCTAGGACTTTATCCTTTGGAGCGCAGGAATATGAGGTGTATAAGATCATGTGAGGAATAGAAATGGTAAATGCACGTTTCATCATAGTAAGGACATAGTTTACGGTGAGGGGAGAAAGATTGAATAGGAACCTGAGCAGTAACTTTTTTTTACAGGGTGGAGGGTATATGGAACGAGCTGTCAGAGGACGTAGTTGAGGCAGACACTATCACAATGTTTAAGAAACATTTGTTCAGGTACATGGACAGGATAGATTTAGAGGGATATGGGCCAAACATAGGCAGATAGGATTAGTGTAGCTGGGGCATGTTAGTTGGCGTGGGCAAGTTGGGCCAGACAGCTTGTTTCCACGCTGTATGACTCTATGACTCCAAGTGAAATCTCTTTGCTTCTACACATCTCTTTCCTCTCTTGATTTGAATCTGAAATGTTGAATTGTTTACCCACCATCAGTGTGGGAGTAGCGTCACCTGAAAACAGTTCAAAGGATGGCTCACCAGCACCTTCTCAAGGGCAACTATGGTTGGGCAATAAATGCAGGTCCTGCCAGTGACATCCCTATCCTGAAAACTTAATAATTTAGCGAGGAAAGGTGGCAAACCAAACTACAGTACATATAGCCCAACAAAACAAAAAAGTGCTGGAGGAACTTAGAGGGTCGGGCAGCACCTGTGGAGGGAACGGACAGGTGACATCTCGAGCCGGAACCCTTCTTCAGACGGATTGGAGGGGAAAGGCTGGATCAAAAAAGATCTGTTGAGTTTCTCCAGCACTTTGGGTGTTGCTGAGGATTCCACCATCTGCAGTTCCGTTTGTCTACATATAGTCCAAGAGGAGTAGGAAGGAACTACTGGAGTAACTCTGCGGGTCAGGCAGCATCTCTGGAGAAAAGGATTCTTCAGAGACGCTGTCTGACCCGCTGAGTTACTCCAGCATCTGCAGTTCCTTCCTACACATTTGGCCTTTGGCATAATAGGCTGTCATTAGGATATAGATTAATTTCGATGCAAGTATAAATGTTGCTGATAAAGTATTTTCAGCAACTTTGATTGGTTGATTCAAAATACTGTAGCTGAGATTTTAAAGTAATTAGAATCTGACCATCAGGATCCCACAAACAACTGAAAATACTTTCCAAAATGTTTTTACCAATGGTTTATTCTCTAAAGGAGTCTTTTCCTAATGAAGTTTGATCAAACTTCTAAAAATATCCGGAATAAATTCACATGAGCACAGTTAAATATATCTACTGAATTGCTCTTCATTTCTTTTAGTACCTGCATATGTGTTTTAAAGGTCTCAGCTTATCGAAAAACCGTGGCCTCTGACTCTATCTGTATTGTGACTCATTATACAAGATTCTTAAGGGGTTGGACAGGCTAGATGCAGGAAGATTGTTCCCGATGTTGGGGAAGTCCAGGACAAGGGGTCACAGCTTAAGGATAAGGGGGAAATCCTTTAAGACCGAGATGAGAAAGACTTTCTTCACACAGAGAGTGGTGAGTCTCTGGAACTCTCTGCCACAGAGGGTAGTTGAGGCCAGTTCATTGGCTATATTTAAGAGTGAGTTGGATGTGGCCCTTGTGGCTAAGGGGATCAGAGGGTATGGAGAGAAGGCAGGTACGGGATACTGAGTTGGATGATCAGCCATGATCATATTGAATGGCGGTGCAGGCTCGAAGGGCTGAATGGCCTACTCCTGCACCTAATTTCTATGTTTCTATGTTTCTATGTTTATTGTGACTCATTAAACTGGATTTGAGTTGTATAGTCTTGTGGGCACTATATGTAACTTTGTAATTCACATACCTATATCAGAATATTGGTCCTTAGCTTCTAACACTTTCTCCACAGCAGACTTCAAATTATTTTCAAAAGCAAGGGGACATGTTTTAAAAGCTACGATGAAATAATATGTTTTTTAAGGAGGAATGGGATTTAATTACACACCAACTGAAATTCTATAATTTCTAAAGGTGAATTGAATCAAAGAGTAAAAGATAGAGGCGGGTTTAGGTTTAGGTTTATAATTGTCAGGTGTACCGAGGTACTGTCAAACATTTTGTTTAACACACTATCCAAACAAATCAGATATACCATACATGCGCATGGTGACGCAGCAGTAGAGTTGCTGCCTTACAGCAATTACAGCGCTGGAATATGACAATTTCCATATTGGAATATGGCAATTACAGCGCCAGAGTATGGGTGCTGTCTGTACGGAGTTTGTATGTTCTCCCCGTGACCCCGTGGATTTTCTCCAAGATCTTCGGTTTCCTCCCACACTCCAAAGTTGTACAGGTTAATTGGCTTGGTATAAGTAAGTGTAAATTGTTCCTAGTGTGTGCAGGGTAGTGTTAATGTGCAGGGATCGCTGATCGGTGTGGACACGGTGAGCCAAAGGGCCTGTTTCCACTCTGTATCTCTAAACTAAACATAGATACAATCAGTTCCAACTCACTAAGAGACTTCATTTAAATGTTAATAACGTTGTTTACATTTTGAAGCCAATTAATTAATTTTGCTCCTAGATTGAGAAGAAAATTGCAAATTGTTTATCCAGTGAAATGGACAAGATGGTGAACAATTAAAAGGGCAGAGGCCTGCCACTGATCTACAAGATCCCAAGTGTGCATTGAAAATTAGTGCAATTATAAATATTGAAATCATGCCCTTTTTTAGGATGTGAATGCCTTTTTAAATTGGTTGTTCATTGTAGTACTTGGTGTCTGAACCAATATTTTACTTTAAATGTCCCGACTAGCAGAATGTAAAAAGATTTATTGAAACCACTTCAAAGACCTTTTCCACAATTTTTCTTAGTTTGGAGTCAAATCACAACAGAATCTCTGTATATGTTAGATGGAAGGCAGGTCTTAACTGACTGAAACACTCCACCAAAAACAGGGTAGCACATCCTTGATAATTTGAGTATATGTTAAACCTTTGTATAGTTTAGTTTAGTTTACTTTTGTTTAGTTTAGAGATACAGCACGAAACAGGTCCTTCGGCCCACCGAGTCCATGCTGACCACTGATCCCCCACACACTAACGCTATCCAACACACTAGGGCTAATTTACAATTACACCAAGCCAATTAACCTACAAACCTGTGCGACTTAGGAGTGTGGGAGGAAACCGGCGATCCCAAAGAAAACCAACGCAGGTCACGGGGAGAACGTACAAACTCCGTGCAGACAAGCACCCGTTATCAGGATTGAACCTGGGTCTCTGGCGCTGTAAGGCAGCAACTCTATCACCGTGCCACCCTTTGGAGTAAGTTATGAATTCACAACAATCTGTATCAGTGATAGGAATGCTACTACTGAGTACAACAAAAAAGATATATTTTTCAGAAACTATCAGTAACCACACCTGTAGGCTTAATCTTCAGGAGTTTTTTAGTCAATCTTTCTGACTAAGAGATACTGTATAGTATATGAGGGTTTTTTCTTTTTCTTTTTTCTTTTTTTCTCTTTTTTTGTATGGCTTTGTAAATATTTGATTAGTGTATAAATGTAAATAATTTGGTGTCCATATAGCTGCTGGTGTACATATGGTGTACATACAGTTGCTAAATTTGTATAAGATAATTACAAGCAGTTGAATACGGGGTGGGAATTAATAAACTTTGGCTTCTTCCTGCTCCTTTTCGGACACATATGATTTCATTTATTTATAGATACTGTTTATGACATTTTATAAATATTCTTGTTTTGTTTTTTGTATGGTGTTTCACACTTGCTTTTTATTCTTTTATTCTGTTCGGAATAAAGAATTAAATAAAATAAAATAATAAAATTATAGCTGTTTTAATCAAGACTTATCTTCATAATTTCATTCTGTGTAAAAATAATCACTTTGATTACAACTTAACGGATATCTGGTTTGATAAATTATAGGAGATACAGCGTGGAAACAGGCCCTTCGGCCAACCGAGTCCACGATGACCATTGATCACGCATACACTTGTTCTATACTACACACGAGGGACAATTTATAAAAGCCAATTATCCTATAAACCTTTACATCTTGGGAATTGGGAGGAAACCGGAGCACTCTGAGAAAACCCACATGGCCACGGGGGGGGCGGGTGGGGAACGTACAAACTCCTTAGAGACAGCACCCGTAGTCAGGATCCAACCTAAGTCTCTGGCATTGTAAGGCAGCAACTCTACCGTAATTCTACCATCTTTAACTTAATTCTTAACAACTTCTACAAGGCAAATAAATTAACATTTAAAAGGAATAACTTAAATGTAAAGAGCATCATTTAACGTTTCATTGATTCCATTTCACTGAACTAATATACACCTTTGGTTAATTGCACATGTACAAATAATATAAATTGTTGTGTTCTATTGCAATTATCATCATGGTCATCACATCGACATTAAGGTGAAATAATTATGCTGATATGAATTTTCAGGTATGTTCAATTCACTGAAAATGCTTCATAAATGATAACGCAGCTCAAAAACTAATAATCAGAGGAGAATTGAGTTAGCATGCTACATAACAAGTTCGTTATTTTACTATATTGTACCCAAATTATAATGAAAATCTTTGTGTTTTCAAGATGTGTTTGGAAGGATTCATTTTAACTACAAGTTGCAGTGACATCTAGTGTTCATGAGCTACATAAAAACCTATTCTTTCATCGAGAGAATTTGAATAATAGGATGAGAATAAGTTGTTGTGGATGCTACATCATAGGAGAACTATAATAGTCTTGTAGATAGTGTAATCTAGATTTACCAAAATGATATCTAAACTCCACGGAAAGATTCCACAAACTAAGATTGGGAATTTAGAAGGTGATGGTTGAAGGATTAAAAGAAAAACAAAGTACTGGAGTAATTCAGCAGATCAGGCAGCATCTCTGGAGAACATGGATAGGTGATGTTTCAGGTTGGGACGCTTCTTGAGATTCTGGGCAGCACAGTGACACAGCGGTAGAGTTGTTACATTAGTGTCAGAGACCCGGATTCAATCCTGATCGCAGATACTGACTGTATGGAGTGTGTACATTCTCCCTATGACCACTTGGGTTTTCTCCAGATGCTCCCCTTTCCTTCCACATTCCAAAGACGTGCAGGTGTGTAGGTTAATTGACTTCTGTAAAATGTCCCTAGTGTGTACTATAAAACTAGTGTACGAGTGATTGTGGTCGGGGTGGACTTGGTGGGATGAAGGGCCTATTTCTGGCTGTATCTCTAAACTAAACTTAATTTTGTTTAGACACAAAGTGCTCGAATAACTCAGCGGGACAGGCAGCATCTCTGGATAGAAGGAATTGGTGATGTTTTGCGTCGAGATGCCTTTTCTGAAAAAGGGTCTCGACCCATTACTTCCATCCAAAGATGCTGCCTGTCCAGCTGAGTTATTACAGCATTTTGTGTCTACCTTCGGTGAAAACCAGCATCTGTAGTTCCTTCCTACACATTAACTCTGTTTAGACTATGTTACAACTATACAAGTCATTGGTGAGACCACACTTGGAGCATTGTATGCAGTTATTATAACATAGATACGGGAAAAATGTAATTAAGCAGGAAAGGATGCAGACAAAAAGATCATTAGGATGTTACTGGGACAGGTAGCCTTGAGTTATCGTCGTGGCTATTCCTCGAGGTCGAAGATGATGGTCTACGTTCTGTTGTTTTTATGGACTCTCAGGTGGCTTATGAGTCCAATCCTAGCTTTGCAGCTCACAGAACAAAGACGCCTGTGCGTGTGCTTGTTTAATGTGTACTTGATATTTATTGCACTCCAAGAAGTACATGGTCCTTCACAAATCAATCAACTAATTCCAATGGCAAGGGAACCAAGACGACTGGAGCTGATAGATCTGTTGCAGCCTTCACAGCCACTTAGTTCAAGATAACTTTGTCCACCTGATATGCCATTGAGGTCTTGCAGGTTGGATCGTTCTTAGTGTGGACCCTCATCCTTGACCTTGCAGCCATGAGTGGCCCAACCAGAAGCTGGTGCTTCCGATGGCATCGTTCTGGGAATCACGGGGTCACGCAAGCCTCTTCACCACGACAAGGTAAACGATCCAAAGAGGCCTTGAGTTATAAGGAGAGACTGAATGGGCGGGAACTTTAAAAACTTTTTTTTTTCCCCTAAAACGTTGGAACTTAAATGGTGAGCTTATTGATGTTTTTTAAATCACGATAAGGTGCATCGTCACAATCTTTTACCCAGGGCAGGAGAATGAATAACTGGAGGACATAGGTTTAAGGTGAGAAAGGGAAGATTTCTGGGGGGCAGCTTTTTCTATGGAGGGCATTGGGTATATGGAAAAAAAGACACGAGAAAGCTGTAAACGGGGGTTCAATTATTGAAAAGACATTTTGACAGAAGCATGGAAAGAAAAGGTTTAGAGGGATGTTGGCCAAGTGAAGGAAAATGGGATTAACTAAGGAGGATATCTTGTACGATATGGCAGGAAAATGGGATTAACTAAAATAGATATCTTGGTCGACTTGATTTAATTGGGCAGAAGGGCCTGTTTCCATGCTGTATAACTCTACGATACTATGTTGCTGGTTGACAATTCTTCAGTATGATTGATAAATGAAATACAGTTATTTCCCCTGTTAATAGAGGTCCTAAATTATTACAAAGGGTGCTTAGTGTTTTGGAAGATTTAGTGACAGCAAAATATCTAAGAATTCCCGTGGTCAAGTGCAATAGAAGTGCAGCCCAACAGTAAAAGAAATCTCTATATTAGAAACATTTCTATCATCCATTGAAGATTGTGGAAGATCAGAATAATCCTTTCCAAAGAGAGACAAAAAGTGCTGGTGTAACTCAGCGGGTCAGGCAGCATCTCCAGAGAAAAAGGATGGGTGATGTTTTGGGTCAGGACCCTTCTTCTTACTTCATCGGGTCCCGACCCGAAATGTCACCATATTCTTTTTCTCCAGAGATGCTGCCAGACCCGCTGCGTTACTCCCGCACTTTGTGTCTTTCTTTGGTATAAACCTGCATCTGCAGACCTTTGTTACGATTCTTTCCAAACGTTCTCTTGACTATACCACCATATTATTTACTTTTGTTTAATAACATATCTTTGCACCAATTACATCAAACAGGGGATGGACATCAGTGACCCCCATTTCTATTTGTGCATTCAATTTCCTTTGTGCAAACCCTAACGTTCAGTATGGTTACGTTTTCTGAAATTTTGATAACTGAAGACAGATGAATGTCATTCATATTTCTACAGAATATGGGCGGCACGATGGTGCAGCAGTAGAGGTGCTGCCTCACAGCGCTTTCAGCACCAGAGACCTGATTTCAATCCTGACTGTGGGTGCTGTCTGCATAGAGTTTGTACGTTCTCCCTGTGACCTGTGTGAGTTTTTTTCCGAGATCTTCGGTTTCCTCCCACACTTCAAAGATGTACAGGTTTGTAGGTTAATAGAAACATAGAAAAAAGGTGCAGGAGTAGGCCATTCAGCCCTTTGAACCAGCGCTGCTATTCAATATGATCATGGCTGATCATCCAAAATCAGTACCCCATTCCTGCTTTCTCCCCATATCCCTAGAGCCATAGACCCCATAGAGCCATAGAACCAGAGACCATAGAGCTTAAAGCCAGAGAGCCATAACCAGAGAGCCATAAAGCCAGAGAGCCATGTAGAGCAATAGGGTCATAGAGGCAGAGAGCCACAGTCATTGTAGAAACAGACACTTCGGCCCAACCTTCCCACACCGACCAACGTGCCCCATCTACACAGAGGGTGGTAGGTGTGTGGAACGAGCTGCCGGAGGAAATAGTTGAGGCAGGGACTCTCCCAACATTTAAGAGACATTTGGACAGGAGCATGGATAGGACAGGTTTGGAGGGAAACGCAGCCATATCTCTGCCTTAAAAATTGGCTTGGTGTCAATGTACAATTTCCCCTAGTGTGTTAATGTGGGGGGTCGCTGGTCGGTGTGGACTCGGTGGGCCGAAGGGCCTGTTTCCAGCCTGTATCTCGAAACTAAATTAAAAAAAATATTTTCTGCACCAATTTTACATCAAAAAATGGACATCACTGACCCACATTTCTTTTTGTGCATTCAGTTCTCTTTGTCCAAACCATAATGTTCAGTGTTGTTAAGTTTTCTAAAATTTAGGTAATTGAACAGATGAATTTCATTGATCAGAACATTTATGTAAGCCTCAGCAAAATAATTAGCAAAAGCAACAAACTATGACATGAAGCAAAAACTGTGATAAACAGCAACAATGCCACACCAAGGAGCTCTTGTGGATCACAGTAAGCAAATGCAAGAGCTAAATAAATAGGAAGGATATGTAAGATCATAAGGTCATATGTAAGGTCATGTGATAGGAGCAGAATTAGGCCATTCGGCCCATCAAGTCTACTCCTCCATCCAACCATGGCTGATCTATCTCTCCCTCTTAACCTCATTCTCCTGCCTTCTCTCCATAACCCATGACACCAGTACTAATCAAGAATCTATCTATCTCTGCCTTTAAAATATCTCTGCCTTAAAAAATGTACTTGATGGGGTTATCCAGAGTTCACTCCCTGGGTTCATATCATTATTATTTCAAACTGAGAGTTAAAATAACATTTTAGAAAATATTTTTTTTTAGGTCATTGCCTAGCAGACCTGAACTAAGCGCATACCATGCAGGCTTTGAAGTCTGATGTGTGATGAAACCTGGGTTAAACCGATGACACAGACAGCTGTTTACCAGCAGGAGCTCATTATCATCATGGGAGCACAGTTTAAGATAAATTGATGACGTTGGCCTCAGAATTCTTTGAGAAAATATTACATAGAAGAAATACTGAGTTTGCATTTGGAAAACAGCCATTCATTTATCAAAAACATTAAATTTTCTCATGGCCATATTATTTTATTAGTTTAGTTTAGTTTAGTTTAGAGATACAGCGCAGGAACAGGCCCTTCGGCCCACCAAGTCTGCTAACTTGCGAACCCCATACACTTTCACTATACTACACACTAGAGATAATTTACAATTTTTACTGAAGCCAATTAACTGACAAATCTAAGCGTTTTTGGAGTGTGGGAGGAAACCGGAGCACCCAGGGATAACCCACGTGATCACAGGGAAAACGTACTAACTCCGTACAGATAGCACCCGTAGTCAGGATCGAACCCAGGTCACTACCACTGTAAAGCAGCAACTCTACCGCAGCACCACCATATTCATTAGACAACCTTGAAAATACTGATCGTAAACATAATGAAATTATAATGTATGAACTAGGCATTTACTATTAAATGTCATTAGTGAAATAATCAAAAACAACTTCAATCTTATTGTATATTTTTGGAAAGCCTGACTATTACCATTTTTTCAAAGTGGTAATTGTTTGTCAGAAGCATTTTGGAACCAACTATCTGGTAAATTAGTCCAGACTCACCTTGGTTTTCATCTTGGTTTGGGCTTTACATTGTCAGCAATCACAAGCCAAAATAAATTTTACTTTCACTGAGAGGTGAAAAAGACATGAAGTTAAATATAATATCATTATTTATTTCAAAAACCTTGGTTGGATTGTTTTACTTTGAGATGCACTGACTATAAAGACAAAAGTAGGATCATAGGAAACTGGAGAAAATTTTGACCAAATAGCTCATTAAGTCTGCACCAGAAACACACCGTGACATAGGAGCAAAATTAGGCCAGTCACTACATCAAGTCTACTGCATCATTCAATCATGGCTGATCTATTTGTCCCATTCTCCTAGCTTCTCCCCGTAATGTTTGATGCCCTTCAATAAGCTATCAATCTCTGTCTTAAAAATACCCAATGACATAGTCTGTGGCAATGAATTCCACAGATTCACGAGCCCCTTATAAAAATAAATTCCTCCTTGTCTCCATTTTGTAGGTACGTCCTTTTTTTTGAGGCCGCGCCCTCTGGTCCTAGATTCTCCCATTACTGGAAACTTCTTTCCCACATCCTAGATACATAACCAAGATAGATCTCCATCTCATGTGGAAGTAAAAGTGAAAATGAGACTGAAATTCAAGAACAATTAGTACATTACCAAGTAAACAAAATTAGATTCAGTGCTAAAACTTTCGGAGTTAATTTACATTGGTTGTAAAAACGTCAGCACCCATATGCCCTTTAAAGTGTATTTTGTGTCACTTGTTGCTTCAATTGTTTTTACCTTTTTATTAGTTTTATTAGTCATTAGAACTAAAGAGGAACCATCTGTGCTAACAATTACTTTCTTTGTGCTTTCTCCCCTTTCAAAAAGATTTCAATAAATTTGTTCCCAGATGAATGGATTCTAAATAAGAGTATTGAATTAACAATAGTTGGCCGGGATTTAAGAGGAGACCGTAAGATCAAATATCGAACTGTGCATATTGCAACTGTTTCATGAAATCAACACCTACTGTAATTATTTGTCATCAAATGTTAAGGGTATCCGTCAATTCCCACCACTCACAAACAGGTCAGATAACACCTAACAAACAGTGAATATCTTCAATCATTACTGCAGTTTCATAATCTAAATGTTCAATTACAGAGAATGATCGCCATTGTCTGATGTCTATCAGTAACTCCTCAATAACTTATGGAGCACGATATGATCTTACTGGGGTGATAACAGCTAAGCCATTGAAAAATAGACCTCCTTTAATACATAGTTCATACAGTAATAACAATCTTTGTGAAAAATGAAATAACTTAAAGCTAAAGAATGATACCTTTTTTAAAGTATTTTCTATTTTTCCTTTTAAAGAACATTAATGTACAAATACAAGCATTTACCAGCAAACCATAATTTCCAAGTACAAATTTGTTTCATAGGATTCTTCCTCCTGGCAGTTTGTAAGCCATTTTAAAGCAGTTTTTAACTGCAATTGCTCTAGCCTTTGTTCCAACCATCAGCCTATAAAACCCCCCACACACTTGTATCCACTTATTACCTGCTATGCTTTACCTTGCCTCTCCCCTCTTCTAGCTCTTTTCCCCCCTCCCCACCTTACAATCAGTCTGAAGAAGAGTCATGATCCAAAATGTCACCTATCCACGTTCTTCAGAGATGCTGTCTGATCTGCGGAGTTACTCCAGCATTTTGTGTCCTTTTGTGTAAACCAGCATCTGCAGTTCCGTATTTTTACATTAACTGCTTGTTTGTGTAAAATGCAATAGTTAATCGGAGTGATCATTGTCCATGTTCAAGTCTCAGGTGGTGAGTATTGGCTGATAATTGGTTACGGTGTTTAGTTTAGAGATACAGTTTGGAAGCAGGTTCTTTGGCCGGCCAACCCGTACCGACCAGCGATCATACATACACCAGTATGTCCTACATACTAGTGACAATTTACAGTTGCCATTTAACTTACAAACCTGTACGTCTTTGGGATGTGCGAGGAAACTGGAGCTCCCAGAGAAAACCCACGCATTCACAGGGAGAACTTACAAACTCTGTATAGACAGCACCCGAGGTCAGGATCAAACCGGGGTTTCTGCTGCTGTGAGGCAGCAACTCTACTGCTGCGCCACCGTGCTGTCCAGAGTGATCCTTAATTTCAATCATATGAAAGAGAACAGAGATAATTAATTGGAAAAATAGTAGAACATAAATAATGAAGAAAAATAAGATATATATTAATACCAAACAGAAAGGTTTAGGTGAAATACTTTGCCACTGGTTAGAAGAGGGTACCACAATAAATGAATGAAAATATTAAGATTAAAGAGGCTTAAGTCATAGCCCTTTTTAAAATGTAATTCTCGTCTGACAAAAAAATTCAAGAGTATAGGGAAAAAAAAAAGAAAACAACAAGGTTCCAATTTTTTGGGATATATCTTGGGATTTTGCAAAGTACTAACAAAGGAAAAGGATAGTTTATTAGGGAGGGAGATAACAGACACAACGTGTACTTGAAAGCAAAGGACCATTGGAATTGTTAATCGGTATTTTGAATCAGCATCCATGGAACTATGCAGTAGGTAGCTTGTACTTGAAAGGAAAGGACTGGTGGAATTGTTAATAAATATTTTGAATCACCATTAATGAAAGAACAGTAGGTCAGAAGAAAAGTAAAGTTATAGTTCTGTTAACTATCTGACCAAAACTTAGTAAATTATTAGCAATAAAAGATGTAGCAAATCATAAATATGTCATGCATGTTAACATTCTTTATGATTTGCCATTGCAATTTATGGAGACAATGCCGTTTTAATGTCTTCCAGTCTCAATTACTGGCAAGGAAATTATTTAATGCCAATCTGAATTTGTCAGCTGTGAACCTCATAAACGCTAATCATTGTCAACCTACAAACCGAAAATTCTGCTAAAAATCATTTATATGAGTCATAAAAGTCATATGTCAGATAATACATTTGACATAACAGATATAAAGGCAATGGGGATATTAATTTTCATTGTAATAACTGCTGTAATGAATATAAACATTTGCCACACAATAATCTTAGAGCTATAACATTCACCTGGGTAGTATCAAAAAAAATAATCTTTTCATTTTGTTATGGTTCAATTATTATTGATTTAAACCCTTGATGCAATGAAGAACGATGGCTCTTTGCTCTACTGTAATAGAATAGTCCCATACTCATTTTCTTGGGAATTAAATGACACCATGGCAATAAACAAATCAATTGTATATTATTTCTTACGATTCGACCAATAAACAAAGGATTGGCCTATATTAGATAAGGTATGTAAACAGATTGGAAAACTATGAAGCAAGAAAAAGAAAAGCAGTGTATGATTAGCAACATTTCAGTTTCAATTTAGTTTATTGGCACATGCACCAAGATAGTGAAAAGCTCAGTAAATCAAGCAACATTTTGCAAGATCAGTACTTTTCAAATCCTGGAAAGACTAATTGAAACTGACAAACATATGACCTACAACAGAAGTGGCTAATACTGAGACAAACCGGAAAGTGATTTATCTGAAGTTGCAGAATTTGTTGCAGTCTGGAAGGTTGTAATGTGGTCTGTCCTCTCTAGGGACTGAAAGCAAGTGCTCCACAAAGTAGTCATCCAATCTACGATTGATTTCACCAATGTACTTTGATACCATATCATGAGCACCAAATGCAATGTACAAAATTGGAGGAAATACCAGTGAATCATTGCTTCTCCTGGATGGGTTGTTTGAGTGGGAAGTGAAGAGGTTGGTGTTGCATCTGTTGCATAGGAAAGTCCTATGGGGAAGACAATCGTTGGTGGAGATGGAACAACGGACCAGGCATCGCAAAGGGAGCAATCCCTTCAGAATGCTGAAAGGAGAGGGAAGAAGAAGATATTGCAAGTGGTACAAGTTTGATGAAGATTGCACATTGCAAAGGAAATTGCAAAGTGATAAGCATCCAGTGCTTGCCATTTTAATTCTCAACCCCATTCCCAATCTGATTAACTTGGTTGTGGCCTCCTGTGCCTAGATAGAAAATGAAAAAAACTTCCGGTGGCGCTATGGAGCCCTAGAGTATAGTGCCAGCCAGCTCTGCAAAAAAATCGTTAAAAACGGGGGTTTTAGAAGACTTACCGGCTGTCTGTAACGAGCTGTTTGTAGTTTCCTCACCGAGTGACGTCATCAGGCGCGCGACGAGCTATGTCGGTTCCACGGAGCCCTACAGATAAGAGTAAAGCTCGAAAGCCGAAACCGGGAGAAGGCCCAAGCGAAGCCTGGGAGTCGATTAGGACTCGATCCCAGGAAGATGTGTCGACTAGGACTCGATCCCAGGAAGATGTGTCCAAGAAACCAGGGACAAAAGTGGAAGGTGAGGAATTGAAATCCTTTATTTCTCAGCAGATAGTTAAGTTAAAGGAAGAATTAAAGGAAGAAATAAGTCAAATAAATAGCTCGATTGATATACAGATGAATCAGATGAAAAACTCAACTGATGGAGTTAAAAAAGGAAACAAACACAATTATTGAAAAAAAGGTTAAGAAAATGTCGGATGATTTAAAAGAAGAGTTTATTGACACGTTTAATGACATGGAGGAAAAGCTGGATAAAAAACTGGAAAGGTTTAAAAAAGACATTAAAAAAGACATTGACAACAGATTTAAACCTATTGAAGAAATGCAGAAACAACAGATGGCTGCAATAAAAGACCTTGAACAGACAGCTGAAGCGAATGCTTTGACTACAGCGAATTTGATTACAGAAAATGAACGTCTGATGAGTATGCTGACTAAAACAGCCGAGAAATGTACTGAGCTAGAAGGACATCAGAGAAGGCAAAATCTGAGAATTGTAGGGATTCCTGAGGGTCTAGAGAATATCGATGGCCCTCGAGAGTTCACTGCTAAATTACTCAAAGAAGTCTTATCTCTGGAAGAGATGCCTTTATTAGCTCGTGCTCACAGAGTCAGTAGACGTCAGACCAGACCCCGGCGCTCCCCCAGGCAAATGATCATTAAAGTTCAATTTGATTTTGTTCTGGATGAGATTATGCGAAAAGCTTCGAAAACTAAAAACCTGATATTTGATGGTCAAAGGATCAGTATCTACCGAGACTACCCACCAGAGGTCGCCAAGAAACGAAAAGCATTCAATGAAGCTAAAGGTCTTATGCGTGGAGTAGAAAATCTGAGATACGGTTTGAATTACCCAGCGACCCTCAGAGTTACCTATAAGAATGTGGAATACCTCTTCAAGACTCCATCTGCAGCTTTGGATTTTGCTAAGCAGTTTAAGACCTGAAGGAGATCTACAAGCAAGTAATAAACTGACTTTTATTAATCTCAGATATTCAACATGGACTTTTAATATTTACTGTGACTCTTCAAGATGATATTGGAACGGATGGAACAGATAATGTCGAATGAAATGGAGTGGAACTAAACGAGATTCGAAAACGCTACCTGGATATCTGGACATTGATAATTAGCTTTAACATATAACTAATATTAATTAATAACATGCACATTAGGACTATAATACGGTTTTATTATTAGGTTTTTTTTTTACCCTTTTCTTATTTTAGTTAATTAGGAATGTTTACTATTATTAATAATCACTATTATTGATCACTATTACTAATAATTAATGATTAACAACTAATAATTATTAATTACTAATAATAATTATTATTTTTTTTCTTTTTTTTTCCTTTTTTTTACTTTTTTGAATTGAACAACTTGTATATTATTCTTCTTTTTATATAACCTTTGTATTCTTTATAGCCTTTGCAAAAAAAAAAAAATTTTTTTTTTTTTTAACGTTTAATATTCTTCCTATTATATATATTATACCCCCGTCAAAATATTGGTAAGGAATAATAATTCCCTAATTCTAAGAGCTGGTCGTGTTATTAACATCAATGACGGAAGTCGTTAGATGTATAGCCATCTTTTTATGGCTGGCACAAACTGCATCGATTCTAGATGTAGTTCTTTTCACTTTTTCACACAATACTTCTAATTTTCCTTTTTTTTAATCTATCTTTTATATCTATTATAATCTACGGTTTGATTGGAGTAATATAATGTACCAAGGGAGATGTATTCATGAAAGGAAAAAAAGAGACTCAAATTTCATCCACTCGGGGTCCGGGTGTAAGGTTGGGCCCTGTCGCGCTGAGCCTTGGATCCTGTAGATCCTTATAAATTTAAAATGCAAGACTTAAAAAGAATCACGGGGAATGAGGGATTAACATTTTGCAGTTGGAATGTTAAAGGTATCAATGAACCGATAAAGAGAGGAAAAGTAATGACATATTTAAAAGCAAGTAAAGCGGATGTAATTTATATTCAAGAGACTCATCTAAAAAAAGAGGCGGAAAACAGATTGAAAGCTAAATGGATAGATACAATATATCACTCTTCGTTTACACATAAATCAAGAGGTGTAGCAATATTATTTCGTAAAGGTACTCTATTCAAACATATATCAACTATAGATGATAAAGATGGTAGATATATTATTGTGATAGGAGAATTAAATACAGAAAAAGTGATTCTTGTTAATATATATGGACCAAATTTTGACAGTCCATTGTTTTTTAAAAAAGTACTCAATAATATTCCGGAATTAACGCAATATAACTTGATAATTGGTGGAGATTTCAACTGTACATTAGATCCTTACTTAGACAGATCTTCAAAACAGAGGAAAAACAAATCACATTCCAGTGATTTGCTAAATGCATATATGCAAGCGACCAATATTAAAGATGTTTGGAGAACAGAAAATCCTACAGGACGAGAATATTCTTTTTACTCCCCAGTGCATAAAACTTATTCAAGAATAGATTATTTTTTGGTGGATGCAAAACTTATTTCGCTTACTTATGAAGCTAATTATGATAATATAGTAATTTCAGATCATGCACCATTAACGTTTAAAATTAAAATTAATAATAAAACAGAAAATTTAAGACAGTGGAAACTTAACCCACAAATTTTAAAAGACAAAACTACTCAGGAATATATTATAAATCAAATTAAAATTTTCTTTGAAATAAATGATCAACCAGAGATATCACGTTCTTTACTGTGGGAAACATTTAAGGCATATTTTCGGGGAATAATGATTTCTTCACAAACATTTCACAATAAAAAGATTCGGAAAGAACAACAGGATCTAGAAAAGGAGATTAAGCAATTAGATATACAGAATGCTACAAAACCAAATATGATATTACATAATAAAATTGTTATACTGAAATATAAATTAAATAAAATATATACAGATCAAGTGATAAAATATTATCAACACACTAAACAATTACAATTTGAATTTGGGGATAAGCCCCAAAAATTGTTGGCTCGACAATTAAGGAAAACTGAAGCGGAAAAAATTATACATAGGATTAAATCACAAAGTGTGATTTTATTAATACAACCTAAAGATATTAATGAAAGATTTATGCAATACTATAAAAATTTATACACTGCTAAAATAACAGTAAGTAAAATAGAAATAGATGCATTTATAAAAGAATGTAACTTGAAAGGATTGGATTCACAAAATAGAAAAATTATTAAATGCTGATATTTCAATAAATGAAATAGAAGAATCTATTAGGTCATTAAAAAATGGTAAAACACCGGGACCAGATGGTATAGGTTCGGAATTTTATAAAATATTTCATGAATATATAGTCCCATATCTAAAATCATTATATGAACAGATATATACAGAACAGAAGCTTCCAGATACATTGAACGAATCTATTATAACACTCATACCTAAAATGAATAAAGATTTAGATGAACCAGGATCATATAGAGCAATAGCGCTATTAAATACAGATCAAAAGATATTAACAACAATATTAGCAAAAAGATTGAGTTCAGTCGTTAATGAAATAATACATCCGGATCAAACAGGATTTATACCAAAAAGATACTCTTCATATAATCTAAGACGATTGTTTAATATTATATATTCGAAAAGAAGTGATAAAAAAGATTTAGTAGTTATCTCGCTTGATGCAGAAAAAGCTTTTGACCAAGTGGAATGGCCTTATTTATTTTCAGTAATGGAAGCCTTTAAACTAGGAGAGGAATTTATTACTTGGATTAAATTATTATACGCAAACCCAACAGCAAGAATAACAACAAACCGAATGTTATCAATCAAATTTAATTTATCACGAGGTTGTAGGCAAGGTTGTCCTTTATCACCTTTATTGTTTGCATTAGCTATAGAACCACTTGCTCAGAGGATAAGACTACATCCGGAAATATATGGATATGATACAATAGATACTAAGAATAAAATCTCCTTATATGCAGACGATGTATTACTTTATATCACTCAACCAGAAATAAGTATTCGAAACCTGTTAAAATTAATAACGGAATTTGGAACACTTTCAGGATACAGTATTAATTGGAATAAAAGTGAGCTTATGCCAATAACACTGAATAATTTACATATATTACAACAATTTCCTTTTAAGATAACAAATGAAAATATTAAATATCTTGGGATTTTTGTTACAAAAAGATTTAATTCTTTATTTAAATTTAATTTTCCCCCATTACTGAATAAATTGAACAAGAATATTTCATATTGGAAAAGTTTACCTATCTCGATGATAGGGAAAATTAATGCAATAAAAATGATATTTCTCCCACAATTATTATATTTATTTCAATTAATCCCGATATATCTTCCAAAAGTTTTTTTTTAAAAAGTAGATTCTTTAATTACGAATTTTATTTGGGATTATAAGACTCATAGAATAAATAAAAAACATTTATGCAAATCTAAAATAAAAGGAGGATTAGCATTACCAAACTTTATGTTCTATTTACTGGCAGTCAATATTAAAAAATATGAATTTTTGGTTAGGAGAAATTGATAATAAACCTAATTGGTTAAATATGGAAAAAGAAGATTGTTCTCCATTTGAAATTAGCTCTATAATATTTGCTAATACTAATGTTGCTAAGAAAGTTTTTAAGGAAAATCCGATAATAGAAAATGGAATTCGTATATGGAAACAAATAAAGAAAGCATTAAAACTAAAATCTATCCCATTAAGTCTTAAGATTGTTAATAATTTTATGTTTAAACCTTCTTTATTGGATAAAGCTTTTTTACAATGGAAAAATAAAGGAATTTCTAAGATGGGTGATCTTTATAAGGAAAACATTTTTTCTTTCATTTCAAGAGTTGCAACAAACCTACGGGCTACATAATAAAGAATATTTTAGATATTTACAAATTAGAAACTATGCCTTCGCAAATATATATGAATTTAAAAATAGAAAAATAGAAATATTAGAGGAATGTTTGAACAAACATCCAAATATGGAAAAAATGATATCATATATATATAATATTTTACTGGAAAACGATACCCCATCAACAGAAACATACAGAGAGTCTTGGGAAAAGGAATTGGGTCAAATAATAAGACCAGAAATATGGGAAGAAAGTTTACAACATATACATTATTGTTCATTAAACGCTAAACACTCTCTCATACAGTTTAAAATATTACATAGATTACATTATTCTAAATATAAATTACATAATATTTTCTCAAAGATATCTCCTATATGTGATAAATGTCAAATTTCAGAAGCAAATTTGACACACTCATTTACCAACTGTATAAAAATTGTAGAATATTGGAAGGAAATATTTAAAATAATATCAGCCGTTATTAATAAAAAATATAACTCCTGACCCAAAGTTAATTATACTTGGAATTATTGAAACCGATTTATCAATAACAATGAGTCATAGAACTTTTATTGACTATGGTTTAGTAATTGGGAAGAAATTAATATTAAAATTTTGGAAAGGCCCTACATCCCCAACAATTAAAATGTGGAATATAGAAATGTCGGAGACACTCAATTTGGAGAGATTGAGGTTTGTCCTTATGGATAGGCTAGATCTCTTCAAACGGATTTGGTCTCCATATATTGAATATTTACAGGGTCATAATAGTTCGGCGCGGGGACCTGACTGAAACCTGGATACCCGATTGGATGAAGAAACATATATTAATTCATGAATATATCTATAAACACGGATCATTGACGAATACTTTATTCTCCATCAAACCTTTTATTTTTATTCTTTACTACCTTTCTTTTTTCTTTAAATCTTTCTATTTTCCTTATCTATATAAAAAATTAAAAAAATGTAGAAACACATTACTTTAACTTTTTGATATTAGTACAAATATAAATATTATTAGATTTATGAGAATATTATTAATATTATTAGTACTTTTAGTTTTTATATACCTTTAATTATATAAAAATTACGTATTCTTTATTACGTATAATTATCCTTAATATTAGGAAGGAAAAATAAATGGAAATTTTATAAGTTTTATTAACTTTTTGTATCAATATTATTACTAAATTTGGCCTCATACCTAAAAAATTAGAGATAAAATGAAAAACTTACTAATAGTATAATGCTATATTATAAATGTATTATTAGTATTATGTACTTTTAATCATATAAAATATATAACTTTGGAAGTTATAATTAAGGATAATACAGCATAAATAATATTGATATTATTATTAATATATTAATAGTATGAATTAATTATTAAGACTATGTACTACTACTGTAGAAATGTAATATGTTATTTTGTTTCTATAATAAAAAAAATAAAAAAAATAAAAATAAAAAAAAATAAAAAAAAAAAAAGAAAATGAGAAATACCACCTCACATTCTGCCTGGGCACATTGCAGCCCTCTGGAATCAATATTGAAATCTACAAGTTCAGGATGTTACTTTCTCTGCATTTATCAGAACTGTCCAGTTCTGCTGTTACAAAGTCATACACTCCTAAGCACAGAAAGAGGACCAAAACGCAACTCGTCAATGCTGCCCAATATTTGCCCATTCTCTTATGGAATCACCGTGTTCAACCGAGATTATTCTAAATCTTTCCTATCCACACATCAGTCCAAATGCCTTTTAAATGTCATTTCACCTCTCAATATTACGTGTAGGAAAGAACTGCAAATGCAAGAAATGCAGTCTGAAGAAGGGTCTCAACCCCAAACGGAACCTATTCCCTCTCTCCAGAGATGCTGCCTGTCCCACTAAGTTATTCCAGCATTCTATGTCTATCTTGCTTCAATACTACCACTGACAACTCATATTGCGCTCTTTGCAAAAAGGTTGCCCCCTTGATTGATCATTCTTCTGTAACATTGGGTCAATTATTCTCCCTCCATGAGCACAATTTGACTTGTTGAGTATTTCATATAGCTGCAATTTGCAACTGTTAATACCTTTGTTTGTGTTTTCACCTTCCAGCTGCCCTTATAATATAGTGTTTATATTGCATTCCTGGCCACCTCTCTTAACAATTATCAACTGAAGAGGGACCTCACTGAAACGTACCGAATAGTGAAAGGCTTGGATAGAGTGGATGTGGAGAGGATGTTTCCACCAGTGGGAGAGTCTAGGACTAGAGGTCATGGTCTCAGAATTAACGGACATTCCTTTAGGAAGGAGATGAGTAGAAATGTCCTTCGACAGAGGGTGATGAATCTGTGGAATTCTTTGCCACAGAAGGCTGCGTCAAATGATATTTTTACGGCAGAGATAGATTATTGATCAGTACGTGTGTCAGGGGTTATGGGGAGAAGGCAGGAGAATGGGGTTAGGAGGGAGAGATGATTGAATGGCGGAGTAGACTTGATGGGCCGAATGGCCTAATTCTGCTCCTATCTACATGACCTTATGAGCCTGTGATGGACTGGGTTGTGTTCACCACTCTCTGCAGGTTCAGACAGTGAAGAGGAGAGTAGTTGCCACACCAGGCTGAGATGCTTCTTGCCAAAATGCTCTCCACATCACAGTATATTTTGTATTATTACCCATATCACACATCTGAGGTATGCTTTTACAAAATTGTATTCCCTTCGTTTTTACTGCCAGCAGGGGTAACAGGGGAATATTTTCTTGTATTCCCCTTTCTTGCGAACGCCTATGGACTTTACCTGTTAAAACAGCGGGGAATATAGTCTTATATTCCCCTGGTCTCACATCCGGGAACTTGGCAACGTGACGGCAACGTGACGCTGCGTGGGAAATTTAGAATATTCAAACGGCAGACAGGAAGACTTTGGCGTCCATTTTGGTTAAATTTTACGTGGAAGTCCGCCGAGCTGAGATGTTCAAATTTTCCTCTAGATGTCTGATATGGGTAATAATAACAATATTGACTGTCCTCTTTCGGGAGATACGACATATATTGCCCTCACTAGATCCATATTGCCCTCGTCTTCGACTCGGGCAATATGAATTTACTTCAGGCAATATATGTCGTAACCCCCTCAAGGCCAGTCAATATTCTATTATTATTACCCATATCACACATCTGAGGTATGCTTTTACAAAATTGTATTCCCTTCGTTTTTACTGCCAGCAGGGGTAACAGGGGAATATTTTCTTATATTCCCCTTTCTTGCGAACGCCTATGGACTTTACCTGTTAAAACAGCGGGGAATATAGTCTTATATTCCCCTGGTCTCACATCCGGGAACTTGGCAACGTGACGGCAACGTGACGCTGCGTGGGAAATTTAGAATATTCAAACGGCAGACAGGAAGACTGCCCCGTCCATTTTGGTTAAATTTTACGTGGAAGTCCGCCGAGCTGAGATGTTCAAATTTTCCTCTAGATGTCTGATAATGGGTAATAATAACAATATTGACTGTCCTCTTTCGGGAGATACGACATATATTGCCCTCACTAGATCCATATTGCCCTCGTCTTCGACTCGGGCAATATGAATCTACTTCAGGCAATATATGTCGTATCCCCCTCAAGGCCAGTCAATATTCTATTAATATTCCCCTTTCTTGCGAACGCCTATGGACTTTACCTGTTAAAACAGCGGGGAATATAGTCTTATATTCCCCTGGTCTCACATCCGGGAACTTGGCAACGTGACGGCAACGTGACGCTGCGTGGGAAATTTAGAATATTCAAACGGCAGACAGGAAGACTGCCGCGTCCATTTTGGTTAAATTTTACGTGGAAGTCCGCCGAGCTGAGATGTTCAAATTTTCCTCTAGATGTCTGATAATGGGTAATAATAACAATATTGACTGTCCTCTTTCGGGAGATACGACATATATTGCCCTCACTAGATCCATATTGCCCTCGTCTTCGACTCGGGCAATATGAATCTACTTCAGGCAATATATGTCGTATCCCCCTCAAGGCCAGTCAATATTCTATTATTATTTTGTGGTGTTTGGGTTTGACAGCAACCCCCTCGGTCACGTGCTCCCGGGCGCTGACGTCACTGCATAGCAACGGGCGCCATTACCGCCGCATCTCTGACAGACCCACAGACAGTCACAGGTAACCCCCCCCCTCACACACACACAACATAAAATAAACCATATGTACCTCCTTGCCCGGTAGATTTTAAAGCTCCCTGAGGTGCCGGGTCAAAGGACGCCGCTCACCGTCGAAGCGGCGGGCGGTTAGATTTGGCGGGCGCGGGGTCTGGCGGACGGCCCCCGCGCGCGTTCACGTCAGGGGCTTGGCGCGTTCGCGACGGCGTTGGCGCGCTCACTTTTGTGGATTCGCGCGTTCACGTCAGCGTTGGCGCGTTCACGTCTTACCTTGCGCGTCCACGAGAGCGGCTTCATGCGGCCTCGCGCGTTCACGTCAGCGGTTGCGCGCCACCCGGCGGAGGTGAAGCGCGTGCTCGCTGCCGACGCTCAAGGTCCATCAGTCTGAAGAAGGGTTTCGGCCCGAAACGTCGCATATCTCCTTCGCTCCATAGATGCTGCCGCACCCGCTGGGTTTCTCCAGCATTTTAATCTACCTTCGATTTTCCAGCATCTGCAGTACTTTCTTAAACAAATCCATTGATCTCCTCCTCACTTTGTGGAGGAAGGAACAGCAGCAACTCATCCCCATGTGCCTAACAACTTGTGTGTTTGTACACAACGCGATTGAGTAACCCTCTGAAGAAAAAGAGATGGGTGGCCTTTGGGGTCGGGACCCTTCGTCAGACCCGACCTGACACATCACCCATCATTTTTTTCTACAGATGCTGCCTGGCCCACTGAGTTACTCCAGCACGTTTTGTCTATCTTTGGTATAAACCAGTATCTGCGGATCTTTGGATAGACACAAAACATTGGAGTAACTCAGCGGGTCAGGCAGCATCTCTGGAGAAAAAGGATGGGTGGCGTTTCATGAATGGATCCTTCTTCAGATCCACTTCTTCAAAGCAGGTATACCTTCCAGCGATTTTGCAGTGGAGCAGACAACATGTAGAAACAAAGATCTGCAGAGGAAAGAACTGCAGATGCTGGTTTAAATCGAAGTTGACAAAATGCTGGAGTAACTCAGCGGGACAAACAGCATCTCTGGAGAGAAGGAATGGGTGATGTTTCGTCACCCATTCCTACTCTCCAGAGATGCTTGCTGCCTGTCCCGTTGAGTTATTCCAGCTTTTTGTGTCTATCCAAAGATCCGCAGATACTGGTTTATACCAAAGATAGACACAACGTGCTGGAGTAACTCAGTGGGCCAGGCAGCATCTGTAGAAAAAAATGATGGGTGATGTGTCAGGTCCGGTCTGACGAAGGGTCCCGACCCCAAAGGTCACCCATCTCTTTTTCTTCAGACTCAGCCTGACCTGCTCAGTCCCCCCAGTGCTTTGTTTCGCTCAAGATTCCTGCACCTGCAGTTCGTTGTGCCTCAACTTGCGGCTATCCTGCCGAGCAGCAGATGCAATATCCCCATTCCCATCCCAATTCCCCATTACCCCATTACCCCATTCCATACAGAACCATACAGGACATATCAGCCTACTTGAATGGCATCCCATCCACAACCATTCACTCACTCCACCTCTGATGCATACTAGCAAGGTTTGTACCATCAGTGGGATGCATTGCAGCAACTCACAAAGACTCCTTATACACCATCCAGATCCATGATCTTTACCGCTGGAAAGACAAGGAGAGAAAAACCATGGGAATACTATCTCCTGGAGATTGCCCTCCAAGGCACACACCATTTAATTTAGGAATAAATTGTTGTTTCTTACACTGTTGCTGGGTCAAATTCCTTGAACTCTGTTCACCAAACAGTATTGTGGGAATTGCACCGCAACCACATTTCAAGGACTACAACAGTGCAATACTGCAGCTCCCCACCACCTTTGTCACCAGGGTTGAATAATTAAGTGCTAGCTCGGCATACATAGCCCAGCCCACATTGCTTTAGTTTGGATTAGTTTAGTTTAGAGATATAAAAATGCAATAAGCCCTTCGGTCCACGGAGTCCACACTGACTATTGATTACCTGTTGACACTAGTTCTATTGTCGCAATTTCGCACTCCATACACAATTTGCAGAGGCCAATTAACCTACAAATCCACAAGTTAGTAAGATGTGAGAGAAAACGAGCAACAGGAAGAAACCCATGCTGTCACAGGGAGAACGTGCAAACTCCACTCAGACAGTACTGGAGGTCAGGCTCAAACCGGGTTTCTGATGCTGTGAGGCAACAGCTCCACCAACTGCACCACGGTGAATATCTTTAAAAAATGCAACAAGGAGCTAATATTTCAAGGCAATGGACTCCTTACTCATTCAGGAATGATTTATAAGTTAAGGGCCTGTCCCAGCAGCATGCAACTCCATGCGATGAGCGCGACCTAATGTGGTCGCTTGAGCCGTCCGGCGTCGCGGGGCCGGTCCCACTTTGATCGCCGGAGCCGTGCGGAATTGTGCGGAGTTCGTCCCGACATCGCACGGGGCTCCGAAAAACTGACCATGTTCAAAAATTCCGCGCGGCAACGGCTTGTCGGCTCGCAGTTGCCTCGACACATTACACACCGCCTCGACGTCGTGTCTCCGTGACCCTCTCTGTAGGTGCCTCCGTGACCCTCTCTGTGTGTCCCTCCCTGTCCTGGCGAACTTACCTTTAAGACTTCGCTCCAAGTTCGCCTCACTTTGCGCCGCGTTGCGCCACTCACCCCACCTCCGCGCGGCCCCCGCTGCCGGTTTGCTCGCGCTCTTCGCATGCAGGTGCATGCTGTTGGGAACGGCCCTGTACAGGGATCACCCGACCCCCGCGCGGCCCCCGCTGCCGGTTTGATCGCGCTCACCGCATGGAGTCGGATGCTGGTAGGACAGGCCCTTTAGGCTCTTTTTTCTCAGCCACTATTCATTTAAAGGTGTAAATGGGGAAGAGCCGAATGGAGGAAGAAATCTCAGCTGTATAGCACAGCATTTTAATCAGCTTATAACTACTGGGCGTGATCAATTCCTTTTAACCAATGAACCTCCACCTTATTTTGTTCTTTTCAATCTTATGCATAAAAGGAGAATTCCAGACAGTGTTTCATTCTATCCTCTGACCGTTTTCATATCACTCAGCATCTTATCAGTCCCTTCCTCACAGGTTGCTATGGCAAGTATTCAAAGAGACTAAACAGGGAAGCAGAATCCCAAAATAAAAATCAACTTCACACTGAAGCTTATACTCAATTATTGGAAAAATAATCTGACAGCCATGACATCAGTCAGATTTTTTCACCTTTGCAATCTTCTGCTGCGGGGAATTGTTTTTTAAAGGAGTGGAATCAGTTCCTACATAGTGATAGGAATGTGTAGGAAGAAACTACAGATGCTGGTATAAACTGCAGATAGACACAAAAGCTGGAGTAACTCAGCTGGACATGCAGCATCTCTGGAGAGAAGGAATGGGTGACGCTTCGGGTCGGAAGAAGGCTCTCGACCCGAAATGTCACCCATTCCTTCTCTCCAGAACTGCTGCCTGTCCCGCTGGGTTACTCCAGTAATTTGTGACTATATAGCGATAATCAGATCACTCTGTGAACTTGGTGACATAACGAGTTTAGCATTACTAACCTTCAGGTTAGACATTGCCAGGCAAGCAACAATGCCTAACAACTGTTATACCAGTGTCATTTAAAATGTGCAGAAACATCTCCACTAAATAACAACATATTTGCACATCATTATTTAGAATCATTATTTATTGCGCATCATTATTTATCATCACCGGCTTTGACCTCCCCACCATCGAAGGCATCTATCAAAGTCGCTGCCTCAAAAAGGCAGCCAACATCATCAAAGATCCACACCATCCTGGCCACACACTTATTTCACCATTTCCATTGGGAAGAAGGTACAGGAGCCTGAAAACTGTAACATCCAGGTTCAGGAACAACTTCTTCCCTGCAGCCAACAGGCTATTAAACACGACAACAAATAAGCTCTGAACTGCAACAGATGGTCATTATTATTGCACGATGTTTGTTATTTATTGAGGTTGAGTATGTGTGCATGTGTATATACACACTGAACCCTTTTTTCTTCTCCGTTATGTATTTAGTTTACATATTCTGTTGTGCTGCAGCAAGCAAGAATTTCATCATCCATATGACAATAGAACACTTGACTCTTGAGCATTTAGAATAATGGAAAATCCAAGAGTACACAAATGGAAAATAATGGTACTTGTCTTTAAAGTTCCGTGTCCTATTTATCAACCTCATAGATTGGTGGGTTACCGCCTTCACACAAACTCCCCAAAGGCACCCTCGACGCTCTTAGATAGACACAAAATGCTGGATTAACTCAGCGGGTCAGGCAGCCTCTCTGGAGAAAAGAAGAAAAGCTCTTAGTATGGACGGCCTAGCTTCAGAATGCTGCCCAGAGCCATTTGGTGGAATCACATGGAACTTGTCTTTATGCAGTAGTTTTATTTGTTTAAATGAGGTAAATTAGCTGGGAAACAAATCTTTTTCTTTAGCAAAATTCAAATTGCTGGAGGAACTCAGCAGGTCAGTCAGAATCAGTGGAAGTATGTTTTAAACACAGCCTTGGGAGAAAATGCGTGGATAGGAAATAACTAGTTGTATTAAACATATATAATAGAGCTTTTATTAAATTTCAGACGAAGAAGACAATGGATTTTGGTTCCTTTACCCAGAACTTGGTTCCCATCTCCGATCTTCATCCAAATTCATCACGCCCTGTAGGTACCAATTATAGAGCCGTTTTATACAATTTCAAAAGACTGTTCAGGAAAGTTTTCCGATTAAGCCAGATATTTAATATTTGCTTGAAATTATTTGTTTTCTTATTAAGCAAAATAATTTAAATTTAAGATTTTTAAAGATTGATCTAAATTTCATCCATGTTAAATCTTGTTCTAGAAGTGGGTGAATTGTAGAAGCAGCGGTAATGGGTGGAGGAGGGAGCTGTAAAAAGCATTGTATTGTTTAGACTTTGGAGATGCAGCGAGATGCAGTGCGGAAACAGAAACAGGCCGTTCAGCCCACCGGGTCCACGCCGACCAGTGATCATCCTGTACACCAGCATTAAGGACAATTAATTTTTTTTTACCAAAGCCAATTAACCTACAAACCTGTATGTCTTTGGAGTGTAGGAGGAAACCGGAGCACCTGGAGAAAGCCCACGAGGTCACGGGGGACCGTACAAACTCCCAAAAGACAGCACTCGTAGTCAGGATCGAAACCGGGTGTCTGCCACTGTGCCACCTCAGTCAATTCAGTAAAAATAGCAAGATATCTTAAACTAGTGGTCTGGCCAGTCATCCAGACAAACGCCTTTGACCTGGCATAAAAATTATATGCAGGCTTCAAACTATACAATGGTGCCAATAAATGTAATATTCCTGTAATGTAACCATGATAAATTTCTTATGGTTATTTAAACTCTCATATCCTTACTTAATAGATGTTAGTATCAGATTATGGATTAATTCTGTTATTTTGTGCATTTCAGAGTGTAGCTGGAATGGTGATTGGAAAAATTGATCCAAAAGGATTTCCTGACCGAAAGAGTTGAGTATTCCAGTTACTATTTGTGTTCTTCTGAAATAGGTCACAGTTTAAATATGATTCAGTCTTATGAGTACAAGTACCATAGATAATTCTCCAAAAACAAATATCTGTTTTGGAGCCTAACACTACATCCTGTGAGTGAAAGTTAAAAAATACTGACACAGAATTAATGTGTTAGTTTCCTTATCTTTCTGTAAATAACGTGATGTTTTTGTAAACTATAATAACCCAAATTGAATGTTAGCTCCAGCCTTTAAATTAATAGGCTGTCTCAATAGATAGATATCTATGAACCTTTGTAGGCCATTTAATTAAAATGTCTATTGACAAATGACATGCTAGATGGGTAGAACACACAATGCTCGACAGGTCAGGCAGCATTTCTGAAGGATATGGACAGGCGACGTTTCGGTTTGGGACCCTTCTTCAGACATTGTAGTGAGGCAGAAAAAGCTCGAAAAGAGCTATTCTAAATGGTACATCGGTAGTCTTATTTGTGTTTGGAATTATTTGCATTTAAATCATGCTTTTATTTAATGATCCTATAACTTTATATTCAAATTATTGGTAACTTCAGAAAAGTTATTGGAGATAAATTGTCAATTTTGTGTACTCAAGTCAAAACCACCCCAGTCTCCATTTTTGAAATACTGTTCAAGAGAGTGTGCCCATACTATGTTGCCCAAGTTTTAAGTTAACCTTTGTTCTCTTCAGACCTTGATTTTAGTTTTGCTGGACTTTTACTTTTACTGGACTTTTTCATTAAAATGGAAAAGTACAAACTTACCCAGAACTGAACAAGATATATCTCCACATAATCTAGAATTATATTTCAGTAAAGAACGGAAGGGGCACTGTTATTCAATTCAATTCAATTCAATTCAACTTTAATGTCATTGCACAGATACAAGTATGGGTACAACAAAATGCAGTTTAGTGTCAGTACGTAGTGATAGCAATATATAGATAAATACAGATAAATAAATACAGATGTGGAAATCTATCGGCGGGACTCCGAGTTCAGCAGTGTGATGGTGTTATTATAGAAGCTATTCCTCACCCTACTGGTGTGGGACCTGAGGCTCCTGTACCGCCTCCCCGATGGTAGGATGGCAAACAGTCCATGGTTAGGGTGGGAGGGGTCCTTGATGATCTTCCCGGCCCGTCTCAGACTCCGTTTTCGGTGGAGGGCATCCATGGCAGGGAGCGGGGCACCGATGATGTACTGGGCGGTTTTCACCACCCGTTGTAGTGCCTTCCTGTCTGCTACGGTGCAACTGCTGTACCATACCGTAAAGCAGGTGGTCAGGATGCTTTCAATGGTACAGCGGTAAAAGTTGGTCAGGATCTGGGGGGACAGGTGGGCTTTTTTGAGCCTCCTCAGGAAGTAAAGGCGCTGCTGCACCTTTTTGATCAGTTTGGAGGTGTTGAGGGACCAGGACAGATCCTCCGAGACGTGTACCCCGAGGAATTTGTAGTTGGAGACCCGCTCCACCTCAGTCCTGTTTATATGGATGGGGGTGTGTCTGCCCCCTCTGTTCTTTCTGAAGTCGACAATGATTTCCTTCGTCTTCTGGGAGTTGAGGACGAGGTTATTATTGGCACACCAGGTTGTCAGGTGCTGGACCTCCTCTCTGTAGGCTGACTCGTCGTTGTCGCTGATCAGTCCTACCACCGTGGTGTCGTCGGCAAATTTTATGATGGCGTTGGAGCCATGCTTAGGGATACAGTCATGGGTGAAGAGGAGTAGAGGGGAGGACTGAGCCACAGCCCTGTGGCACGCCAGTGTTCAGTGTTATAGTGGAGGAGGTGAGGTTGTTGACCCTAACAGACTGTGGTCTGTTAGTGAGGAAATCCAGTGTCCAATTGCAGAGGGAAGTGGAGATGCCAAGACCGCTGAGTTTGGTGATTCAAGCTAGCGGGTATGACAGTGTTAAAGGCGGAGCTGAAGTCAATGAACAGCAACCTGATGTAGGTGTTATTGCTGTCCAGGTGGGTCAGGGCAGAGTGTAGGGCCGCCGATATGGCGTTCTCTGTAGACCTATTGGTCCGGTAGGCAAACTGATGGGGGTCCAGTGTGGGGGGGAGGCTGGCTTTGAGGTGAGCCAAGATCAGCCGCTCGAAGCACTTGGCTATGACAGGGGTGAGTGCCACTGAGGTGATATCTAATGGTTGAGATATTTTACCTATGTGTCTCTTTCTTTCAAGTGGATGTTAAAGAGCTTATAGGTCATAGTTATAGAAAATGATTAATGCCTAGAATTTAAACTGAACAATGCTAGTATTTTTCAGAAGTGAACCTCAAGATGTTAGTTGTCATACACAAACATGCATACACTTTTATAAAATGAACAGTTTTTCTTCGACTAATTAGAACAGCTTCCCCACTGGTGCAATGTATTTTATGTATATGCAGCATTTAGATTTCAAAATTATTTATATATTTTCCAAAATTCACTTCTACTATTGGTATTAGAATATTTGGTTTAAAGTGGAAGTAGATTAATTGATTGACACTGAAAGACATTAATTATAATAATTATTTTTTTCTGCATTTCATTTATTAGATGACTGAGCAACCTCTTAGCAATCATTGATAGTGTTTAAATTATTGTTAACAACTTGATGTTTTACCTATTTTGTTTTTTAGCTGTGCTCACAATTCTGATGTGTAGATCAGAATCATGTGCTGCACTGATAATCCTTTCCACTTAAGCACTTTATTAGATGTCTGCCATAATACTGATATTAATGAAAGAACGTAAGCATTAATAATGATGTGATAATAATGAATAAAGTACAAGTGGCATATGGATATGCAGGCAATTGAGAGAGTGCCTGGAATGCGCTGCTGGAGACAGATACAGTAGTGGTATTTTAGAGACATATAGGCACATGGATATGCAAGGAATGGAGTGATATGGATTATGTGTAGGCAGATAAGTGTTGGTCTTCGCATCATGCTTGGCACAAACATTGTGGGCTGAAGGGACTGTTCCTGTGCTGTACCGTTCTGTGTTCTAATGATTACAATTCGAAAGGCTTAACACTTCAATCTACGGAAAAGAGAATTGAACGGATATTTATTTCAAGTGAGTGTCATATTTATTTGTATTTTTAGCATTAAAGTCTGATAATTTTAATTTCAGGCAATAGCTTTTCTACATATGTTAGCAATTTGCAGTTGCTAATAACAGGGCTGACTCAAAATGCAGTGAGGTTCAGTTTGAAAATGGAGAGTAGATATAATACAGCATGAAGGGAGTTCAGCTTGGAGTTCACCTCACTCCCTAGTGATAATCAGAGAAGCAATTTATAGTTCCTGTTTCCCTCCTATTGAAATAGTAACTGCTAAAACCCACTCCCACCGTCTTTTTTCTGTTACTTATTGCAAGTGAATTGTAACTGAAGTTTCATGCTTTTCATTTCAGTTTAATCTATATTTAAAGGTATTTGCAGGATATTCAATATTTCTGAAATGGCCTGTCTTTGTGCATCTTGGGACCCATGCTTGATGCCATGAATATTATCATACTCTTGAATCTCTCGCCCTCTCCCTCGCCCTCTCCCTCTGTACCAGCTTTCTCTTTCTGTTGCCACATTCGTCTGTGGTCCCACTTTATCCTTCACCACATCTGGAGATTTTCTTTTATCCTTTTAGATATCACAGGTTGCAAACTGGTGGTTCAGTAACTTAAAGCACACGGTATTGGTGGTTCAGTATTGATGTGGATAGAGAACTGGCTGGCAGACAGGAAGCAAAGAGTAGGAGTGAACGGGTCCTTTTCAGGATGGCAGACAGTGACTAGTGGGGTGCCGCAAGGCTCAGTGCTGGGACCCCAGCTATTTACAATATACATTAATGATTTGGACGAGGGAATTAAATGCAACATCTCAAAGTTTGCGGATGACACGAAGCTGGGGGGCAGTGTTAGCTGTGAGGACGATGCTAGGAGGCTGCAGGATGACTTGGATAGACTGGTTGAGTGGGCAAATGCATGGCAGATGCAGTATAATGTGGATAAATGTGAGGTTATCCACTTTGGTGGCAAAAACAGGAAGGTAAGACTATTATTTGAATGGTGACCGATTTAGGAAAAGGGTAGATGCAGCGAGACCTGGGTGTCATGGTACACCAGTCATTGAAAGTAGGCATGCAGGTGCAGCAGGCTGTGAAGAAAATGAATGGTATGTTGGCTTTCATAGCAAAAGGATTTGAGTACAAGAGCAGGGAGGTTCTACTGCAGTTGTACAGGGTCTTGGTGAGGCCACACCTGGAGTATTGCGTACAGTTTTGGGTCTCCTAATCTGAGGAAAGACATTCTTGCCATAGAGGGAGTACAGAGAAGGTTCACCAGACTGATTCCTGGGATGGCACGACTTCCATATGAAGAAAGACTGGATAGACTTGGCTTGTACTCGCTGGAATTTAGAAGATTGAGGGGTGATTTCATAGAGACTTACAAAATTCTTAAGGGGTTGGACGGGCTAGATTCAGGAAGATTGTTCCCGATGTTGGGGAAGTCCAGGACAAGGGGTCACAGTTTAAGGAGAAGGGGGAAGTCTTTTAGGACCGAGATGAGAAAATCGTTTTTCACACAGAGAGTGGTGAATCTGTGGAATTCTCTGCCACAGAAGGTAGTTGAGGCCAGTTCGTTGGCCATATTTAAGAGGGAGTTGGATGTGGCCCTTGTGGCTGAAGGGATCAGGGGGTATGGAGAGAAGGCAGGTACAGGATACTGAGTTGGATGATCAGCCATAATCATATAGAATGGCGGTGCAGGCTCGAAGGGCCGAATGGCCTGCTCCTGCACCTAATTTCTATGTTTCTATGTTTCTAACTGAATTCAAACATAATCTTACACTTTAAATTATTCCTTCTGAGCTTCCCTCTTTGATCTGAATGATGAGCCCTCCACAAAGCCCTCAGTTCCCTCCCCCCACTAAGTCTTCATCTCAATGAATTCCATGCTGTTGAGCATGTGAACTCCTGGCATGAACAAGTTGGGGTGAAGGGTTTGTTTCCGAGCTGTATAACTCTGTGACTTCCTAACAGAGCTGCATTAGATTTTATTGATATTATGTAGATATTGAATACATTTATCTTAGAGTATAAAATATATATTCTGTTTAATTTCTTTAGACATTGGAACAGAAAGATATACTTTCACTTTCACAATTCGAGATGATACAGTTTACTTCATCAATGTAGCTTCCTGGGGGAGAGAAGAATATGTGAGAGGTCTATCTAACAGCTTCAGAATTGGGGATTGTGGTATGTTTTATTGAATTGATTTTTTATAATTGTAAGACATTTTATAAGTAGTGTACTCAATATTGTTCTGTAATCCACAGGCATATTGGCTCATTCAAACACATTATTTCCTTAATTACTGTCATAATCAGCTACTTTACCCTTTTGTTAACTCATACCGTCAGCGCTTCTTTGGGCCGATTTTACACTCAAGAGCTTTGAACCCAAAAAAACAGTTTCAAGGACAGATTTTAACAACATTGAGAAATCATGGTATATAATATATGATAGAAAATACACAGAACTCACATCAGTTCACAAGGTGAAAGGTGGAATATCAATTTACCAATTGATGCTCATAATTAACATTGATATTTTTCAACATAACGTAGTTTTAATTTTGATATTGTCTTGTAGTTGTGATTGAGAATCCACTAGTGCAGACCAAAGATGCAGAGAAGGAAGAAAAATTCAGCCCATCTACTTCAAGGTATATTAAAGACATGTGATAATAATCCAATTGTAATACTTATATTTACAATCATTTGTTCTAATTAAAATTGCTAAATTATTAATTATTTAATTGATATAGTTATAGTCATAGAGCAACACAGCACAAAGCTTTTCGGCCCCAACTTGACAGTGTTGACTAACATTCCACAACTACACTAGCCCCACCTGCCTGTGTTAGGCCGATATCCATCTAAACCTATCCTATCCACGTACTTGCCCAGTTCTAGACAATAGACAATAGGTGCAGGAGTAGGCCATTCGGCCCCTTGAGCCAGCACCGTCACTCACTGTGATCATGGCTGATCAACCCCATTCCTGCCTTCTCCCCATATTCTTTAAGAGTTCTATCTAACTCTCTCTTAAAAGCATCCAGAGAATTGGCTTCCACTGCCTTCTGAGGAAGAGAATTCCACACTTTCATAACCCTCTGTGTGAAAATGTTTTTCCTCATCTTCGTTCTAAATGGTTTACCCTTTATTCTTGAACTATGGCCCCTGGTTCTGGACTCCCCCAACATCAGGAACATGTTTCCTGTCTCTAGCATGCCCAAACCCTTAATAATCTTATATGTTTCAATAAGAACCTCTCTCATCCTTCTAAATTCCAGAGTATACTATCCCAGCCACTCCATTCTATCAACATTTGACAGTCCCGCCATCCCAGGAATTAACCTTGTGAACCTACACTGCACTCCTTCAATAGCAAGAAATAAACCTCTCAAAAATATCAGCATTGCTTTGTCTTCACTGTAAACCAGGGGTGGGGTTACAAAAGGGCCCCACAAAATTACAACCACCGTAGTTTTGATTTCATACCGAGATGCCATTCTTTTGGTTTCACTCTTACTTAAGAACACAAGAAATAGTAGCAGGCAGTTTGATTATGTACACTTATTCTGAATTTCAGTAAGAATACAACAGATTTAATTACTAATTAATTAGAATAAAGAGAATGCATTTTTCCCCATTGACATTTTTATGATTTGAATAGTTTTGAAATTAATGCTTAGAATTACAAGATTATCTTCTCTGCAGATAAGCATTTGACATTAATGTTATTTGTTGTTTCAAATTTAGTTGCTATAAGCTTTTGGTCAGTGAGAATTTCTCAACGGTCAAGTTATGCCATGATCCAGAGGTTGAAACTAGGCTTCTCTCCTTGCTGCATTTGCCAGTGAAAGACCACCAGGACTACTACTCACTTGGAGATATTGTCCATAATGGGCAGAGCCTAAATGGATCCCTTATCAATATTCTGGCATCAGTCAAATTGGTGGGTTTCTTGTAATCGAATCAAAACATATATTTTCTTTTGCCACAATGGCCAGCAGCATAAATTAATTGATGTGTATTTTGTGTTAGATAATCCAAGTTAAGTAATCCGAGATTCACTGTACCTTAATTGGTACATGTGACAATAAACAGACCTTTGAACCTTTATTACAAGAAAACTTTGTATTAAAATTAATTATTCCAATTGGTAGTACGATTTATGCTTTGTACTCAAGTCAGTATTGCATCCTTCCTTATCAATTCATTTAATTGTTGTTATTGAATGAATTCGAAGGCCAAACACAATATATTGAAACATCTCCATAGAGAGTTCAGCCATTAGCCAGGGGTGAGTTTCTTGATTATTATTTTCATATCTCTGAAATTTCCCACAATTAGAAATTTACATTAATAGCACCCTACACTAGAAATTCAATCATACACCATCTTTGTTTACCATTATGCAAATAAATTTGCATGATTTTATGCATGAATCCAAAAGTTTAGTCTCGCACTTTCATGTGCTGTTGATATTAAGGCGTGTAAGTAAGCCTGTCAAAAATAAACTGTTGGAGGAACTCAGTGGGTCAAGCAGCATCTGTGGAGGGAAATAGACAATCAACTTTTCGGTTCAAAATCTTTTCTCAGTCCAGTTTCTTTGCTCCAGATTTCAATATCATCTCCAGCGTGTCTCCAAGAGGCTTGACACAATGGATGCTGAACTAATAATGTCACTTGTAATGGAAAAAGTTGTTAGCAGCATTTGCAGCTGAAAGTAGGTCATATTTCTCTTGTTCAGAAATATCATGGGAACCAATTTTTATACTGTAGTTCCTCCATTTGCTGCAGAAATTCAATTTAATGAGCTACAGGACACTATGATACTGGCTTCTGCAGTGTGCTACTATAGAGATGGGGTGCTGCCTGTGGTCATGAGAGGTGGCTATAAACTGCACCGATCTGCACAACCAGTCTTCAAGTTATTACAACTTTACCTTGATTGTTTATTTGACGGTTCCGCTGAGTGTTCTGCACAACAGAAGCATTGGAGGCAGAGCAGACATGCCCAGGGGATATATAGGAGAAGCAAAAACTGGTCTCGAGTCAGAAGTTAATATTTCCACTTACGCTAATATTGAGCTTACTTCCAGCTTCCTGAGGAGCTGTGCATCTACAAGTTAAGCTGTAGTTCACACCTGAACTGGTCTGCCTATAAAGATCAAAGTCACAATCACCCTGCGCATGTTGGCCTCCAGATCATTCCGAGTAGTGCATGATCATGATATACTTCTCAATTTCCTGCCCATTGTAATGTTAGGAGCTCCTCCTAAAATAGATTTCTTGAGCAGTAATCAGTAATTTGGCAACAATTTTTGATTAGTACGGATGTCAGGGGTTATGGGGAGAAGGCAGGAAAATGGAGTTGAGAGGGAAAGATAGGTCAGCCATGATTGAATGACGGAATATACTTGATGAGACGAATTACCTAATTCTGCTCCTATGATGTATGAACTATGAAGATTTCAAAATTTCCTAAATTTTATGGAATGTGTTTCATGATCCCCAGGGAAACCTTGAGTTGTACAACTAGTGCACAACCATAGTAAGAATTTTGTCATGGTTGGTATCACAGTTGACTCTTTCATTTTGAAGCAGCCCAAATTCCTATATATGCATGATGATTAGTGTAAACAGCCAAGGACAGATTTATGTTTACAATTAACATCCATACCAATACAGACTTGGGTTTTACTTTACTTTTCATGTTCATAACTTTATGTTTAGTTACCACAGCATATTAAGCTTTAAGCTGCAGTTCATACTCTCTCCAATTACTCATTCACCACTACATTCTTTAAGCTGTCTCTCTCCCAGTTCTAACTAATCTCTGCTTTTTCAGTTGGAACTTTTTTTGTGTCCCTATCTGCTTTTGTGCTCTTCATAAATCAGAAGAAGGAGCAGAGGGAGTTGATCTTGTTAGATGTTTGCTGAATCAAATTTATATATCAAAAATTTATGTATTTATTAATCTGATTATAATGGCTTATTCTTGGTTTTAAGTAATAGCTCGGGAAATGTGCCGAAGTAAAATTCAATTTCAGGGTGAGATCTTCAATTTAAGTAAGATTGAATCTCCAAAAAGCACCACTTTAATAATAATCTCTCGATATTTATATTGAAGGTGTAATTATGACATTATATTAGTTTAACATTTAGAAAAAACTTCTTTTTTAAGATAGGGGAGCAGAAGCATTTTACTACAGCTGACAAAAGAAAAGGGCAGCGGTGTGAAGTAAAACTGTTCGATGAAACTGTACCTTCATTCTTAATGAACTGGTCAGTGTATTTTTCAGTAGATTTATCAGTAAGATTGGAAGTTTCTAATGTTGAATCCTAATAAGGGAGGCACAGTGGCACAGCGGCAGAGTTGCTGCCCCCTTACAGCGCCAGAGACTCGGGTTCAATCCTGACTATGGATGCTGTCTGTATGGAGTTTGTATATTATCCCTGTGACCATGTGTCTTTTCTCTCCTTTCCTTCCACATTCCAAAGACGTGCAAGTTTGTAGATTTATTGGCTTTTGTAAATTGTCCCTGGTGTGTAAGATAGAACTAGTGTATAGGTGATCATGGTCCGAAGGGCCTGTTTCCACACAGTATCTCTAAACTAAACCTAAACTAATTAATTAGAATGGGTTGTCGACAAAAATGCTGGAGAAACTCAGCGGGTGAGGCAGCATCTATGAAGTGAAGGAATAGATTACATTATTCAGTAGATTTATTTGTAGATTTTCAGAGTAATAATCCTTCCATCCTTGCACAAAATTATAAAAAAGATTGAATGCCTTGCTATAGCCACATTACCTTTGTGTTAATTAATCTGCACAGAGTACATTCAAATTCCATAATTCTCTTGGGTGATTTTGACCTCTGTCCTACTAGATAGTAATATGTAACATTTATTAAAATTAATTAACTCCTTATCTTTTCTGTGAATTCTTTTTAGTGACATTCTTTTCGGGTTGACAAATCCAACCGTGTCAATTTAATCTAATTGTTTTCTCAGATACTAAGATCCAACCTCAGTTACTTCTGCAGTTCGTAAGCTGAAGAATCTTATTATTTATTATGTAATCCCAGGCAGAATTGAGCATAGTGCCTAATGATACATGGTTAACACACAGTCCAATTTTAGTATTATTGGTGGATTATCTGTGCCTGATTTTTGCAGTATTTTCTGGTTTTATTGCAAGCTTCCAGTACTCTTGCTACTTTGTTGTTTTACAAGGGGCTGTTTTCACCCTGTATCTCTAAAATAAACTAAACTTTTAAAGTTACTCCCACCCAGTGCATTAAAGGATAATTACTGGGATAATTTACTGGGATACTATTTCAATTCACAATATTTAAACCATCAGGCCTGATGGTGGCTAATTCTGTAAAACGGAAGAGAAAATAGCTTTCACCAACATAAACATTCAGTTATCTTTTTAATATCTAACTATTATTTGTGATTCTCATAGCTGGGATAATGAATCTATACAGCTTGCACAGACATGGGTACCCAGGGAAACAGGTATTGTATATGTTAATTTGAATGAAGTATATCTTCCGTATTCCAAACTTCATAATTCTGCAGAATGCCTTAACATATTTTATAGGTTAGATCTTTATATCTTTTACAGTATTGTTCATAGCTGATGCTCGAGTCAATTACGATAATTATCGCAACTGCATGACCGCTGCAGTGGTTGCTAAAACCATTATTACAACAAATCCTGGTAAGGTTTTTCAATTTTAATGGCAACATCAAAAAAAACAGTGAATATTTGAAGTCTGATTTTCACATGCAACTTAAACATGTAACTTAATTGGATCCTTGCCCTGCCCTTCAAAATAACTAACACACACAGCTGATACTGCACGTGGAAGAAACCTATATTAAGGGATCCAGATTGATTCCAGATTTGTTTTGATTGAAAATATGAACAGAAAATGATGGAAACACTCAGCAGATGGGACATATCTGTGAAAAGCGAATATGTTAAACTTTTAGGTCAAAGAACTTTCTTAAGATCATCAACCAAGTCGATCAGCTGGGTATCTCCAGCATTCCATAGTTTTATTTTAGGTTTTTTCATAAACGATGATCAGTGATCCTGAACTTATTGGCTTCTAGATAATATCTAGCTGGTATCTGCCGTAGTCTCCCAAAGACCTACACACCACTAGTTCTGTGACAGAGGAGCATTAATCTGCTTTTCCTGCAATTAAGAGCAACTAACACCATGAGTTTATGGTTTTAATCATAGTATACTTTAAGTTCAATGTGTGAATCTCAAACTATTCATAACAAAAACGTCCATCAAAATGTTTATGACAGATAACAAACTTCTATGGTTTATTTTTCGCGTCTTTTAGTTTGTAAGTTGCTTAAATACATTTTTGCCAGTTAATCTCTGGTAATGTGTAGAATTTTTAAAATTTTGTTAGACCAGCTACCAGTATTCTTTATCATTTCATCAATAAATTAGAAGATCACGTTTTTCCTTCATGTATTGTGATTGGATTGGATTATCAGCTAAAGTATAAACACTTTTTTGGAATGGACCTTTCAAAAAAGGTTACTGTAATTATTTCGAATATTTATTTCATGAATTAATGTTGAGTATTGTCTTTCTGTCCTGGGAATATCAAGACACAAGAGAGGCCAATCTGTTGTTTAATTTTGCCAAAGACAGTGCAGGAATTGATGATGAAGATCCTGAACAAATTGATGAGTTAATAAACTGTAAGTCGTTGAATTTTATGTATGAAGTATAATTTAGTTTAATTTCGCAGGCGGCATGGTGGCGCAGCAGTGGAGTTGCTGCCTTACAGCACTTGCAAGGTCAGAGACCCGAGTTCGATCTAGTCTATGGGTGCTGTCTATACAGTGTTTGTATGTTCTCCCTGTGACAGCATTGGTTTTCTCCGGGTGCTCCGGTTTCCTTCCACACTCTAAATACATACAGGTTTGCAGGTTAATTGGCTTAGTATAAAATTGTCCCTAGTGTGTGTAGGATAGTGTTAATGTGTGTGGATCGTTGGTCGGTACAGACTCGGTGGCCTGAAGGGCCTGTTTCTGCGCTGTATCTCTAAACTAAAACTAAACTAAACTAAAACTGAGCTCTTTCATTATTGTCATTCAAAAATTGTATTTAGTACTTTACTTCAGAAGTGTAACGGAATATTTTATTATCTTTTGGAATTATCCCATGCTTTACGTATTTTCATTTTATGTTTGCAGTGCATTTCATTGTGGATGTATTCACTGTTCAGCAGTTCAAAAATAAAGCAATAGACCACTGTGGCAAATCTGAGCCTATTTATGGAATCATGTATGCTTACGTTACAATGTTTAACATTGATTCTGACAATTCAAAGATAATAAAATCCAGATGGTAAGAATGATGATTTATTTTTATTTGAACTTTATTCATAAAAGTTAGAGATACATTTTTTCTGGGTATTGTAATTATTTTTTTCTTGATAATAATCTAAATGTGTTTGGTCTAATATGTTTAGTACACAGTTCGGAATCATAGTTCCTTTCAATAGCTTTCTAGCGAAAATATTTAAGAAAATGTTGATTCTGAGCCATTCCCCACTTCATGCAATTTGCAATTCCAACTGTTTATCCATTTTCAGAATTATTGCTAAATCATGGAATTTCATAATTGTACCATAATGGACTACAGATAGAGATCTGGAACATCAATCAAGAAGTATTAGTTTGGATCCCAACATGAAAGCTGAAGTATTTAAATTTAACTGCAGCTACTATTTTGTAAAAAAAACATCAAATTCATTGATGTCCTTCAAGGAAGGAAACCTATTATCCTTATACATGACCATGTAATCACAAAAGCAGCACTCAGCTGCCTCAGGCACTTGGGGATGGACAATACATACTAGAATTTTACTGTGACGTGCATCCATGATCAAATCTTTAAAAAACAATCAGAATTGACATGATATGCAAAGAAATGATTTGGCCCATTTAGTTCACATCAGGTCCCTGAAGGGCAGTAATTTCAGTCCTATTTCTTTACTTTTTCCCCAATTTCCATCTAAATTACTTTATTCAAGTGCCAATCCTGTTTTATTTTGAAAATCCTGATTGACTCAGTTTCCTCTACTCTTACAGGTAGTTAGTTCCAGATTATTCCCATTCTCAGTGTAAAAAAACACTTTTTTTTCATATTTCCCGTGTTGTTTACTCTTCAGACTAAATACATATTCCATTGTCTGCTTCTACATTCTGTTGTATTCATGTTACGGATCAGAAGTTTTGCATAATAATCTTTATCTGTGAGGGTCTTATTGATGCTGCTTTACATTTTAAAATACTATAAAAATTCAGATATGGTAAGAAAGAGAAAATTCAGATATGATCAGAAAGAGGGTAATAGTGATAAAAGAGACAAAAAATGCAGATTTGCAGAGGTACTAATTATGAAGTCATGTTCCAAAAACATTCCATGAACATTTTAAAACACATCAATTTTGTTTATTGAAGTGGTAGGTGCAGAATTTTGGTCAATATTGGTTCAGACGTATGCACAAATCCTTCTTGTTCATTCGGCGCAATGAATTCTTCAAATATCATTACCAATTTTGATTTCTGGGTGGATGTGTCCGACCATACAGGCACTCTTCCGTCATGTAACTTAGCCGGAAACACAGCTGAAAAAATTCTTGGCTACACAGTGAGTATTTAGTACTTAGAACTTTTAGATTAAAGTTGCAGTGTAATAGTTACAGTGTTTTCTGCAGTGCTTTTTGCTACAACACACATTTGCGATAAGCTTTCATTGAATGGACCAGTCAGTCAGGCAAGGAGAGGAAGACACGTGTTAAGGAAGCACGCAGACTGAGCAAAATATCGTACCTTGAAATCAGCTTCAACAATTAATTTACTTTCTCATCCATCTCAGGACATGCAGGAATATTTCACTTATGCATTTTTATAACCTGTTTATTCAAAAATTCCATTTGATATTTATTTTTCCTTTCAAAATTCATACATGATCCCACTATATTTAGTTTTGTTATTAAAATGAACCAAAGTAGACTAAATAATTAGGTACAGGCTGAGAAAGTCCCAGGTTGCAGAATTCAGAACTGGATATCCAACTTTGTTGCAACTGCAATCAGGTCCCCTTCCCACCTTTGAGGTTATTTTTGACAACAAGGAATAAAAAGGATATAATTCATGATTTTGCATTACAAAACTGATGTTATGTATCTTATGCTATGATTCCTAGATTGAAGAGTTTTGCAGCTTAACAGAAGAACAGAAAACATTGTTAAAATGGAACTTTCTTTTGGAGAGATGTAAAATCTATCTAAAGGTTTGGATTTTATGTATCCTAACTATACAATGTACTCATGAAAATATATTTTTTTAAATGATTTACAATTTACTGAATAACACAACTTCTCATACCTTTGGGCTGAATCTTGTTGGCAATGGCCAACGACCCCAAAGGGAATTGCGGGCTTCAACCATTCCAACTGAAGCGTTGGACTCCCTGTAGAGTATAACACTGAAGATAGACACAAAATGTTGGAGTAACTCAGCGGGTCAGACAGCATCTTTGGAGAAAAGGAATAGGTGACATTTCGGGTCTCGACCCTTCTTCAGACGGAGCTCAGGTTGAAGGGTCTGGACCCGAAATGGCACCTTTTCCTTTTCTCCAAAGATGCTGTCTGGCCCGCTGAGTTACTCCGGCATTTTGTGTCTGTCATCGGTTTAAACCAGCACCTGCAGTTCCTTCCTACACACAGAATATAACACTGGTCTGGTCTTGTGAGGATTCCAGACCATTATATTAGGAATGGCTATCAGATTGTGTGTCCGACGAAACAACACATGAACTGAAATCCTCATTTATTTTAGTCAAGAGTCAAGAGTGTTTTATTGTCATATGTCCTGGACGGGACAATGAAATTCTTACTTGCTGCAGCACAACAAAATATGTGAATATGTAAACATTGTACATAATGGGGAAAAAAAAAGAAAAAGTTCAATAAATAAAATATAGTGCAAATAACAAATAATAATATAGTCTTTTGCAAATCATAGCTCATAGCTTATTCATTGTGTTTAATAGCCTGATGGCTGTGGGAAAGTAACTGTTCCTGAACCTGAGTGTTACGGTTTTCAGGCTCATGTACCTTCTTCCTGATGGCAGTGGTGAGATGAGTGTGTGGCCAGGATGGTGTGGGTCCTTGATGATTTTGGCTGCCTTTTTGAGGCAGCGACTGCGATAGATCCCTTCGACAGTGGGGAGATCAAAGTCGGTGATGGACGGGGCAGTGGTCACAATTTTTTGTAGTCTTTTTCGCTCCTGGGCGTTCAAGTTGCCGAACCAGGCCACGATGCAACCAGTCAGAATGCGCTCTACTGTGCACCTGTTGAAGTTTAGGAGAATCCTCTTCGACATGCTGAATCTCCATACTCTTCTCAGGAAGTAGAGTCGCTGATGTGCCTTCTTTACAATTGCATCGGTGTGCTGGGTCCAGGAAAGATCTTCTTATATATGCACGCCCAGGAATTTTAAGTTATTGACCCTCCCCATCATCGTCCCGTTGATATAAACAGGATTGTGGGTCCTCATCCTTCCCCTACCAAAGTCCACATTCAGTTCCTTGGTCTTACTGATGTTGAGAGCCAGGTTGTTGTGCTGGCACCATTTGGTCAGACGGTCGATCTCACTTCTATACTCTGACTCGTCCCCATCTGGGATTCGTCCAATCACAGTGGTGTTGTCGGCGAACTTGATGATGGAGTTCGCACTGTGACCGGCTACGCAGTCATGGGTATAGAGTAAGTAAAGCAGGGGGCTGAGCACGCAGCCTTGAGATGCTCCTGTGCTAATTGTTATTGAGGATGAAGTGGTTCCTCCAATTCGAACAGACTGTGGTCTGTGGATGAGGAAGTCGAGGATCCAATTGCAGGGGGATGCGCAGAGGCCCAGTTCCGTGAGCTTGGTAACCAGCTTGGAAGGGATGATGGTATTAAATGCCGAGATCTAGACTATAAACAACAGCCTGACGTAGGTGCTTTTATTGTCCAAGTGGTCCAGTGCGGAGTGGAGAGCCAGTGAAATTGCATCTTCCGTTGATCTGTACTGGCTGTAAGCGATCTGTAGGTGGTCAAGGTTCTAGTCGAGGTAGGAGTTGATGTGCACCATAACCAATCTCTCAAAGTATTTCATCACCACAGATGTTAGTGCCACTGGTCGATAGTTCAGAGGAGTATTTGAGTTCAGTGGTTATTCAGAGAGGATTTTATCATAAGAGGATTTTACCTGTAGATTTGGAGGCAAAAAGAAGGGTTTGATTTAAAGGTTTTAATTATTTCAAAAATGTTTACCTGATTTTAATTAACTTTTTAAATATTCACTTAACATTTAGTAATCTTTAAATTGACCTGAGTTATCAGAGACAATTAAAAACTATTAAAGTATATATGCCTGCTTAACAATACTTTCCAGCTATAAAAGAGTTCCAAAGATTCTTCGTTCCCTGGGAGATGAAAAATCTTTGTCTTAAATCATGTTTTTTTTTAAATACTGACCCCTGATCTTCCCACATTTGGAAACGTCCTTTCCACATCCGCCCTGTCAGGAACGTGTTTGTTTTAATCAAGTCAACTAAAGTCCCTCGGTTCTGAATGTGAATACTCAGCTTGCCTAATCATTGTTCATATAACAAACCCCAGGTTACAAGTGACCTAGTTTACAAAATTCCAACTTTACACAAATTCGCCACATTTTTAATGCAGAGTGAATCTCCCTGCTCATCCAAAGTTTCTGGTTAGGAAAAACCCTAATTGTCTCTGCAGTCAATGACAGATGAGGCAGTCATCAATAAACCTAATGACTGAGATATACTTATTAAGAATGGATGAATTGGTCTTGAACATGAACCGGTCCACCATTGAAGACAGTCCTGAAATTGACCCTCACTCCTCCTCAAACCACTGCTGAATAACTCTGCGGTGCCGCAGACATGGTCCTGACCGACCATCTACCTCAGTCTATTTTTTATCGGACTTTAATGTTCTTTATCTTGCTCTAAATGTTATTCGCTTTATCCTGTATCTGCACATTGTGGATAGCATGATTGTAATCATGCATAATGTTTTCACTGACTGGATATCAAGCAACAAAAACGCTTTTCACTGTACCTTGGTATACGTGACAATAAATTAAACTAAGAACTGACAGACGATTAGAGTGGTTGAGATAAGAGCAAGTTTAGAACAATAGCTGTACCTGATGGTGGTGTAGCAGTGGTCAAGAATGTTCATCCCAACATGAGGGCAAGAAATTTGCTAATGGTATTTGGGGAGTACATTCCTTGATAAAGTTCTTTGCTTCCTGAAACCATTTGCCTTACATTGAAGTCGCTTTTTTGCTGCTGAAAATTCCTGCATAACAGCTTGGTTTGAGATAGAACCACTATGAAAACTGCAGCTTTCTGTGATTTTTCTATTAACACTTTCTAATTATTTGAAGTAGTTAACAATGACAATTATATTGTGACAGACTACATATCCTGCATATAGTACGATTTAAATATATCTTTAACATCTGAGTTCAGTTTTATTCTGATGGCATAATAGAGCTGATAAACCACTAAACACAAATATTTTATTGAGAATTGCTGTACATTTATTATGTTACGTATCAGGACTACAAACATTAAAAAAAAGGATTTTCCCTTGTATGCATATTTCCATATCATTATATAAATAAAAAATATTTTCTATCATTGCATGCAGTTGGTTCCGTCAAGTAACGCAAGAAATGGAATAAGAACAAGTTTTCTATCCTGCCAAATAGCTGATCCTGAAGAGGCTAGTCAGACTTTGTCCAGCATATCAATTTCTTCCAGCAGCTGTTTATTATAGAGATGAACCCCAGGTCAAATACTTACTTCCAAGCAAAACTGGTAGACAAAACCTTAACTAAAAATTCAGCCTGTGTATATTAATATTTAGGTGTAAATGTTTACTGTTTTGATTTTGATGCATTATTAAATTTCAAAAAAATTTGCAGAGAGTTTGTCAAATCAGTTGACTGCTCATGTATGGCACGGGAATGAGATTGAGTTAAGGTAGAACAATTTATTTTAGATACTGATACTGAAATGGTTATATTTTCTAAGTTTGATCTTTTGCAAAAGGCCCTCGACATATTGGCTCAGGGTTAAATGTTTACAGTTAATCCAGAGATCTCTTTATTGGTCCTTCTTCAATTATCTAACTTATCTGCACTTTTCTTGCTCATATATCTTCTAACTGAATATATATATATTATAAAATACCGATTGTAATTTAACATAATTAACATACAATTTCACACTTTTTCAGTAGAGCAGTTAGAAATAATCTTTTTTTTTAAGTTATGCGAAAGATGACAGTTATTTTAAAACATGCGTGATAATTGAAATCTTGTGACATCACAATAAGTGCTTGTCATCATAAAGAACTGCGTTTACAGCGTGTAATTTGTCGGTTTAAATTTAAGCAGTCACTGATGATATAATATAAAGTAGGTGGAATTTTCCTGTGCTAAATTTGCCTGTTTGTCATCCCATTTTAATAGCATCATTTATATGAGTATGAATACTTTTTGAGACATGTTTAAGTAAAGCTACTTGCTTCAAACGTTTGAATTTTCTGTTACTCTCAAACACTGCATTTGTTGCCATGTTATCTTATCACATTTTCGTTATTGTGAACCAGTCTCAAATATATCTTTAAATGACAATAGAAATGTAACTTTAAGTCCACTTGGAGATATGATTACCAAAACGTTACAAGTAAAGAGTGAAAAATCACAGTTTAGCGGTTTATTTCACACTTTCATTATCCCTGTCAGCTTGTCAACGATATCATGGCAAATGTATTTCCTATGTGGGCATTTATTTTGTAAATAGCTTTGAAAACAATCCTGGCATACCAGCATTGGATTTTGTTGTGTAGTACATTAAAAGTCTTCTGTTGTACATACTTCCTGCTAGCTTTTTAATATTACATTTCTGTGTTAATATTCATAGTGGAATCTATTTCAGTACCAGATTGTAATAGATGCTAAAACCCAGTGGTAATATCAGTGCAATATCACCGTTGACCTGAGACTATAGTTATAGAGTGTGATCGGCATGTATTTTCATTATAAAAGTGAACAAAATTAAATATAATTATAAAAACAAGTTAAAACTGTAACAGAATACAATTCAACATGTGTGTTCTGGTTTAGTTATACATTTTCTTCCATGCCACCAGAAGGCTTTTTGAGACATGTTTAAGTAAAATTACATGCTTTAATGGCATTGTAATGTCGCTGAAGTGGAATCCCACTAATCTGAATCATACAAGCACCAGAATGTTATTTTCCCCATTGCGTGTGTGCGAGTCCTGAGACTCACTCTACTTTCCCTCTGGCCCTGCAAACCTGTCCTCATCACGTATTTATGTAATTCTCTTTTAAAATTTACTTGCGTCGTCCTTTAAGTGCTCTCAGGATTTTTATTAATTTCCAGCATAACATCTACTTATTAGCTCTTTCACAAATTATCCAAGTATCAGAAATGAACAAAACACCTTTGGCTTTGGTACAACTCAGTACTTTGAGCAAAGTCCTGAAAGTGTAAATAGTGGCCAGTGTTAGCTAATAGTATGTACACTGAAATCAGTGAATGAAGATGCCGATTCAAGGTTCAAAACTGCAGTTCCATTTCAATCCATAATTCTGGTGTTGTCATAGTATAAAATTCTTGTGAATTAATATTAACCTCAAGACCACAGTTAATTCCAAAAATTGTAATGCCTGTTTAGGTTACTTTGAGCTGCTTTTTGCAAAAATATATATTTCTTAATGCACATTGTTTACGTAGATGTGTGTAATTTTCAAAAAGGTATGCATCTTGCTTTTCCATATTGTCTGTTATTTTGGACGGAACTTAGATTATTTTAAGAAAAATGTGTTTGTTTCATTAATGAATAATTGGTTTGGTTTATATTCCATTATACTCTATGTTACTTTCTTATTCGGTGTTGGAAAAATTGATGTTCCTTGCTTAATTTCACACACTTTTGTCAAAGGTCCTCTCAAATAGATGTAAATAGGTATAAATAATATGCAGAATGACATAAACCAGTTTAGCATTGAGGCATTGTTTATTTCACTCCCTTCATCCAAGAATATACATTTCCCCTTCATCCAAGAATATACATTTCCAGTTGAAATAACATTCTGAAATGCCAATTTAGCCATTTACAATTTAGTGATTTACAGTGTCCAATTGGGAATAAAATGGGATTCATTCTATTCCTACTGGTTAATACGATCATGGTGCACGGATAAACTATACAATGATGGTTCTTGTGTTAGGGGTATGATATTGACCAGGCACTGTCCATACACACACGTTTTTCTCTGTCATTCATGCACACAATATGCTGTAATTGTGTGCATGTGTGTGTGAGGGAGGGTGGGTGGTGGTATTTAGACCACATTATTCCAGAAGTAACCACACTTGAACATCCCCAGGACAATCGGCCTTTACAACGTCATCTTGAAATGACCCAACTAGATCCCACACTTCCAGGCAACATTCTCCCATCGGCCCACCCCGCCACTTCGTTTTTCCCCTCTTTCAACTCGCTAGTCGGCTAAAACTGATTCAGAGGCTTTTGATAGGCACATGGATGGGCAGGGAATGGAAGAATATGGATCATATTTAGGCAGAGCAGATTGGTTTAATCCGGCATGATGCTCAGCACATACATTGTGGGTCGAAGCACCTTTTTGTGTGTAGGAAGGAACTGGTTTATACTGAAGATAGACACAAAATGCTGGAGTACCTCAGCGGGTCAGGCAGCATCTCTGGAGAGTTGAATGGGGGACCTTTCGGGTTCAGACCTTAAGTCCTTCATATCCTCCCCTACCCATTCCTTCTCTCCAGAGATGCTGCCTTCCCCACCAAGTTATTCCTTTTATAACTTTTATAAAGTCTTGACGCACTTGTATATAACAAGGAAAATGTTTTGGTACATTGTGCTATTGACAAGTTCATTCAAAGGAATTTCAGTTCAGTCTAGTTTATTGTCAAGTGTAGCGAGGTACAGTGAAAAGCTTTTGTTGCCTGCTATCCAGATAGACACAAAATGCTGGAGTGCCTCAGCGGGTCAGGCAGCATCTCTGGAGACAATGAATAAGTGACGTTTCAGGTCGGAACCCTTCTTCGGCATTATGTGTCTATCTTCAGTCTGCTTATGTGGTGAGTACATAGTATTGTATGTACTATGTTAAAAAGCACATTGATGGTCATAGCCTCCACGATGACCACACTGCCCCCTGGCAATTCACCTGTTGCTCAACATCAGCAAACCTGATCCACCACTGTCTCAGGCACAATGCTCTAATACCTGATTCCACTCCTCAGCCTGCAACCACCAAACCTCTTGTCCTTACATCACACGCAGCACTCTGGTGCAATGTCTTTGCTTCAACGCCACAGGTCCACCAGAAAACATCACTTCTGGTCCAAAACTTTGTAAATAATTGACAACTCTGGTAGAATTTGTGTCAGGCTCGTATGTGATAATCAAAATACAATTTATTTATTTTTTGAAAGCTTCAAATACATTGATTGGTTCAGTTGCTGGTTGCTCCTCATTGCTGATCCAACGTAATTGGTTAGGATGCATCGTTTGAGGTTGTGTCGGGCAGCTGCCCTTGAGTCGGGAGTGTCATTGTGCCGAGGAAGATACTTTCTTCGGGGGTACACAAAAGGCTGGAGAAACTCAGGGGGTGCAGCATCATCTAAGGAGCGAAGGAGATAGGCAACGTTTCGGGCCGAAACGCTTCTTCAGACCCGCTGAGTTTCTCCAGCCTTTTGTGTACCTTCGATTTTCCAGCATCTGCAGTTCCTTCTTTAACAAGATACTTTCTTCAGCGAGTGGTAGTGTAGTAGGCAGAAAGATATTCTTTAGTCTACAGGAATACGTCTGAAAACTGTAACGTCCAGGTTCAGGAACAGCTTCTTCCCAACAACCATCAGGCTATTGAACACTAGAAACTTCAACTAAACTACGAACTGCCTGTGTGAAACAGGACTTCTTTATTTGTTTGTCAGTCTGAGTCTGCTGCTGCTGCTGCTGCAAATAACAATGTCTCCGTCTCGGGACATTTGACAGTAAAACACTCCCGACTCTCAAGTCACTGCGAGTAACTGGGTGAGTTCCCTTCCACCGTGAACTTCATGGTGATGAGGTCGTCGATGCCAGCTTGCAGCTCGTCGTTTTCCTGCACGGCAGAGACTCCGGCGGGGGTGCCGGTGAGAATCAGGTCGCCTTCTTCCAGCCGGATGATCCGGCTGATGTAGTGGACGAGGAAGGGGACGGGGAAGATCATGTGCGAGGTGCTGCCTCGCTGCCTGAGCTGCCCGTTCACCTTCAGCCACAGGGTGAGGCGCTGCGGGTCGGGGACTCTGGCCTTGGGGATGAAGTCGCTGACGGGGCAGGAGCAGTCGAAGGCTTTGGCCAGGGTCCAGGGGTGCCCCTTCTTCTTGCACTCGTCCTGCACGTCCCTGGCCGTCATGTCCAGGCAGAGGGCGTACCCCCCCACATGGTCCATGGCTTCCCCCTGCGGGATGTGGCTGCCCCCCTTGGCCACCACCACCCCCAGCTCCACTTCGTGGTGCACGCTGCGGCTGTAGCGAGGGAGGCGCAGCGGGGAGCCCTCCCTCAGGTAGGCGCTGGGGGGTTTCAGGAAGAGCAGCGGCTCGCTGGTGGACACCGGGTTCTCCAGCTCCCGGGCGTGCTCGGCGTAATTCCTGCCCACGCACACTATCTTTCTCCCCCACTCCCAGAAGCAGCTCAGGTTCCTGGAACCCATCCTCGCAGTCGCTCTCAAAGATACTTGAGGAGCTGTAGGATCTCTGGTCGCCCTGTCTGCCGGCACAGGCGTGCAACCCGGCAGTGACTCTGACTCTGACAGCCCGGCCAGCGGGGGGTTAATCTTCCGCCGGCCCTCGGAACCTGTTTGCAATCTTGTGCATCTTAATCTTAATTTTCTGCAATTTCCCACCCCCCCCCCAACAAAAATCATCGCCTCTGCTGCACTTTAAAAAAAATAATATTTGCGTATTTGTGTGTTTGCAACAGTTGGTGGGTGGGGAAAAGATTGCAATTGGTCGCGAATACCGAGTGGGGGAGGAGTTGGTGGGGGTTTGGAGGTTAAAGGCTGTCCTTGCTCTGGATGGCTGGTGCACTTTCCCCTTGACGGTCATGTACCGCTGACTATGGTGTTGCTCTTGCACCGTCTCTGTGGTGTCACTGCGCTGGGAGCCGCTGCTCGGAGACTCGGTAGGACCCGCTCCTGACCAAAGATCATAGAGCTCTATAATCTTTACTCCTCTCTCTCTCTCTCTCTCAGCCACCACCTCCACAATGTATCAAACTTGCGCAACAACCATAAATGTATCATTGTAACCCCGCTCCTGCCATCACTTGTAAACGTTGCCGTCCCCATTTGCAACACCCCTGCATTTGTCACTTTAAATCCAGAATATCGGATACATGTTTATCTGTGGAGTAGTCTGTGTGTGTGTGTGTGTGTATATATATATATATATACACACACACACACACATATATTAAAATCGACCCCCATGATCCGCTTTTTTTAACGCCCCCCCCCCCTTCTCAAATGCATTTAGGAGCCATTTTTTTAGCAATACGTGTGTATTGTGTGGGCCTGTCAGCTGGCAGCCTCGGCTGTGTTGCGGGAGTTACCTGCCCTGAGCGCTTTTGTTTACAAGTCATGTCTGCGGGTGGATACAGTATTTTTGAGGCCCACTTGTTTGGGTTCCCCGCTGTTCAATTAAATTGACAGCACTCTCTGGAACTATGTTTACAATTGAAGCTCTGGCTCTTAACTCGGAAGGGAATAAATGCGTGCACTTTGGAATCGGAGGCAGCAAGCAGCTCTTTGGAAAACCTGGCGGTTAATTGCAGCGTAGCAGAGGTTTGCTTATTACCTAATTAATGTGCAAACTATGTTGTTAAGCCGATACTTCTGGTCTAACAAGAAAATAAATGGTGCGAGGCACAAAGCGCTGGAGTAACTCCGCGGGTCAGGCAGCATCTCCCGAGAAAAGGAATAGGTGACGGTTCTGGTCGAGACCTTTCAGACTTTTCTCCAGAGATGCTGCCTGACCCTCTGTCCTCCAGCATTTTTGTGTATTATCTTCTATCTAACTGCAACATCTGCAGTTCCTTTCTACACAACATTGATAGGTTCCATATTCTCAAGAGATGCTGCCTGGGCCCGAGTTACTCCAGCATTTTGTGTCCAACTAGCATCTGCAGTTCCTTGTTTCTACCTGGTATTAGACGTTTTCTGGAACTGCTTAAAACACCACTTCTACATCGTTAAAGAGCGCATGTGACCCCCCCCCCCCCCCCCCGTTAAACCCAAGCTGTGTTTCTAATTAAATAATATTTTAGTGTCTCAATGTGTAACAAAAGTACATTTTAAATCCATCCAAAGGTACAATGCAAATTGAAAGACCGCCTTAGTGCCAGTGGTTCTTTAATTAACTGCATCTGATTGTCATCACTCAGTGTCCCCAGATTCTGATCTCATGTTAAATGTAATCATAAAATAGAATTCATGAATGTTAGCAGTTATGGGGTGAAGGCAGGAGAATGGGGTTGAGAGGGAAAGGTAGATCGGCTATGGTTGACTTGATGGGCCGGAATGGCCTTGCTCCGCTCCTAGAATTTATGAACCTACGAATGGCCCAGGAGGCGGCTGTTGGCTATGCTCGGATTAAGCATTCCACATGAACCACTTACCTAAAACTGTTCTCCTAAAACTGCAAATATTCTCGCGAGAAGTGAAACAACTTATTGGCCTTGATCAAAGTGAGGAGATGAAAGAATTCTTCCTTCACTAAAATATTATCTACTTTTAAAGACTGAATATTTTTGGATGAGCCTGACATTGGCCCTATGTGTAGCCGGTTGATAGAAATGGTCTCGGCACCTTAAGCTAGGTGAACTCTATGGGCCACCTCCACCGGGAATGTTTAGCCGAGCTCTCGGAGAGGGTACATTCACCGGAGTAAAGTTCGATTCCCCACAGAGTGAAGTGCTGCCATTGACGTAAGACAAAATGGAAGAGCAGACCGTTCTTCTCACAGTGCCCGCACAGAGAGGATTGAAATCAAACCCAAGTCCCTGCAGAAAGTCTGCACAGTTTTGTGAATGCTGGTAAAGAACAGGAGAGAGATGGAAATGCGTGGGGCAGGGTTTTACAAATGTGAGATGAGTGGGTTCCTGGCACCAGCTTGAAATTAGGCTAGCAAAATTAAACATTCAGATAAGGGAGAGTGGGAAATTATGCCTGGGAATTAAGCACCCGAGAAAATAATCAATCGTCCAACAGTGCTTTATTTGTCACGTCTGCAAGTACACAGTGAAGTTATGTTTGCATATATTACACATGCGGGCGCTGGCATTATTGGCGGCATTATTCAAATGTCATCATACCTGTTCAGCTCAGCCTGCTTTCATCTTGCAAAGTTGTCCTTACACAAAACAAAATACGTTGTCAATTGAAAGCTGGAATTTATTAATGTTAAAGGGCCTGACCCACTTAGGAGACTTAAACAGCAACCTCTGGTGACCTTGCCCGCCACCCAAAAAAAAATCAAGGTCGAGGTGACCTGCAACCACCTACCACCTCAAACGCATATGTTGAAAACCATTCAACGACTATGTAAAAAAACAGCTTTGACTAGACCTGTGACAAAAAAATTATTGATTTTTAAAACAGAACCTATTTTTAGTCAAGGCCAGTTTTAATCATGAAGAAAAAAATAGCAGCAACCTAGATGAAGCCTCGACCATGTGTATACCTCTTTCAACCATTAGGGAGAGTGACCAAAATCTCCTGCGACCTCATGGAAACCTTGGGTGGCGGGCAAGGTCACCAGAGGTTGCTGTTTAGGTCTCCTAAGAGGGATAGGCCCTTTTAATGTATAATATTCAGGGTTAATATGTACGTGTTTCACCTGTGTTTATTTCTGCATCCACCTGCAGGCTCATTGTGTTTTTACTCTGGAGGTGCCATTAGACAACCTGAGACCCTTCTCAAGGCAGAGATGAAGGTTGAACTGTTGCCAGCACTGCAGGATAACTATATGTATCTCCTCATTGATAAGGATTCGGGAGAGGCCGCGATAGTCGACCCTGTGGAGCCACAGAAGGCAAGTAGGAAAAAATATGTTGTTATTAGTATTAAATTAGAAAATATTACTGTCATGTGCACTGAGCTATAGTGAAAAAACTTTAATTTAGTTTAGTCTGAAGAAGGGTCTCGACCTGAAACGTCACCCATTCTCTCCAGAAATGCTGCCTGTCCCACTGAGTTGCTCCAGCATTTTGCGTCTATCTTTAGTTAAGATAAGTTTAGCTTTGAGGTACAGCGCAGAAATTGACCCGTCAACCCTTCAACCCTTCGATCACCAAGTCCGCACTGACCAGCGATCCCCGCACACCAACACACACTTTTAGGTTTAGGTTTATTGTCTGGGTGTTCCAGAGTTTAGCTTAGGGCCATGCAGATGGTGTCTGCAGTGGACCTGTTGCAACGGTAAGGAAACAGCGGTGGATCAAAGCTGGCTGGGAATCTGGAGTTAATGTGCGCCATCACCAGTCTCTCGAAGCACTTCGTCATATTGGATGTCGGAGCCAGTGGACGGTAGTTATTAAGGCACGCAACCTAATTTTGAAAAAGGGTCTCGACCCGAAACGTCCACCGTTCCTTCTCTCCATAGATGCTGCCTCACCCGCTGAGTTACTCCAGCATTTTGTGTACCTTTTACCTTATTTTACTTTCTTTTAATAGTAAAGATTTCTACCTGCAGTTTAGTATTGTCCACCAAGATACAGTGAAAAGCTTGTGTTTAGTTTAGAGATAAATCACCGAGTCTACGCCGAGCATTGATCACCAGGTCACACTAGGTCAATGTCCTCCCAGTTTCACATCCATCCCCTGCACACTATAGGCAATTTATGGAGGTCAATTAATCTACAAACCTGCATGACTTTGGGACCCCGTACAGATAGCAACTATAGTCAGGATTGAAGCGGGGTCTCTGGTGCTGTGAGGCAGCGACTCTGCTGCTGTGCCAGCGTACCACCCCTCCATCGAAGAAATGCTGAGCTGTCTACTGTATATCGTGCGAGGGCAGCTCACCAGACCATGATGACCAAAAATGTATTTGGTGTCAAGGAAAGCAATAAAATAACTTGAAGAGCATTGAATATTCTGGTGAATTTCAAAAGTGATATGTGAATACCATTGATTCTCTTAATTTCTGCCGAACATCATTTATGATTAACACTTGTTTCCGTTATAAATCATGCAATATTTTGTGGCACGGTGGCACAGCAGTGGAGTTGCTGCCTTACAGCGCCAGAGACCCGGGTTCGATCCTGACGTCCGGTGCTGTCTCGAAGGAGTTTGTTGCTTCTCCCCGTGACCTGCGTGGGTTTTCTCCGGGATCGCTGGTCTCCCCCGTTCCGTCACCCCTCCACCATTCCAAAGACGTACCATTATTCAGTCTGTCTGAAGAAGGGTCTCGACCCGAAACGTCACCTATCTCCTTCGCTCCTTAGATGCTGCTGCCCCCGCTGGGTTTCTCCAGCCTTTCGTGTACCCTCGATTCTCCAGCATCTGCAGTTCCTTCTTTAACAAGTACCATTATTCTGTTGGCTAATTGGTTTGGTAAGATTGTAAGATTTTCTCTAGTGCGTGTAGGATAGTGTTTGCGTGCAGGGATCGCTGGTCGGCGCGGACTCACGCTGTTTCGCACTGTATCTCGAAACTAAACTACATTTAGTGGCTGAATTTGTGAAGTTTATTTTTGCGAATAAATGCTATAAAGTTTAGCTTCGAATGAATTATTTTGTTTTTTTTCTTTCAGGTAGTCGCTGCAGTTAAAAAGCACGGTGTAAAGCTGACCACTGTCCTTACCACACACCACCACTGGTAAGCAAGTTCCCGAAAGCGTAGGAGTGAAAAATAGACGTGCCTCACATACGTCTTTTGCTCTGATGTCCCCCATGCCAACGTGACTCTGAAGAAGGTTCCTGACCTGAAACGCCGCCTGTCTATTCCCTGTACCATTCTTCTGAATTTAGATAGGGAGAAAGTCGGGTTAGCAGGACAGTAGGAAAAGACAAAGCTAAAATCAGGGACAGAAACAATCAAATGATCATAAGTTCATATGTCATTGGAGCAGAATTAGGCCATTGGGCCCATCGATTCTGCTCCGCCATTCGATCATGGCTGATCTATCCTTCCCTCTCAACCCCGTTCTCCTGCCTTCTCCCCATAACCTTTGACACACATACTAATCGAGAACCTGTCAAAATCTCCGCTTTAAAAATACCCAATGGCTTGGCCTCCACAACCGTCTGCGGCAATGGATTCCATATATTGACCACTCTCTGACTAAGGAAATTCCTCCTCATCTCCTTTCTAAAGATATGACCTTTTATTCTGAGGCTGTGCCTCTTGTCCTGGACTCTCCCACTCGAGAGTTTAGTGGAGCAATCACAGTAACCCAAAGGATTATTAAACAAAGTTTAAACAGGAATGAGTTGCTGAACAAGGATTTACAAAAGAACCATACGAATCTTACAGTCTGACTATCTTGTGCATATCTAAAAGCCTCTTAAATGCAATTATGTATCTGCTGTTTCCCTGTATCTGCTTAGTCAGTCTGAAGAAGGGTCCCAGACTCATAACATTGCCTGCCCATTCCCTGCAGTGTTCCTCCAGCACTTTGTGTCTTGCTCAGGACTCCAGCCTCTGCAATTCCTCGTCTCACCATTATATTTGTCTGGCGCCATGACCTCGTTCAACGAGAGCCTTGGCCATTTCCCTCGTACGTTGCAAAGATAGCTCCGTTTATTTCCCTGTGTTATTTAGGTCTGGCTCTGCTGCTAACGGTTCTGTTGCCTTGTTTTCAGGGACCACGCTGGAGGAAATGAGGATTTGGTAAAGAAAGTGCCTGGCCTCAGGGTCTATGGTGGCGACGACCGCATTGGAGCTCTCACGTGCAAGGTCACACACAAGAAGAAGTTCCAGGTAGTCAATAAGATCGCGGGTGGTGTGCTGGAAGAATCGTCTTCCAGCACCCATAACAATTACACCTCAAACGTTCACTTCCAGCCAACATTCTCCTGCCTTCTCCCCTTAACCCCTGACACCTGTACTAAAGATGAATCTATCAATCTCCACCTTAAAAGTAACCATTGCCTTGGCCTACACGGCCTTCAGTGGCAATTAATTCCACAGATTCACCACCCCCAAGCTATAGAAATTCTTCCTCGTTTCCTTCCTAAAGGTAAACCTGTATATATGTTTAAGTATTTAGGCCACAGTTTAAGAATAAGGGGTAAGCCATTCAAAACAGAGATGAGGAAAAAGCCTTTTCGCCCAGAGAGTTGTGAATCTGTGGCATTCTCTGCCTCAGAGGGCAGTGGAGGCCAATTTTCTGGATGCTTTCAAGAGAGAGTTAGAGAGAGCTCTTAAAGATGGCAGAGTCAAGGGATATGGGGAGAAGGCAGGAACGGGGTACTGATGACCTGCCATGATCACAGTGAATGGCTCGAAGGGCCGAACGGCCTACTCCTGCACCTGTTGTCTATTGTTTGCCGAATGATTAAAAACAACATGGTTTTGGAAAGAGTTACTGCCATTTTATCTAACAGTTATCTTTTTCAACTGATTATTCTTTTATCATTTTATCAACTGGTGATTCTAAGAGTGAGTAACAACGTGTGTAAAATTTAAACTAACAGCCTGACGTGATGTGCTTGACCCATTTAGGTTGGCTCTTTGAATGTGGAGTGCCTGTTTACCCCTTGTCACACAACAGGACATATCTGCTACTTTGTGACAAAAGATAATAGTACCGAGGCCCCCGTTGTATTCACTGGTAAGTGTATGTGGAACATCCCTCATCAATGTGGGACGCTCTAAGTGGCGCAGCGGTAGAGTTGCAGCGCTGGAGACCCGGGTTCGATCCTGACTACGGATGATCTCCCCGTGACCTGCGTGGGTTTTCTCCGCCATCTTCGGTTTCCTCCCACACTCCAAAGACGTACAGGTTTGTAGGTTAATTGGCTTGGTAAGTGTAAAAAAAAATTGTCCTTAGTATGTGCAGGGCAGCGTTAATGTGCGGGAATCGCTGGTCGGCGTGGGCCGAAGGGCCTGTTTCCGCGCTGTATCTCTAACCCTAACCCTAACCCTAAAATATAGCTGAATGATTATTTAATACACAGATAGACCTTTAGACTTTAGAGATACAGCACGGAATCGGCCCGTTCTGCCCAGCGAGTCTGCGCTGACCAAAGATCACCCCGTACACTAATCTACACACATTAGCGACAATTTTACAACTTGCTGAAGCCAATTAGCCTTCAAACCCACACATCTTTGCAGTGTGGGAGGAAACCGGAATGAAAACCCATGGGATCACGGGGAGAACGTACAAACTCCGTACAGACAGCACCCGTAGTCAGGATCGAACCCGGGTCTCTGGCGCTGTGAGGCAGCAGCTCCCACCGCTGCGCCACCGTGCCGCTGTAGTCGTCATGTAACGGTGATCTACATTTGCCGATGCCGATTGTGCGGCGTGGTTAGAAACAAAATAGGACTTGCCCCTACAGAGAGCAAGAAGCAAACTGCCGGGGAAACCCAGCGGGTCAGCCAGCATTTGTGGAGGGGAACGGACAGGCGGCGTTTCGGGTCGGGAGGCTGAAGAAGAGTGCCGACCCAAAACATCGCCCGTCCATTCCCACCACAGTCTGAGGACGGGTCCCAACCCCAAACGGTGCCTGTCCAAAGAAAAGACACAAAATACTGAATTAATTCAGCGGTTTGGGCAGCATTTCTGGGGAAAAGGAATTGGTGATGTTACGGGTCGAGATGCTTCTTTGGACGGTTTATGAAGAAGGACCGTGACACACAACATCTAGGTTGGTTGTGGATGGTAGGGATGAACACTATTGTTTGCTGGAGGGGCTTGGAGACGGTGAGAGACCCTGGGGGGGGGGGGGGTTAGGGTTAGACGCCTTTAATCCATCCAGGCAGCGTAGAAGAAAGACTATACTGGGGCGCACAACAAGCTGCAGATGCTGGGATCTTGCATGGAACACAGAGAGCTGGAGTAACTCAGCAGGTCAGGCGGCATCTGTGGAGAACATGGATAGGTGACGTTTCGGGTCGGGGCCCTTCCTGAGAGTTAAGGGCCTGTCCCACTTGGCGGTTTCTTTCGGCGACTGCTGGCATATCAGTGTGGCCAAAAGATTTTGAAAATTTCAAAATACAGCGGCGACAAAAAAAATGTTGCGACACTTGAAAAAACACAGCGCGTTAAACGTCATCACGCTGCAAATTATTCGGTGACCTGATGCGTCGGTCAATGATGCCGGCAGTCGCTGAAAAAAAATCGCCACGTGGGACAGGCCCTTCAAGATCTCCACAGATGCGGCCTGACCTGCTGAGTTCCTCCAGCACTTTGTGTTGTCCATCAGTGCACTACCTGTGTCGACCATCAGCCATGTTTTTCATTGCCAAGAAGATAAGAGACAACATGCTGGAATAACTCAGGGGGACAGGCCGCATCTCCGGAGAGAAGGAATGGGTGATGCTATGGACCAAGACCTGAAACGTCACCTATTCCTTTTCTCCAGAGATGCTGACTGACCCGCTGAGTTACTCCAGCTTTCTGTGTCTATCTCCAGTTTAAACAAGCATCTGCAGTCAGTTCCTTCCTACACATTTTTAATTGTCTTGTTTCGTTCTCTCTAACTTTTCTATCAAATCCCTGCTCCCCCCCCCCCCCCCCCCCCCCCCCAACTACCATTCGCCCACACACTCAGGGCAACTTTACAGTGGCCAATTAAACTTCAAGTCCACACATCTATGTGAAACTGTAGCACCCACCCAAACCCTGTGCAGTCACAGGGAGAATGTAAAAGCTCCGTGCCGGCAACACCAGAAGTCGGGACTGAACCTGGAGCTGTGAGGTAGCGCGTCTACTAGCCTCTGTGCTGGAAGGAATATCATGTACTAAACAGCTGAAGATGGCTGGGCCTTGAATGCTGCCACAAGGACTTCCTACGACTGCACTCTGGAGGCTGAGATAATTGACCAATAATCACAACCGGCTTCCTTTGCGCGTAGCAGGCCTACATCTGTTGGAATCCTCTCTACCAGATCCCTCTCTCCCTCTCTCCCTCTCTCCCTCTCCCTCTCCCCTCTCTCCCTCTCTCCCTCTCCCTCTCTCCCTCTCCCTCCCCCTCCCCTCCCCCTCCCTCCCCTCCCTCCCTCCCCCTCCCTCCCCCTCCCCCTCCCCCTCCCCTCTCCCCCTCCCTCCCCCTCCCCCTCCCCCTCTCCCCTCCCTCCTCTCCCTCTCTCCCTCCTCTCCCTCTCCCTCTCCTCTCTCCTCTCTCCCTCTCTCCCTCTCTCCCTCTCTCCTCTCTCCCCTCTCTCCCTCTCTCCCTCTCTCCCTCTCTCCCTCTCTCCCCTCTCTCCCTCTCTCCCCTCTCCCCCTCTCTCCCTCTCTCCCTCTCTCCCTCTCTCCCTCTCTCCCTCCTCTCTCCCCTCTCTCCCTCTCTCCCTCTCTCCCTCTCTCTCTCCCTCCCCTCGGTGGACGAAGGCTGCAGCCTGACCTAGATCAGCTTAGTGGAATCCAGGCCCAGCGCTGTGTGCGGGTTTACCTGGGAGCGTAGGTACTGCATTTCAGCACCGTTGATTCAGCTGAGAGTAGATTGTGAGGTTGTTAGCTGGCTCAGATTTAGTTTACAGCTACAGCATGGAAACAGGCCCTTCGGCCCAACGAGTCCGCACCGACCATCGATCACCCGCAAGCGCGATCAGTATCAAACAAATTCTTGACCAATTTAAACACTAGTCATGGGAATTTTAGTGTAAGTTGAACTAAATGCATCAAACTTCACTGATCACCGTTTAAATATTTTGACTTTATGTTTAGTTTATAGTTGTCACTTTTACCGAGGTACAGTGAACAGCTTTCATTTACACGCTGGCCAGGTGAAGACTATACGGGAATACGATCTAGCTGTCCGCAGTGCAAAGATAAAGGGTTCAACGCTCAGTACAAGATATAACTTTACTTTAGATTTTAAAGGGGCCCACTGAGTCCGCGCCGACCAGCGATCGCCCCGTGCACTAGCACTATCTTACACACCAGGGACAGTTTAGGGATGCCGATTAGCATTCTATACACCATCGGAGTGTGGAAGGAAACTGGAGCACCCAGAGAAAACCCACGCGGCCACAGGGAGAACGTACAAACTCTGCACAGACAGCACCCGCAGTCAGGATCGAACCTGGGTCTCTGGCGCTCCTTAACACTGAAGTCAGATTAAAGAGAGTTCAAAAGTGTGCGGCAAAGGTCGATAGGAGGTCAGGACCGCTCTCTGATGTCCTCCGATTTTCCTTATTGTTGATCTTGGTTTTGCGTGTACCGGGTCCTTTCCACCGCATCGGTGAGTTGATGGGCCTGCTCTGTGTTTCCTTCAGATGTAGGGCTGCGCGGTGGCGCAGCGGTAGAGTTGCTGCCTTACAAGCGCTTGCAGCGCCGGAGACCCGGGTTTGATCCCGACTACGGGTGCCGTCTGTATGGAGTTTGTACGTTCTCCCCGTGACCCGCGTGGGTTTTCTCCGAGATCCTCGGTTTCCTCCCACCCTCCAAAGACGTGCAGGTCTGTGGATGAATTGTCTTGGTACAAAACAAGTGTAAATTATCCACAGTGTGTGTGTGTAGGGTAGCGTTAATGTGCGGGGATCGCTGGTCGGTGCCCACTCGGCGGGCCGAAGGGCCTCATTACGCGCTGTATCTCTAAAACTAAAATGATAAACTAAAATGTATAGACTGTTTATAAAATCTGTTTTAAAGTCCACGGTACGGTTGGCAGATTGATAGGTTGGTTCTGCGCTTGCTCACAGGTGACACACTCTTTGTCGCTGGCTGTGGTAAGTTCTTTGAAGGGTCGGGCGAGGAGATGTATCGAGCTCTGATCGACATCCTCGGCAGCCTGCCACATGAAACCGTGAGTGGTTTAATTTTCATCACCGATTGGAAACGCTCCCTCCACCTCCCAATGTCAGCCCTCACATTTACTGCATGTCTGCAGCATTTCGTGCCATCTATTTTTTACATTGTTAGATTTATGCAAAAAAGTACTGGCAAATGAAACATTTAATTTAGTCCCTACCTCTCCCTTGCTGCCCATATGTTGAAGCCACTGCTTGAACATATCGGCACATTTTTATCTTCTAAATGCAGAGATAATCGGCGGAACGTACAAACTCCACGCAGGCAGCACCCGAGGTCAGGATTGAACCCGGGTGTAGAACTAGATGGATGGGTCGGCATGGATTCGGTGGGCCAACGGACCTGTTTCCTTTCTGTATCAGATGCAGGAGTAGGTCATTCGGCCCTTCGAGCCAGCACTGCCATTTAATATGCTCCTGGCTGATCAACCCAAATCAGTACCCCGTTCCTGTTTTCTCCCCATATCCCTTGATTCCGTTGTCTCACTATCCTTCCAAGCTGCCAAACTAATTCTCTTCAATTGTGCTTTATCAGTACATGATGGAAAATGTCATATTTTAAGAAACTAAAGTGTTGTCATTACATGACTTCCTTTGTGACGGCTTGCCGTAGCTGCCATTACTGGATTGTGTGTTTTATTCAGTAAGAAGGTGGTATTGACTGAACGTTTCTTGTTTCCAGAGGGTGTACTGCGGCCACGAGTATACAATCAACAACCTTAAATTTGCGCGACATGTTGAACCAAACAATGCAATGATCAAACAAAAGTTAGCTTGGGCTAAGGTAGGTTTGGTGCCACAATATCCAGCCTGCATTTCCAGCGCGTGTAACCGCTTGCTTCATCGTATGACTCCGCCCGGTGGCGCAGCGGTAGAGTGGCCGCCTCACAGCGCCGGAGACCCGGGTTCGATCCTGACCACGGGCGCTGTCTGCACGGAGTTTGTACGTTCTCCCCGTGACCGCGTGGGTTTTCTCCGGGTGCTCCGGTTTCCTCCCACACTCCAAAGACGTGCAGATTTGTAGGTTAATTGGCTTCTGTAAAATTGTAACTTGCCTCTAGCGTGTGTAGCATAGTGTCGGTGTACGGGGTGATCACTGGTCGGCCGGACTCGGTGGGCCGAACCCAGGTCTCTGGCGCTGGAAGGCAGCAATTCTACCACTGTGCCGCCCTTAAATGGTCGATATGAATATTTTCAGGACAATTGTTTCATCCATAAATTATGTAAATCCTCAAAACACGTCAATTCTGTTGAGACAAGACTGTGGATTTCTCTTAGGGCTGCATCCATGTATTTAAACATTCAGCATATTCTGTATTAAGTTATAATGCAAAGATCGAGGACCAGAGGACATAGCTTCAAGGTGAAGGGGAAAAGATTTCATGGGAATCCGAGGGGTAACGTTTTCACACATAGATACATAGATACATAGAAATTAGGTGCAGGAGTAGGCCATTCAGCCCTTCGAGCCTGCACCGCCATTCAATATGATCATGGCTGATCATCCAACTCAGTATCCCGTACCTGCCTTCTCTCCATACCCTCTGATCCCCCTAGCCACAAGGGCCACATCCAACTCACTCTTAAATATAGCCAATGAACTGGCCTCAACTACCCTCTGTGGCAGAGAGTTCCAGAGACTCACCACTCTCTGTGTGAAAAAAAGTCTTTCTCATCTCGGTCTTAAAGGATTTCCCCCTTATCCTTAAGCTGTGACCCCTTGTCCTGGACTTCCCCAACATCGGGAACAATCTTCCTGCATCTAGCCTGTCCAACCCCTTAAGAATTTTGTAAGTTTCTATAAGATCCCCTCTCAATCTCCTAAATTCCAGAGAGTATAAACCGAGTCTATCCAGTCTTTCTTCATAAGACAGTCCTGACATCCCAGGAATCAGTCTGGTGAACCTTCTCTGCACTCCCTCTATGGCAATAATGTCCTTCCTCAGATTTGGAGACCAAAACTGTACGCAATACTCCAGGTGTGGTCTCACCAAGACCCTGTACAACTGAAGTAGAACCTCCCTGCTCCTGTACTCAAATCATTTTGCTATGAAAGCTAACATACCATTTGCTTTTTTCACTGCCTGCTGCACCTGCATGCCTACTTTCAATGACTGGTGTACCATGACACCCAGGTCTCGCTGCATCTCCCCTTTTCCTAATCGGCCACCATTTAAATAATAGTCTGCTTTCCTGTTTTTTGCCACCAAAGTGGATAACCACACAGAGGGTGTATGGAACAAGCTGCCAGGGGAGGTATTTGAGGCTGGGACTATCCCATTGTTTAAGAAACAGTTGAGCAGGTACATGGATAGGACAGGTTTGGAGGGTTATGGACCAAGCGCTGGCAAGTTGGACTAGGGTAGCTGGGACATTGTTGGCCAGTGTGGGCAAGTTGGGCCGAAGGGCCTGTTTCCACACTGTATGACTCTATGTCTTGTGTTAGTAGTTGGCAAATTTGAATTGTAGATTTTGATCAGATTCTTTAATCTGTTTTAGGAACACTACAGTCTTGGAAATCCTACCATCCCATCCACCATTGGAGAGGAGTTCAGTTATAACCCTTTCATGAGAGTCAGGTATGACTAAATCCATGTTAACCGTCTCAGGGAGAGACTGGACAGACGTCGATTGTTTCCTCTGGAACGTCGGAGGTAGCGGGGAGAAGTTGCCTATTCCTTTTTCTGAAAGGTGTCCCAGGTGTAAAGTATATTTACTAAAGGGCCTGTCCCACTTAGGAGACTCTGCGCTCGCCACATGTTCGCTGGCGGTCTCTGGTGAGTCTCCTTCGTGGTCGAGAGGAGTTACCGCATTCTGGGGACTAGTCTCGGCCTCAGTATGGTCGTAGCAAATCCTTCAACATGTTGAAAAATGTTCTGCTACCAAAAATTGGTGGCCATGGAGAAAATGTATACTTTTGTAGTCGTGGGTGCAGTGTTAGTGGGGTAGCCATGTAGTTGTAGGTAGTCGAGGTAGCCATAGGTAGTTTTAGTTAATCTACTTTGCTGACCGGGCATTTTCATTGGCAAATTGAGGGAAAAAAACGTAAGCACGAGTTTTCAGAACCGACCGGTAATGTTAAATGCCCGCTAAACTTCACAGCTGCGTATCTCTGGCTTATTAAAAGTTGTCTGGCTTATTAAAAGTGTCTCCACACCACCTTCTTCCCCCTCCTTCCCCCTTCTCCCCTCCCTACCCCACCCCCCCGCTCTTTTGAAGGACTTACGGCTAGCACTTTGCTAGCCGTATTTAACCTTCCCGTTCATCGCTGTGTGTGCCTGTATCACCTTGGCTTTGCACCCTGTGAATTTCAGTCAGTGCTCCCCGCTTTCTCTAGCCCCCCGCCTTTGCGATGTGTCTGTGTTTATGTGTGTGTGATCCGCTCTGACGGTCGCCGCTCCAGCTCGCGGCTTTTCAGGCGAGTGCCTCGAGCTTGAAGGTCACAGGCAGTCCGCTGAAAAGTCGCCTAAGTGAAATAGGCCCTTAATAAAACCTCTAAATTAATTGAGTCCAGTCTGACGAAGGCTTCCAACCCAAAACATCTATTCCTTTTAATAAAAGGAATCGCAGGTGAAAAGTATATTTCCTAATCAAGTTCAAGTTCGAGTTACATTTATTGTCACATGGACCAATTGGTACAGTCAGATTTGAGTTGTCATACAGCCATATGAATAGAAAGAACACAATACACGATAGAATTTAACATGAACATCCCCGCACAGCGGGATCAATGTTGCTCAATGTGAGGGAATAGACAATAGACAATAGGTGCAGGAGTAGGCCATTCGGCCCTTCGAGCCAGCACCGCCATTCAATGTGATCATGGCTGATCAGTACCCCGTTCCTGCCTTCTCACCATATCCCACTATTTTTAAGAGCCCTATCTAGATCTCTCTTGAAAGCTTCCAGAGAACTGGCCTCCACCGCCCTCTGAGGCAGAGAATTCCACAGACTCACCACTACCTGTGAGAAAAAGTGTTTCCTCGTCTCCGTTCTAAATGGCTTGCCCCTTATTCTTAAAACTGTGGCCCCTGGTTCTGGACTCCCCTGGAAGGCAATAAAGCTTCTAAATAAATTGAATCCAGTCTGAAGAAGGCTTCCAACCTGCAACGGCCGCCGATTCCTTTTCACCAGAGATGCTGCCTGACCCGCTGAGCTTTTTTTTTTGTCTGTCTCAAGTAATTGTCAGTATTGACATTTGAGAATAGAGAGGTGTGGTGAACAACAAGTGTTTTTTTTTAAACAGGGAAAAGAGTGTGCAGGACCACGCTAGGAAGAAGGATGCAATTTCTACGATGGATGCAATCAGAAAAGAAAAAGACCGTTTTAAAGTCCCGGTGGATTAATTGAAAGGTGCGACCAAGTCACGGCTTTCAATACACATTGACCTCTGCACCTACTATAAAGGTGTAAAATATATTCAGTAATAAATCTTCTAAATAAATTGAATTTGCTTTGCTTTGCGGTCACGGTGGCGCAGTGGTAGAGTTGCTGCCTTACAGCGAATGCCGCGCTGCAGACTGGAGTTCGATCCCGATTACGGGCGCTGTCTGTACGGAGTTTGTGCGTTCGCCCCGTGACCTGCGTGGGTTTTCTCCGAGATCTTCAGGTTCCTCCCACACTCCAATGACGTGCAGTTGGTTAATTGGCTCGGTGTAAATGTAAAAATTGTCCCTAGTGGATGTTAATGTGTGGGGATCGCTGTTCGATGCGGACCCAGTGGGCCGAAGGGCCTGTTTCTGCGCTGTATCTCTAAGCAACTCTAACCAAATGAAATATGTACAAAATATGTTGCAAAAGATACCTGGCTTATAAAGTATGATAATTATAATTATGATATCTAATTTTCATGTGTTGCAGATCAATGAAAATTGTAACATGTTCTTTCACTTCTGTCAGAGAGATGATTTTCTTTTGCACCATTTCTCTCTCCGTCTTTTAGTCTGCTTTTAACTTGACTTGCTTGCTGCCATTTTCATAGAAGCCAAGCGATTTAAGTGGCTTTACACCCGAGCAAAAAGTCCCAGTCACTTCACACTGACACCTGTCTGCCCTGTTTTACCGAAGAATGGAAAGCAAATGTTACATCGTAAATAAATTGCCAGGGATGGACAGAACACAACTCTGCGGATTACCGCACAGCGTCGCAATTTGAAAGTAGCCGCAGTCTCCCGGGCCCTCTGGAGAAAGATTATGGCGAAAGGATCACTAAATGTGTAAATAAATGAAATCAGATTCTTTCTATAGCTGCATGCAGTCACTTTATTTTAGAAATATAATTCTATTCCTGCTGTGTTCTGGGCACTGAAGCCCATTTGCACAGTGGCGCAGCAGGTAGAGCTGCTGCCTCACAGCCGCCAGGGTCCCGGGTTCGATCCTGACTTCAGGTGCCGTGCTGTCCGTGTGGAGTTTGCACGTTCTCCCTGTGACCACGTGTGTTCTCTCCGGGTGCTCCAGTTTCCTCCCACGTCCCGAAGACGTGCGGGCTTGCAGGCTAATTGGCCACCATATTATGTCCCCAGTGGTGAAGGGAGTGGACGAAAAGTGGGATAGCATAGAACTAGTGTGAACGGGTTGAATGGTCAAAGGGTTCTATGGTTTGATGGTCAGCGTGGACCCGGTGGGCTGAAGGCCCTGTTTCCAGGTGCTGTATCTTTCAATCCCTTCAATCAATTTGAAGTAGCTTCAAGCTTCTGATTTACAAAATCCTAAATACAAAAATATATTTGTATCCTCGATGTGAGTGTGAAAAAGTGTGAATAGTAAAAGTAAAAAATTAGATGATTTTGAATTAAATGTAATAATATTGAATTTTCGCAGTTAATTTATGCGATTAATTTAATATCAATTAAGAATGTCGCTGTGAGAAGGAACAAAAGCTGAAGTTATTAAATAAAATCCAGAGTGAGATTGAATGTGATACATGGACATATTTCCATCTTGTTCACTGTGACACTAGAATTGTTCCACTGGAACCATTTTAAATAAAAATGATATATGAATTTGTTATTACAGATTTCATTTAGTCTTCAAGGTCAGTTTATTGTCACATGTACCAGTTAAGGGCCTGTCCCACTGTACCGGGTAATTCAAGAGTTCTCCTGAGTTCCCCCCTGATTCGAGCTCGTGTAATGTACGTAGCGGGTCCGTAGGAGCTCGTGGATGCCGCGCAGCGTCTCATACGATCGGGAAATCCAGCAAACTCGTGACATTTTTTCAACACTGAAAAATGTCTACGAGTAAAAAAAATACTCGCGATTAAAAAAATGGTTACTTTTTACTTGTGCGAGCCCCTACGTACCCGCTATGTACATTACACGAGCTCGAATCAGGGGAGAACTTGGGAGAACTCTTGAATTACCTCGTACAGTGGGACAGGCCCTTTAAGATCCAGTGAAATTTGACTTCCATCTTGGGATTTTTCATTGTACTACAGTGGAATTTATATATCTAAAGTCAACGGCTGTGGGGACTGATAAAGAATATAAGAACCCTTGTTGTTAGTCCCAACGAAAATGCTTAACGCAAAGTGCTAGAGTGACTCAGCGGGTCAGGCAGCATCTGTGGAGAATGTGAATAGGTGACGTTTCAGGCCGGGACACTTCTTCAGACTGATTCAGCACTCTGCTGTCTTGTTTTGTAAACCAGCTACTGAAGTTCCGTGTGTCTTCACAAATACTTAGTTCCTTTCAATGATATGACCTAGAATCTAAGTGTATACAAAGTAGAAACGCTATGTAGGTGCTGGACCAGGTTTGAGAAACCCAGATTTGTTCTCAGTCACAGTCTGAATAGAGTCCCGACCCGTGTCCTCCCGAGATGCTGCCTGACCCGCTGAGTTACTCCGGCACTGTGTGTCCAAAATTAACCACTGTTTAACTCTCTGTAACATAACTTTTACGTTTGGCTCTTCCAGAATGCAGTTTTGTTTTTACCCGAGATTTGCCACTTCCTCAGTAAGTATCAGATAGTCTATAAAAAAAAACCACAGGCGCATCTCAATCGAAGAAGGTCATGCTGACTTTTCTGCCGGGCTTTAGAATTATTCCCTAGATCTGGCTTGAAGAAACAAACTGTGTTCCTTTTCATCTTGATTAGCATCCATGTGTGGAATCTCAACAGTAAGACGTTTCTCCGTTGACAATATACCTGCTGATTGTGGTTTTGCTTTTGATTGCGTTATTGTCAATTTTTGAGAAGTTATAAAGAAAATAAATGATTAAATAAAATGCTTTGTGCTGTTGCATTTTGTGAAGACGTTTCTTTACCTGAAACCCGAATGTTTCCATTACTGATTCGAAGCTGAACTGGATGATTTTAAGAGGGGAATTGGCTTTGGTAAAATTGTAAATTGCCCCTAGCGTGTGCTTGGGATCGCGTTGGTGTACAGGGTGGTAGGCGTGGACTCGGTGGGCCGAAGGGCCTGTTTCCACATTCTTTCTCTAAACTAAACTGAACTATGCTCCATGACTCTATGACAAATTTGCTTTTTGTGTATTGAAACTCAGACCAAATAAATATATCCACAGGGTCTTTAATAATTGGGAAGATATGAAGTGCTGGTTGAAAATTTTCACCGTTCAGTTTAGTTTGACGTTACAGTTAATATTGGTTAATCTTCAAAAAAAGTCTAAGGTAGAGTTATAGGACTGTTACTTTAAAGCCTGTATTGGACAAGATATTAGAGTCAGACATAGGTGAAATAATTCAAGAGTTCATAAGTGATAGTAGCAGAATTAGGCCAATCGGCCCATCAAGTCTACTCCGCCATTCAATCATGGCCGATCGATCTCTCCCTGCTATCTCCATTCTCTTAAGAGTGCCTCTTAAAGTGAAATGAAGGCATCGCCAATGTGCATTTACGAAGAAGTGTTTAACAAATGAGCAATTGAATTGGTGAGAAGCGATGATTTATTATATGGCCTGACATTCAGAAAAGGTTTACTAATGACTTTCAGAGAAGACATCGGCATAGGGGCCAAAGAGGAAGTTCAAAATTGCTGAACAAATTGGTTGGAAAATAGGAAACAGAGGGTAGTTATCAATAGTAATAGTGGCTGATGTGACCAGATCAGAACTCCAGGGATCCACCCCTGTACATAGTGTTTATAAATGATCCCGGTGAAATTATTGTATTTAAAGCATTTGCCTTTTTGCAGATAATTGTGTGGGAAAGCAAATTGTCCTGGACAGGATGAAGAGATCTAACGACCGCTGAAAAATCGGGCCAACGATCCATAGTCCCACGGTGTGAAAATATTAAATTTGATGAACAATTTTGGCATGCGTGTCATTAAAATAGGACGCGTCAGGGGAAAAAAATGATTGGTGTTTTTTTTTTTAACCAGATGCTAAAGATTATCCCTAGTTTTGATTGCAGCAATTGGAAGACAAATAATAGACAGTATGAACCTACGCTTGTGTAAGTCGTCGATGATTTCTGTGTCTGTGTAACTCATCAGTAATGTGAAGTTAAATGCAGGTGAGACTTATGCGGGAATGTAGAAAATAGTAGGACAGAATGGAGCGGCTACTCAAAGATTATTCTGAAGAGGTACGTTTTCCGCATGAAGTCCGTGTGAGCCGACTGTCGTTCCATCTCCAGCCTCAAACATTTCAGGAAAAGGGCAAAGAGCCAAGTGGTCAAAGCTCCTGCTCGATATCTGCCCAGTAAAATAGACACCAAAAGCTGGAGTAACTCAGCGGGGACAGGCAGCATCTCTGGAGAGAAGGAATGGGTGAGGTTTCAGGTCGAGTACCTTCTTCAGACCCGAAAGATCACCCATTCCTGCTCTCCAGAGATGCTGCCTGCCCCGCTGAGTTATTCCAGCATTTTGTGTCTCCGGTTTAAACCAGCACCTGGAGTTCCTTCCCAGAACAACAGCCCAGTGACCACCGCTGAAGACTTTAGGCTCCAGATGGGTTCATACGTTTCCAAGTTCTAGGAGCAGAATTAGGCCATTTGGCCCATCATCTCCTCCGCCATTCAATCATGGCAGAATTATCTTTGCCTCTCAACCCCATTCTCCTGCATTCTCCCCATCGCCCCTGACAACCGTACTACCCAAAGCAGGCTCAGAACCAGGCTTGGACTAGTTTAGTTAATTTTATTATTGGCACGTGTACCGAGGTGCAGTGAAATGCTTTTTTTTGTTGCGTGCTAACCAGTCAGTGAACAGACTATACATGATTACAATCAAGGTGTCTACAGCGTACAGATACAGGGTGAGGGGAATAACGTTTAGTGCAAGATAAAGTCCATTAAAGTCTGATTAAAGATAGTTTGAAGGTCTCCAATGAAGTAGATGAGAGGTCAGGACCGCTCTCTAGTTGGTGAGAGGATGGTTCAGTTGGCTGATAACAGCTGGGAAGAAACTGTCCTTGTATCTGGAAATCTGGTGTAAACCATTCCTTCGTCCAAATGTCCTTTAAAAGTCATGATTATCACGATTCAATGTTCAGAAAGTCCAGCTAAATGTAGTGGCAGATTTTCATATCTTTCAGGAAATTAGCACCCTAGCCGCAAAATGGATGAGCATGGTTGAAGGGGGTGTCTTCGAAATGAATGCGAGCTCACTCACCGAGACCTTCAGAGCTTCTTCCCAGATTCTCCAATAGTAATTGGTTTCAATCTAGCACTCATTTGCTGAGATGCAGTTCTAGCCATCCTACTGGCTTCCAATGGGTTTCCCAAGCCAAGGTATCCGGTGGACCTTGACTGTGGAATCGATCCAACTGCCAATTCACTCTGAGCAGTTTTCCTTCTTGGTCCTGAGCTCATCGTCTTCGATGATCTAGAGCTGCATCTTGACCGCTCACTTTCCAGTAGTTCCTTTTTCGCTTTGGCCACTGCCATCTTTGGTCCAGCTAAATTTTAGCTACGAGTCAAAACATTCTGCTGTGAAGTTCTATGCAAAGGTTACACGGATGGCACGGTGGCGCACCGGTAGAGTTACTGACTCACGGTGCCAGAGACCCGGGTTCAATTCTGATTTTACTTCGGAGTCACGTGAGTGACTTCGTGAAGACCCCACTATCACGCACGAGCGACATATCGTCGACCGCATGCGAAGCGACAGGCTGGGAGGAGGGTTACCCCTCCACCGGAACGGACCTGCAGGTAAGGTACGACTAGCCTGAGGTCAGTTTTTCTTTCAGGGACTCTGTGGGACAGAGTACCCCACTAACGGGCCGCCTCGAGAGACTGACTACGGACCGCGGGACGCGGGCAGTCAGCAGCGGCCGAAACAGACCGGAAGTTGACCCAGGAGGGTCTGGGCTCACAGACTTGCCGTTAGTGGCAGTCTATATTCCCGCATGAGCAGGTGGGGAGCACTACCTCCAACATGGCGCACCCCAGCAGGAGTCTGGTTACCATGGGAGCTGGGGGGGGGGGGGGAGTACGCTCCTCTACCGGCAGCTTCAAAAAGGCCCTCAGGTAAGGTTTTACTAACCTTGAGTTGGTTAGTTTCTGTAGTTGTATTATTTACTTACAGAGACGATGGAACGGAGGACCAGAACGAAGGCTGCATCGAAGCATGCCTCCAAGGACCGTGGGACTTCGGATAGAAGTCAGCGGCCACAATCCCCGGAGCTGCGCGCTACACCGGCAGCACCCGTACCACGGGCCGAGAAAAGAGCGCGGAAGTTGGGGAGCCCCGCTCAGTCGGCAGGACCCGACTCTTCACCACAGCAGGCCAGGGAACTGCACATTGGTAGTAGGCCCGCGCGGGCGCAGGGTAGGCAAGACCCTGACTCTCTACCGCTTCAACCTGAACAGCACCGGGCCAGCGGTAAAAAGGTGCGTAAATCAGTGCCTACTTCAACGGCACGTTCCATTTCCCCACTATTACAGCTCACCAGAGGACGGACCAGTGGAAAAACCGCACCTAAGTCGAGTAGCCCCGCTGCAGCGGCCGGCACCGACTCACCACCGCTTCAGTCCGCCAGATCGCGGACCGGTGGTAGAATACACAAGTCGAGTAGCCCCGCTGCAGCGGCCGGCACCGACTCACCACCGCTTCAGTCCGCCAGATCGCATACCGTTGGTAGAATACACAAGTCGAGTAGCCCCGCAGGAGCGGCTGGCACCGACTTTGCGTCGCATCAGTCCCGTACTTCCGGGACTGGTGGCAAGCCCGCGCGGATGTCGTGTAGCCCCGCAGGAGCGGCTGGCACCGACTCATCACCGCCAAAGTCGCACCAGACAGGCGGTTACACCAACAGGAGGTTGTGCAGCCCCGCAGGAGCGGCTGGCACCAATACTCCACCGCTTCAGTCCAGAAGACCGCGGAGAAGCGGCAAATCCGCGCGGGAGTCGTGTAGCCCCGCAGGAGCGGCAGGCACCGACTACCTACCTAGGTTCCTTAGACATCACCTCAACGGGGTGCGGACTGATGGTAGAAGCCCCAATTGTTCATCAGTACCTGGGGAAGTCGACTTGCCGTCCGCAGATAGCGGCGACGGTCGCATGGCTCGTATGGAGCGAATGGTGGAGCAGCTGCTCGAAAGGGTTAGGACAGGTCCCACAGCGACCAGCCTGGAAGATGCGCCAACCCCACATCCCAGCAACACAACGAACCAAGAAAGGCCAGAACATCAAGCCCCGCTGGTAACCATGGAGGTAAGGGGGTCTGGTTCTCTTGGGAGTGCTGCATGTATAACCTCACAAGTAGGAGGGAGGTTGCTTACATTCTGGGATGCATGGGGTTCTATAACTTCTGACACTTTTATATTACAAAGTATTCAGGGTTATGAAATTGAATTCATAAATGGACACCTTCCCCCAGCTCAACATGCACCTAAATTTGCACTTTCTCACAAAGAGAAAGTGGAAGGACATGTGGAACTATTAAGGTTATACACCAATGGGTTCATAGAAAAAACGACACATGATCCTCTTGAGTTTGTATCTAATATCTTTACTAAAACCGAAAAAGATGGTGGATGTCGTATCATAATTGATTTAACCCACTTGAATACCTTTGTACAATATACCCATTTCAAGATGGAGACATTTGAAACGGCTAAGCAACTGATTTCCAGAGGGTGCTTCATGGCCTGCATCGGCCTAAAAGATGCATATTATTCAGTACCTATACGGGAACATCACCGTAAATACTTAACATTTGTCTGGATGGGACAACTATGGCAATACAAAGCCCTACTTAATGGGCTTACAACAGCCCCTAGGTTATTTACCAAAATACTAAAACCAGTATTGGCGTCTCTAAGAAGACAAAACCACATAGTCATGGCATATCTAGATGACATTTTAATTGTGGGAAAAACTTTGGAATTAGCTAAATTAGCACTAACAGCTACCAAATCATTATTCGAGAAACTAGGGGTTGTCATCCATCCAGATAAATCTAAGTTCAACCCATATAACCATATAACCATATAACAATTACAGCACGGAAACAGGCCCTCTCGGCCCTTCCAGTCCGTGCCGACCATTTGTTTTCCCCTAGTCCCATCTATCTGCACTCAGACCATACCCCTCCATTCCCTTCACGTCCATATACCTATCCACTTTACTCTTAAATGTTAAAATCGATCCTGCCTCCACCACTTCTGCTGGAAGCTCATTCCACACAGCCACCACCCTCTGAGTAAAGAAGTTCCCCCTCACGTTACCCCGAAACTTCTGTCCCTTAATTCTCATGTCACTAACCCGTCTGTGATTATGGACTATCTGGGATTCGCAATTAACACCAATCATATGATTGTCACTATCCCAGGGAACAAAGCACCAGACATAATAGAGGCATGTAACAGCCTTGCTTGCGCCAGGAAACCGATTATTAGACATGCTGCTAAGGTGGTTGGGAAACTTGTAGCTACATTTCCAGCTGCACAATTTGGCCCGTTACACTATCAAAACTTGCAAAGAGCAAAAATCTCAGCATTAAAAATGAATGCTGGACATTTTGACAGACCTATGCAGCTGCCAAACAAGGCAAAAACTGAGCTACAATGGTGGATTAGCAATGTTTGTGATTGTTTTAATCCCATTGTTATATCAAACCCATCAGTCGTGTTACAAACCGACACAAGTGCCCAGGGCTGGGGAACTACCGACACCACTTCCAGTGGTGGCGGCAGATGGGATTTGCACGAGTCTACTCTTCTTCAATAACAAGGTATAAACTATTTGGAAATGCTGGGAGCATGTCACGGGCTGCGGGCTTACTGCACTAATCTGCATCATATGCATGTCCATCTTCAAATAGATAATACCACTGTGGTGGGGTATTTAAACCATATGGGTGGTATCAAGTCAATATCTTGTGATGAATTGGCAAATTTAACTTGGCTCTGGTGTATTGAAAGAAATATTTGGATATCAGCTATGTACCTTCCGGGTAAGCTCAATACAGTGGCGGACACCAGGTCACGGGTACTTGATGACAACATCGAGTGGATGTTGAACCCCCAAATATTTGCTAAAATTATAGCCAAATATGGAACACCAGATATCAACCTCGTTGCGTCCAGGTTGAACCATCAGATACCAACATATGTCTCTTGGGAACCAGGTCCTGGGGCAGTGGCGATGGGCGCATTCTCGCTACGTTGGGGGAAATGGGTTTTCTATGCATTTCCCGCATTCTGCCTCATCAGTCGGGTATTGCAGAAAATTCAACTAGATTCTGCGTCAGGTATACTGATAATACCCGACTCCCCACACAACCATGGTACCTGGTGGTCCTCAATATGATGAAAGAACCATGGGCACAGGTTACCAAATGCCCGGATTTGGTGACCAATCCCATAACAGGGGAAAATCATCTATGCCATGGTCATCAAACCTGTTGGCTTGCAGGTTCTGAAGAGGCCGCTACTGGAATTCGGGCTGTCGTCAAGAACCATGGACATCATCACAGCATCGTGCAGAGAGTCCACAAGGAAGCAGTACCTCACCCACATCAGGAAATGGGAGGCCTTCTGTAGTCGGACCAAGACCACCTACAATCTGCTACAATGTGCTGGAATTCCTTGCGGGCCTTCATTATGATGAGGCCCTCAGTTACAGTGCCATAAACAGTGCCAGGAGTGCACTGTCATCCTATCTCAACATTGGATTGGGATCTCACCTGCTGGTATCCAAACTCACGAGGGGTATATTCAATTCCAACCCTCCCCGACCACGATATAATATTACTGGGATATTGGGGTGGTGTTGTCCCTACTCAGGAGCTGGTCGCCTATGACGGGATTACCACTGGACAAACTCACCTTCAAAGGTGACACTGGCCACAGCACAACGGGTCCAGACACTACAGAAACTAAAACTGGATAGAATGGTCTCGACCCCCGATAAAGTGACTTTCTTTATAGATGAGTTACTTAAACAACACAGACCTGGATCTACAGGTCTGAAATTGGAATTCCTAGCATATCCCGTTGATGTAAGACTGTAGGGCCACCTATCTCCGACATTATATCTATGTCACACACACCATCAGGAATATGGAGACGGGTCTGTTTATCAGCCATAAAAACCCACATCACAGGGTGATGGTGCAGACTATCTCCAGGTGGCTCAGGCTGGTATTGGGTGCAGCAGGTATAGACACCAACAATTTAAAATCTCATTCTGTAAGTAGCAACCCTCTCAGGGAGACAGTTCTTAAAGTCTTCCATAATAATCAAGGCCCGCAGCAGCTCAAAACCCTTCACTCCTTGAGAAGCGCACCACCTGTCAAAAAGTGTCTCCTTCTCCCAAGCAAACTCCACATAAGTCTGACTATCAAACTTCCTAAAGCGGCGGAACTTCTGCCGGAACGCCTCTGGAACTAATTCATAAGCCCTTAATACCGTAGACTTCACACACTCATAGTCCCGACTGTTGTCAACAGATAAAGACGAGTACACCTCCTGTGCTTTACCCACAAGGACACTCTGCAATGGCAAGGACCACATGTCCCTAGGCCACTTCAAGGACGAAGCCGTCCGTTCAAACACAGCAAAATATTTGTCCGCATCCTTCTCATTAAATGGGGGAACCAGGCGGATGTTCTTGCTCATATCAAACTCCCGTTGCCTAGTAGAAACTCGGGAGGCATTCAACTCCTTCTCCTGCAGCTCAAGGCATTTCATTTCATGCATTAGCTCTTTCTCTCTCAAAGCCCTCTCCTCCTTTTTCCTTTCAAGCTCAAACTCCTTCAATCGAATGGGGTCCACCATTTCCTGACTGGGCTGTGTAGAAGATAGAGGACTGTCTGCACCAGCAGGCAATACCCCACTCCTCACCAACGCAGACCATAACTCCGACTTTATAGCCCCTTTCTTCAAATGCTTATCAATAGGCACCTTATAGGTCTCTGCCAGCATACACAAATGCTCCTTGGTACATTTATCAAACAACTCGCGACTAGGAGCCTCAGTAAATTCCTGTACTTTAAACTCCATATCAAACGTAGGACCAAACCACCAGCCAAACCCTGGTCACAAATGTTACCCAAATGGAAGAGGAAAAAAAAATCTCCTCACATCACAGAATTCCTCAGTCACCTCACAACACAGACTTCCTCAGTCACCAGAAGCCCACCAAAAAAAACCCCAAAACTGTCTAGGGTCCTCAAAGCTCCGGACGAGCCCCCATTTTGTTACGACTCCCGAATGCAGGCACTTCAGAGCCGCGTAACATAGTCAGAAACCAGATTCAAGTTCAAGAAAACAGTCTTTTATTTTGTTAAAACCCAAACCTGATCCAAACAACCCAGACAAGGACAAGAATACACCAATAAACAAAGATGACAGTGCTCCAGCCAGCCTCACAATGGCAGTCGAACTAGAGTCTCTAACCTACCTAAATGGAAATAACCCTTAAACAAAATACACAAAAACCCTCAGGTCAGCCCTTATCTGTCCCAATTCAATATTAATTAACAAATGTAGGTAATAATACACAAAGTTCTATGCCATGTGGCCAGACCTCCTGCAGCTCACACCAGCAACCTGCTCACGAGTCAGGGTCGACGAAGAGAGAGAGAATTCTGGGAGATTCTGGTATTTAAGTTTCCGATGAGTCACCCGTCAACTGACGCAGCTTGGCCAATCGGGTACAGGAGCCCTTAACCCCTTGATTCCTGACTCCCAGCCACGGGGCCTGCACTCAGGAGAGAAACACAAGAGTTAAGTACATAGCATTCACCAGAGGGGGTGAAGTACCTAACAATGTAAGACTCTGTATAGCCACCTATCTCCGACATTATATCAATGTCACACACACCATCAGGAATATGGAGACGGGAGTGTTTATCAGCCATAACAACTCCGACATTTTATCAATGTCACACACACCATCAGGAATATGGAGACGGGTCTGTTTATCAGCCATAAAAACCCACATCACAGGGTGATAGTGCAGACTATCTCCAGGTGGCTCAGGGTGGTATTGGGTGCAGCAGGTATAGACACTAACATTTTAAAATCTCATTCTACCAGGGCTGCATCCACATCAGCGGCGAGGACCATGGAGGTACCCATGGATCATGTCCTCGCAACAGCGGGCTGGGCCAGTGAAACTACATTCAGCATTTTTATAACAAACCTGTGGCCGCTCCCGCCACGTTTGCGGAGTCAGTTTTAAGTGCTGTTCCCTAAATGTTTGTCCTTGAATTCAGGTTTTTTTTTGTTGTATTAATAATTACGTTATTATTTTTCAGCTTGTTCAAGTCTGAAATGCATTAACATACTTCCTCCATCAGTAATTACGGCAGTGTGTGAGCATGGACGAGATCCAGGGCATGGAATCACAGAGCTTTGAAATCTTCACGAAGTCACTCATGTGACTCCGAAGTACAATAGTAAGATTAAACGAGAACTTACCAGTTTGAAGTTTGATCCTTATTTTATGAGGAGTTATGATGAGAGATTTTGTGCCCTACGCTCCCAACCCACTATCATAACGTCAACTGGTATATTAGAGTCTCTTAATCTTACTATCTTCAGTCATTCTTGTTATCTGTGATTCCACACCGCTGCTTTGAAGAATGTCGCGCATGTGTGCAGGCGGGGTCTTCATCAACTGGTCGTGAAAGTAATCTGAAGATAGACACAAAAGGCTGGAGTAACTCAGCGGGACAGGCAGCATCTCTGGAGAGAAGGAATGAGTGACATTTCGGGTCGAGACCCTTCTTCAGTTTCTGTTTGTAGTAATCTATCTATACAACTTGGGAGGCAATTATCAGGATCCAAGCAGAGGTGGGTTTGGATGAAATGTGGTTTAGTCAGAGGAAGGGGTGTGAAATTGTCACCAGATGCTCCAACACAATCGTTTCCAAATTCCTCCCTGTATCCCCTGAAGTGAATTCCATGATTCACATGCCCTATTTACCGTTAACTCCAGCTGAGCTCTCTTATGCTACCTAACAGCCTGGAGACCTTACACCGACTTGCAGCTGTAACACTTTGGAAGGGACTGCATTACCGATAATACATTCATACTGACATCTAACACTCAACATTTGCTGAACATTTTCCTTTTGTGAATATATTTATGAAAATAAATAAGTGATTTTCAAAAAAGAGTAAATTGCCATTTGGATGCATTAATTGGGCGGCAATAAATGCATTAGTGCAGCACGGTGGTGCAGAGTTGCTGCCTCAAAGCGCCAGGGACCTGGGTTCGATCCTGACTACGGGTGCGTGTCTGTACGGAGTTTATACATTCTCTCCGTGACCTGCATGGGTTTTCTCTGCAAACTTCAGTTTCCTCCCACACTCCAAACACGTACAGCTTTGTAGGTTAATTGGCTTGATATAAATGTGAAAAATGTCCCTCGTGAAGGATAGTGTTAATGTGCAGGGATTGCTGGTCTGCGTTGGACTCGATGGGCCGAAGGGCCTGTTTCCGTGCTGTATCTCTAAACTAAATGAAACTAAACTAAAATTAGCTTAGAGACATTGCCATGAATAACACAGAGTGTCGTACAGCGTGGAAACCGGCCCTTTGGCCCAACTTGCCCACACCTGCCACCATGTCCCATCTACACTAGACCCACCGTTTGGCCCATATCCCTCTAAATCTGTCCTAGCCATGTACTGTCTAAATGTTTCTTAAACTTTGCAACGGTACCCTTCTCAACCACCTCCTCTGACAACTCATTGTAAACTCATTGTTTAGGTTTATTATTGTCGTGTGTAAAGCTTTGCTTTCCCTGTATCCAAACAGATCGGATATACTATAAATAGATCCAATCAAGTGAAACTTAAGTACGGTAGAGCAAAGGGGAAGATACGAAGTTGAGTCGTAGAGTCATACAGCATGGAAGCAGGCCCTTCAGCCCAATTTACCCGTGCCGACCAAAATGTTCCATCTGCCCACATCCCTCTAAACCTTCGCTGTCCATCTACCTGCACAAATATTGTTGTCATGCTGAATACAGTTCTCAGCACATTGCAGAACATCAGCTCCATTGACAAAGTCCAGGGTCCACCCCCCATGGATGGATGGAGGTGAATCAGACAGTACCCGAGCTTATCCAATATGTGTGCGTAGCTATGGGACTATTCTTCCAAAGTATCTAAAGTTCTTGATATTAAGCTGTTGAAGTAACAACGCTGATGTAGCTTCTTTGCACAAAGTGGAGATTAAACCAGCTGTGAAGCCAGCTCCGGCTGCTTCCGTCTTCACAGTGAGAGCGTGTACACGTCGCTTGTCTTTAGTTCATTTTTAACCAGGTGAAATTATATTTATAGCTTGGTTCACATATACAAACACACACACACGCGCACGTGCACACACATACAATGCACACACACACCCACAAATGCACACGTGCACACATACGCATGCACTCACACACACATACTCATGCACACACACACACATGTATGCACATGCACACATATGCACTCACACGCACATGCACTCACATATGCACTCCATTCCCTGTGTGGGGATATTCAGTCTGTTATCGAAGCATGATTAATGTTAATTAGGAGCAATTTGAAAAGAACGCTAATGTCAGCAACGTTTAACCATCTGCAGCGGGTTTAATTTCTGAGCAACAGTGATTAATAAAGTTAATTGAGCACGACTAATTGGTGTATTTTAATTATTTAATCTGAATATTTGTGAGCACCACCGCAGCCATTTTCAGGTGGTTGGTGATGTAGACCGACTGATACTAATTGGTGTAGCATTAATCAACAAAATGACAATCATTGATCTTTAGGATGTGTAATTCCCAGGAGCCAGGCACACGTGAAGTTTGCCCACTTTGGCCCCCGACTAATCTGAGGTAATTGCCTCTCCATACCTGTTTAAAGATGATGCACACTGACATGCTATAGAATTTTTTAACCACTGTAAAATGCGTGCGATTGTCAAAGCTCTTTTGTATAATCTATGACTACAATCCCTTTGTTATTTGGCGTTCCTCATCCACTCCCTACACACTATTTTACAGAGGGCAAATTAACCTACAAACCCGCACGTCTTTGGGATGTGGGAGGAAACCGGAGCACCCAGGCGGTCACAGGGAGAACGTGCAAACTCCACACAGACAGCACCCGAGGTCAGGATCGAACCTGAGCCGCCGTGAACCTGGACCGTAAAGAGGCAGCTCTACAGTCTGCGCCACCGTGCTGGAATCGCAAGTGAGAACATGTGTGGATGACAACAAATGTGACATCATTCCAAGTAAAGTTTCGGAATGGCTTTACCAGAAGTTAGAGAAAAATAAGTTGGTGATTCTGAGTAAATTAGGCAGAAGCTATATTCATTCTGAGAACCCATTAATGCCGCAGTGGGATTTCTGGAAAGCATAACAGAAGAGTGACCTGACATGAGTCTTGGCACGTATTTTTGATAGGAATTGGCCAAAATAGAATTCCCTTGAAGCTTTTGTAAATAGAAACATAGAAACATAGAAATTAGGTGCAGGAGCAGGCCATTCGGCCCTTCGAGCCTGCACCACCATTCAATATGATCATGGCTGATCATCCAACTCAGTATCCTGTACCTGCCTTCTCTCCATACCCCCTGATCCCTTCAGCCACAAGGGCCACATCCAACTCCCTCTTAAATATGGCCAACGAACTGGCCTCAACTACCTTCTGTGGCAGAGAATTCCACAGATTCACCACTCTCTGTGTGAAAAACAATTTTCTCATCTCGGTCCTAAAAGACTTCCCCCTTATCCTTAAACTGTGACCCCTTGTCCTGGACTTCCCCAACATCGGGAACAATCTTCCTGCATCTAGCCTGTCCAACCCCTTAAGAATTTTGTAAGTCTCTATGAGATCCCCCCTCAATCTTCTAAATTCCAGCGAGTACAAGCTGAGTCTATCCAGTCTTTCTTCATATGGAAGTCGTGCCATCCCAGGAATCAGTCAGTCAGGTGAACCTTCTCTCTGTACTCCCCCTATGGCAAGAATGTCTTTCCTCAGATTAGGAGACCAAAACTGTACGCAATACTCCAGGTGTGGCCTCACCAAGACCATGTACAACTGCAGTAGAACCTCCCTGCTCTTGTACTCAAATCCTTTTGCTATGAATGCCAACATACCATTCGCTTTCTTCACAGCCTGCTGCACCTGCATGCCTACTTTCAATGACTGGTGTACCATGACACCCAGGTCTCGTTGCATCTCCCCTTTTCGTAATCGGTCACCATTCAAATAATAGTCTACTTTCCTGTTTTTGCCACCAAAGTGGATAACCTCACATTTATCCACATTATACTGTATCTGCCATGCATTTACCCACACCCAGTCTATCCAAGTCATCCTGCAGTCTCCTAGCATCCTCCTCACAGCTAACACTGCCCCCCAGCTTCGTGTCATCCGCAAACTTCGAGATGTTGCATTTAATTCCCTCGTCCAAATCATTAATGTATATTGTAAATAGCTGGGGTCCCAGCATTGAGCCTTGCGGCACCCCACTAGTCACTGCCTGCCATCCTGAAAAGGACCCGTTCACTCCTACTCTTTGCTTCCTGTCTGCCAGCCAGTTCTCTATCCACATCAATACTGAACCACCAATACCGTGTGCTTTAAGTTTGTATACCAATCTCTTGTGTGGGACTTTGTCGAAAGCCTTCTGAAAGTCCAGATATAACACATCCACTGCTTCTCCCTTATCCACTCTACTAGTTACATCCTCAAAAAATTCAATAAGATTCGTCAGACATGATTTACCTTTCGTAAATCCACGCTGACTTTTTACAATGACTTCACCACTTTCCAAATGCGCTGCTATCCCATCTTTAATAACTGACTCTAGCAGTTTCTCCACTACCGATGTTAGACTAACTGGTCTGTAATTCCCTGTTTTCTCTCTCCCTCCCGTTTTAAAAAGTGGGGTTACATTAGCTACCCTCCAATCCTCAGGAACTACTCCAGAATCTAAAGAGTTTTGAAAAATTATCACTAAGGCATCTGCTATTTCTGGGGCTACTTCCTTAAGTACCCTGGGATGCAGCCTATCTGGCCCTGGGGATTTATCGGCCTTTAATCCATTCAATTTACCTAACACCACTTTCCGGCTAACCTGGATTTCACTTAGTTCCTCCATCTCATTTGACCCGCGATCCCCTGCTATTTCCGGCAAATTATTTATGTCTTCCTTAGTGAAGACAGAACCAAAGTAGTTATTCAATTGGTCTGCCATGTCCTTGTTCCCCATGATCAATTCACCCGTTTCCGACTGCAAGGGACCTACATTTGTTTTAACTAATCTTTTGCGCTTCACATATCGATAAAAACTTTTGCAGTCAGTTTTTATGTTTCCTGCCAGTTTTCTTTCATACTCCATTTTCCCTTTCCTAATTAAGCCCTTTGTCCTCCTCTGTTGGTCTGAATTTCTCCCAGTCCTCTGGTAGGCTGCTTTTTCTGGCTAATTTGTACACTTCATCTTTTTCTTTGATACTATCCCTGATTTCCCTTGTTATCCACGGATGCGCCACCTTCCCTGATTTATTCTATTGCCATACTGGGATGAACAATTGTTGTAGTTCATCCATGCAGTCTTTAAATGCCTTCCATTGCATATCCACCGTCAACCCTTCAAGAATCAATTGCCAGTCCATCTTGGCCAATTCATGTCTCATACCCTCAAAGTTACCTTTCTTTAAGTTCAGGACCCGTGTTTCTGAATTAACAATGTCACTCTCCATCCTAATGAAGAACTCAACCATATTATGGTCACTCTTGCCCAAGGGGCCACGTACAACAAGGCTGCTAACTAACCCTTCCTCATTACTCAATACCCAGTCTAGAATAGCCTGCTCTCTCGTTGGTTCCTCTATATGTTGGTTTAGAAAACTATCCCGCATACATTCCAAGAAATCCTCTTCCTCAGCACCCCTGCCAATTTACCCAATCTATATGTAGATTGAAGTCATCCATTATAACGGTTTTACCTTCGTTGCACGCATTTCTAATTTCCTGTTTGATGCTGTCCCCAACTCCACTACTACTGTTAGGTGGCCTGTACACAACAGCCACTAGCGTTTTCTGCCCCTTAGTGTTTTGCAGCTCCACCCATATCGATTCCACATCCTCCAAGCTAATGTCATTCCTTTCTATTGCGTTAATCTCCTCTCTAACCAGCAACGCTACCCCACCTCCTTTTCCTCTCTGTCTATCCCTCCTGAATATTGAATATCCCTGGATGTTCAGCTCCCAGCCTTGGTCACCCTGGAGCCATGTCTCCGTGATCCCAACTATATCATAATTATTAATAGCTATCTGCACATTCAACATCCACCTTATTACGAATGCTCCTCACATTGAGACACAAAGCCTTCAGGCTTGTTTTTACAACGCTCTTTTTGCCCTGGATTTGTCTGCCTGCCACTTTTCAACTTGCTACCTATTGCTCCTATCCTCTTTTTACACCCGTCTCTCTGCTCACACATTTAAGAAACCCTCCACTTCTTATTCTCCGTTTGTTATTTTTTTCTTCTTTCCCCCCTACGTGTTGCGTCTGACTGCTTCTCTTCTCTGCCTCCTGCCTCACAAATGGACTACTTGCTTTCTCTATTTGAGTCCCTCCCCCCAACCGATCTAGTTTAAAGTCTCCCCAGTAGTCTTTGCAAATCTCCCCGCCAGGATATTGGTTCCCCTTGGGTTCAAGTGCAACCCGTCCTTTTTGTACAGGTCACACCTTCCCCAAAAGAGGTCCCAATGATCCAGAAACTTGAATCTCTGCACTCTGCACCAGTCCTTTAGCCACGCATTTATCCTCCACCTTGCTCCATTCCTACTCTCACTGTCGCGTGGCACAGGCAGTAATCCTGAGATTGTTACCTTTGCGGTCCTTCTCCTTAACACTCCTCCTAACTCCCTAAATTCTCCTTTCAGGACCTCCTCTCTTTTTCTACCTATGTCATTGGTACCTATATGTACCACGACCTCTGGCTCCTCTCCTCCCATTTCAAGATATCTTGGACACGTTCAGTCATATCCCGGACCCTGGCACCAGGGAGGCAAACTACCATCCGGGTCTCCTGACTGCGTCCACAGAATCGCCTATCTGACCCCCTAACTATAGAGTCCCCTATTACTGCTGCCCTCCTCTTCCTTTCCTTACCCTTCTGAGCAACAGGGCCGGTCTTTGTACCGGAGGCCCGGTCGCTGTTGCTACCCCCAGGTAGGCTGTGCCCCCCAACAGTACTCAAACAGGAGTACTTATTGCCAAGGTGTACAGCCACCGGGGTACTCTCTAGTCCCTGCCTCTGCCCCTTGCCTCTCCTAACCGTGACCCACTTTTCTGCCTCCTGTGGTTTTGGAGTGACCACCTGTCTGTAGCTCCTCTCTATGGCTTCCTCACTCTCCCTGACCAGACGGAGGTCATCGAGCTGCTGCTCCAGGTACCGAATACGGTCCATTTGGAGCACCATCTTGACGCACCTGGCGCAGATGTGGACATCTGGAGAGCTATCTGACTTGCATGACCTCCCACATCTGACATCCAGAACACTAAGCTGCCCTGGCACTCATCCTCCCCCTTACCCTGGATACAATACAATATACAATACAATGCAAGGATTTTAGCTGAAAGAAATCAGCAGGGATCTGACTGAATAGCCAGAAATCTTGTCCGACCAGTGATAAGGGAAATAACATCTGCAGTGAATTTGGCATCACCCTGACAAAGATCAAACTGACTTCTGGATAGTCTGCAAGTTAGTCATCGTTCATCTGTACTTTGCACTTTACTAAACCCAATGTAACATGGTGGCGGCACAGTGGCACAGACTGTGGTAGAGCCGCTGATTCATGGCACCAGAGACGAGGGTTCGATCCCAGCCTCGGGCGCTGTCTGTGTGGAGTTTGTACCTTCTCCCTGTGACCGTGTGGGCTTCCTCTGGCTGCTCTGGTTTCCTCCCACATCCCAAAGACGTGCGGGTTTGTAGGTTAATTGGCCCTCTGTAAATTGCTCCTGAGTGGTTGAGAAAGTGGGATAACATAGAACTAGTGTGAATGGGTGACGAGTGAATAAGGGTCTCAACCTGAAATTTCACCTATTCCTTCGCTCCATAGACGCTGCCTCACCCGCTGAGTTTCTCCAGCATTTTTGTCTACCAATGATCAGCGTGGAATCGGTGCTGTTTCCATGCTGTAACTCTAAAGTAAAAAAACTTAACCAGCAATCAATGTCATTATCAAACACTAAATTCTTTTTGCATATAGAATGATCTGTTTATGTTTTTAAGAGATACAGCATGGAAACAGGTCGTGATTGTTGATCATCCTTTCCCACTAGTTCTATGTAATCCCAGTTTCGCAAACCTACACGTGTATGGAATGTGGGGGAAACAGGAGCACCCGGAGAAAACCCACGCAGTCACAGGGAGAAGGTACAAAACTCCACACAGACAGCAGCCGTAGTCAGGATCGAACCTGGGTCTCTGGTGCTGTGAGGCAGCAGCTCAGCCCATTGCGCCACCGTGCCGCCAGTAAGAGATATGATTCTGTCTGTGAAGAGTTAACCGTGTGTGTTGCTGAGCTGAAAGTACCTGGAGTACCTGGCCCATCACAAGACTAACAGATGCACCATGAACAGAGGAACTCTGGCAGTAATGATGCCCCATGAGCACCACTGACACCGAATCACGTTTAACGATGGAAAGCAGTTAGTCACCACAACCCAACAGACCCCCCCCCCCCCCCCCCCCCCCCCCCTCCATCAAACAAACTAATTAGTGTTAATTAGTTTATTTAGTAAAGTGCTGAGCAATAAAAAGCTAAAGACTCAGGTGGGCATAACTCGAACACAAAATGAACACAAGGCACAAAATGATGGCGATGTATCACAATGATTTATAGTCCCAGGCTGGTAGTGGAAATAAATGAATGCGTGACCCTGCCCAAAGATACGAACTGCAGTCTAATAAAAATAGAAAATGTTTTAAATGAATAACAAGCTAGTTACTCAGTGGCAGACAAGACTGATCTATTTTTATCTCTCAATCCAAGCCAGCCTTTGGTATGTTTTTAGCTCACCTTTTTCATTTGGTTTCCATTTGGTTTTTGTTTAGCTTAAAGGGCCTGTCCCACTTGGGCGTCATGTGCGCTTCATGCAGATGGCGCGCAAAGATTTTGTACATCGCAAAATCCTGGGGCGCCACGCATCACTGCCTACGTCACCACGCAGCATGCGAGCGTAATGCACGGCGTGCACGCATCACGTGCGCATTACGTGACGCGTAAATGATGTTGCGTAAATTACGCACAAATGGCGCCCAAGCCTTTAGTTTCTAGAGATACAGGTCCTTCGGCCCCCTGAGTCCATGCCGACCAATGATCACCCGTTCACACTTGTTCAATGTCATCCCACCTTCACATTTACAGAGGCCAATTGACCTGCAAACCCGCACCTCTTTGGGATGTGGGAGGAAATTGGAGCGCCTGGTGGAAACCCACATGGTCACGGGGAGAACGTACAAACTCCACACAGACAGCACCCAACCTCAGGAGTGAACCCAGAACTCTAGCGCTGCGAGGCAACAGTTCTACCAGCTGCACCACTGTACCACCCTCCAATTCACTCAATCGGATAAATCACAAGCAGAAGTTAGGAGGTCATGTTGCAGTTGTGTAAGACATTGATGAGGCCACGTTTAGAGTATCTGCAGTTGCTGGTTTAAACTGAAGATGGACACAAAATACTGGAGTAACTCAGCGGGGCAGGCCGCATCTCTGGAGAGAAGGAATGGGTGACAATTCGAGTAGAGACCCATCTTTAGACTGCAGTAGTAAAGTATTGTATTCAGGTCTAAGCACCATACTATACGAAAGATGGTGTCAAACTGGAAAGGGTACAGAGAAGATTTACGAGGATGTAGGCAGGACTAGAGGGTCTGAGCTATAGGGAGAGGTTGAGTCGGCTGGGACTCTATTTCCTTGAGGAGGGGTGATCTTAGAGGTGTATCAAATCATGAGAGGACTAGATCGGGTAGATGCACAGAGTCTCTTTCCCAGAGTAGGTAAATTGAAGACCAGAGGACATAGGTTTAAGGTGAAGGGAAAACGGTTTAAAAGGAATCTGAGGGGTTGCTTTTTCACACAAAGGGTGGTGGGTGTATGTAACAAGCTGCCAGAGGAGGTAGTTGGGGCAGGGACTATCCCAACATTTAATAAACAGTTAGACAGGTACATGGATAGGACAGGTTTGGAGGGATATGGATCAAATGCCGGCAGGTGGGACTAATGTAGCTGGGACATTATTGGTTAGGTGTGGGCAAGTTGGGCCGAAGGGCCTGTTTCCACACTGTATCACTCTGTGACTGTATAACACAATTGAATGATGCATGGTGCAAAGGAATGAACGGCCTTCCATGTGACCACAGGGAAGTTTCATATTGAACTCGGAATGCTTCTGATACATTCCCTCTCTATTCTGAGTCCTGATGCAATGCCATTCAGCAGTTTGTACTTCATATGGATTACTGTACCACATCCTGGTCATGACTTCTATACCTCATGTATTCAAGAGAGTTAGATATGGCTCTAAGGGCTAACAGAATCAAGGGATATGGGGAGCAAGCAGGAACGGGGTACTGATTTTGGATAATCAGCCATGATTATATTGAATGGCGGTGCTGGCTCAAAGGGCAGAATGGCCTACTCCTGCACCTATTTTCTATGTCCTGAGGGAGCCTGAATTTCTGAGGTGCCTATTTATCGTTGGGAAACACAGTATAGCTCTGAAATGCACGTGATGTAGAACGCATGGTGTTCTGTTATTGGTTATTTTACATATTATTAAAACCTAATGGAGTTGGAGTCACACGAGCTTATTAAATCTTAAACTCTGCATGGGTGTCTGGGGTTATGGGGAGAAGACAGGAGAATAGGGTTGACAGGGAGTAGACTTGATGGGCCATATGGCCTAATTCTGCTCCAATCACATGAAAACTCAGTTGAATATTATCTTTCAAAGTGCTAATTGTCCAAGGGTGCCCCCTGTAGGCAAGGAATATACAGAGAAACATCCTTCAACAGATGTTTAATCAAGTGTCTAAAGGTAGAGCTGCCATCTGGTGGACTAGCCGAGAACCCAAAGAGATCCTGAAAGATTCATTAGTGATAGTAGAATTAGGCCATTGGGCTCATCATGTCTACTCTGCCATTCAATCATGGCTGATCTATCTCTTCCCCCTAACCCCACCTTCGCCCCATTACCCCTGACACCCATACTAATAAAAAAGGACACAAAACTCAGTGGGTCAGGCAGCATCTCTGGAGAACATGGCTAGGTGACGTTTCAAGTCGAGACCATTCTTCAGAATCCTGCTGATCCTAGCCTTTTGCAATTGTGTCTCCCTGATGATAGAGGGACGTGGATGGGGAATAATGAGTGTGGGGGCAGCAGATGTCACAGCAAGAAAGAATTGTATTTAAAATCTGGGCCAGTGCACTTTTATCATCCTCTCAATCCGAAGGTCAAAGCAGACATTTTTCACAATCTGAACACTTGCTTATCACAAATGTTATTTATTAATAAAGTAGGTTAATTGTCTAAAACTTTAGTCGAATCTTGATCATACAAAATCAGTAATAATTAACCTGTGCACTTCAGTATTATTTGCTGTTTGGTGAAATAATTTGCCCACAGTCTATTAGGCAAACAGTGCCAATATTTATTTGCAGTTGGGCACATCAAACTCCAGAAAGCCATGCAGATCTTTTATTTCTTACCCATTGATGCAATAGTTCCCTGGGGAAGAGAAGTAAAGATGTCCGTGGAGTTTCTGGTTTTGAGGGATTGGTGCCCATGAGGGGGAAAATGGGACGAGCTGCGATGGAGCATTCTGGTCGGCATGGACGAGTTGGGCTAAAGGGCCTGCTTCCATGCTGTATGACTCATCCAGTCTATCTGATGGGAGGCATTGGTGCGTCAGCAAATTATTGGCGATCAACAACCCACCATCAGCGAGAGGTGGGAAGTCAAGATGTCTCTTGTGTAGAGTCCAGCGGCACAGACAAATGAAGCTGCAAACTGGGTATCGCCGTTATTCAGTTACCTGTCCATGAAAGTGGATGCCTTTCTTACACCGGACAGAAGCAGGATCAGGAGCAGACCGGCGGCACATTAAATCTGGTCCATCGTTCAGCAGCGTCTATGCCGACCAGTGATCACCCCACACACTAGCAATATTCGACACCCGAAACATCACCCGTTCCTTCTGTCCAGAGATGCTGCCTGTCCCGCTGAGTTACTCCAGCATTTTGTGTCTAACACTATCCTACGCAATGGGGACAATTTACAATTTTACCTAAGCCAATTAACCTACAAACCTGCACGTCTCTGGAGTGTGGGGGGAAACCGGAGAACTCGGAAAAAACCCATCCGGCCACAGAGAGAACAAACCAGCTCTGTAAAGGTAGCACGACTGGTCACAGCGCCATAGAACCCAGGTCTATGGCGCTGTAAGGCGGCAATTCTCCTGCTGTGCCACTCCAAATGGTTTGAATGACACCTTCCAGCACTCTCTCTCTCTCTCTCTCTCTCTCTCTCTCTTTGCACTTTGACCAAATTGTCACAGGTAGACAATTCTAAAGATTCACCATAACCGAGAAGATAACCCCCCTCATCTCCTTCCGCATCACAATGAATCCATGCCCCCTAGAAGCAAATCTCCCCACTGGGGAAATTATCCTCAGTATTCAGCATTCAATGGCCTCAGAATGTTTGCCTTTTCAATCAGATCGCCTCGCACTGAAACGTCACCCATTCCTTCTCCCCAGATACTGCCTGTCCCGCTGATCCACTCCGGCATTTTGTGTCCAACCTCACACCCTTCTATACCCCGGTGAGTGTAGACCCTTATGCGCGACCTATCTTCGCACATAAACTCGCTCATTCCATAAATCAACCTTCTCGGTGTGATTTCCCAAGCCAGCACATAAATGTGGCAACCTTAACTGCACGCAGTAGTCCCGGTGAGGTTTCACCAGCTCCATGGAAAGTTTACAGGTATGCCTACTTTTTTTATACCTCACACCCCTTGCAATAAAAGGTAAAAACAAAATCACTGAGTTTAATATGAGTGTAAGCAAGCAGTCTCTTCAGCACAACTGCATTCCAGGTCCCATTTACAGCACAGAATGATGTGATGAGCTATTTGGGTCTTGCACATTTCTCCTGTGCACTTGGACCAGCCATTTCAAGCCCAAACTGACAGCAGCCAGAGCAGCAATAGAACAGCAGGTTCCCCAACCCACTGTTACTGCTCTATATTGGTGAAGAACAGCCATGTTAGCTTTTAACATCTTCACCTTGTCTCAACGCTTGCTTTTCCTTCTTCTCGCGAGGTGATCTTTCGCAGGCCAAATGCAGGCAGGTGGGACCAGTGTAAATGGGGCATTCTGGTCGACGAGGGAAAGTTGGGCTGGCGGTCCTGTTTCCATGCTGTGACTCTCTCAATGACTATCAAGTTGAACTTGAAGGGGCAATTATTGTTTTTGTACATTTTATTAATTTGCACTGTTAAAACTGCCTTGGTTTCCTTTTGAGTTTAGTTTAGTTCAGAGATACAGCGCGGAAACAGGCCCTTTCGGCCGTCCGGGTCCGCGCTGACCAGCGATCCCCGCACATTAACACTATCCTATACCCACTAGGGACAATTTTTACATTTATACCAAGCCAATTAACCTACAAACCTGTACGCCTTTGCAGTGTCAGAGGAAACTGAAGATCTCAGAGAAAACCAACTCAAGTCACGGGGAGAACATACAAACTCCGTACAGACAGCACCCGTAGTCGGGATCGAACCCGTGTCTTCTGTGTTTCATTTGCTGTAAGGCAGCAACTCTACCTCTGCGCCACCGTGCCACCCGATCCATTGTGAGGCATAATCCCTATTATTCCTTCAGAATGGCAAGGTCACCTGTGATTAAGTATTTTAAATGTTAGCCCGTCTCCTAACATAACAAATTAAATTCTGCCAACAATTCACCAAATTCCTGTTTCAAATAAAAGGTACGGTTGTCAACCTTGTTAATGTCCATCAGGTGCTTTCTATACAAAGGTTGATGCTTCACCATTTAATGTTCAGGGCACTGTCCACCTTCTCCACAGCATGGTACTGCGTGTGTAACATTTGCAGAGTTTGTGTGTGACCTGTTCCACCCAGCCACTGTTGGTAGAGCTGCTCGATGGACTTGTTTGCTTCAGGTGCCTGTACCGTCACCGCTGTGTAAAGCTCCTCCACTTGCTGCAACAAATCCTTACCGGACCCGGATACCTCCGCTCGTATCTGACCGCCGCCATTCAGACAACCTGAAGACAGGAACAGACCAGACTAGTTAGTAAGTGTTTTTTTTTTTAAAAAGGAAAAATTAATATATCATATCATCACAACACGATGGCACAACGGTAGAGTTGCTGCTGTACCGCGCCAGAGACCCGGGTTCAATTCTGACTCCGAGTGCTGTCTGTACGCCGTTTGCACATTCTCCCCATGACCTGTACGGGTTTTCCCCGGGGGCTCCGGTTTCCTCCCACATTCCAAAGACGTGCAGGTTTGTGAGTTAATTGGCTTTGGTAACATAGTAAATTGTCCCTAGTGTGTGTAGAATCGTGTTAATGTGTGGGGTCGGTGTGGACTCGGTGGGACAAAGGGCCAGTTTCCACTGTATCTCTAAACTAAACATAGGGGCAAAATGAAGCCATTCGGGTTAGCAAGTCTGCTCTGCCTTCTGATCAGAGGCTGATCTATCTTTCCCTCTCAATCCCGTTTTTCTGCCTTCTCCCCGTAAACCTTCGGCGCCCGTACTCAAGAACCTATCAATCTCCGCTTGAAGATTACCCAATGGCTTGGCAATTAATTCCACAGATTCACCAACCTCTGGCTAATCCTTTTATTCGGAGGCTGTGCTCTCTGGCCCTAGACTCCCCCAGTAGTGGAAACATCATCTCCACATCTACTTTATTCGTTCGTCAAAGCAATGCTAAGGAAGGAAGGCGAGTTGGGTTTTAGTTTTGTTCAGTTTGGAGACAGGCTTTTGTGGCACTTTGAGTTCACACCAGCCATCGTTCACGCTAGTTCCATTATCCCACTTTCCACTGTACACAGTAGGGGGCAATTTACAGAGGCCAATTACAACCACAAACCTGCACGGCTTTGGAATGTGGGAGTAATCAGAAGCACCAGGAGGAAACCCGTGCGGTCACAGGGAGAACGTGCAAACCCCACACAGACAGCACCCAAGGTCGGGATCGAACCCGGGTCGCTGGTGCTGTAAGGCAGCGGATCTACCAGCTGCGACACTGTGCAGCCTTTATTTAAGGCTTTAAAAAGGTTTACAGTTTAATGCAAACTTGAATGCCAATCTTTGTAGATCTCTAATAGTTCAATCAAATACCATCTATCTTCAATTGAAAATGCCATTACCATAAGGAAAGTTCACATAAAATTAGTAAGAATCCATCTAAAATGAGCAAGACTAAGCTCATCCGATGAACTCCACAAGTGGTCTACAGGAATTACCCGAGGGGCAACCTTTCAGGGCATTATTCATCATCTCCACTGGTGGGTGTATGGAATGAGCTGCTGGAAGAGGTAGTTGAGGCAGGTACTACCAGAACATTCAAGAAACAATTAGACAGGTACATGGATAGGATAGGTTTAGAGGGATATGGGCCAAAGGCGGGCAGGTGGGACTCGTGTAGATGGGACATGTTGGTCAGTGTGGGCAAGTTGGGCCCTAAAAGGCCTGTTTCCATGGTGTATAAAATGGAACCAGTAAGGGAGCACAGTGACAGGTACAGATAATCTATCACACCCACATTTTAATTTCTCAAAGCTTTACCTGAAGGACAAGCCATCACTTCCACATAATGGTACGTCAACTTTCCACGCTTTAGTTTCTGCACCAAATTTTGAATATTCCTAAATCCGTAGGCTAATGCAAAACGGAGCAGAACCTTCCCATCTTGTTCCAGCGTCACCTCCTGGAAATCCTTATTCCTGCAGAGAAGAAAAATTGAAGATGAAAGAATGGCGGGACTGGGATGGCGGGACTGTCATATGAGGAAAGATTGAAAAGACTAGGCTTATATTCACTGGAACTTAGAAGGATGAGGGGGATCTTATAGAAACATAAAATTCTAAAAGGACTGGACAAGCTTGATGCAGGAAAAATGTTCCCAATGTTGGGCGAGTCTAGAACCAGGAACCACAGTCTTAGAATAAAGGGGAGGCCATTTAAGACTGAGGTGAGAAAAAACTTTTACACCCAGAGACTGTGAATTTGTGGAATTCCCTGCCACAGAGGGCAGTGGAGGCCAAATCACTGGATGGATTTAAAAGAGAGTTAGATAGAGCTCTAGGGGCTAGTGGAATCAAGGGATATGGTGAGAAGGCAGGCACGGGTTATTGATTGGGGACGATCAGCCATGATCGCAATGAAAGGCAGTGCTGGCTCGAAGGGGAAAATGGCCTCCTCCTGCACCTATTTTCTATGTTTCTAACCAGATAGTTGCACTTTGGGTGGTCGAATGCAAGGGGAGATTATACAATTAATGGCAAGACCCGTAACGGCATTGACGTGCAGAGGAATCTTGGCATCTTGGTTTTATTTGACATCAAAATAATGATCTGAATAAGGACATGGAAATGTGTGTACATTTCTGAACAATCAATTTGTACTTTTCTTCATAGAAGAATGATATGATATTGGGATCTGCATTATGGAGAAAGAGAGTGAATTATTGGAAATGATTCGCATAGAGAGAAGGGCCTTATTACGGGGTCTATTATATAAGGTGTCAGCAAAAGGCAATGTTCAATGATAGTGTTGGTGCCCGGAGAGGTGAGCACAATGAGGTTATGCAAGACTCCGTTAGGTTACTTGCCGTTCATGGTTTAACACAATGATTTGGACAATTGTCGGAGTCACAATGTTTCAATGAAATCAAAATACCATTCGTGGCTAATGGTGAAGAAGGAAATGCGAGGCTGCAGGAAGATATCAATACAATGGTTCACTCGACAAAGGTGGCGTGGAACTTAATTTGAAGAAGTGCAAGATTATGTATTCTCGAAGGAAAAAGAGAAGGCATTTTATTCCTCCTCTCCTTACCTGAAGCCGTTGTCTCCTTTTCACCGCGTCACTTATTCCACCCATCTGTCAATCAGCCCTCTCTCTCTCTCTCTCTCCCTCCCTCCCTCCTCTCTCCCCTCTCTCTCTCCCCTCCCTCCTTGCTCTCACCTCACTCTCTTTTCCAGCTTGCTCCCACCTCACTTTTCCAGCTTGCTCCGCCTCCTACAATCAATCTGTCGAAGGCTCCCAACCCGGAATGTTGTTTGTCCATTCCCCCATAGATGCTGCCTGACCCACTGAGATCCTCCAGCCTTTGTTTTTGGCTGAAGGAAGAGCAGGACAAGTAAAATATACTATGTGTTATTGATACTAGGAAGGATCTTGGACTGCATGTTCTCAGGTCCCTGAAGATAGCAGGATAAATAGATCAGGTGGTTTAAAAGCAAAGTGGATGTTGAGTGAATACACCTTTGTGGTTGAGATGACACTGACTTTAGACTCTCTGAACAAACTGTCAGCCAACTAATATCGGGGGTGCGCACAGAGCAACTTGCTAGAACCACTTGCTACAAAATCAACAGCAGCTCAAAATCAAACTTGCTACAAAATCAACGAAGGTACGAGAGGAGAAATTCTCAAAGGAATCCTCGACACTCTCACGTCTGCTTAGCCTGAAGCACAAAGCCAGCTGTAGTTCGAACGGGCAACTGCGGGAGTGTCACGCTGTGTTAGTGTATAACACTCGTCAGCCCACAACACTGGACACTGCATTGCAGGAAGCTAGAAAGGGTGTAGAGGAAATCTGCAGAAGCCGTTGCCAAGACTGGGAAATTGTCGTTACGTGGAGTGTGTGGCTAGGCCAAGCTTGTTTTCTTTGGAACAAAGCAGAGGGGACATTTAATTGAGGTCTATAGAATTACGAGTAGCCTAGTCAGGATGAACATGAAGGATTCATTTCCCTGAGGCTCAAGAATTAGTAGAGATAGACTTATCTCTACTATTATTAGAAGGAATAAAGGGGGATTGAAATTCTTAGAAGGAATAAAGGGGGATTGAAACTGTTTTCACTCCATGAGTAGTGCCAGTGTGATACTCACTGGCTGACAAAGTGGAGAGAGAAGACCACAACTCTTTGAAGGTATAAGGACGATCACCTTTGACATAACAAACTGACCAAGAAATGGGTTTCGACCCGAAACGCCACCCATTCCTTCTATCAGAGATGCTGCCTGTCCCTGGCTAACGGATCAAGGGATAAGGGGAGAAAGCAGGAATGGGGTATTAATTTTTGATGAACAGCCATGATCATATTGAATGGTGGTGCTGGCTCGAAGGGCCGAATGGCCTACTCCTGCACCTATTTTCTATGTTTCTATGTCCCGCTGAGTTACTCCAGCATTTTGTGTCTATCGACCAAGAAATGGGAAGTGGGTTTAATCTGAAGTGACACTGCTGGGTCCGGATTTTCTCTGATGTCTGAAGAAGGGTTCGGATCCGTAACGTCATCCATTCCTTTTGTCCAGAAATGCTGCCTGACCCGCGTGTCTATCTAAAGTGACGCTATTTGGCTGGCCTGTTCTACAAGTTTCTATAATCGATTTAGTAAATGAAAACACTTAAAGGCAACCTGTTTAGTTCTGGCTTTACTGAATGGTTAACATTAACAAAGTTACATAATAGTAAAAAGCAATGGTTGTCTAATCCATCTGGCTGCCATTGGCCTGATCCAGGGTAGAATGGACTAAGGTGAATCTTTTGGCTTTTGGACCCATTACCGCCCAGCAAAACCTTGCCCCCGTCTAATAATACACATAAAGCACATACAGTTGTCACGGAACACTGATTAATTATCTCCCTGCTAGCCAGGAGTTTCTAAGGCAACCCCATGTCATGCTCTGGCAGTGTTGAGTCATTGAATAAACCTGCAAACATGTTAGGTTGAGTGTGAAGGGAAATCAAATCTTCCTATTGTACTTCCCTTGTTTCCCTAACTACATTTCAGAATTGATCACCTACCTGAGAGTTTTATAGATAATCTGATTCACTTCAATTCCAAAGAGTTCCTTGGAAGCATACTTGAAAATATGTTCCAGGTATCCACCGGATCCCCCACCAGAATGGCCAATAACTTCACCGTCTGCAACACTGCCGAATCTAGAAAAACAATTCAATTGACACGAGTTCCCAATTACTTAACCATATAACCATATAACAATTACAGCACGGAAACAGGCCCTCTCGGCCCTTCCAGTCCGTGCCGACCATTTGTTTTCCCCTAGTCCCATCTACCTGCACTCAGACCATACCCCTCCATTCCCTTCACGTCCATATACCTATCCACTTTACTCTTAAATGTTAAAATCGATCCTGCCTCCACCACTTCTGCTGGAAGCTCATTCCACACGGCCACCACCCTCTGAGCAAAGAAGTTCCCCCTCACGTTACCCCGAAACCTCTGTCCCTTAATTCTCATGTCATGCCCTCTTATTTGAATCTTCCCTACCCTCAATGGGAAAAACGCTTATCCACGTCAACTCTGTCTATCCCTTTCATCATTTTAAAGACCTCAATCAAGTCCCCCCTTAACCTTCTGCGCTCCAAAGAATAAAGACCTAACTTGTTCAACCTTTCTCTGCAACATAGTTGCTGGAACCCTGGCAACATTCTAGTAAATCTCCTCTGTACTCTCTCTATTTTGTTGACATCCTTCCTATAACTAGGCGACCAAAATTGTACACCATACTCCAGAATTGGTCTTACCAATGCCTTGTATAATTTTAACATTACTTCCCTACTCCTATATTCAATGCTCTGATTTATAAAGGCCAGCACACCAAAGGCTTTCTTTACCACCCTATCTACATGCGATTCCACCTTCAGGGAACTATGCACAGTTATTCCTAGATCCCTCTGTTAGAAACATAGAAACATAGAAATTAGGTGCAGGAGTAGGCCATTCAGCCCTTCGAGCCTGCACCGCCATTCAATATGATCATGGCCGATCATCCAACTCAGTATCCCGTACCTGCCTTCTCTCCATACCCTCTGATCCCCTTAGCCACAAGGGCCACATCCAACTCACTCTTAAATATAGCCAATGAACTGGCCTCAACTACCCTCTGTGGCAGAGAGTTCCAGAGACTCACCACTCTCTGTGTGAAAAAAGTCTTTCTCATCTCGGTCTTAAAGGATTTCCCCCTTATCCTTAAGCTGTGACCCCTTGTCCTGGACTTCCCCCAACATCGGGAACAATCTTCCTGCATCTAGTCCTGTCCAACCCCTTAAGAATTTTGTAAGTTTCTATAAGATCCCCTCTCAATCTCCTAAATTCCAGAGAGTACAAACCGAGTCTATCCAGTCTTTCTTCATAAGACAGTCCTGACATCCCAGGAATCAGTCTGGTGAACCTTCTCTGCACTCCCTCTATGGCAATAATGTCCTTCCTCAGATTTGGAGACCAAAACTGTACGCAATACTCCAGGTGTGGGTCTCACCAAGACCCTGTACAACTGAAGTAGAACCTCCCTGCTCCTGTTCTCAAATCCTTTTGCTATGAAAGCTAACATACCATTCGCTTTTTTCACTGCCTGCTGCTGCACCTGCATGCCTACTTTCAATGACTGGTGTACCATGACACCCAGGTCTCGCTGCATCTCCCCTTTTCCTAATCGGCCACCATTTAAATAATTGTCTGCTTTCCTGTTTTTGCCACCAAAGTGGATAACCTCACATTTATCCACATTATACTGCATCTGCCAAACATTTGCCCACTCACCCAGCCTATCCAAGTCACCTTGCAGTCTCCTAGCATCCTCCTCACAGCGAACACTGCCCCCCAGCTTAGTGTCATCAGCAAACTTGGAGATATTGCCTTCAATTCCCTCATCCAGTTCCACAGCATTCCTCAATTCCCTACCATTCCCTACCACTTAATGAATTGAACGCAAAAGATAGAAATTTGACTTATCTGAATTAATAGCAGGACCTCTCTCTGACCCATCTACCTCACTTGAGACCCTCAGACTCTCTTTTATCTGACTTTACCTCGCACAAAACATTATTCCCTTATCCTGTATGTGTACACTGGGCAGCTTGATTGTCCTCATATAGACTTTTCGCTGACTGGATACCACGCAACAAACCTCGGCAGATGTGACAATGATAACCTAAATTAAAATAAACCAAACTAATAGGTCAGAATTTTTTTGTCAACAACAAAAGTCTTACTTTATCTCAGAACATCCCCGACACCTCTCTTTCCAGTTATGACAAATGGTCTTCAACCTGAAACTTTAACTGCTTGAAACGTGGAACAGTACAGCACAGGAACAGGCCCTTCACCCCACCAAGTCTGTGTTGAACATGATGCCAATTTAATTTCCTCTTCCTGCACATGATCCATATCCCTCCATTCCCTGTATATCTATCTCAAAGCCTCTCAAAAGCAACAACCCCCATCCCTGGCAGAGCGTTTCAGACATTACCACCCTGTGTAAAACCAATTTCCCCTACACAAATCCATTAAATATTCCTCCTCTCACCTTAAAACTATTCCCTCTAGTCGCTGACTTTTCCACACTGGGTAAAAGTCACCCCGGTCAACACAGTCAGACAGTCTACCCAATCTATGCCTCTCATAATTTAATATCCTTCTACCAGTCCTCCCCTCAATCTCCAATGTTCCACAGGAAACAATCTAAGTTTGTTCAACCTTTCCTCATAGCTAATACCCCTAATCCATGCAGCATTCTGGTAAACCTCCTCTGCACCCTCTCCAAAACATTCACATCTCCCATGGAGTGGGGTGGCCACAACTGTATGTGTGATTTTACAATACAGGGTACAAAAAGTGTGACATCATACACAAGATTATTCTCATCATTTCATTATCTATGGGGGTGGGAGATTGCAACCTTCAGGTGGTCCGCCCTGTTTCGGCAAATGTAATCAATCCTGTGTGCACAAATAAATAAGATCAAATAGACCAAGTTGTCCTACAACTTTAGGCTGTGCACTCCAAGAAGAAGAAGAATAAGATTATCTTTTGAGTTCTTCAAACTAGAAATTTTCAATCTCCTTGGGAAGTTCTTTGGTCTCCGTTTACCATTGTGGTGTAACGGTGGTTACTCTAAAATAGGGTGGACACCAAGAGTAACCGCTGCTACACTCTTTGAAATATGGCCATTCAGAGCACAATGCCAAATTCATCAAAAGTTTTGATTATTACTGTGGAACATGGATCTCTGTAAAGGAACAAACTTGAATGTGTTTTAAAATATAATGAAATTAATGCAGAAATTGCTTCTTGATTTCATTGTGTCAAAGCATGTCACATTTTTGGTGTCCTAAAAATGGATATTTTTGAGATATAAACTGGTTGAATCAGGGAATTAATTTAATTCCTAACGATTTAATCTCTATTATCTCTTGCACATTTGAGTAACAATCCCTGAAACAATTAACACCATACTACTGGAAACAGTGGAGATATGACATTTTTAATGTTCTCTCCAGCATTGTAAAAGTACACGTATACACGACTCCAAATGTGCCTGAACCAACCAACATTTTTTATAAAGCTGCAACACAACTTCATGACCTTAATACTCACTGTAAACTGCAAGGAGCATGTTCGAAATCCCGTACTAGATTTCAGTTTTATTCCAAAGTTAATTTCGGAAGTGTTTACGCTCTTTCACATCAGGAGTATTATGAATCAATTACATGCAGACAAACACATTAGAAACAGGCATTTTCAAATATTATCGCCCCAAGGACTCAAATACCTTTTTGTAAGAGCTATCTTTAGCTTTAACTGCCTTGTTTACAGGAAGGCTGGAACACTAATAGCTAAACGCGTCTCAAATCACGTAGCTGTGTGGAAACTGTTCTCATCAATAAAAGAACTGGACAGGTCTGATCCCATAACAGCAGAATCCCGGCCAAATTCTGTGACATTTGTCCACCTTCCTACAAGCTAATCAAGGTGGCCCGGCTTGATGTCGAGGGCTGTTCAGGAACAAGACCGTAAACTTCTGCTTTACCCTATTAAAAAAAAATCACTTAAAACTATTCTTCAACTTCTGTGTGATCACGTAATCATTGTTGATTTTAATCAAGTCCATCAGCTTTGAACAATTCTACCCAAAGACAAGATTTTAAGCTATTAATAAAAAACATAATTAAACAAGCAAAGATAAATATCCCAATGACAATTTAGCAAACGCTTAGAATACGATTAAAGTGAATTAAAAATTCCATCGCTAACCCATTTAAAACATTTTTTTAAATGCCTTGTATTTAGAAGTATTTAAGTGAGAGAAATAAAACTTCAGATGCTGGTTTATCCCAAAGATAGACACAAAATGCTGGAGTAACTAAACTGGTCAGGCAGCATCTCTGGAGAAAAAGGATAGGATCGTTACATTCGGTATAAACCAGCATCTGCGGTTCCTTTCTACACCCATCTTTTTTTCTTCAGAGATGCTGCTGACCCACTGAGTTACCCCAGAACTTTGTGTCCATCGTTAATGACTTGGGTGACTGACTATAAGATTTTCAGGGCAATTTATTACAGTGGGACTAGTTAATTTGTCCACAAACAGCAAGAGAAACCCAATCTGACAGTCTACGCTCAATTGTCATCAAAGTGATGTAAATAGTGCTATCAACAGTTGCATTTTGGCAAGTTAAATCAAAGGCAGGGTTTAGATAGTAAATGGCAGGGGCTGGAGGTTGTTGTAGAGCACAGAAACCAAGGGGTCCAAATACACGATTCACTGAAAGTGCTTACACAAGTAGAGAGGGTGGTGATCAAAGCTATTGAACGCTTGCCTTTGTTGGTTCGGGTATTGAGCACAAGGCGACATGTTACAACTTCTTGATAGGGTGGGACAGTGGTGCAGCTGGTAGAGCTGCGACCCCATAGTGCCAGAGACACGGGTTCGATCCTGACCTCAGGTTCTGTCTGTGTGGAGTTTATACAGTCTCCTTGTGACCCTGTGGGTTTCCTCCGGGTGCTCTAGTTTCCTCTCACACTCCAAAGACGTGCGGATTATGTCGATGATTTGAACACTGTAAATTGCTTCTAGTGTGTAGGGAATGGATGAGAAAGTGGGAACTAGTACGAGCGAGAAACCAATGGTTGGCGTGGTCTCGGTGGGCCGAAGGCCTGTTTCCATGCTGGATCTCTAAACTAAACTGTACAAGATGTTGGCGATATCTCGTGTGTAGAAAATAACAACAGATGCTGGATTAAATCGAAGGTAGACACAAAATGCTGGAGTCACTCAGCGGGACAGGCAGCATCTCTGAAGAGACCCATTCCTCGCCAGAGAAGCTGCCTGTCCCGCTGAGTTACTCCAGCATTTTGTGTCTGCCTTGGCGATATCATACTCAGTCACTGTAAAAAGGGATGACATTAAGCTGAAAAATTTGCAGAAAATATTCACATGGATGTTATGGGGACTGGAGGGCTTCAGTTATAAAGAGAAACTGGTTAGGCTGAGGTTTTTTTCCCCCTGTAATAAAGGAGGCTGGGGTACCTTGTGGAGGTATATAAAATCATGTGGGGCATAGATAAATAGGAAAGGTGAATTACATTATTTCCCCCCACGGTAGCAGAGTCTAAAAGTAGAGGGTAAAAAATTATGGTGGTGGTGGTTGGAAGTTGGGGGGGGGGGATTTTTAGGGGTCTTGAGGAACAAACTTCAACGCAAAGGGTGGTTGATATGTGGAACAATGTGCTGGAAGAAGGGGTAGAGGTGGGGATTAAATTAAAACGCATTTAGACAAGTGCACGGATGTGAAAGGTTTACAGGGATATGCTATAAACGTAGGTAAATGGGACTAGCTTAGGTGGGAACCTTGTTCGGCATGGATGAGTTGTGCTGAATGGCCTGTTTCTGTGGTGTACAACCCCCCAAGACACTATAATGCAGTTGTGAACAATTGTAAAATATTTGGGACCAAATATTTAAAAAATGGGTTATTTAATTGTGAAGCTAAAATGGAAAAGAAGTGTAGGAAGCAAGTGCAGATGCTGGTTTAAATGGAAACGTGTTTAAAAACTATAGTTGCATTTAAATTCTCTTGTAGCTATGTTTAAGTTTAAATTCAACAGTTGCTAACTCTTGGGTGCAAACTTAATTGGGATTGTATAATTGAAAGGCATTCTCCTTTCCCTTTATAATTCCACCTCACCATCTGGTCTCCACACTGTAAACGCCAGTACAGGAGTCACACTTCATTAATTCCAGGAAGTGTTTAGTTTCCTCCTCCCCTGTACTGTAAACAGTTGCAATTTTGCTGCTGTAAAATACAACTTTCATGCACGTTGTTACTGTGGCAATGGACATGTATGTTTAATCTAATACTGTAAAACTTGTATTTTAGACAGAAATTCTTCTGAAGTGTCTTCCTTTAGTATTTTCATTCAGAAATTAAATTATCTATTTCTATAACAGGGAGTATCAAATCCACCCAGCCTATCTTCAGTCACTGGTGAGACAGATAACCGAGCACTTGAATTCTGCTCGCATTGTCGCTGTCTTGGAAATGGAGTTAGCTCCCAATAGTTTCGATATACTTAATTCTCTGTAGTAACCGACCCAGCCGGTTATAAAGAAACTCAGGTCATTTGAATTAAAACATAAATCTTTCAACATTTTTGGTGATGGGACTGCAAAACCTTTCCCACAAAAAGCTAAGTGTTAAATTCCCAGCCACACATTTTAGCTGTGCCACTTTGGGTGGCGCAGCGGTAGAGTTGCTGCCGATTTGATCCTGACTACGGGTGCTGTCTGTACGGAGTTTACATGTTCTCCCAGTGACCGCGTGGGTTTTCTTCGGGTGTTCCAAAGACGTGCAGGGTTGTAGGTTAATTGGCTTCTGTAAATTGTCCCCAGTGTGTTGGATAATGCCAGTGTATAGGTAGGTGGGCAGAAGGGCCTGTTTCCGCTCTGTATCTCTAAACTAAACCTAAACTAAACTAATCAATTCTAAAATACCATCTATTGCAGAATCTTTTTATTTCACATGGAAATTATGTGAAACAACCTATTCAAAGGCAATAAAATTACCATTAAAGAACTATTGCAAAATTATAAATAAGGAACTGCAGATGCTGGTCTACACAAAATGACACAAAGTGCTGGGGTAACTCATTGGGCCAGACAGCATCTCTGGACAACATGAATGGGTGACATTTTGGGTCAGGATCTTTCTTCAGACTCAGTGTATAGGTAATAAAAGGACACCAAGTGCTGGAGTAACTCAGCGGATCAGGCAGCATCTCTGGAGAACATGGATAGGTCGGAACCCATGTTCTAACTCACAGCGTGAAGAAAGATCCCGACCCGAAACAGCACCTATCCATGTTCTCCTGAGATGCTGCCTGACTCGCTGAGTCATTCCAGCATTTATAGTCATAGAATCATACAGTGTGAAAACAGGCCCCTTCGGTCCAACTTGCCCATACCGACCAACATGTCCCAGCTACAATAGTCCCACCTGCCTGCGTTTGGCCCATATCCCTCCAAACCTTTGTGCACTTTTATTAGATAGAGTTCATGTTGTCTATAATGATTGAAGTGGCTTCTGTAATAATGTTATAGACGGAATAAAAACATGAATGCATTTTAGCCAAGGTAGTATTGCACGTTACATTTCTGCAACCAAATTCAAGGCAAATCAGCTCCTGATGCTTTCTTGAGCTGCACATGTCTCTCTGGAGTGCCTACTCATGTTCTGGTTTGTAAACAAGAAATGTTGATGATGGAACCTATTTAGACCAGTCTCCAGCTTAACATTCCTCTGTTGCATAATTTCCAGCACAAAATAAAAACTTTGCAGACACTACACTCATAGACTGGCATTTCTCCAGCCGAGCTGGAAAGGCATAACGGTGGCATCTTGTCTGCCACACATCATTAACTTCAGGAAGTTGGAAACAACCTCTCTCTACAAGTATCAAAATATCTGGGCAATCATTCTGACAAAGCCAAGTTTCTGTTTGCTACAATGTTTATTTTTGCCCAACAATATGTTTAGTCTTGGTCTGAAATCTCATGAGGTTCCATCTTAAGCAAAATGTATTATTTGCCTACTTTACGTATTACATTTGTGATTTTACAGTGATAAGGATTTACAAAGTAATGAACTATGCGACTTTTGATTGATTGTTTGGAAGAAACAGTGTGTAAGTAGGCCTGTGTAGGAAGAAACTGCAGATGCTGGTTTAAACCGAAGATAGACATATAAAGCTGGAGTAACTCAGCGGGGTCAGACAGCATCTCTGGAGAAAATGAATAGGTGACTTTTCAGGTCTGAAGGAGGGTATCGACCCGAAACATCACCTATTGCTTTCTCCAGAGATGCTGTCTGACCCGCTGAGTTACTCTAGCTTTTCGTGTCCATGGAAGTAGGCCTTTCACCCATCGAATCCAAGCTGATCACCCATTCACACTAGTTCTACGTTATCCCACCTTCTCATTCACTCCCTTCACATTAAGGGCAATTTTACATAGGTCAATTAACCTACAAACCCAGACATCTTTTGAATGTGGGAGGAAACCAGAGCACTGGAGCTGTTAGAGAAGTGTCCAGACTTTTGTGTTGTGTGTTACATTTTGAACATCTTATGTAGCACACTAACTTGGAAAATTGCAAGTGAATCACATGCTGGTTTACAAAAGAAAACAAGAGTGCTGGCGTAGTTCCAGCAGGCCAGGAAGCATCGCAGGGGAACACGGTTGAGCAACATTTTGGGTGAGGACCCTTCTTTGGACTGACAGTCTGAAGAAGGGTCCTGATCCAAAATATTGCCAATTCATGTTACCTGGCCTTCTGAGCTTCACTTTGTATCGTCAAGATTATTTGACTGGTTGGTGGGAAGAGGGGAAAGGAAAGGTGTTACATATCCCACGGTTGCATGGGGAAGTACGGTGCTGGGGATTAATAAACATTACTGTGATTAAAAATAGTTTGAAGTCCAATCTAAATGCCATCTCTCTCTCTCTCTCTGCAGAGTCCTTGATGGTTTTAATGTGAGTTCCAAAGACAAAACATATAGCCTAATGACAAGGGTCAAAGTATTTTCAAAACCTCATAGTATCAATTAATGCTTTCAGATATACACATTGAAATGAGGTCAGTACAGGACATACTTTGTTGAGTGTGTAGGAAGGAACTTGAGATGCTGGTTTACACTGAAGATAGCCACAAAATGCCGGAGTCACTCAGCGGGTCAGGCAGCATCTCTAGAGAGAGGGTATAGGTGATGTTCTGGATCCAAATTTTAAAACAAGTAAAATACCTGTGAGGATTGTAAATTTAAAAAAAACATACATGGACAATTGATCAGAACTGAAGATATAATGAGGCCCAAGTGCATCATATAAAGAAGCATCTTGACTTACATTGTATCCAATGGCATGGGATCCACATTGGCCAAAGAAAGTCCTTCTTGTTCCAACATCTTCAACACTTCACCTTCAAAACAGAGATTCAAGTTCAAATTTATTGTCACATGCACCATTAGGATACAGTGATATTTGAGTTACCATACAGCCATACGAAGTGAAAAGCAACAATACACACAGCCAGTTAAAATAAAATGTAACATAAACATCCACTACAATGGAATCCACATTCCTCACTGTGATGGAAGGTAATAAAGTTCAATCATCTTCCTCTTCGTTCACCCGTGGTGGTCGGGGCTGTTGAACCCTCCGCAGTCGCAGATCGGGATGATCGAAGCTCCAACGTCGGGACAGATTGGAACACTCGGAACTTGGAACTCCCGGGTCGGACTCTTCTTACCGGAGATTGCAGGCTTCACGGTGTTAAAGTCCACAGGCCCCGCGGGTGGAGCTCTTTCACATGCGATCCTCGGCAAAGGATCGCAGGCTCCTTTGATGTTAAAGTCCGCGTGCCCACGGCTTGAAGCGCCGGGCTGGTCTTCAGGAAAGGCCGCACCACTCCATGTAGTTAGGCCGCAGAGGGACAGAGAAATCGCATCACCGTCGAGGTAAGTGATTGAAAAAAGTTTCCCCCAATTCCCCCCCCCCCCCAACATAACACAGACCAAGAAACACTAAAACAAACTTAAAATAATAAAAAGAGAGGGACAGACAGACTGTTGGCAAGGCAGACACTGTGGTGGCGTCACCCGGAGTTATAGAATCACAGAAGAATTTAAAAATGAAATATCAGATGTGTGGTAGACAGAGGTATGATCTTGATAGCAATTAGCCAGATCTAAAAAAGTTTAAATAATTTCAACTATTTCTCTGTTTTATCAGAGTCTCTATCTCCTTGATCATCCTGCAAGCTCTAGTTTTTTTTTTAGCCCTCAATCCTTCCATCTTGTCACAACATAATTGGTCCTCTTTTTTGAAGGTCACCGATTATTCCATTTCTGTTTCATCTGCCAATACTTGGTCCCTCTTTATTCAAGCTAGATCCGTTCACATCCTAGTTATGTTATCCGTCACGTTAAGAAGTCCTATATTAGATTTTGTTTTGCCTTTCTCCATTGCTAATCTAAATCTTATGAACTTGCTTCTCATTGTTCCCCAAGTATTCTCCCAATGAGACTCATCCGCTCAGCCCACCTCATACCTGAGAGCCAGACCCGACAATATCAACCTAGAGTGATCAAGGTAGTTCTCCAGAACACAATGCAGAAATTACTCCCATTCTTTGCTCCTAACTCATAATGTTAGCCAAATTACTATTGTGGTAACAGATTACCTTCATATCGCCAGTCCATAGTTCTTGAATATCTACAGTTTTGCTACTCACACAATGCTTTAATCTAAGGAACAACCACCTTGAATTTAGTTCTCAACACATGGGTGCCTCTTCAAAGATCTTTCTCTCCAGAATGATCATAATTTAGCTTAAATCAATACTTTTTCATTGAGTCATATTTATTTCATCCTTACTTTTACTTAACTCCTTGTTTCAAGGGTTATTAAGTGCCTTATTCAGCCCTCTATTGAGCCTTTTTGCTATTGGCATTTCCTATATTCCCATGGCTACTTCTGTCTATAGAGCATCAGCCCTTTTTACACCTATTTGTACAGACTAATTTAATGAATTCTAAGCCCGACTTCAGAAGGGTCTCGACCCAAAATGTCACTTATTCCTTCGCTCCATAGATGCTGCCTCACCCGCTGAGTTTCTCCAGCATTTTTATTTACCTTTGTTTCTCACGTAGTCTCTCTTAGCTTGCTCTCATCTCATATTGTATGTGCTTTCTCCTATTTATTACACTTATATACACTTTATATTTATATACATTTATCTCAGTGTACATCTTTCCTGCTGATTGAAGCTGATGCCAATTAAGTGCTCTTCAAACACAGTGATGAACCTTCACAGTGGTGAATCTTTCAGTATCACTGAGGTGCAAAATGTCCATTTTGAATGGGTGCCTCCAACCCAGAAGAGCTGAAAGCCTCAGGAATCTGAAGACAATCGAAACATTTTAATCCGCTGGATCTTCTTCCTCTCGTCCACGTCGGCATGTTTAATCACACAGAATGATGTTTATAGACAAAGCAAATGAGAGTGAGGGAGGCAGGAGATGACGAAGTAGGCAGAGAACTACAGATGCATCAGTGTCATTGAGCTTAACAAGCAGCCCTGCTTCAGGCTTTACTCACCAGAAGTAATGACACAATCTACATCTCTTGTTTGGTATTCCTCGCTGAAGAAATCTTCCCTTGAAGCTTCCAATTTTTTATCATAGCATGGCATCACTGTTACGTGGTATATCTGATCTGGAGTCACACTCTAGGGACAAAAAAAAAACGCAACACTTCTCAGTATGTTACCACGCGCATAATTACCAATATCCCAATGACATTTATATTTCACGCTTGCTATAATTGAGACATTTTCAATACCCTTTCCAATAAGGAATAAGCTCAACTTAAAGGAAATGCATTTTTTAAGGAAAGTAGAGCAGTAATCCTGGTCTACACACATAAGAAATTGTAGATGGTGGAATCCTGAGCAAAAAGAAAAGTGCTGGAGATACTCAGTGCAGAGGGAATGAACAGTCGATGTCTCGATCAGAAGCTGATCAGAACGAACCTGGTGTAGCATTCAATTAGATCATGAAAATCATCTCGATTAGATCCTGTCTGATTTGTATCTCGGCCCCATTTTCAATTTAAGCTCTTACCAAACAGAAGTGGAATCACGGAATCAGTATGACACAGAAGGCAGCCAATTGTGTTAGCTCCTTGTGGGGAAAAAAAAAAGTTCCATTAACCTGTAGGAAGGAACTGCAGATGCTGGTTTAAACTGAAGATGGACACAAAAAACTGGAGTAACTCAGTGGGTCAGGCAGCAGCTCTGGAGAAAAGGAATGGGTGACTTTTCAGGTCGAGACCCTTCTTCAGACTGAGAGTAAGGGGCAAACACTCCTGAGGTGCCAGTTTAAAGGGCATGTTTTGTTTTCACACAATGGGTTGTGGGTGCCTGGAATGAGCTGCCAGAGGTGATGATGGGGACAGGTTCATTTAAGAGACTTTTAGACAGGCACATGGATGTGAGGGGAATGGACGGATATGGACCATGTGCAGGCAGATGTGATTAGCTTAGCTTGATATCGTGTTTGGCACAGACATTTCAGGCTGATGCAGCCTGTTCCTGTGCTGTACTGAACAGTGCTGAAGAAGGGTCTCCATCTGAAACATCACCTATTCCTTTTCTCTAGAGATGCTGCCTGACCCTCTAAGTTACTCCAGCTTGTTGTGTCTGTCTTCCATTTAACCCAGCATCTGCAGTTCCTTCCTACACACTGTACTGTTCTATATTTTCTGGTGCTGCTAACATATTCTTCTCAAAGTGAGATGAAGGCATATTGTGGCATATGTGTGTGAGCTTTATCCTTTATTTAACCTACATTATTTTATCAACATGTGGAGGCCAATGACCACCTAAAGTAAAAGATGAGCGTCTTTTTAAGGCTTCTCTCATTTGTCAGCATGACCAAAAGAAAGCACATCAGTTTCGCTGAAGACAGACACAAAGTGCTGGAGTAATTCAGCGGGTCAGGCAGCATCCCTGGAGGATAAAGATGGGTGACGTTTCGGGATGCAACACTTCTTCAGACTGTTTCCCTGAATAAAGATGTCAGATCAGGGTTACACGAGCAAAATTTCACGTGATCCACAATGCACAAAGATCACATTATTTTTGGTTAGAGTTTGTTGGACTTTAATCGACTCAAGCTGAATCTATAAAGAAAAATTGCAAATTAATTTACAAAACGCTACTGCTTACCCGCTGTTTTGCAAAGTAGTCCTTCACTATTGAGCCCATCATCTGCTGGGGGGATTTTGTTGTGCTGATATATGGAATTATGTAACTACCATGGGTTTTTTCAGCGTAGCAAATCCAACCTAAAACAGGAGTACAACTGAAAATTAGCATTCATGTTTAACTTTGTTAGGCCGAACTCAAGAGATGAGGCAAAGGCCTTTAATCTCAGAGTCGGCAATCTTTGGATTCTTCAACAAAGCATCAAAACTGGATTTAGAATATTCTAAGGTGGACAAAAATGCTGGAGAGACTTAGCGGGTGCAGCAGCATCTATGGAGCGAAGAAAATAGGCAACGTTTCGGGCCAAAAGCCTTCTTCAGACCATTTAGAATATTCTAGCTTAGTTTAGTTTCGTTTAGAGAAACTGTGCGGAAACTGGCCCTTCGGCCCGCCGAGTCTGCGCTGACCAGCGACCACCCCACATACTAGAACTGCACATTATGGACAATTTACAATTTTTACCAAAGCCAATTAACCTACAAACCTGTGCGTCTTTGGAGTATGGGAGGAAACCCGGAGCAGCCGGAGAAAACTCACGCGGTCACGGGGAGGACATACAAACTCCGTACCGGCTGCATCCATAGTCAGGATCGAACCCGGGTCTCTGGCACTGTAAAGCAGCAACTCTACCGCTGAACCACCATTGCTCAGGAGACAATACAAAATTCTGACTATAGCAGCACAGCAGTGAGTGCCAATCTTCATTGTTTGTGGAGAGCTTACATCAACACGGGTTCTAAGTACCTGGGCAAGCCGAGGCCAGCATAGGCAGTGCTTTGCTATCATCCTTATGCCTGCGGAAACGTTGCACAAACTCTTGTTGACCCTCTAGCAGGCTGAAGTTTCTGGAAAAAGTAGTGTCGAACACGTAGTCAACACCTGTGGATATTTTGAAGAGGCAGAAAAATAATGTTTGGAGTAATTAAAATTTCAAGAATATCAAACAGAATAAATATGACTGGAAATATCTGAATCAACCAACTCCAAAATGATAACCGTTCAGTTACATTTCTCAAATAAACAGTGTAAAGATTGTGGCATTTGTACAAATTATCAGTCTTAGAGTCATACAGCGGAGACCTTCAACTACTCCCCAGTTCAGACCTTGTTTTAAGGGCCTTGCCTCAAGAACCTCTGACTTGGATAGAGTGGATGTGGAGAGGATGTTTCCACTAGTGGGAGAGTCTAGGATCAGAGGCCATGGCCTCAGAAAAAAAGAATGTTCCATTAGGAAGGAGATGAAGAGGAATTTATTTAGGCAGAGGGCGGTGAATCTGTGAAATTCTTTGCGACAGAAGGCTGTGGAGGACAAGTCAATGAATATTTTTTAAGGCAGAGATAGATAGATTCTTGATCAGTACGGGTGTCAGGGGCTATGGGGAGAAGGCAGGAGAATGGGGTTAAGAGGGAGAGATGGATCAGCCATGATTGAATGACAGAGTAGACTTGATGGGCCGAATAGCCTAATTCTACTACTACCACATGTGAACTTATGACTTGTTTTGTATCTTTGCGTCAGTGTCGAACTCTACATGCTGTGGGCTGATGGTTTAATATACTTGTCACAAGCCACTCACCTAGATTTTTGAAGAAGGCCGTCAGCCTCCGAGCAGTGTCTGCAACAGGCAAATTAAATCTCGCAGCTATTGATGCCCTGGACTGCGGTGAAACGGAAACTACCGTCGTCTTTCGATTCTTGGAGCTGGATACCTAATTGATGAAAGAGTAATGCTAAGTACACTTGCTTTCCACATTGCTATCCATTAAAATCAAATCCATTTACCTCTGGTTAGAAAAAAAAAAACAATATTACTGACTGTTTTTTATTGATTTTGTCATTTTATTAACAGGACGTGAGTTGTATATTCAGATCAGAGATCAGAAAAATTATCACCCACAGAGAGCTACAGGTAGATATTTTGCTCAGTCTAAAGTTTTTAGATAGGCACATGGATATGCAGGGAGTGGAGGGATATGGGTCATGTACAGGCAGAGGAGGGAAGTTTAATTTGGGATCTTGTTTGGCACGGACATTGTGGGATGAAGGGACCGTTCCTGCGCTGTACTGTTCATGTAGAAACAAGGAACTACAAATGCTGGTTTACAAAACTAGGGACACAAAGTGCTCGAGTAGCTCAGCGGGTCAGGCAGCATCCCTGGAGAACGTGGATAAGTGACATTTCGGGTCGGAGCCCGAAGAAGGCTCCCTATCCGAAACATCATCTGTCCATGTTCTGCAAAGATGCTACCTGACCTGATGAGTTACTCCAGCACTTTGTGTCTTTTTTTTTGTAAAACGGCATCCACAGTTCCTTGTTTCTCCATTTTCAAAGATGTTACCGTATTTCCAGACTTTTCAGACATTTATTATAGAGCACACTGTACTATCCAGAAGCTAAACACAATCATTTTGAATTCAACTTGATAAAAATCTGACATCATCTATAACCATCTCCTTCGCAGGCAACCTAGGAACAGAGCATGGAAACAGGGCCTTCGTCCCAACTTGCCCGTACCGACCACGACATTCCAAATGGATGTCAGTTCCATTTGCCCGTTTGACCTCTATCCATGTTCTTGTCCAAATGTCTTTTAATTGTTATTATACCTGCCTCAACTACTCCCTCTGGCAGTTCGCTCCATATACCCACCACCCTCCGTGTCAGGATGTACTGTAATAATAAGTGGTTTTACAAACCAAGATTGAACTACCATCGTTACAACAAAACTGGCAATGAATTTCTCACACAATCTACTTGATCACACTTTTCCAATGTTTTTTTTCAAATGTGCAAAACATGTTATCTATTCTCTCTACATTTTCACATTTTTCTGGATTGATTTTTCAATTGTACATTATCCATTTCTCATTTTCAAAATAAACTACTAGAGTCAGAGTCATACAGCATGGAAACAGGCCCTTCAGCCCAACTTGCCCACGCCGTCCAACAAGACTAGTCCCACCTGCCCGTGCTTGGCCCAGAACCCTCTAAACCTATCCTATCCACTGTATCGACACCACAGTTGTGGGACGTATCACTGATGGGGATGAGTCGGAGTACAGAAGCGAGATCGAGCAACTGTCCATATGGCGCCAGCACAATAACCTGACCCTCAACACCAGCAAAACCAAGGAACTGATTGTGGACTTTGGAAGGAGTAGGATGGGGACCCACAGTCCCGTTTATATCAACGGGTCGATGGTTGAAAGGGTCAAGAGCTTCAAATTCCTGGGCGTGCACATCTCTGAAGATCTTTCCTGGTCCGAGAACACCAATGCAATTATCAAGAAAGCTCATCAGCGCCACTACTTCTTGAGAAGATTACGGAGAGTCGGTTTGTCAAGGAGGACTCTCTCCAACTTCTACAGGTGCACAGTAGAGAGCTTGCTGACCGGTTGCATCGTGGCTTGGTTCGGCAACTTGAGCGCCCTGGAGAGGAAAAGACTACAAAAAGTAGTAAGCACTGCCCAGTCCATCATCGGCTCTGACCTTCCTTCCATCGAGGGGATTTACCGCAGTCGCTGCCTCAAAAAGGCTGGCAGTATCATCAAAGACCCACACCATCCTGGCCACACACTCATCTCCCTGTTACCTTCAGGTGGAAGGTACAGGAGCCTGAAGACTGCAACGACCAGGTTCAGGAATCGCTACTTGCCCACAGCCATCAGGCTATTAAACCTGGCTCGGACAAAACTCTGATAACTAATAACCCATTATCTGTTATTTGCACTTTATTCGTTTATTTATTCATGTGTGTATATATTTATATATGGAATATGGACACACTGATCTGTTTTGTAGTAAATGCCTTCTATGTTCTGTTGTGCTGAAGCAAAGCAAGAATTTCATTGTCCTATCAGGGACACGTGGCAATAAACTCACTTGACTTGACTACCCATGTACCTGTCCAAATGTCTCTTAAACACCATGATATTCTGTAAAGAGTTCTTAGATCTGTCGTGTATCATTAATATGCATTAATTTTACTGATCCAAGTAAATATGGTAGATAAATATTATTTTTAATCTGCCACAACAGTCTTACTTTGTTTTGGTTCAAAACTTTGTACAGTTCATCCTGGCTTTGTTGAGTGATGAGTACACTTTCAGCTGATGTTATGCAACCACTGCACGCTAAGCAATCATTCAGGGTTATTTTTGCCTTTTCAAGTTTCTGGACACCTCCATCCTGAAAATTAATGCAAGTCAGATGAGAATACAAACACTGAAAGGCAACAGTTCAAATAGAGAAGGATTACGATCTCCCTCTCTGGATTTTGAGATGGACAATTTCAAAATTCCTCTCCAGAGGATTCTTTTTTTTAAAAGAAAAGCACGTGATTGAAGATGGGACTAGTTTTAAATAAGAAAATCACCGCAGATTTTTATAACCTTTTAGTTTAGAGATACAACGCAGAAACAGGCCCTTCGATCATCCGCGTCCACAATGACTAGTGATTCCTACACAATGGCACAACCTATTCACAGAAGGGACAATTTACAATGATACCAAGCCAATTAACCAAACCTGTACAGCTTTGGAGTGTAGGAGGAAACTGGAGCTCCTGAAAAAAAACACACACAGGCCACGGGGAGAAAGTACAAACTCCGTACAGAAGCACCCGCCGTCAGGATCTAACCCGGGTCTCCGATGCTAAAAGGCAGCGACTCAACTGCTGCACCAGCGTGGCACTACTTTTAAAATGTATTATATATTGTCTTTTGTTTTTCCAAACATAATGTTGCATCAACTTTGTTTCTGACATTACTTCTTTCATTTAATGTCATTTTAACTAAAGAAATGAAGACATTTCAAACATTAATTCCGCTTGACGGAAGCAAGTGCAGACCGAAAGGAGACTGCAGGTATTACCTGGTTCAGCTGAGTATAACTGCCATCATCTTCAATTCGGATTATGCCGGAGGATTTCCCTTGCTTCTTTTCAACTTTCACTGGCTTCACACATTCCTACAACAATAATGTTTAAAGATTTTAAATTGGGATCCCCATTCAAAGATATTTAACAGTAGTGGGCATCAGGACAACAAAAATAATTCACCCTGTGGAAAGCCACTGCTTCACCAAAGCCAGGGCCCCAAAGTAGAAGCGTCCACACCGCGGGGCTGGAAACTGGGAGTATCCCGAGCTAATTCTGCTACCACCGTCATCTACTGTGACAAGTGATGGCTTCCTTTGATTGTCGCCGGAAGCTTGCGTCCTTTTCAGGACGGACGATGACATCGAGGCCAACATTTGTAACAAGATGGACACGAAAAGAAGAAGCCGACCAAAGCCACGATCAGCCCAGTTCAGTTTGTTATCACGTGTACCGAGGGACAGCGAAACGCTCTGCTTGATTCTTCATTTAGTACTTGCACCCAATTTGAAGCAAATAAGTGATATTTGAGCCAGGCGCAAATATCAACTGTTACAAAGTAAATTTGAATACCAGAGTCCTTTATACAATATCATATTCAAGATCAGCTTTTTTGCAATACTCAGAGGTGAAAAAGAGCGCTTGCCTGGATTTAAATGGTAAGAAAATCCGATTTTTTAAACCTTACATTTTAATATAAATTGCGTTTTGTCTTCAAAGGAGCATCTGCCAGAATGAAGCAGCCAGCAACTGGCTGGGGGAACTCAGCAGGTCCAGCAGCATCTGTGATTGGAATGGCATGGATGACGTTCAGGGACAAAACACTGCATTAGGACCTGATGCAAGGTTTTAATGTTGACCATTCCTCTCCAAGAGATGATGCTCAACATGCTGAGTTCCTCCAGCAGATTCTTTGTTGCTCCAGATTGCAGCATCCACAGTCTCTTGTCTCCATATGCCAGAATGGAGCATACAGTCTACTAACTACAGTATATCTGTCGAGTCCAGTGATTTAATTTTGTTTTGTTTATTATTATTGCCGCACATACTGAGGTGGTGTGAAAAGCTTTTTTCTTGCGTGCTGTCAATTCAACGAGAAGACTATACATGATTACAATCAAGTCAACCACAGTGCACAGATACAGGATAAAGGATATATCATTTAGCGCAGGATAAAGTATGATCAAAGATAGTTTGAAGATCTCCAATGAGGTAGATGAGAGGTCAGGACCGCACTCTAGCCGATGAGAGGACGGTTCAGTTGCCTGATAACAGCTGGGTTGAAACTGTCCTTGAATATGCATGCATAAGATATGCTCCTTGGAACAGGAATTATAAGAAACATTATAATATAAAGAGACCAATGCAGGGAGAACACACACAAGTGTGTGTACAGGGAACTAATGATCTCAATTTCTGTACTTTAAACGGCAATTTACAATTTCCTGTCTGAAATAAATTTCCCTTTTAACCACTGAGATGTCAATGCGTCAGCTCCACAGTGAGCAAGGTTAGTAATTCATAGTCTATCGTACCCACCGAAAAATACTCTTTCCGTCCAAGATTGACTTAAAAAGTAAAAACCATACTTTAACCATATGTAAAAACAATGATCAGCTTGAGCACATTACTTCCAAATTCAGAATAACCCATCATATATCAACGCCTGCAGAACGCACTTAGGGCAGCTATAAATTAAGCTAATTATTTAATACCATCGCGTTACTTCTCATAGAAAACATTCTTTCGAGAGATTAGCAGTAATGTGTTCTCACCCTACTGACGCAGTTGGCACACTTCTCCTGCTTCATGACCAGTAGACAGAGGTGCAGCAGGTTCAAGCGTTTGGATTAAAAAGGTTCTCTCTGCGAGTTGGACAAAGCTCCCTATTAGCTGTTCTTGCCCTTTCTGTGCTAATATCTGTCCTGCAAGTCTGAAATGTCTGAAATGTTCGACTGGATAACAGTCCTGATCAGCCCAGGAGGCGTGGCGAGTGGAAATGTGTACAAACACAGCACGATTTTTACCCGCCCTTCCTCGTTTTAAACTTCGTTGCAAAAGACCTTTGTGTTGAGCACGTACAAAATGCAAACAGAAATAAATGATGGAGGAGGAGGTAAAGTGAGCTCAGACTCCCACCCAATTAAAAGTAGCACACGATTAATTTAGTGTTACATGAATGTAGATCAAATGCTCAATCTGTACATATATCTGCCAAAAAGCTTAGTAATATAAACAGAACACTGAAATAAAATCCAACAAATTGAGACAAAATAAAATGTAATTCAGTTATTTGATTTTTAAGAAGGAACTGCAGATGCTGGAAAAATTTATCTACCTTCAGTTATTTAATTGGCAATTGTTAACACATCTGGTAAACACTCCCTGTGGACTAAAAAAAAGACAAAACGTGCTGGAGTAACTCAGTGGGTCAAGCAGCATCCCCAGAGAACATGGATAGGTGAAGTTTTGGTTCGGGACCCTTCTTCAGACTGATTTGAACAGGTAACAGGTGAACACAAAAGGCTGGAGAAACTCAGCGGGCTGGAGGTAACAGGTGAACACAGGAATACCTGCCATGCTTTGTCATGCACTCCCTCTTGTCTAGCTTGTCTGTTTTGTTTTGCAAGCCAGCATTGCTTCTACATCCCATGCAGAAAGCCTGCAGCAGAATTAATTTTGTTTGGAAAGAGATCAAAAGGTTGTTTGGGAAAGATGAAGGTATCATGAAATGAAGGATCCAAAGAGCCAAAAATAACAGTTCAGTTTATAGCAATCATTTGCAAATTGTGCCCTCGTTCAGTTTCCCACGTTTGAGGTAGATCGGGTGGAAGTCACTTTCACGAGAATTGCTATGCACCAGAATATCCACGAAGTTTGCACTAACTTAGTAGAACGACTGGTGACACCATCCTCACAGTCTGGATTCACCCACATTATATTTAAAGAAAACATCAGTGTTTCCAGCACTTATTGCTTATATTTTAAATGCTTAAATTTGATCTCAAAACTTCCTGGGTCCATTTGTGGAGAATTTGTCATAAAACATTCATCTAAATTTAAGTCCTATGTCATATTCTTTTTTTTTTTTTTTAAAGAGTTCTATTATAATATTGAAAAACATTAATTACGGCATTTTTGTAACATTTGATTATTAACTAAAATACCTCAAAAAAAGAATAAATTATAAATTCCACGTTCCTGCTTCCTCATTTTGTTTTCCAGGAAATTGGCACGAGCAAAAATTAGTATGTCAGCATGATGATAGTTACACACAGTATTCTCTTCTTTGGCAGTCCTTTGGAATTGAAGATGATTTGTTTCCACTCCATCTCTGCGGATTTTGAGGTTGTCGATAAGCCACAGTAGCCACCTCCGAATCGCTAGTTATTACGATATGTACGACGGAACTTTATTTATCCCAGGAGGGAATCATAAAACACAACAGGATGCATGAAACATGAAATGAAAGTGACAGGTGGAGAGTTCAGGATTGGGGATGTGCAAAGATTGGGGGGGGGGGGGGGGGGGGGGAGAGTCGAACTACCCCACGAAAGAAGGGGGAGGAGTTGTACAGTTTGATAGCCACGGGCAAGAAGGATCTCCTGTGGCGTTCTGTGCTGCATCTTGGTGGAACCAGTCTGTTGCTAAAGGTGCTCCTCAGGTTGACCAGTGTGTCATGGAGGAGGTGAGCTGTACTGTCCAAGATGCCCGGCAGTTTGAGGAGCATCCTCCCCCTCCAGGACCACCTCCAATGAATCCACCCTCAGGAAGGAGCCAGCTTTCATGATGAGTTTGTTAATTCTGTTGGCGTCTGCAGCCTTCGCCCTGTTGCCCCAGCACACGGCAGCGAAGAAGATGGCACTGGCTACCACCAATTGATAGAACATCCGCAGCATCTTACTGCAGACGTTGAAAGATCGGAGCCTTCTCAGAAAGTACAGACGGCTCTGTCCCTTCTTAAGCAGTGCCTCAGCATTCCTGGACCACACCAGTTTACTGTCCAGGGAAACTCCAAGGTACTTGTACACCTTGGTAAAGTGCACATCCACACCATTGATGGAGACAGGGGATAGGGATGTTCCTCTCCTCCTGAGGTCCACCACTAACACCTTAGTATTGTCAGTGTTGAGCTGCAGGCGATTCACCCTACCCCACTCAACAAAGTAAATGACTACACCTCTGTATTCAGCTTCCCTCCCCTCACTGATGCAGCCCACAACTGCAGAGTCATCTGAAAGTTTCTGCAGGTGGCAGGTGTCCATTCAATACTGAAATAAGAGCACTCAAATATTCTGTTGTGCATTTCTATATTATACTAATGGATCTCAGAGTCATACAGCCTACATACAATCGGATGACAAATTATTAATGCTTTACTATATTATTTGGTAAGAACTGTACACAGGATATATCTATCGGGCGACAAGTCAACGTGGTACATAGAACAGTACAGCACAGGAACAGGCCCTTATCTGTTCCAATAAATGATGCCAAATCTCTTCCACCTGCATGTGTTCCACATCCTTCCATTGCCTGCAGTATTTGTGTATGCTACGCCCATCTTCAATTCTGAAGGAAGTAATGTACAGTGCCCTCCCTAATGTTTGGGACAAAGACCCAAAATGTATTTATTTGCCTCTGTAGTCCACATTTTGAGATTTGTAATAGAAAAGAAATCGCATGTGGTTAAAGTGCACATTGTCGGATTTTAATAAAAGCCATTTTGATACATTTTGGTTTCACCATGTAGAAGTTACAGCAGTGTTTATACATAGTCTCCCCATTTAAGGGCACCATAATGTTTGGGACACAGCAATGTCATGTAAATGAAAGTAGTCATGTTTAGTATTTTGTTGCATATCCTTTGCATGCAATGACTGCTTGACGTCTGTGATTCATAGACATCACCAGTTGCTGGGTGTCTTCTCTGGTGATGCTCTGCCAGGCCTGTATTGCAGCCATCTTTAGCTTATGCTTGTTTTGGGGGCTAGTCCCCTTCAGTTTTCTTTTCAGCAAAAAAAGGCATGCTCAATTGGTTTCAGATCGGGTGCTTCACTCGGCCACTAATTATTTAGCCTATAAAAACTCCTTTGTTTCTTTAGCAGTATGTTTGGGATCATAGTCTTGCTGTAGAATGAACTGCCAGCCAATGACCTTTGAGGCATTTGTTTGAACTTGAACAAATAGGATGTGTCTATACATTTCAGAATTTATTATACTACTACCATCAGCAGTTGTATCATCAATGAAGATAAGTGAGTCAGTACCTTCAGCAGCCATACATGCCCAGGCCATGACATCCCCACCACCATGTTTCACAGATGAGGTGGTATGCTTTGGATCTTGGGCAGTTCCTTCTCTCTTCCATACCTCCCAACATTTGATTGTCAAAATTCATAATATTTCCCCTCAAAATTCATATTTTTAAATGAAAATTCATAATATGTCGCGGCGCCCTATTCGGGGGTCCCATGTCACAAATTCTAAATTGTGAAGAAGTATTTTAAATGCCAAAATGTGAAAAAAATGGTACATGTATGCTGAAACATTTATAATTCTTTGTTAAACTTTGATAAACTTGGCACTAGACTCACCTTAATTTCTCTCACTTGGGGTTGTTGCCGGCGGCTATGCGCCTGCGCACTGGTGCAGATCAGCGGGCTGCCGGCGGGCGGGTGCGGCACATGCGCACTTGGCCAGGTTGCCGGCGGGTCTGCGCCTGCGCACTGGGTGGGGGTGGGGGTGGGGGTGGGGGGGGGGAGGCCCGGTGATGGGGCTTTAAAGAAGGAACTGCAGATGCTGGAGAATCGAGGGTACACAAAAAGCTGGAGAAACTCAGCGGGTGCAGCAGCATCTAAGGAGCGAAGGAGATAGGCGACGTTTCGGGTCGAGACCCTTCTTCTAACTGTACCCCCGGTGATGGGGCTGCCGCGAGCGGCCGGCTGCCGGCAAGAAAGTGCCGCTGATTGCGCGGGCCGGCGCCGCCCGGGCTCTGGGCCGGGCGTGGCTCGAAATGGCGCCAGGCCCGGCAACCCTCCCCCACTGCGCACGCGCGGCCACTGGGGCCCGGCAACCCTCCCCCACTGCGCACGCGCGTCCACTGGGGCCCGGCAACCCTCACCCACTGCGCACGCGCGTCCACTGGGGCCCGGCAACCCTCCCCCACTGCGCACGCGCGGCCACTAGGGCCCGGCAAAGTGCCGCTGATCGCGCGGGCCGGCAAACCGGGGACACATGGCGCCGGCGTTCACCACGGGAGGAAGAATTTAGCAGGATAATTAGGGTACAAATCGGGATGGCGGGAAGGGAACCTAAAAAGCGGGAATATCCCGCCAAAAGCGGGATAGTTGGGAGGTCTGCTTCTCTCTTCCATACTTTGCTCTTGCCATCACTCTGATACAAGTTAATCTTTGTCTCATCTGTCCACAAGACCTTTTTGCCAGAACTGTGGTTGCTCTTTTAAGTACTTCTTGGCAAACTGTAACCTGGCCATCCTATTTTTGCGGCTAACCAGTGGTTTGCATCTTGTAGTGAAGCCTCTGTATTTCTGTTCATGAAGTCTTCTGCGGACAGTGGCCATTGACAAATCCACACCTGATTCCTGAAGAGTGTTTCTGATCTGTCGAATATGTGTTTGGGGATTTTTCTTTATTATAGAGAGAATTCTTCTGTCATCAGCTGCGGAGGTCTTCCTTAGCCTGCCAGTCCGTTTGCGATTAGTAAGCTCACCAGTACTCTCTTTCTTCCTAATGATGTTCCAAACAGTTGATTTTGGTAAGCCTAATGTTTGGCTGATGTTTCTAATAGTTTTATTCTTGTTTCTCAGTCTCATAATGGCTTCTTTGACTTTCATTGGCACAACTTTTGTCCTCATGTTGATAAACAGCAATAAAAGTTTCCATAGGTGATGGAAAGACTGGAGGAAAGACGAGGTGCTGAGAGCTCTCTTATACCTGCATTAAGGAGGCATTTAAACACACCTGAGCAATTACAAACACCTGTGAAGCCATGTGTCCCAAACATTATGCTGTCCTGAAATGGGGGTGGCGGGGGGGAGAGACTATGTATAAACACAGCTCTAATTTCTACGTGGTGAAACCAAAATGTATTGAAATACCCTTTAATAAAGTCTGACAATGTGCACCTTAACCACATGTGATTTTTTTCTATTACAAATCTCAAATTGTGGAGTACAGAGGCAAATAAATAAATGATGGGTCTTTGTCCCAAACATTATGGATGGCACTGTATATAGAGAACTTTGAAAGTACATGATCAAGACCACGAGATATCCTTGAACTATTTCAATGATTAAAATGTTGGTTTTTGGAAAAACCTTTACTCTTTTTATAACATTTGTGAGTAGATTCAATTAGATGGAAGTTCAAAGCCACTACATACTATACGGCTGAATGGCCTCATATTTTATCTCCCACAGCGTGGGAGAGTTTAACCAGTCAGTGCGAGGATCCAATTGGGACAATAATTCAATCACAGTAACCAAACCAAGACCCTTCTCTTTACAGTGTAATAAGGGACTGCAGATGCTGGATTACACCAAAGATAGATACAAAATGCTGGAGTGACTCAGCGGGAACACCACCTCATATTTCACCTGAGAGGCTTACAAACCAGTGGTATGAATATTGATTTCTGTAACTTCAAATAATCCATGCCCTCTCTCTCTGCCCCTCCCACACCCTAGTTATCTGACTAGTTTTATTGCCCTCTTGATTAATATTACTGTTTGTTTGCCTCGTTTTTATATTCACCTCAGCCAACAATGAACCATTCTACATTTCTTTGGTCATAGTCTGCTTTGATCAGTTGTTTTCACATCTTATCCTTCCATATCTCTCGATTCCCTTTCTCCTGACTCTCAGTCTGAAGAAGGGTCTCGACCCAAAACATCACCTATCCTTTTTCTCTACTCACTGGAGTTCGGAAGGTTGAGGGGGGACCTCATTGAAACTTACAGAATAATGAAAGGCATAGATAGAGTGGATGTGGAAAGGATGTTTCCACTGGTGGGGGAGTCAAGGACCAGATATCTTATCCTAAGAATTAAAGGGCGCTCTTTTAGGAAGGAGGTGAGGAGGAACTTCTTTAGTCAGAGGGTAATCTGTGGAGCTCATTGCCACAGAGGTCTGTGGAGGCCGTCAGTGGATATTTTTAAGGGAGAGATAGACAAATTCTTGATTAGAACGTGTATCAAGGATTATGGGGAGAAGGCAGGAAAATAGGATTAGGAGGCAGAGATCAGCCATTATTGAATGGCAGAGGAGACTCAATGGGCCGAATGGCCTAATTCTACTCCTATAAATTTGCGCTTGTGAATTACTCCAGCATTTTGTGTCTATCTTCGGACGTGTATGGAGAATTTTGTAAGTACATAATCAAGAACAAGAGATACCCTTAATCTGTTTCAATGCTCAAAAGAGGCACTAAATGCTGGAGTAACCAAGGCAGCATCTCTGGTTAGAAGGAATGGGTGACATTTCGGGTCGAGACCCTTCTTCAGGGATAAAATCTGAAGGGTGAGCCAGAAGGGTGAGCCACAGAGATAAGGAGGGGCAAGGTGTGAAAACGAGACATCAAAGGCGATGCAGGTCAAGGAAAATATAAAATAGATCATTGTTAGCTGGGGGAGGCCGACAATGAAGCAAACAGAGATAATTTTTAATCAAGGGACAGCCAGAGTGGTCGGAGAACTGGGATGGGGAAAGAGGGAAAGCAAGGGTTACTTGAAGTTCGAGGTCAATGTTCATAGCGCTGGGGTGTAAGCTGCCCAAGCGGAAATACGAGGTGCTGTTCCTCCACTTTGCGCTGAGTCAGTGCGGGTAGACAGTAACTCAGCGGGACAGGCAGCATCTCTGGAGAGAGGAAAGAGTGACGTTTCGGGTGGAGACCCTTCTTCAGATGCAGTGTGGGAATGGGAGGGAGAGTTAAAGTGTGGAACAACCGGGAGGCCAGGTGGGTTTAGGCGGACTAAGCGGAGGTGTTCAGCGCTTTACTCTTTTCATTCATCACATCTGTGAGTAGAATCCATGAGATGAAGTTCGGAGCCAGTAAATATTTGCAGCTAAACTTCCTGGTGTGGTATCACGTTGGCACAGGGTGGGGGAGTTTAACCAGTAACCGAGAGGCCAATTCAATCACAGTAACCGAACCGAAAGGCCCTCTTATTTATAGTGTGGGAAGGAACGAAAAATGCTGCATTAACTCGGCACCTCTGACTGCCCGACCTGCTCCAGCACACTTTGTGTCTAACTTGGGTGTAAACCAGCTTCTGCAGTTTCTTCCTACACATTCCGCCTCTCCTTTACAATGGGGAGGGGGGAGAAGAAGGCCATTCAGTCCATCGGAGTTGAGGAGCACCCAGCCTCTGCTTATAGAATATAATGATTCTATCAGCAGGGAGGGGGCGTGGGACAGTTCCCGTCAGATGGCGGCTGTGTGAGCGGCGGGGCGGGCCCTGGCTGCCTACCTGCGAGGGGGTGATGAAGTCGTTGAGGTCGGTGAGCTGCAGCGCCCCGCTGAACCGCGACACCATCTTACTCCCACTGACAGGCGGGCAGCGGCGTCACTGCGCTGCCGCAAAACGCGCGCCCACCCACTGACGGCAGTGATCACCTGCCCTCACTGGGCGGGGCCGATACATGGCGGTCACGTGCCTGCAGGGGCGTGGCCGGCGTCACCCCCCCTCACGGGGCGGGGCCTGCGTCATCCGCCCTCACGGGGCGGGGCCCGCGTCATCCCCCCCTCACGGGGCGGGGCCTGCGTCATCTCCCCTCACGGGGCGGGGCCTGCGTCATCTCCCCTCACGGGGCGGGGCCTGCGTCATCTCCCCTCACGGGGCGGGGCCTGCGTCATCTGCCCTCACGGGGCGGGGCCCGCGTCATCCGCCCTCACAGGGCGGGGCCAGAGGTTCAGATCAAACGGTCATAAGGTATCGGAGTGGAGTTAGGCCATTCGGCCCATCACGTCTACACCACCATCCAATCATGACTGATCTATCTCTCCCAATTGTCCAACTTAGCGAACAGGCAGCATCTCTGGAGAGAAGGGATGGGTGACGATTCGGGTCGAGACCCTTCTTCAGAAGTCAATGTTCATACCGCTGGGGTGTAAGCTGCCCAAGCAAAATAGACACAAGATACAAGATACATTTATTTGTCACATGTGCCAATTGGTACAGTGTAATGTGTGGCCGCCATACAATAGGTACAGGTGACAAATAAATGTATCTTGAAATAAATGTATCTTGTATCTTGAAATATAGATATATTTTTTTAATAATATATTTATTAGAAGTCATATACAATAGGGTACATTAAGAATAATATAATACATTTCATATACAACTGTTTTTTAATTTAATAATAAAAAAGTAATATAAGCAAAAAGAGAGAAAAAGAAAGTTAGGTAAGGTGGTGAAAGTGATAGTTCGTGAAAAGTACAAGAAAAAGAGAGAAAGGAGGAGAGATATAGTATATAGTTAGTATATAGTTTCTTTATTGTCATTGTAACATGAACCATGTACAACAAAATTAAAAACATGTCAGCCAGTCAGTGCACCATTCAAACATTTCTAAAAGCTAACGATACATACAAGGTAAATATTAAAAAAGATAAACAACTAAAATAAATATGAAAATAACACGCATAAACACCCAACCCTACATCCTTCTGTCGATTTCACAGTGTACCAACCACAGTCCCTTAGTCCCTGCGTTCCTTGGCAGCTACATTTAGTGCCTTTATAGCAGTGGGGTAAAAACTGCTTTTAAGTCTGTTTGTCCTTGTAGATCTGTACCGTCTGCCTGACGGCAACAGTTCAAACAGGGAGTGTCCGGGGTGGGAAATGTCCTTTATAATATTCTGGGATTTTTTGATGCAGCGGGAACTGTGTAAGTCTTCCAAGGTAGGGAGAGGGCAGCCGACAATCCTCTGGGCGTTGTCAATGGCCCTCTGGAGCGCTTTCCTCTGAGCCGCTGTGCAGCTGGTGTACCACACGCTGGTGAGCACCCTCAGGAAGTGCAGTCTCTGCTGGACCTTTTTCAGCAGCGCAGAAGTGTTCACACTCCACGTCAGGTTCTCCTCAATATGGATTCCCAGGAAGCGGAAATCCGCCACCCTCTCCACACAGTCCCCTCTGATGATCAGTGGTACCATGTCCATTTTGTTCTTCCTGAAGTCTATTATTATCTCCTTGGTCTTTAAGGTGTTGAGGAGCAGGTTATTTTCTCCACACCACACTGTCAGCTGTTCCGCCTCATCCCAATAGGCATACTCGTCCCCCCGGAGATGAGTCCCACCACCGTAGTGTCATCCGCAAATTTGACAATGGTGTTGCTGTGGTGGGTGGGGGTGCAGTCATGTGTGTAGATGGTGTAGAGCAGGGGGCTTAGCACGCAGCCCTGTGGAGAGCCGGTACTGAGGCTGAGGACCGTGGATGTGTGATGGCCCACTCTGACTCTCTGGCCGCGACCCGATAGGAAGCTATTTATCCACATGCAGGTGGAGTGTGGAAGTTCCAAGTCCCCCAGTTTGTCCACCAGTTTGTGGGGAAGGAGAGTATTAAAAGCAGAGCTGTAGTCCACAAAGAGCATCCGCACGTAGCTCCCCCTCTGCTCCAGGTGGGATAGTGCAGCATGGAGAGCTGTGGCTACAGCTACAGTAGATCTATTCGCTCTGTACGCAAACTGGTGGGGGTCAAAGCTTCGGGGCAGGAGTGATGTGATATGACCCCGGACCAGTTTTTCAAAACACTTCCTCACCACTGGTGTGAGTGCGACTGGCCTGTAGTCGTTGAGGCTGGAAATGTGGGGTTTTTTTGGGCAAGGGGACTATGGTTGCGGACTTCAGGCAGGGTGGACCAGTGGACTGGGCCAGAGACTGGTTAAAAATCCTTGTGAGGACTCCAGCCAGCTGGTCTGCGCAGTCCTTCAGCACGCGTCCAGAGACGCCGTCGGGTCCAGCAGCCTTCCTCGGATTGATGGCCCGCAGCGTGCGCCTCACCTCATGCTCCTCTATCTTGAGGGTTAAGCTGCTGTGGACCATGTGGTGTGATGTGGCTGTCTTGGGTGGCTCCACTTCAAAGCGAGCAAAGAAGAGGTTCAGCTCCTCTGCCAACGAGGCGTCACCTTCAGCTGCTCCAAGGTTTGTCTTATAGTTGGTGATATACTGGATCCCCTGCCACACCTGCCTGCTGTTGTTACTGTCCAGGTGGTCCTCTATCTTCCTCCTGTAGTATGACTTGGCCTCTCTGATGCCTCTCTTCAGGTTAGCTCGGGCCGTGCTGTATAAAGCCCTATCGCCAGGCCTAAAAGCGGTATTCCTCTCTTTTAACAGCCGCTGGACCTCCCGGGTCATCCAGGGCTTCCGGGAGGTATAAAAAAAAGGGAAGAAAAGGATAATAAAAAGAGGGTAAGGAAGATAAAATGGAAGGGATATACCTACTTCGTATCTTTGCACACCCCTCACCCGGTTCTAAAACAGTTTATTTTCAGGATTATGTTGCACCATATGCTTGTAATAAATCGATAAAGGGAGAACAAATCTTTAAGAATTGGTCTGATTTGCCTGCTAGGCCGAATCTCATATCTTCTAGGTGTAACAATTCAGACATGTTTGAAATCCACATTTTAAGCGTTGGTGTTGGTGCATTTTTCCAGAATTTTAATATAGGTTTTTTTTTCGTTATTAAGCCATAGTTAAGGAAACTCTTAGAACGAAGTCAGCTCAGAGCCGGTCTCCATTGTTCCAAAGATAATCAATTCTGTATTGGGTTTGTGTTAAAGAAGGAACTGCAGATGCTGGAGAATCGAGGGTACACAAAAGGCTGGAGAAACTCAGCGGGTGCAACAGCATCTAAGGAGCGAAGGAGATAGGCGACGTTTCGGTTCGAGACCCTTCTTCAGACTCACTGCATTGGGGTTCATTTCTGTTTTAAATACCTTTGTAAAAATTTCGAAAATTTCAATCCAAAACTTCTGAAGTTTTATGCAAAAGACAAAAGAGTGTGCTATAGTTGCATCTTGAGATAAGCATTTATTACAGATAAGTGAGACATTTGGAAATATTTTATTCAATTTAGTTTTTGAGTAATATAATCTATGTAAAATTTTAAATTGAATTAAGGTATGTCTTACATTTATCGAGCATTTACGTACATATAGCAAATATTTATCCCATCTGTCATTCGGGATATTTATAGATAATTCTTGTTCCCAGTCTCTTCTGATTGAATCAGATGGTGGTATCTCTATGTTTAAAATAATATTATACAAATATGAAATTAAATTTGTAGAATCCGCCTTTCTGTTCATAGCTTCAACTAGTATATCTGAAGTCAAAGTTTTATGTTCTTTTGTATGTGTTTTCAAGTAGTCACGGATTTGAAGATATTTAATGTACTGATTACTTTTCAGGTTATATTTAAGTTGTAGTTGTTGGAATGATAAACGATTTCCCATTTCATACATTTCTCCAAAGGTTTTAATTCCTATTCTTTCCCAGTGTGTAAACGTTTTATCGATAGTAGATGGTTTAAACGACGGATTATTAACAATAGAGAGAGGCGAGATAGATTTTTTAATTTGAAAGTTAATTTTATTTGTTTCCACGTTCGTATTGTACTATGTATTCTTGCATTTTCCTTGTATATTATATTATTCAGTTTTATCGGTGAGAGAAGGATCGCTCCTATATTAAAAGGAGAGCAGTCCTCTCTCTCCATTACTATCCAATCTACCTGTTTGGCAGAATTGTCCAACAAGTAAATTATATTTTTAATATTCGTTGCCCAGTGATAGTACAGAAAGTTGGGTAGTGCCAGTCCACCAAATTCCTTGGGTTTACACAGGTGTCTGCTTTGAATTCTATGGCACTTATAGTCCCATATGAAATTTGTGATATCAGAGTCAAGTTAAAAAACAAAATCAGGTAAATATATTGGTATTTATTGAAATAAATATAAGATTTGTGGCAGAAAATTCATTTTTATGGCATTTATTCTGCCTATTAAAGACATCGGTAGTGTTTTCCAAAATTTAACTTAGTAAGTAAGGGCATATAGTTTGCATTGAATAAAGATTTATATTTTCCAGTAATTTGAATACCCAGATATTTACATTTTTCTGTAGCAATTCTAAAGGGGAATTTTAAAAGGTGTGTCAGTTCTTGAGGTTTTATCATCATAATTTCACTTTTATTCCAATTTATTCTATATCCTGAAAATGATCCAAATTCCTCTATTAAATTTTAATATATTTGGTATGCTGATTTGTGATTTTGTAATATATAATAATATGTTGTCAGCATATAGTGCTATTTTATTATTTTAATGTTTTGTATTTTAACCATGGATGTTCGGATGCATTCTTATACTTTCTGCTAAGGGTTCTATCACAAGAGCAAATAGCAGGGGTGATAATGCACATCCCTGTCTATTGCCCCTGGATAGTTGAAATTTCAAATAGAGTATATTATTAGTCAGTATTCTAGCAGTTGGCTTGTCATATAATAATTTTACCCATAAGATTAAATTCTCTCCCATTTGAAATGTTTGCAATACTTTGAAGAGATATTCCCATTTCACCTGGTCAAATGCCTTTTCTGCATCCAATTAAATAATTGATAAGTCTTCCTCTTTAGTATTATGTGAATACATTATATTAAACAGACGTCTCAGATTGTTGAATAGTAAGATTAAACGAGAACTTACCAGTTCGAAGTTTGATCGTTATTTTATGAGGAGTAATGATGAGGGATTACGTGAAGAAGCCCCGCCTGGCGCTTGATCGGCATACTTCAAAGCAGCGGCATGAAAAACACAGAACATAATAGCCAGAGTAAGATAGTAAGGCTCAACATAGATTTAGAACTACCAGATGATCATTTATTTTATGAGGGTCGGGAGTGGCGGCGCTGCCCTGGCAGCAGCGGCTCGCCTGCAGTCCGTCTGTTTTTCTTTTTATTTGTTGTTTTCTTGTCTTGTTTTAGCGTTAGTTTGAGTTATTATGTAGTGTATGTGTGTGGGAGGGGTGGGAGAAACGTTTTAGTCTCTTCCTTTTGGGGGGACGCGACCTTTCTTGTCGTATCCCCCGTCTCCATCTCCGTCTGCGCTGAGGCCTATCGCGGAGCTGGCGGCCTCCAACTTTAACTGCGACCGACCCGAGGCTCCGGAGGCAGAGCCAGCCAGGACTTACCAGCGCGGGGCTGGCTGACTTCGGGGCTGCGGCGGGTTCAGGCGTTCCGGTGGCCCGACTCGGAGCTGTGGCGGCTTTCCGGTGGCGGTGGTGGCGGCAGCGACTTCGGAGGTTCGGCCGCGGGCCCAGTGGACGACATCGTCGGGAGCTCGCAGGTCACAGGTTGGTGACCTGTTTTTCCGGAGCTCCTGCGGCAACAGCTGCGTCCGCTGGACTGGAGGGCGGCAGCTTCGGCAGCTTTGAACGACCCGGGCCGCGGAGTTGAACCGGCCCGCTCGCGGAGCGCGGTTCACCCGCGGGACTTATTTACATCACCCGGTGCGGTCACAACATCGGAGGCCCGGGTCGCCTCAGCGAAGAGGAAGAGGAAGAAGGGAAGAGACAAAGACAAGATTTTTGCCTTCCACCACAGTGAGGAGGTGCCTGGTGAACTCACTGTGGTGGATGTTAAATATGTGTTTATTGTGTGTTTTGTTATTTACTATATGTATGACTGCAGGCAACGAAATTTCGTTCAGACCGCAAGGTCTGAATGACAATAAAGTTTTCCAAGTCCAAGTGGAGGGCACGTAATCCCTCATCGTTACTCCTCATAAAATAACGATCAAACTTCGAACTGGTGACTTCCGGTGGCGCTATGGAGCCCTAGAGGATAGCGCCAGCCAGCTCCGCAAAAAAATCGGAAAAAACGGGGGTTTAAAAGGACTTACCGGCTGTCTGCTGCATACTGCCTGCCGTTTCTTCACCGACTGTGCCGAGTGACGTCATCAGGCGCGCGACTAACTATGTCGACGGCACGGAGCCCTACCGACAAGGCGAAAGGTCGACCAACCCGGCAGAGACCGGCAGAAGGCCGGACTGAAGCCTCGGACTCGAGTAGAAACCAGCTCCCTGGAAGATCTATCCAAAAAACAGGGACAAAAGCGGAAGGTGAGGATTTGAAAACTTTCATTTCTCAACAGATGGCTGGCTTAAAGGAAGAAATAAAGGAAGAAATGAAAGATATAAAGGAAGAAATAAAGGAAGAAATAAACCAAATGAACAGCCAAATGGATCAGATGAAAAATCAACTGAAAGAATTTCAACAAGAAACAACGTTAAAAATTGAAAAAAAGGTCAAGAAAGTATCGGAAGATTTGAAGAAGGAATTCATTGAAATGTTTAATGAAATGGAAAATAAGATGGACAAAAAACTTGAAAAGGTTAAAAAAGACTTTCAAAATAGGATTACTCCTATCGAGAAAGTACTGGAACAACAGGCGGCTGGCATAAAGAACCTTGAACAAATAGCGGAGGCAAGTACTATGTCTACAGCAAAGCTGATTACAGAACATGAACGTCTAATGAATTTGCTGACTAAAACAACAGAGAAATGTACTGAGCTAGAAGGACATCAGAGAAGACAGAATCTGAGGATTGCAGGGATTCCTGAAGGTCGAGAGAAAAACGAAGATCTTCGAGAATTCACTGCTAAATTACTCCAAGATGTTTTATCTCTGGAAGAAATGCCTTTATTAGCTCGTGCTCATAGAGTCAGCAGACGTCAGACCAGAATAAACGCCCCTCCAAGACAAATGATCATAAAGCTACAATATGACTTTGTTCTGGATGAGATTATGCGGAAAGCTTCGAGAATCAAAAACCTGACATTTGAAGGACAAAGGATCAGTATCTACCGAGATTACCCACCAGAGGTCGCTAGAAAACGGAAAGCATTTAATGAAGCCAAAAGTCTTATGAGGGGAGTAGAAAACCTGAGATACGGTTTGAATTACCCAGCCACTTTAAGAGTTACTTTTAACAGCGCGGAACATTTCTTTAATACCCCAGCAGCAGCCTTGGATTTCGCAAAGCAGTTCAAGACCTGAAAAGTATCTACAAGCAAACATACTGACTTTTACTACTTTTAGAGATCCAACACGGACTCTCAATACCCTGTGAGATTTCATAAGATAATATTGGACTAGATGGAATGGACAATGTCGTATGGAATGGAGAGGAAAAAACTAGATCGGAAAGCGTTATCTGGATATTGACAATTAGTCTTAACATATAACTAACATAAATAAATAACACATATATTAAAATCACAACGCGGTTTTATTATTAGTATTATTTTTATCAATTAAGATTGCTCACTATTGCTAATCACTATCACTAATAATTAACAACTAATGTTCCTTTAATGAATAGAGTTAAATATAGCGATGGATCTCATTTGGAGATCTTTCTTTATAATAACAATTCTCACTTTGTACTTTAGTTTTTACTTGTTGTAATTTTGTATCCCTTTTTTCTTTCTTATATAGCCTTTATATTTTTTATGTTTAATATTGCTTAGATTTCTAAGTTAATTTTATATATAGATACCTTTATATGATGAATCCTACCCCTTTTCCCTTTTCTTTCTTCGATTGCCTCCCCCTTTTTTTTCCTCTCCCTTAATATTATACCCCCGCTAAAATATTATTATGGAATAATAATTCCCTAAATCTAGGAGCTGGCCAAGTTAATAACATCAATGATGGAAGTCGTTAGATGGATAGCCATGTTAGTATGGCTAGCACAAACTACAACTACTTTAGTTGTAGTTCTTTCTACCTTTACACATATTACTAGTCTCTTTAACTATTCTTTATTCTTCTTTTTATATCTATTGTATTTTTCAGTTTGAATGGAGTTACACATTGGACCAATGGAGATATATTCGTGAGGTACATAAAAGAGATTTAAAATTCATCTATTCAGTGTTCGGGTGTAAGGTTGGGTCTACCGCGCTGATCCTTAGACTCTATTGTAGATTTCTACAAACTTAAAATGCAAGACTTAAAAAGAAATACGGGGAATGAGGGATTAACGTTTTGTAGTTGGAATGTTAAAGGTATTAATGAACCAATAAAGAGAGGAAAAGTATTGGCACATTTAAAGGCAAGTAAAGCTGACGTAATTTACATTCAAGAAACCCACTTAAAAAAAGACGCTGAAAACAGGTTGAAAGCTAAATGGATAGATAAAATATATCATTCTTCTTTTACGCATAAATCAAGAGGTGTAGCAATATTATTTCATAAAGGTACTTTATTTAAGCATACATCAACCATAACTGATAAAGATGGCAGATACATTATTGTGATAGGAGAATTAAACACAGAAAAAATGATTTTTGTTAATATATATGGACCAAACTTTGATAGCCCATTGTTTTTTAAGAAAGTACTTAACAATATTCCGGAATTAACACAATATAATTTGATAATTGGAGGAGATTTTAATTGTACATTAGACCCTTACCTAGACAGATCTACAAAACAAAGAAAAACGAAATCACATTCCAGTGATTTACTAAATGCATATATCCAAATGACTAACATTAAAGATGTTTGGAGAACAGAAAACCCTACGGGACGAGAATACTCTTTTTACTCGCCAGTACATAAAACTTACTCAAGAATAGATTATTTTTTGGTGGATGCAAAACTTATCTCACTTACTTATGAACCCAAATATCATAATATTATAATCTCAGATCATGCGCCATTAACATTTAAAATTAAAATAAATGGCAAAACGGAAAATTCAGGACAGTGGAAACTTAATCCACAAATTTTAAAAAATAAAACCACTCAGGAATATATTATAACTCAAATTAAGATTTTCTTTGAAATAAATGATCAACCAGAAATATCTCGCTCTTTATTATGGGAAACATTTAAAGCATATCTCCGGGGAATTATGATTTCTTCACAAGCATTCCATAATAAAAAGATTTGTAAGGAACAACAGGATTTGGAAAGGGAGATTAAACAATTAGATATACAGAATGCAACAAAGCCAGATATAATAATACATAATAAAATTGTAGCATTGAAATATAAATTAAATAAGATATATACAGATCAAGTTTTAAAATTTTATCAACATACTAAACAATTACAGTTTGAATTTGGAGACAAACCCCAAAAATTATTGGCTCGACAATTAAGGAAAATTGAAGCTGAAAAAATTATACATAGGATTAAATCACAAAATGGTGAATTATTAATACAACCTAAAGATATTAATGAAAGATTTATGCAATATTATAAAAATCTATACACTGCTAAAGCGACAGTAAATAAAACAGAAATAGATGCTTTAAAAAAAAAATGTAACCTGAAAGGATTGGATTTACAAAATAGAGAATTATTAAATGCTGATATTTCAATAAAAGAAATCCAAGAATCTATTAGATCATTAAAAAATGGTAAAACACCGGGACCTGATGGTATAGGTTCGGAATTTTATAAAAATATTTCAGGATTATATGGTTCCATGTTTGAAATCATTATATGAACAGATATATACACAACAGAAATTACCAGACACGTTGAATGAATCTATTGTAACACATACCCAAAATAAATAAAGACTTGGATGAACCAGGATCATATAGAGCAATAGCTCTATTAAATACGGATCAAAAGATACTAACAAAAATATTAGCACAAAGACTAAGTTCAGTTGTTAACGAATTAATCCATCCCGATCAAACAGGATTTATACCAAAAAGATATTCCTCATACTATCTAAGACGGTTATTTAATATTATATATTCGAAAAGAAGTGATAAAAAAGATTTAGTAGTTATTTCGCTGGATGCAGAAAAAGCTTTTGACCAAGTGGAATGGCCTTATTTATTTTCGGTGATGGAAGCTTTCAAACTCGGAGAGAAGTTTACTACTTGGATTAAATTGTTATATGCAAACCCAACAGCTAGAATAACAACAAACCGTATGTTATCAACTAAATTTAGTTTATCTCGAGGTTGTAGACAAGGTTGTCCTCTATCACCTTTATTGTTTGCGCTAGCAATAGAACCTCTCGCCCAGAGGCTGAGATAACACCCGGAAATACATGGATATGATACTAAAGATACTAAGAATAAAATCTCCTTATATGCGGATGATGTATTACTTTACATCACTGAACCGGAAACAAGTATCCGAAATTTGTTAAAACTAATAACAGAATTTGGATCAATTTCAGGATACAGTATCAATTGGAATAAAAGTGAACTTATGCCAATAACGATGAATAATTTACATATATTACAACAATTTCCTTTCAAGATAACAAATGAAAATATTAAATATCTTGGGATTTTCGTTACAAAAAGATTTGATTCTTTATTTAAATTTAATTTCCCTTCATTACTGAATAAATTAAATAAGAATATTTTATACTGGAAAAGCTTACCTATTTCAATGTTAGGTAAAATCAATGCAATAAAAATGATTTTTCTCCCACAATTATTATATTTATTTCAATTAATTCCGATATATCTCCCTAAAAATTTTTTTAAAAAAGTAGATTCTCTAATTACTAACTTTATCTGGGATTATAAGAGCCACAGAATAAATAAAAAACATTTATGTAAATCTAAAATAAATGGGGGATTAGCATTACCAAATCTTATGTTTTATTACTGGGCAGTTAATATTAAAAATATGAATTTTTGGCTAGAAGAAATAGATAACAAACCAAACTGGTTAAAAATGGAAAAAGAAGATTGTTCTCCATTTGAAATTAGTTCTATAATATTCGCTAACACTAACGTAGCTAAGAAAATTTATAGTGAAAATCCGATAATAGAAAACGGAATCCGCATTTGGAAACAAATAAAGAAAACATTAAAACTAAAATTTATACCATTAGGTCTTACCATTGCCAATAATTTTACGTTTAAACCTTCAATGATGGATAAGGCTTTTTTACAATGGAAAAATAAAGGAATCTTTAAGATGGGCGATCTTTATAAGGAAAATTATTTTCTCTCATTTCAAGAGTTACAACAAACTTATGGACTACACAACAATGAATATTTTAGATATCTACAAATCAGAAACTATGTTTCTGCAAATACACAAGAACTTAGAAATAGAAAGACGGAAATTTTAGATGAATGCTTGAATAAACATCCAAATACAGAAAAAATGATATCATATATATACAATATTTTATTGGAAAGTGATATCCCATCAACAGAAACACATAAACAGTTTTGGGAAAATGAATTAGGCCAAATAATAAGACCAGAAATATGGGATGAAAGCTTACAACATATACATCATGGCTCATTAAATGCTAAACACTCCCTTATACAGTTTAAAATTTTACATAGATTACATTATTCCAAATCTAAATTACATAATATATTTCCAAAATTATCTCCTATATGTGATAAATGTCAAATCTCAGAAGCAAATTTGTCACATTCATTTACTAATTGTATAAAAATTGTAGAATACTGGAACGAAATATTTAAGATAATTTCGAATGTTGTCAATATAACTATGACTTCTGATCCAAAGTTAATAATACTTGGAATACTCGAAACTGACCAACTAATAACAATGAACCAAAGAATTTTTATCGACTATTGTTTAATAATTGGGAAAAAATTAATACTAAAATTTTGGAAAGGCCCTGCATCCCCAACAATCAAAATGTGGAATACAGAAATGTCGGAGACACTTCATTTGGAGAGATTGAGGCTTGTCCTCATGGATAGGTTAGATCTCTTCAGAGGGATTTGGTCTCCATATATTAAATATTTACAGGGTCATAATGGTTCGGCGCGAGGACTTGACTGAGGCCTGAATATCTGAATAGATGAAGAAATATATATAATAAATCATGAATATATCTCCAAGGACGGATTAATGAGTAATATTCCATTCTCCATCAAACTTTCCATACTCTCTTTTCTATTTTCCTATACTTATATAAAAAATTAGAAAAAAGTATAGAAACACATTATCTTAAATTCTTAATATTAGTACGAATATAGATATCACTGGTTATATGAAAATATTATTAGTGTCGTGTACTTTCAATTATATAAAATTGTGTATTTTCAATTATATAATAATTTTTGAATTTAAAGTAAATAATAATACAAACATTCTTAACATTATGAAAATATAATGAATATCATAGAAGTTTTATTAATATTGCGTATTATTAATTACATAAAATTGGGACCTGTATTTGGAAATCAGAGACAATATGGATATCATGGGTAGTATGAGTAGATTGCTAATACTATGAATGTATCATTAATACCATGTATAATTAAAAAAAAAATAATAATAATAAACTTCGAACTGGTAAGTTCTCGTTTAATCTTACTATTTTACTTCGGAGTCACGTGAGTGACTACGTGAAGATTTTGTAGCTTCTGTGTTTTTTATGTCGTAGACTCATTCCATACGACAATCTGGCTCAATCAACACAGTAATGAGCAAATAACACATTTTTTCCCAAACATTGCCTCAGTTTATGTGATAAATTTTTTCCCATTATAAAAGAATGAAAGTAATGCCCTTTCCATTGAAAGGCAAATTTATCACCAAAATATCAATTGATAATATAATTTGATAGTATAAACAAAGCAACAATTACAGAGAACCCAACACTCCGTGTCCAATCCTGACACCATGACTGGTTCCTTGTAACTTTAATATTTATTTTACATCCTCCTGCGGCCTTGAATCTTTGCTCGAGCGGCCCATCCTGTGAATATATATATATATGTATATATATGTGTGTGTGTATATATATATATATATCCCTTCTTCATATCGGGATATTACAAATGAGCCCGATAAATTCTTGGTCAGCAATTTGTCCTAAATTGGACGATAAACACTATGAGGCCTATTATTGGTTAAGACATTCATAGACCTCTTTGACCGTCAAACTGTTATAATGGTCTGGTCAAACCTGAAGATAGCCAAATTCATATCTTCATGCCATGGATGAATTTGTACAACAATAAATTACTGCAACTATGAGTCATCATAACTGGTTCAAACATCACTCACAACATTAATGAGAACCATGACGGTCCGGTTTTGGGCCACCAAAGCACCCCTGGCAGCGTCCTGCTACATTTTCATCAGACACTGCCCTATCAGACAAAATGAGGAACATAAAAGAACATCTTTCCTCATGTAATTTAGCGAAATGCATCCACCGCTCCTGCTCTTGGTTTTCCCACGAGAAACATTTGAGAAATCAGTGATTTAATCTGGATACAAACAGATTAATGGTAAGTAATCCATATTACTGACAATGCTTTTTCCCCTGATTTGTTGTCTGCGACAACATTGTCTCTTCCTTAGAGATAAACAGCTGAACTAAAACATTTTTAGAATACGCCACATCTGGTTACCCAGATAATTCCCTGGTGTTATTGTCCGTAGTCCCCTAAACAAGGGACGTATCAAATATTAACTTGATAAGAATAGATATTATACTTATCTTAGCCCAAATAATCACAGAAGCTATCCATCTTCCGATAATACTTGCTTCAGCTTGCAACGGCTGCTAAGCTTATATATTTAAAGCAGCTTGTGGAACCTTTTCTATCCACCACTTTAATTCTGATAACGTATCCTTTGGTAATTGCATAGGCCTGTCAAAAGGCCTGCATACTCTTATAATGCTTGTGTTTTCCCTTTTTTGGAGCTTTTTTACTCTTTTACCTAAGCTCCTTCTCGGATGGAGGGACAAACTTTGTCAACAAAGCAATGAGACATATTTGTAATATTGACATTTTGTTTCTCGGAAAAAAAATCTCCCCCCCCCCATATGGTGCTGAATTACTCCTAAACCCAGAATAGTAATTTAGGAATGTTTATGAATGCCTAAAACATAGTTTTTATTGGATGGGTCAGGACCCTTGCCTCTCAACAGGCTTGTAATTGCTGCACTAATTTGCAGCTGACTCCTGATCAACCTTCCAATTTAAAATGTGATCAAGATAAACCATGACCATGTCCTCATTAGTGCAAGTGCTGATCTTCTTATCAGTGCAATTGTTGTTCCAAAATTATGTGAACAACCTAGAACTGAGTTTAATCCATTAGACAATGTCTTAACTTGCAACAGTTGACCCATCTAATTAATTTCAAGCACCTGTAAATATGATAATAAATTGGTACTAAATACCAATCCTTTGAGTCTTATAGTAATGATTAACAATTTGTTAATAACAACTGTTTTTCAGTGTTGAAGATGTCCATTTTGATAAAATGTTTTTACACTGTAAAAGTGTATTTAAAATGATGTCCTGTATGGCTTTACCACCACATCTTCCTTCCCCCCCCCCCCCCACCCCCCCGGGGAAATTTATGATACTAATTTCCTTACCTCTTCTTTATTGGAGATATTTTGGGTGCAAACCTAAAATCATTTTTTTAGGTTTTCCTATACAGGCGAACCAATTCCTTCTACACATTTTTTGTAGATCCTTTACACATTAAAATAAATAAATCCGTTGTTGTGCCATATCATTGATCATAACACACCTGTAATCTCCCACAATTGGGGATTTCATCAACTTCTTCTGTAACAAGTTTTTGCACCTCTTCAAATGTACATGAAGCCTTCTCTCCCCAATCGTATGGGTTCACATAAGGCTGTGTTGGATAAATATTTATTTATCATACTCCTGCCTTTGCTTTGATCCATTATCAAATCTTTACATTGGATCATAATTTTTGCCAAAGTTTAATGACCAATAGTCTTTCCTTTGTAATCAATGTCTTTGATTTATCCTGAGGCAGGTTTACTCCATAATAATCAGGAGTTTAACATAACTTGGTCTGTTTTGATCTGCAAATCTAAAGTGCAAAATTGGTCCCAATAACAATTACATATATATATATATATATATATATATATATATATATAAAATATATTTTTATCCCATTGAGCTCCACAAACTAATGGCAATTTGTCTTTTTATTTAAAATGTTTTGGTTATTGCACAATGTTTTACTTGTTTTACATAAGTAGTGATGCCACAGCTTGAAATACTTTGAAATCGTATTTCCTTATGTCTCCATATAATTGAAACATGGGTACCATAATCGGATTCACCGTTGATACCTTAATAAAACATAAAAGTTTTATCAATAACTCTGCTGTTTCAACCATAACAGCTTTGGTGAGAGACCAATTAATTTTGGTTTCCATGGTTCTTTCTATGGCCTCACTCCTTCATTCAGGTATCGTACTTAGTACACCTGTATGTATATTTGTGCTGTGGTGGGTACTTTATGACCAGCCACCACTATCAATGCACCTTTAGGGTCAGTTTTTTCATTTTCTTTTACTGCCCTGGTACTCCTGAGTTTTTCCTCAAGGAGACTACCTCCAAAACAATACGAGGTAGATATTCCCACATTGTTAAATCCCACCATATATATTAATATATGGAAACCCCTCAGGGTCTGTTTTTGGGAATATTCTGGGCCTTTTTAAACCCTTTGGCTGAATTTTTTATTTTGGAGTCTTTCTCCATTAATTTTAAGCCATTAAGCTTTTTTGTCTGGAGGCCTTTTTATTAGAACTTTTAAATCATGGCCTCTCTGACTTTTAAAAAATTTTTCTCCCCACTGGAGTTTTCCTCATAGCCAAAAGTTTGTGGAGCAACTAAAGTCTCCCTAACGGTAATTTTAACAGCCACCGGTATCGGAACCGGCTCCGCACTAATCTGCTGTCCCGATCGCTGAGTTTTCCCCTGCGACGCTTTTTAAACTCTGTTTTTTCCACCCGGAGCATTTTCTTTTCTTTTTAACTTTTAAACTCCGTTTTTTCACCCGGAGTATTTATTTTCTTTTTAACTTTTAAACTCCGTTTTTTCCACCCGGAGTATTTTCTTTTTCTTTTAGCTTTTAAACTCCATTTTTTTCCCTCGGAGTATTTACTTTTTTGCTTTTAAATTCCGTTTCTTTTTAACTCCTGGTGGCTCTATACACCAGCCACGGAGTTTGGATATGCTCTGTAAGTAATTCAACTGTACTTACCTGCGGGCCCATACCTACCGCTGTAGAGGAGCTGCGCTCTGCAGCTCTTGCTCTGCCGTCAGCGTCGACGTCATGCCGATCAAGCGCCAGGCGGGGCTTCTTCACGTAGTCACTCACGTGACTCCGAAGTAAAATGAGTATCTCTTAGGTATAAACCCCGTTTGATCCGCATTTATTAATTTACTAACATATTTGCTCAATCTTCTTACTAGAATTTTCTGATCTGTGTTTAACAATGCAATGGCTCTATATGAACCGGGATCGTCTAGATCTTTATCTTTTTTCGGTATGAGTGTAATAGTTGATTCCGCTAGTGTTTCTGGTGGTATTTGTTCTTTAAAAGCGTATGTGTACATTTTTTGTAGACGTGGTGAAATTGTCTCGTTGAATCTTTTATAAAATTCATGACTAAATCCATCTGGTCCTGGTGTTTTACCATTCTTCAGTGAGTTTATTATCTCTTCTATTTCCTTAAATGAGATCTAAGCTCCTAATTCCTCTTGTTCCAGCAGATTAAGTTTGGGGAGGTTACAATTATGTACCTTGAAATATGAGGTGTTGTTCTTCCAATTTGTGCTGGGCCTCACTCTGACAATGGAAGTGGCCCAGGACAGAAAGGTCACTGTGGGAATGGGAGTGGGGCAGGCACATGCCGTCAGGGTAGGCAAGGTAGGCACTGACTAAATTTATAACATTTATTAACTGACTAAAATTATAACATAGTAATCACTAAATATAAATAGTAAAGGCATGGGAGAATTATGCGTATATGTAAGAGATCGATCTCTTAGGTAGGCATAATTCTCCGTGCCTTTCATCCGCAGCGCTTGTAACACGGGAAGCTTTGTGCAGCCCACGTGCCGTCAGCGCTGCCTGAAGCCGTCACTGTCAATCGGGGCTGAAGGCAGCAGAAATTCTGCCTTTGCAGCACTGCGCATGCGCAGCGCAAGTTTCTTGGCGGGGTTTTCGAATTTGGTTTGTCGTGTACCAATGATGGGTAAGTATATTTCTTGGTGATGTTTTTAAATACCGTATTTCCCGGAGTGTGGGGGTGGGGGGAGAGCTCCTTTCACAGCGTTTGTGGAGTCTGGCCCGGGGTAAAGTTGCAGGGAGGGCACGAATGTTGTGAAGGAGGGGATTGGGATAATGCCACTTGCGACGCTCCTTGCACGGAGGCGTGCAATGCCACCGCATTGAGGCCGGGGGGGGGGGGGGGGAGAGGGGCGGAAGAGAAGTAGCTCGGGTGGCTGAGCGGCCGCCGGGCCGGACAGCGGAACCAGCCACCACCTTAGCTCCTTCTGCCGGTCCCGCTCGCCTCTGGCAGCTCTCCGTCGAAAAACCTCACTCCTGCCGCTCGCTGGCCTCACTCATGTCCTTAAATTCCGACAGCGCGATTGAGGTTACTCGGCTGTGGGAATTTAAGGATTTACAGGAAGCCGCTGACATGAGCGAAGTCGGCGAACGGCAGGTGACAGATGTTCCGACGGAGAGCACTGCAAAAGGTGAGCGGGCCGGCAGAAGGCGCTGAAGTGGCGGCCATTTCTGCTGTCGGGTCCCGGTGGCCGCTCGCAGCTACCCGAGCTGGTTCTATCCCCAGCTACAGTGCGTGGCTTCGCGCCCGGAGAGCTGCGGTAGCGGTGAGTGAGTGAGTTACTGGCATTATCCCCGACACCCTCCTTCTCAACACTCGTGCCCTCCCCACAACTTTACCCCTGGCACAGACTCTCCACACGCTGTGAAAGGAACTGTTCCCCCAATTGGTCCCTTGAACAAGTGTTGTCATTCAATAAGATGATAACTGATTCACCTATTCCCTGTACTCCCGTGTTTCCCACCATCGCTCCATCTCTCCATCTGCCATCACCCTTCACCCCCACCCACCCATTCAGTAATTCCGAATAAAGGAGACTAGGAAGCCTTGGGCAAATTGAATTGTCACAGTTTTTATTTATTTTATTTTTTAACGGAGAGAACAATCTGCGCATGCGCGGTTTAATTCTTTTTAAGCCGACTGAGTGCCTACCCTGAGTAATTACTCACGGCACATGCCTGGAGTGGGGGTGTTAAAGTGTTGAGCAACCGGGAGATCAGCTTGGTTTAGGTGGACTGAGCGGGGGTGTTCAGTGAAACAATCGCCTAGCCTGCGCTTGGACTCGCCGATATACGGGAGTCCACACCTGTAACAGCGGATACAGTAGATGAGGTTGGAGGAGGTGCACGTGAACCTTTGCCTCACCTGAAAAGACTGTCAATAGACAATAGACTGTCGGGGTGCTTGGATGGAGTCGAGTGTGGAGGTATAGGGACAGCTGTTGTATCTCCAGCGGTTGCAGGGGAAAGTACCTAGGGGGGTAGTGGTTTGGGTGGGAAGGGACGGGTTGACCAGGGAGTTGCGGAGGGAAAGGTCTCTGTGGAAAGGGGTGGAGATGGGCAGATATGGCCAGTAGTGGGATCCCGTTGGAAGTAGCAAAAATGTCTGAGGATTATGTGCAGTATGCGACGGCTGATGGGGTGGAAGGTGAGGGCAAGGGGGACTTTGTCCTTGTTAAGAATAGGGGGAGGGGGTTCAAGAGCAAAGCTGCGGGATATCGAGGAGACCCAAGTGAGAGCCTCATCTATAATGGAAGAGGGGAACCCCGTTCCCTAAAGAATGAGGGCATCTCCGATGGTTTAGTTTAGTTTAGTTTAGTTTATTGTCATGTGTACTGAGGTACAGTGAAAAGCTTTTGTTACATCTTAACCAGTCAGCAGAAAGACAATACATGATTACAATCGAGCCATTTACAGTGTATAGATACATGATAAAGGAATACATGATAAACCAGCATGTTCCTTTCTACACAATGTGTTCCGGTTCTTGTCAATGGTGTACACAGTATGTAGTGGGGTGCTACTGAGGGAGAAGACTTGTAAATACTGTGTATGTGTTTGGGTTGCTTGTAAATGGTGTGTATGCATTGGGGTGCTACGGAGGTAGTTGGGATGTCAATGCTGTGTATGCATTACAGTGGGTTACACAAAAAGCTGGAGAAACTCAGCGGGTGCAGCAGCATCTAAGGAGCGAAGGAGATAGGCGACGTTTCGGGTCGAGACCCTTCTTCAGACTGGTCAGGGATCAGGGAAACGAGAGATATAGACGGTGATGTGGAGAGATAAAGAACAATGAATGAAAGATATGCTAAAAAGTATCGATGATAAAGGGAACAAGCCATTGTAAGCTGTTTGTGGTGTGAAAATGAGAAGCTAGTGCGACTAGGGTGGGGGAGGGAGATAGAGAGAGAGGGAATGCCAGGGCCCAAGGGCTGAGGGAGAGGTGGGAAGGGGAGGAGACAGCAAGGGTTAACAGAATTGAGAAAATTCAATGTTCAAGCCCAAAGGATGCAGACTCCCCAAGCGGAATATGAGGTGCTGTTCCTCCAACTTGCGGTGTTGCTCACTCTGGCCGTGGAGGAGGCCCAGGACCGTGAGGTCGGATATGGAATGGGAGGGGGAGTTGAAGTGCTGAGCCACCGGGAGGTCGGGTTGGTTTTTGCGGACCGAGCGGAGATGTTCGGCGAAACGATCGCCAAGCCTCCGCTTGGTCTCACCGATATAGATCATCTGGCATCTGGATCAGCGGATGCAGTAGATGAGGTTGGAAGAGGTGCAGGTGAACCTCTGTCGGACCTGGAAGGACTGCTTGGGTCCCTGAAAGGAGTGGAGGGGGGAGGTGAAGGGACAAGTGTTGCATTTCTTGCGGTTGCAAGGGAAAGTGCCCGGGGAAGGGGTAGAGCGGGAGGGGAGGGAAGAATTTACAAGGGAGTTGCGGAGGGAGCGGTCTTTGCGGAAGGCAGACGGGGGGGAGATGGGAAGATGTGGCGGGTGGAGGGGTCACGTTGGAGGTGGCGAAACTGGCAGAGGACTATGTGTTCTATTTGCCGGCTGGTGGGGTGAAAGGTGAGGACCAGGGGGACTCTGCCCTGTTTGCGAGTGGGGGAATGGGGAGAGAGGGCAGTGTTGCGGGGTATGGAGGAGACCCTGGTGCGAGCCTCATCAATAGTGGGGGAGGGGAATCCCCGTTCTCTGAAGAATGAGGCCATTTGTGATGACCTGGTGTGGAACACCTCATCCTGGGAGCAGATGCGGCGTAGACGGAGGAATTGGATTTAGTGCTTGTGAGGGAATTTTGTACACGACTGGAGTACATCTGCGCGAGTTGTCAATGTTATACGTGTACTGAAGTGCTTCTGAATCAGTTGCCAATGCTGTACATGTACTGGGTGCTTCTCAACGAGTTAAGTTGTCAATGCTGTATATGCAAAATGCTGGAGTAACTCAGCGGGACAGGCAGAGTTTCTGGAGAGATGAAATGGGTGACGTTTCGGGTCGAGACCCTTCATCAGATTTCTTCTGAAGAAGGGTCTCGGCCCGAAACAATCTGAAGAAGGGTCTCGACCCGAAACATCACCCATTCCTTCTCTCCAGAGATGCTGCCTGTCCCGCTGAGTTACTCCAGCATTTTGTGTCTACCTTCCATTTAACCAGCTTCTGCAGTTCTTTGCTGTATATGCGTCGGTGGTTCTGAGGGTCTTGGGACTGTCAATGCCTTATATCATAAATAAGGGGTAGCTGGAGGGTTGGGCGTGCTGGGGGCCGGTTTTGACACTTTGTGAATGTTTCCACTAGGATGGTTGTTCTGAGAAAAGTAGCAATTTATATTGGTGGTTCGCGATGATAGCAAAATCATTATCATTGTGTATGCCAGTATATCTTTTACATCGTGCTTGTAAGCTTTTACGAATGATGTGCAAAATGTGACACAATTTTGCGTTTGTTGCAGTCAATGCTCTTAATTGCTTGTTGTTGGCCAATAATCAAGGATATTTGGTTCAAAGCAGGTGTTTTTGTGAAGTTTAGTTTAGAGATATAGCGCAGAAAGCACTATCCTACACACTAGGGACAATTTTCAGAAGCCAATTAACCTACGAACCTGAGCGTGTTTGAAATCTTCAAACTACAGGTTTGAATCCTGCTATAAAGCATTTGATAATTGTTATTTATGCACAACAAATGTACAAATAAATACAGTGAATGTTGGCTTGCCTTTAAGTCTTACTTGTTGGCAAAAACCAACACAATTTATTTTTCTGTCCACTCTGGGCAAATAAATAGTTATGGAGCAACCTATTCCTGCTAAAATTATATCTCCAGTCGCTTAGTGTTCCCTAAAATAGGAATGGTAAATTTATCATAAGGTAAAGTAAATGGAAATAAATAATGTGAAGGCAAAGCAGGTGGCTGAATTGATATCATCCGTTTAGCACAATAACTCAAAATTATCCTGAGAACAGTTTGGGCGCAACTGGTAGAGTTGCTGCCTTACAGCACATGCAGCGCCAGAGACCCGGGTACGATCCCGACCATGGCTGCTGTCTATACGGAATTTATACGTTCTCCCTGTGACCATGTGGGTTTTCCCCCCCCCCGAGATCTTCAGTTTCCTCCCAAACTCCAGAGACATACAGGTTTGTAGGGTAATGGTATAAATGCAAATTGTCCCCAGTGTGTGTAGGATAATGTTACTGTGCTGGGATCGCAGGGCTTGTTTCCGTGCTATATCTCTGAACTAAAAAAATTGAACAGTCAACGTAACATCTAACTTTAGAAGCTAAAGTTAAAGGCATTAAATCAGGGCACTTTGGAAAGGACAAAGTCAACACGGTTTTAGATCAAGAAAATCATGTTTGACTAATTTATTTGCCCTTTATGTGACAATCTTGGGAATGCAAAATCATGAATATCACAGTGAATAGTCACATGTGGCAAAGCATCATACATTATGTCGGAACTCATGATCTTTTGAGATAAAAAAGGTTTTGCCTCATCTCTACCTTAAAGGGTTGCATTTAACTAAAGGAACCCCTCATTTCCTTTATGTGCACACTATTTACACTGTAGACAAGAGAACCTGTGAATATTTCCAGAAGGTCTAGAATATCTTGCTGCATTGTGGAAAATTCCCCGGGATGGCGGGATTGACATACGATGAAAGAATGGGTCGATTGGGCTTGTATTCGCTGGAATTTAGAAGGATGAGAGGAAATCTTATAGTCGAAACATATAAAATTCTTAAGAGGATTTGATAGGGTAGATGCAGGAAAAGTGTTCCTGAGGTTTGAGGTGTCCAGAACCAGGAGTCACAGTTTAGGAATAAGGGGTAGACCATTTAGGACTGAGAGGAGGGAAAACTTTTTCACCCAGAAAGTTGTGAATCTGTGGAATTCTTTGCCACAGAAGGCAGTGGAGGCCAATTCACTGGGTGTTTTCAAGAGAGAGTTAGATTTAGATCTTAGGGCTAACAGAATCAGGGTATATGGGGGACTGATTTTGGATGATCAGCAGTGATCATATTGAATGGCAGTGCTGGCTCGAAGGTCCCAATCACCTATTCATGCACCTATTTTCTATGTTTTGTTGTGTCCTAACCAGTCAGCAGAAAGACAATACATGATTACAATCGAGCCATTTACAGCATATAGATCCATGATAAGGGAATAACGTTTAGTGCAAGTTAAAACTAGAAAAGTCCGATCAAAGATAGTCCGAGGGTCACCAATGAGGTAGACAGTCTGAAGAGCTCCAGAAGTGGCTGCGCTGCCTGACAGCTGCGGCTCACCTGCAGTCCGTCTGTTTTTTTCTTTTCTTTTTGTCTTCTTGTGTTTGTTTTAGTTCGAATTTTGGTTTATTAGGCTGTGTATGTGTGGGTGGGGGAGAGGGAGGGTGGGAGAAGCAGGGTTTTAGTCTCTCCCTTCGGGGGGATGCGACTTTTCATGTCATGTCCCCCGTCACCGTCTCCGTCTGTGCTGAGGCCTAATGGCGGAGCTGACGGTCTCGGAGCTATAGTGGCGTTCCAGCTTCCAGTGGCGGCGGTGGCCCGGCTTCAGAGCTGCGGTGCTCCAACAGCGACCCGGCTTCAGAGCTGCGGTGCTCCAACAGCGACCCGGCTTCAGAGCTGCGGTGCTCCAGCGGCGGCCCGGCTTCAGAGCTGCGGTGCTCCAGCGGCGGCCCGGCTTCAGAGCTGCGGTGCTCCAGCGGCGGCCCGGCTTCAGAGCTGCGGTGCTCCAGCGGCGGCCCGGCTTCAGAGCTGCGGTGCTCCAACAGCGACCCGGCTTCAGAGCTGCGCTGCTCCAGCGGCGGCCCGGCTTCAGAGCTGCGGTGCTCCAGCGGCGGCCCGGCTTCAGAGCTGCGCTGCTCCAGCGGCGGCCCGGCTTCAGAGCTGCGGTGCTCCAGCGGCGGCCCGGCTTCAGAGCTGCGGTGCTCCAGCGGCGGCCCGGCTCTATTATATGTTATGACTGCAAGGTAACAAAATTTTGTTCAGACTGAAAGGTCTGAATGACAATAAAGGATACTTTACTTTACTTAGTAGTTCAGCACTGTTCTGTGGTTGTGGTAGGGTGATTCAGTTGCCTGATAACAGCTGGGAAGAAACTGTCCATCAATCTGGAGGTGTGTGTTTTCACCCTTCTGTACCTTATGCCCAATGGTAGGGGGGAGAAGAGGGAGTGGCCAGGATGCAACTTGTCCTTGATTATGCTGCTGGCCTTGCCGAGGCAGCGTGAGGTATAAATGGAGTCAATCGAAGGGGGATTGGGTTGTGTGATAGTCTGGGCTGCATCCACAATTTGCTGCAATTTCTTGCGGTCTTGGATGGAGCTGTTCCCAAACCCGGCTGTGATGCATCCCGATAAAATGCTATCTATGGTGCATCTGTAGAGGTTGGTGATTGTTGTTGGGGACATGCAGAACATCCTAAGCTTTCTAAAGAAGTACACAAGTATCCAGACATGAGTAGTCAGAAGATAACCGTAACTTAGTGCCTATATTTTGAAGAAGACAGGACACAAGATATGTGGAATTCAAGTTTCATTTAATTTAAAAACATGCATTATCTTATTTTGGTGTAATAAATTACGTTGGTATTTAAAATATTGTCACATTTTCCATTCTGTTTGCGAAATTACACCCATCCTAAATATAATTTGTTTACATATTCATTGAAAAATATATTTGGTTCAAGCTTTATTAACCAGCTCTCATGCCAAAATTTAAAGAACAAAAGTAACCATTTAAACCAGAAAATAACATTTGTCCCTGAACTGTGCATTTATTTACACAATTATATTTTAAATATCATTTACACCTTTATCTTTATTAGCTTACATTCTAAATCACTGAACTCTGATTAAAAAAGATTCTTATTTTTCTTTGTTGACTTTAAATCAATGGCCTTTGACATGATTTGGTTTGCCTGGCAATTTATCTTTCTTCAATAATCAAGTCACGATCAATTCTAAAATGCAAAGCCAGGTTTATAATCAGAAGTATTTATCTTGTTGGTTGAATGTTTTATAAAATTAAATCTTACAGTAAATGCTAGCACTTGTCACATTTAATGTGTATTTACATTGGCTGATTATCACATTAGTTTTACATTTGCAATATGTAGTACATCCCGGTTTCTATCACAACCATGTTTGCAAAGCACTGATAATCACACTGAGCGGGAGTATGTGAATTATACACAGTAGGCAATTCTTGTTGATGGATGGTGATGCTGATTCTATCACTGAGAAAGAAAACAAAAAAAAGAGTATTTTATAATCCTTGAATTTACCTCAGATTTTATCATTTCTAATAATTATCAACCTCTGTATTGGCAATGGACATCACTCACCTGGAATGTTGATTACGCCACCAGGTACCGGGATATTATTTCCTCCTGTCAGACCAATTCTCAGTCTCGCCACTTCAACTTTTGTGTGTTGTGAAATCCAGGATACAACTAATGTGGAATTTTCATAAGTTTTCATGGTTTGAAGATTAATTCCAAGCAGATCTTTCACATCTCTTGTACTAAGATCCTGGAATAAAAAGAATTGGGCATGACTGCCAGAAAACCGTCTCTTGCCTCTTCATACACAAGAACATATTTCATCAGGACGGTTTAGTTTAGAGATACAGCCTGGAAACAGGCCCTTCATTATACTACTTTCCCATCCACTCACTACACACTTGGGGGCAATTTACGGAAGCCAATTGACCTATAAAGCCACACATTTTTGGGATGTGAGAGGAAACTAAGAGCATCTGGAGGAAACCCACAGGGGGAATGTGCAAACTCCACCAAGACAACACCCGAGGTTAGGATCACACCCAAGATCAGGATTGAACCCGGGTCTCTGGCGGTGTGAGGTAGTGGCTCTACTAGCTGCACCACTGCCCTACAGAGAGTTGAACTGGACACTATTCAGTGTGCAGGGGCCAGCAACATAACTGAATGTCACTGATTGTCATTCTACACTAAAGCCAAAATATACTATTCTACAAGGTATTCATCAGTCAACATAAATGTTATGGAAAGTATCACTCGGTATGAAGCATGTTTGAATGACGGAACAGAAATGTTTAATGCCTTCATACTTTAAATTCCTCGGGATTCAGTGCCAGGATTACAGAGGGATCCATGTTGATGTTGCCCGATGCCAGAGACTGCAAATCAGCTGTTGTTGCACCACCTGAAAGAAAATAAAAAGAACATGCAATATAAAATAAACCGCAGTGGCTCTTACGTCAGTAAAATACCAGCTACTCAATCATTTAAATAGTAATGTCGCCCCATTGGGCTGGAACATGCTGTTGTTTAGCTGGTTCTTCATTCATTTAACTGACTCTCCTGTGTGTTATTTGAACTGGGCCACCTATAACTCACAACTAGACACTGGATAAATGCCACCAACACTGTCTCTGAAACATCCTCCAAATCCACCGGAAGGATAAGAGCATCAACTTCAGAGTCTTCTCCCAAATCAACATTCCAGGCATTGAGGACTACCTACACCATTTAATCTCCATTGGACTGACCATGTCGTTTGTATGCCTAATACCGGACACTCCATTCTGAGCCCATAACCCTAACCATCGAGTAGGTGTACATAAAGGTGTCAGAGGTTATGGCGAGAAGGCAGGAGAATGGGGTTGAGAGGGAAAGATAGATCAGTCATGATTGAATGGCAGAGTGGACTTGATGAGCTGATTGGCCTAATTCTTCTCCTATGACTTATGCATCTGTCGATCTCCCCCTTAAAAATACTCAATAATTTGGCCTCTACAGCCGTCTGTGGCAGTGATATTTTCCAAACAAAAAATGGAAGTATCTAATTCAGCACTAATTCTAATTGCATATTTTAAAAATATGCTGATGTCTTGTTATTTTGTTAATTCAATGGATCAATGATTCCTTTATTATCACGTGTACCAAGGTGCATTGAGATTTTTTTTTTTTGCATTCGGATCAGTAAGATTATTACCATATATTAATTAGTACAATCTCCGGTTACGCTCATAACGCATTGAAACATATAAATATGTTTTCCAGTCTGTAGCCTGCAGATAATCGGTTTGTATAATACATTTTATAGAATTCAGAAGAACTTTTCTATTCTGTTTTTTTCCAATCTCTGTTCCACTTACCAAGGTATGTTCTCATCTGGTTGTAGTAGACGGCTTGATCACTATTTTGTGTCTCGACTGCGGTCTTTGCTTTGTTGTAAATTACGTTTATTTTCGATTGAGAGCATGAGGAAATATTCAATGGGTTTGCGTTGCTGTAGGAAAATAATTGCCAGGTAGTGAGTTAGGAAATATCTAGGAAAATATATGTTAGTGTTGAATTTATCAAAACATTATTCACTGTTGGATGCTGTGTAGGAACAGCAATAATATTTCTCGGAGCACTTAACAAAACTGTGAAGAGGTGTGACATTTGGCAGCACTGGGATGGAGTCCGAGGTCAGAGGATAAGTTAAGAATGAAACACATGCCGCAATAATCTTGCACAGTGGCGCAGCAGTAGAGTTGTTGCCTTACGGCACCAGAGACCCGGGTTCAATTTACAGATTGAGAGGTAACTAAATTCCAGATTAGGAGTAGCCAATGGAAATGAGTGTTCCCACAATTTTATCAGTCAAATATTTGTAATATGCAAATCTGATGTACATGCTCTAGTTTCACTTCTGTTATTGGGAAGAATGTTTCGGAGTCTGGAAACCATGACCACTATGTGTAGGAAGGAACTGCAGATTCTGGTTTAAACTGAAGATAGACACAAAAAACTGGATTAACTCAGCGGGTTAGACAGCATCTCTGGAGAAACGGAATAGGTGACGTTTCAGGTCTGTCCCGCTGAGTTACTCCAGCTTTTTGTGTCTAACCATAAACATTATAGCTTCTATCCAACATCCATCACTCTTGAAGACTACACGACACTAACCTCAACTATGAACATCTATAGTCTGTCTGGTTGCACTAAAGACTTAAGGTATTTTTGACCTTGTATGGTGGTTAATCATTTATTGATTATTATATTGTCTATATGTATTGCATTTACAGGCCTGTTAAGCTGCTGCAAATAAGAATTTCATTGTTATGTTGTCGGTACATATGACAATTAAACACGCTTGACATGTGTAATTTGAACAATCGAACAGAAAGTAATTCGAAGATAGACACAAAAAGCTGGAGTAACTCAGCGGGTTAGGCAGCAGCTACTGTAAGTTACTTCAGCTTTGTGTGTCCATCTTTGGTTTAACCCAGCATCTGCAGCTCCTTCCTACACGCAGGCGTACTGTAATTAGGTCAGCATCTCAGTAAATGTAGTTTCGTTTTTATTTAGTTTAGAGATACAGCGTGGAAACGAGTCCGTGCCGACCAGCGATCCCTGCACACACTGGGGGCAATTTACATTTATACCAAGCCAATTAATGTACAAACCTATACGTCTTTGGGGTGTGTGAGGAAACTGAAGAAACAGAGAACATGGGGAGAACATACAACTCTGTAGACAACCCCCGTAATTAGGATCGAATCCGGGCTGTAAGGCAGCAACTCTCCCACCGTTGCTACCCAGTGATTTAATTTACTTTAAAGTAGGGCACTCACCTGATATTAGTAGGGCTGATTGTCTGGATCTGGCTCTCGTCAAGAAGACACAACACTCTACCACCTATAATGTTCAGTGTGGCTGTATCTATTACTCCAGATGCATTTAAGTATCTTGAAAGAATGGCTTTGCTCTGAATGTTAAAAAGAACAAGTTGTTACGGAGAATATTTACAGCTCTTTAAATTCACATCAAAATAATGGCTAGATATTCCCAATATCAAATTTACTTTTATTTTGTAGTTTTTAAAATTCAATTTTATTGAATCTAAATATGCATGGGCCAATTTTTGACGTTATTTCAGTGATATATTTGCAGATTTAAAATCCACTCGTATCTTCAATTGTGACTCAAAACACCATCCTTGAATGTTTTAGAATGCCTTTGTTCATGAATAGTTCACCAGGAATGAGTGGATTAGCAAATGATGAGCATTTGACAGCACCGGACCTCTACTCGCTGGAGTTTAGAAGGTTGAAGGGGACCTCATTGGAACTTACAGAATAACGAAAGGCCTGGATAGAATGGATGTGGAAAGGGTGTTTCCACTGGTGGGAGAGGCTTGGATCAGAGGTTATAGCCTCAGAATTAAAGGGCGAAGAAGGTGAGGAGGAACTTCTTTAGTCAGAGGGTAATTAATCCCTGGAATTCATTGCAACAGAAGACTGTGGATGCCAAGTCAGTGGATATTTTTAAGGGAGAGATAGTTCTTGATTAGAACAGGTGCAAGGGTTATGGGGAGAAGGCAGGAAAATGGGATTAGGAGGCAGAGATCAGCCCTGATTGAATGGCAGAGTGGACTCGATGGGCCGAATGGTGTAATTCTACTCCTATAACATGTGAACTTGTTTCCATTCGAAAATCCTGGACAGATTATGTGAGTTTCAAAGCAGGTTTTTATGAACAACAACAAATTGTCAATATATTTATTGCAAGGGCTAGCATACCACGCCATCATTCTGGCTGTTTGGCAGAGTTGCTGACAGGGTCTCCTGTTTGGTCACGCTCCAAGTGTTAATGTCAGTAGAGTTGAACACTGAAGTAACGTATCCCAGTAATTGAATCTGGTCTTCTGGAATTCCATTAGGGTAAATCTACACAAGAAAGAATTATAACATTTTGCTGTATCATTCTACATGCTCTGGGAAAATGAAAATCATGTTTTAGTGTATTCCAGAGTCTTTGAATGTACTTGTGAATTAATAAAATTCAGTTTGTGTTATCCTAGTTAATATTGAAAAGCAAAGAAACAGGATTGTCTTCGTTATAACATAGCGGTATGAACGTTGAATTCTCTAATTTTATTAATTGCACAAACACTGCCTGACCCGCTGAGTTACTCCAGCAATCTGTGACTTTTTATTTTTGTAAACCAGCAGCTGCAGTTCCTTGTTTCCACACCCCTATTACATTTCTTTGGGTGCCATGTGAGTAGGTTATATAGTACTGTCCAAATTGTTTGGCTAAAATGAACCCGCTTAATCATTTTATTGTCGGTATTTCTCAAAGTAGCAGATGGTCGATAAGAAAAATATTATGGTGCATTGTTAAATAAGCACACATGAGGATATAACAGGATTCAGAGAGTAACTAAATTGTAATGGGAAGGAAAAGAAGATGCTGATTTATAACAAAGTTAAATACAAAGTGCGTGAGTAGCTCAGCAGGTGAGGCAGCATCTCTGGACAAAAATAGGTGACGTTTTGGATCGGGAACCATTCCTCAGTCTGAAAGTAGGTTGGAAGGGAGAACTATTTTTTCTCTCCTCCAGAATCGTTCTTGCCTCCAGTTCTTCCCCCTGCTCTCCTCTCTACTCAGTCTGAAGAAGGGTCTCGATCCAAAATGTCACCTTTAGACCTTTGAATGTCACCTGATTGTGGAATTTAAAAGGGCACAACATCCTAGGACGTACACACCACTGGAGATAAATGGGGCTACTGTGGATAGGGTGAGCTGCATTAAATACCTGGGAGTCCACATCACAGAGGATCTGATATGGACAACACACTCTGCCGCACTGGTGAGTAAGGTAAGGCAGTGCCTTTACCACCTCAGGCAGCTGAAGAAAATCAGAGTCTCTCTGAGGATCCTTCAGTGCTCCTACTCTGGGGCTGTAGAAAGCATCTTGTCCGGCAACATCACAATCTGCTTTTGGAACTGCTCTGCCCAGGACAGGAAATGCTCTGCAGAGAGTAGTGCAGTTCAGCCGAACGCACTATGGGAACTACACTCGCCCCCCTGCAGGACCCATACATCAGAAGGTGCAGATCCAGAGCCAGCAACATTATGGGGGACTCCTACAGCAACGGACTGTTCCAGCTGCTATGGTCAGGCAAACGCCTCCGCTGTCACGCTGTGAAAACAGAGAGGATGAGACAGAGTTTCTTCCCACAGGCCATCAGGACTGTAAACTCTTATCTCACCAGGGACTAATTTACTAATTTACTGTTGGGTTGTGTCTTTTTAAAATTGTTGTTTTTTTTTCTAACATGTAAATACTGATTCTGTTCTATTCTGTTCTGTAGTTTTTGCACACTCCGCAGGCATTGCCACTTTCATTACACTGCACATATGACAAATAAAGGTGACAACATGACTTTTGTTTTTCTCCAGAGATGCTGCCTGACTTGCTGAGTTACTCCAGCACTTTGCGTCTATCTTCAGAGAGTAACTATGGTGTAAATGTGAAGTGTATGATTGGCATGGAATCCTCTTAGACATAATTCCTCCTTCAGTAACAGGAAAACTGGATCCCGATTGTACATATACAGTGCATCTGATTTTTTTTAAACTTGCAAAGCTTATTTAAATCCATGCATTTTACCTGATTCAATTTTTTCTTTAAAACTCTAAGTTGCTCTTCATTGAATGCTTGGTTCCCCAGTTGAAACAGGTAATCCTTCAGGATAGTATTATTCAGACAATTCTCTAGTTCTGTTGCTCCATATAGTGCAGGAAGCATTACGTCAAATGTCATTGATGCTGTGATTTCACCAAGCGTACATCCTGCAAATACAATAATATGGATCATTCATTTTGAGGAGTGCATTTCAATATTTCATTCTCTCGTTGCTCTCATCGCCTCTGAAACCTTGTCCATGACACTTGCCTTCTGCTCTCTCGATCGCTAATCATTCAACCTCCCTCATGCCATCTGTGGACAGAGATAATTTCTTCCCAGCTGTCATCAGGCAGCTGAATCATCCTACCACAAACAGAGATCAGTCCTGAACTACTAACTATCTCATTGGTGACCCTTGGACTATCTTTGATCAGACATTGCTGGCTTTACTTTGCATTAAACGTTATTCCTGTATCATGTATCTATACGCTGTAAATGGCTCGATTGTAATCATGTATTGTCTTTCTGATGACTGGTTAGCACGCATCAAGAAAAATGTCACTGTACCTCGGTACACGTGACAATAAATTAAATTTAAACTGAGTTTTCTTTGAAACCATTCTCTAAAAGTACAAACACTGGAAAGGCAACAGTTTGGTGAAGGAAGTGACTGTGGATGCTGGTTTAAACCTAAGATAGAAACAAAAAGCTGGAGTAACTCAGCAGGTCAGACGGTTTCTCTGGAGAGAAGGAAAAGGAGAGGTTTTGGGTCGAGACCCTTCAAGGTATTGCACTACTCTTAACAAAAACCTCTTGAATCCTTCAGCCCATATCTCCAACTATCTTTTAAAAAATCTTCACACAAATCTTGATCCTTTCTATCCAGTGGCACAGCGCCAGAGATCCGGATTCTATCCTGACTACGGGGTGCTATCTGTATAGAGTTTGTTACATTCTCCCTGTGACAGCGTGGGTTTTCTCCGGGTGCTCCGGTTTCCTCCCACATTTGAAAGACGTGCAGGTTTGTAGGCTAATTGGCTGTGACAAATAGAGCGCTATTGAACTATAACTTGTAAATTATATTCTGTATTCTGTAACTAGTGCATGGGTGATTGCTGGCCGGCGTGGACTTGATGGGCTGAAGGGCCTGTTTCCACACTATATCTCTCAGCTAAACTAAACCAGAACTCATTTGAACTCCTTCAGTCAAGTTTCATTTCCTGTCACCATAATTAAAATGACACTAAAAGTTTATGTTGATGTCCCAACGTGAACGTCACAAATATAACCTTTCCCTCTTTTTTCTGTCTTCTTGACCTATCTGTTGTAGTTCGGCAACTTCTCATAGAATTCAAGTCCAAGAATAAAAGTGAGAGGGATGCAACAAAGGCAAGTTTTACATGGATAGAATGTTGCACAGTTTTACAGGAATCCCTCCAACTAAAATTACAGACGTAAAAAAAAACTATGTACCAATTGCAGCTCTTAATCTTGCAGATGATGAGAAGAACAGTCTTTGGAGCAAACCTCTTTGTCTACTAATTTTGAACATTGATCTTCTTCCCACGTATGGTCTCAGACCTTCTAAAATAACATTCTGCAAGCAGAAAAATATCAGTTTAATATCGTTACTTCAATCAGACAACACTTTTTTTAAAGAGCTATAAATGGAAGTTAGAAAAGCGAATAGTTTTCAGAACTCAAAGCATACTATAATCTCCTTTATTGTCATATCAATATAGAACATAGGGTGGGTGAGCTACAGCCTTACAGCTCCAGACACCCAGGTTCGATCCTGACTACGTGTGCTGTCTGTACGAGGTTTGTACGTTCTCCCCGTGACCACGTGGGTTTTCTCCGACATCTTCAGTTTCCTCCAACACTCCAGGCGTACAGGTATGTAGGTTAATTGGCTTGGTATAAATGTAAAATTGCCCTTAATGCGTGTAGGATAGTGTTAGTGTACGAGGTGTTCGCTGTTCTGTGCGGACTCAGCGGGCCTATTTCCATGCTGTATCTCTAAACTAAACTGTACAGCCCAGGGTCAGACCCTGTGGGCCACAGGGTCAAGTTGTTTCAGGACATATGACAATAAAACACTCTTGACTCTTGATACTGGATCTTCAGACTTTGATTACCCAGGTCTTTAGCTTTTACTTCAATATCTTTTATCCGATTCCTTAATTCCCAATTTTCAAATCCTTACTTAAAAACAAAAAACTATGTACCCGTTGCACTTACTGGTCTTATAGTTAAGGACAGACTTCGCAAATGTTATATCTTCGCCACTTGACAAATCAATTCATCGTAACAGCAGACGCTAAACATTATTAGGCAAGGACTTAGCACACATTTGTCAAAATATTTAAATACAGCACAAATTCAAGGCTTAAAAAATAATGTTATACCCTGTTGACTTTACTCCATGTAGTTCCATTCACAGCAAACACAAGTGTTTCCAGGTTTTTGAGTGTGGATGTATTCCATGTGGAGGGGTCACTGAAGAGAAATCAAAAACATATTTGTACAGTTATAATGCAATATATAAACTATCATGCAAGCGTTTGTTTAAATACATTTACTGTAAATATTACATAGCAATATCTAATTCAAAGGCTCTTTTTTATTTAAAACTGAACAGTATGAAATTTAGATGTATATGTGTTGGAAGGAACTGCAGATGCTGGTTTAAACCGAAAAGAGGTAACAGCGGTGACTGGCAGCATCTCTGGAGAAAAGGATTTGGTGACGTTTCGGTCGAGACTCTTCTTCAGACTGGGTGAGTTATTTCTGGCAGAGGATGGGGATGATGATGCAGGCCTCAGATTCTTTAGATTTGTTGGATACATTCCATTTACTACACACACACTCCCCGACTTACGTAAACTCGCACTTACATCATCCATCCTGTCAGTTTGTGATTTCCACAACACTGTACGATCACTGATAGACACAAAAAGACAGGCAGCATCTCTGGAGAGAAGGAATGGGTGACGTTTCGGGTCGAGACCCTTCGATCACTCAAGTTTACATTGGAAAAGCTGGCAATGGCAGCGGTGCTTACCCAGAAGGCCGCGTGCCACAGAAAGTCCCCCGCCGGTGAGACAAAACTCGAGCTGGCAATCCTTTCCCAAAAGGACATGCACCAGAGAAAGTGTGCCGGATACAGCCGGACACCAGAGACAGTTAATACTCTCAGCGATGGACACACACTGCTGGAGTAACTCAGCAGGCCATGCAGCATCTCTGGAGAACATGGACTGGTGACGCTTCTGGTTGAGACCCCTCTTCAGACTCGGTGAGTTCTTTTGGGGCAGGGGATGGAGATGGGAATGGGGCTGCTGACGTGTAAAATCTGACTTGCCTAAGAGCTCACGGAATGCAAGTTGTGGAGAGTCAAAACCCTTAAATTTCACTATATAGTCTGGTTCTTAAAAAATCCATAGCATTAACTTAGCCTTTTCGACCTCAATTAAACAAAGGTCGACAGTTAAACAAAGAATGATGTCCTATCAGAGAATTAGCACAAAAAAACCCCGAAACATCACTAGATTTGAATAGTACTGAAAACAAGAGACTGAAAGAGTACAGGCTAATTGACAGTCTCTGATAATAAAATTAGATGGGAGGTGGTGTTTTTAAAACTCACCCATATCGTGTAACACGGTTAAGCTGGATATTAATTGCATATTTCTGAGTAGGTGTGTATTCGTTACAGTTTTTCAAAGCCTCCAATATGGAAATATCAGCCTGTGTTATGTCTCCATCGTAGTCACAGACTAGATTATTTAGTATTAGCACCTGATCTCGTGACAGACCTTGATTGGAAATGTTCTGAAATAAAGAACAAGTATAAAAATGATAAGCAAGAAAGAAGGATTCTGCCAGAGCCGGCAGATTCGTCCCCACAGCTGACTTCCGCGGCCGATCGGTGGGTCGAATCTGCCCCCAGCGGCCGGGGATCAGCAACTCCGGCCCAGCAGGAGCCGGCAGATCCGTTCCCATATCCGACTTCCGCGGTCAACTTTGCGGGCCGGTATCCCGTCTGCAGGCGGACCTGTATTCAGGAATCTTTGTCAAATAGCAGTAAGTACTCACCAAGCAGAGTTTGGCATTTTGCAACAGATTCTTTCTGACTTGAGATCCTTGTGATACAATGTTAATGTTGGAATGCCCAACAGCACGGAAGAAGCTTGTACAGTTTTCAGATGGGAATGCTTCAGGTCTAAAATGTGAAAATATCGCAGAGTGAATCCCACTATTTGTGTTAATAAAGTTTTTTAAACTGCTTTAAGGCAAAAAATGCAGAGCAGGTTGAAGTGGAGACACAAGGAATTGCAGATGATAGATTCTTGAGCAAAGCACAAAGTGCTGGAGGAACTCGGTATAACCTCGCCATTCCTTCCACAGATGCTGCTTGACCCACTGAGTTCCTCCAGCACTTTGGCTGTAATAGTTTTAATCCCACACAGTCATGTCATTCACTTGATTCGGTTTTCATTTTCTGGTTTGAAGCGACCTGACAATATTTCCCCACTTCACTTTTAGCAAGGGTTATTGGATGATTGTAGGACTTGCAGAAGTTAAAGAAAGGCATTTACCTACACAGTAAATGGTAGGCCTCTGGGTAGTGTTGTTGAGCAGAGGGATCTAGGAGTACAGGTGCATGGTTCGAGTCACAGTTAGATAAGGTGGTCAAAAAGGCTTTTGGCACATTGGCCTTCATCAGTCAGAGTATTGAGTATTGAATATTGTGTTCAGTTCTGGACACCATGTTATAGGAAAGATATTGTCAAGCTTGAAAGGGTTCGGAAAAGATTTACGAGGATGTTGCCAGGACTAGAGGGTGTGAGCTATAGGGAGAGGTTGAGTAGGCTGGGTCTCTATTCCATGGAGCATTGGAGGATGAGGGGAGATCTTATAGAGGTGTACAAAATGATGAGAGGAATAGATCGGGTAGATGCACAAAGTCTTTTGCCCAGAGTTGGTGAATCGGGCACCAGAGGACATAGGTTCCAAGTGAAGAGGAAAAAAATAGGAATCTGACAGGTAACTTTTTCACACAAAGGGTGGTGGGTATATGGAACAAGCTTCCAGAAGAGGCAGTTGAGGCTGGGACTATCCCTTTGTTTAAGAAACAGTTAGACAGGTACATGGATAGGACAGGTTTGGAGGGATATGGACCAAGAGCAGGCAAGTGGGACTAGTATAGCTGGACATTGTTGGCCGGTGTGGGTGAGTTGTGCCGAAGGGCCTGTTTCCACACTATATGACTGTGGAGACCAAGTCAATGGATATTTTTAAGGCAGAGATAGATAGATTATTGATTAGTACAGTTATTAGGGGTTATGGGAGGAAGGCAGGAGAATGACGTTAGGAGAGAGAGATAGATCAGCCATGATTGAATGGCAGAATAGACTTGATGGACCGAATGGCCTAATTCTGTTCCTATCAATTATGACCTTATGATCTACAAAAAACGGAAATAAAAGTACTGGAAATCTTACGTGTAGAATATCAAGACATCTGTAGGTAGGTCAGAAATGTTTGATGGGGTTCCACTGGCATTCAGTCTTCTAAACATGCAAATCAGCTGAGGAAACAAGTTTTCATTTGTTAAATAAAATTCTTAAATCGCAAAACAAGGCTCATTTATTTTTTAACCGTTTAATTATTTTTACAGGTTACACGTCATTTTAAAATCTTATTTTTTTTATAGCGAAAAAAATTAAAAGGGATGCAGGGAGACTTTGTGGAGAGATATAGACAGGTTAATTTAAGGGCACATGAAATGTCATAGGGAACAAAAGCGAATTCATCCATTTTAGTAGCAAATGTAGGCCTGGAAAAAGTGGATGTGGAGAGGACGTATCCACAAGTGGGAGAGTCTAGGACGGGAGGTCATAGCCTCAAAATTAAAGGACATTCCTTCAGGAAGATGAGGAGGAATTTCTTTAGTCAGAGGATGGTGAATCTGTGGAATTCATTGCCACAGAAGGCTTTGGAGGCCAGGTCAATGGATATTTTTAAGGCAGAGATAGATTATTGATTAGTACGGGTGTCAGGGGTTATGGGGAGAAGACAGGATTATGGGGTTAGGAGGAAGAGATAGATCAGCCTTGTTTGAATAGCGGAGGGTCCTAGACTCTCCCACAAGTGAAAACATCCTCTCCACATCCTCTCTATCCAAGCCTTTCACTAGTCACCTTTCACATGTGGATGCAGGTTTGGTCTCATAACTGAAGGAAGCATTCACTTGTGATGGAGGAAATGTAATGGAGGTTTCTCAATTGATCCCTCGAATTAAGAGGATGAAATGTATTTATAAATTTAGTGGATAAAATACTTTCATATGTGAGTACTGCTGGTGTAGACTAGCACTTTTTAAACTAAGGGTGTAGTTTGACACTATGTTCTTAAAAATCTCAAACCTAAATCAGTCAGAAACTAGCACTCGTATCACAATAAATCACATCCTCCCATGTTATATGGGCGAACAAAAAGTTTAACTTGTAGGTGAGTTTACCTGATCACTGTTCAGTGAAGCTTTACCCCTTGTGGCTTTAACAAACTTTCTTAATTGTTTACTGTTCAAATTGTTTACTGCTGCACAACTAAATCCTTGCAGAACAGAGGGAGATGCACTGTAACGAAGATTGAAATGGTTAATCTTTTGCGTCAAATTTTTCAAAGGTTCTGCATTTAGAAATGGATTACAATATTATCTTTGAGTAGATTTTGCACATGGGAGCCGGAGGATGCAGCGTTGGGAACAAAGGACATGTCGTGGGGGAAGCGCTGTGAGGGGGGAGAACAAAGGACAGCTCGTGGGGGAAGCGCTGTGAGGGGGAGGGAACAAAGGGACAGGTCGTGGGGGAAGCGCTGAGGGGGGGGGAGAACAAAGGACAGCTCGTGGGGGAAGCGCTGTGAGGGGGAGGGAACAAAGGAGGACTTTGTAACTTTGTCGGCGCCCTTTATGTGGCGACTCTTTGCATACCTTGGGATTTCACTGTGACAATAGAGTATTTATTCATTCACTATACATTTAATGACATAGAGACATAGAGCTGTAGAGTCGCAGAGATGCTAAGTGCAGATACAGGCCCTTTGTGTCAACTCAACCGTGCTGAGTAAGTTGCCTAACCAAGCTGGTCTATTTGCCTGTGCCTGGCCAAACCTTTCCTACGTGTCCAAGTTTTAGTTTAGAGATGCAGCATGGAAACAGACCCTTCGGCCCATCGAGTCCGCGCCCGACCAGCGATCCCTGCACATTAACACTATACACCCAGACTAGTGACAAGTTACGATTATACTAAGCCAATTAACCTACAAACCTGTACGTCTTTAGAGTGTGTGTGGAAACTGGAACTCCCGGGGAAAACCCGCACAGGTCATGGGGAGAATGTACAAACTCTGTACAGACAGCACCCGTAGTCAGGATCAACCCCGTCTCTCGGGCGCTGTAAGTCAGAAACTCTGCAGCTGTGCCATCGTGCCGCCCAAATGACTTTTAAATGCTGTCATTGTACCTGCTTAAATTATCTGCTCTGGCAGCTCATTCCATACACGCACCACCCTCTGTGTGTAGGAAAAAAGTTGTCCCTCAAGTCCTTTTTATTCCTTTCCCTTCTCACAAACCTATGCCCTCCAGTTTAAGACTCCTCGATTCTGAGGAAAATAATTTACCTAGCCACCTTATCTTTTCCCCTTTTAATTTTATAAACCTCTAAAGTCTCTCCTCAGCCTCTTATGCTCCAGGGAGAAACAAAAAGTCTGAGCCTATCTAACCTCTCCTTGTAACTCAAACACTCCATACCTGGTAAGCTTCTCGTAAATCTTTTTTGCACCCTTTCCACATGAATGCCAGCTTTCATATAGTTGGGTGACCATTACTTTACTCAGTATTCCAAATGTTGCTTTATTGTATCTTTTGCAGCTGAAACATGATGCCTCAACTCCTATACTCAATACCCTGGCCGATAAGGCAAACATGTCAAATGCCTTTTGTTACCATCCTGTTGTCAAGGAACTAAGTTCACAAGTTATAGGAGTAGAAATAGGCCATTCGGCCCATCTAGTCCACTCCGCCATTCAATCATGGATGATCCATGCCTCCTAATCCCATTTACCTGTCTTCTCCCCATAACCCTTGACACCCGTTCTTATCAAGAATTTGTCTATCTTTGCTTTCAAATTATCCACTGACAGCTTCCACAGCCCTTGTTGGCAATGAGTTCCACAGATTAACTACCCTCTGACTAAAGAAGTTCCGCCACACTGGCCAAGTTCCTCCTCACCTCCTTTTCAAAAGAGCGCCCATTAATTCTAAGGCTATGTACCTGTACGCTTAGGTCTCTCTGTGTCCTACAACATTCCTCAGGGCCCTACCATCTACGTTAGAAGTCCTGCCCTGGTTTGTCTTACCAAAATGCAACACCTCACATTTATCGGAATTAAACTCCGTCTGTCATTCCTCAGCCCGTTGAGTCAGTTGATCAATATATAGTTGCAATGTTGGCGAACCTTTTTCACTGTGCCAAATTTCTCTTGCCATTTACGTTGAGGGAATAATTACTTCAATGCAAAGGTAAACATGATACTTACTCATCAAAATTTAAGGTTGAATTTCGTATCAAAGTCCTAAAAAAGACCGCAGCCTAAAAATAAACATAAATACAATGTTGACTGCACACCAGTTTCAGGAATATTAATTCAACAGTAATTGCTCAACGATTTTCATCTTTTTTTAGTAAATATGAATGGCCAGTTGTGGTTTTATTAATAGTTTAAATGGGAAACCCTGTTGGCTTCCAAATTAAACCAAGTTCTGTTTTCTTTCTCCTATTATGAAAAGATGTTAATGTATCACAACATTTTGCCTTCTGCCCTCACGCCAATTTCTTATCCACGTTGCCACTGCCCAAAGAGTTTTCATCCAAACTCTTCAATTTTGCTCACCAGCCTTATTTGTCACTTTGTCAAACATCTGAACATCAGTAGAACAAGAAACTGTAGTTGCTGATTTACTGAAAAAAAAGACACAAAGCGCTGGAGTAACTCGGGGAGGGGTGTCAGGCAGAATCGACGGAGAACATGGATAGCAACATTTCAGGTCAGAATCCTTTTTGGACTTGCAGGTCTGAAGGGTTCTGACCCAAAACATTGCTTATTCAGGGTCTCCAGGGACGTTGCCTGATCTGTTGAGTTACTCCAGCACTTTGTGTCTTATCTGAAAATTGGGTAAGGAATGAGATGGACAAATCACCTTCATCAACCTTGATAACTTAACAAAATAAGGTAATCAAGCACGGTTTACCATTAACAATTTAATTCCCTCTACTAATAGATGTTGTCAAAGAATTCACCAACTTACTTGGAAGGGGTTCCACTGCTTTCTGTTCACAAGATTAAGAGTGATATCTCGAGAACTCAGTCGAGGCAAAGCGATTTCAGTAGCAAGCTTGGCTGGAACCCTCTGTAAAAGTATACTGGGGTCACTCGAAGTCTGAGCAATCTACAGAAGAATCAAACAGATGGAAATGTTTAGTGAGTAGGAAACAAAGCATGATTTTTTAAATGCAATAAACACTGCAGGCGATGGAAATCTGAAAAAAAAACGCAGGGGATATTTAGTAGGTCAGGAAGCAACTGTGGAGACACATGACCTTTCATCCGAATGATGAGCCCTCATTGATCTCAAACATGAATTCTCTTTTTCTCTCCTATGAGAGCTGCATGATCTGCTCAATGAACTCAGCATTTTTTAATTTCACTACTTTCAAACTGGGACATCGAGTTTCTTCTAAAGCCAAAGATTTAAAAAAAATTTGAAACCCAAATGGGCGACTAAATTGCAAAACTAAAACCTTTCCAAGCATTTCCTCTTGCCCCCCCCCCCCCAAAAAAAAAAATGAACAGAAGGATTAATCATGCCTAACTTCTGAAATTGTAAGGCACCGTTCCACAATTGAACATGCTCCCAAGTTTGGTTAAATATGTAGGAAGGAACTGCAGATGCTAGGTTACACCGAAGATAGACACAAAATGCTGGAGTAACTCAGCAGGACAAGCGGCATCTCTGGAGAGAAGAAATGGGTGATGTTTTGGGCTGAAGAAGGGTCTCAACACGAAAACAGCACCCATTCCTTCTATCCAGAGATGTTGCCTGTCCTGCAGAGTGACTCCAGAATTTTGTTTATCATCTGTGGTCAAATCTAAATTTGACACCAGGTTAACAATAACTTGTGAACTTTTAAAGTTTACCCCTGCAGCAATAAACCATGATTTTTTTTTTAATAGGGTATTTTTACGTCAGTGTTTTGGTAATTTATTTCCTTTGGCCCACTACCTCATTTGGATATAGACAAAAATGCTGGAGAAACTCAGTGGGTGGGGCACCATCTATGGAGAGAAGGAATAGGCGATGTTTCGGGTCGAGACCCCTCTTCAGACTGATGTCGGGGGGGGCGGGGAGAGAAAGGAAGAGGCTTGTGGGAGAGCTGGGAAGGGAAGGGGAAGGAGGGAGAAAGCAAGAACTAACTGAAATTGGAGGAGTTAATGTTCATACCGCTGGGTTGCAAACTACCCAAGCGAAATATGAGGTGCTGCTCCTCCAATTTGCACTGGGCAATGGAGGAGGCCCAGGACAGAAAGGTCAGATTCGGAATGGGAGGGGGAGTTGAAATGCTGAGCCACAGGGAGATCAGGTTGGTTACTGCGAACTGAGCGGAGGTGTTGGACAAAGGATCGCCAAGCCTTCGTTTGGTCTCACCGATGCAGAGAAGTTGGCATCTGGAATAGTGGAAGCAGTATTTATACAATTTACAAATTTATATTGTATGTCAACTCTACGAATGTAATAAAGTCTTGTAATATTTTGCATTCCTCCTTTGCAGTGACCATCATTGTCCCTTAATATGATGCAATGATTAGTTTTGAGATTATGTCCAAATTATTAATTTAAATTGTACCAGTGAATGGTAGTCAAAGCAGAAATTCCTGGATTGACTGCCCCTGACAGGTAATACCCCTCCACGGGTCATTTATTTTAATTACTCACAGGACATAGATAACACTAACAAAACCATGGCCATCCTCTATCTTTTCAAAGCATTGAAATGAACTTCATCTGTAATTATAAAGGATTTCAGAATGGTTTGCTTTCTTCATCGGTCAAGGCATTGAGTATAAGGGTCAGGAAGTCATGATGCAGTTTTATCAGACTTTAGTTAGTCCACATTTGGAGTATAGTGTGCAGTTCTGGACGTCCCATTATAGGAAGTATGAGGAGGCTTTGGAGAGGGTGCAGGAAAGTTGTATCAAAATGCTGCCTGGATTAGAGGGTATTAACTCTAAGGAGAGGTTGGACAAACTTGGATTCTTTTCTCTGGAGCATCAGAGGCTGAAGCTGATCCGAATATATACATTTATGGAGGTACACACAGGGCAGTCAGTCTGAACCTTTTTCCCCAGTGTGGAAATATCATGGACTATAAAATATAGGTTTGAGGTAAAGAGGGCAAAGTTTAAGGGAGATTTGTGGGGCAGGTTTTTTTTACACAGAGGGTGATGTATACTTAAAAGCTTGCTGGGGATGATGGTGGTGGCAGATATTATAGTGGTATTTAAGAGGCTTTTGGAGAGGAGCATGAATATGCAGGGAATGGAGGGACGTTGATCACGTGCAAGCAGAGGAGATTAGTTTAACATACTACTATGTTTGGTGCAGCCAAAGGGCCTGTTCTTGTGCTGAATTGCTTTGCGTTCCAAGAAAGTATAAACATCAGTACCCACTAGCCCACGTTCAAAAGACATATACCATACAATGTAAAATGGTCATTTTTAATGCCCATTGTACACAAGTTTATCAATGACTCTTATAAATTTCCATAGATGCACCATAGAAAGCATACTGTCTTGTTGCATCACAGCTTGGCTTTGGAACAGCTCTGGCCAAGACCGCAAGAGATTGCAGAGAGTTACGGATGTAGCCCAGTCTATCACAAAGATCAGACTACCAACCTTTGACTCCATCTATACTTCACACTGCCTCAGAAAATCAGTCACGTATTCAAAGACTTGTCCAAACATTATCATTCTTCCTGCTCCCTTCGGGCAGAAGACAAGCATGAAAGTGCACATCACTAGACTCAGGAACAGCTTCTTCCCCTCTGTACAGTATAAGGCTCATTGCATAATTCCCCTGTACTCCAATGCGGACATTGGACATTTTCTATGGAATGGGTACTCCACAATGCTGAAATCTGTATTCTGCACTCTCTGTTTGTACTTGTATTTGACTTGACTGTATTTATGCATAGTCTTATCTGACCTGACCGGATTGCATGCAAAGTAAAGCTTTTTACTTTACCTCGGTACTCATGACAATAATAAACCTAAACCCACTTACCTTTTGGACAACGATTTGTTGTGAAGGTGCAAAAGCAAGCAATATGTTGTCTACAAATGTGCTGTCATTAACAGCATCGACGATCACACTGTTATTGATATTCTTCAACATGCCACTTGAAAGGCCAGATACCAAGGTTCCCATTGACAATAGGTTGGTGGCATTGTTAAACTAGTAACAAAAATAAATTAAAACATAGTTAGATGTCAGATTTAGAAATTCTATTATTTTGGCTATTGGCCCTATAACGTGTTGCTCCACTTATTGGCAATATTAGGTACCAGCGATTCTAGTAATATTAGGCAATATACTAGTAATCTTAGGCAATATTAGGCACCAGTAGTTCGAGTAATAGGGCTGCTTTGCAGCTAATTTGATCTCAAATAATAAATGATAGCAATAGATATCACAGGTACTCTACAGCCAACTACACATCGAGCCAGCAAATGTGGGCATCTAGAGTGGATTTTTTGTGAAGGGCCCATTCCCTCCTTCTGGAAAGAAGAAATGGCTTAAATGTGGAACAACATCATGGCAGTGTTTGACTCCCTGTCAAGTAGGAATAATTACAATTTGCAGCAGATCAAGAGTTAAAGCCAACTCCAGCCGAGGGGGACCCGTGCCTCCGGGAAGGGAGGGAGGACACGGCGGGGGGATGACCGAAAAAGAAATGGGGCGGGGGGGGTGAGGGCGGGGGGCAGTTGGGGGCCGCCCCTGCTGCCACGTGCAGAAGCAGGCCTGGTTCGCCGCTGCAAGCAGAAGATAAAACTGTTCGATGAACTTTTTGCAACTTGGTCAGTGACAGAAATGTGGCGACTCTTGTGCGCTGCCTAGGTGAGGTCTAGTGTGTGATTTTATGGGTTGTATGCAAAACAAAGCGTTTCACTGTACCTAGGTACATGTAACAATAATGTGTCATTGAATCTAGGCTTACACCATTCCCAAAGCACATCTTCACTCTAGATATCACAATGCCAGAAGCCATTATGCCTTGCATGTCAGTTGGCATTACCTCTGCATGTAAAATGGCCTCCATGCTCCCTGCACAATCTACATGGTGAACCACAGTACAATTTCCTGAATACCAATTATATTTTATGTGTTTATTTAGATTGAATAAGCGATATAGGGCATTAAAAAGTTATCTTTCTCTCCAGAATCACTTGCCCAGTATTATTAAATGAACGTGGAATTAGTTGTATTAATTGTATCAAGCACTCTCTTGATACAATTAAATCTTACCTGGAAGTTTGCACTAATTAACTTTGCGACCAATGCATTGGCTGCTCCAGGAGTCCACCCTTGCACCTTGCCCAAGTTTCCCAGGGATTTCAGTACATCAGTATCATTGATGGTATCGATCTGTGTTATTGAGAGTCCAACAGCCGACTGGCCCAGTGTAACAAGATTATCCGATGATAAGACATCAATTTTACTCGCAAGGGCATCTGCAAGCTGTTAAAAAAAAAACACACACACACACACACACAAAATTAGATGAGAACTTGCTACATGAATTTAACAAAATAAATTTAAATTCAGGGGAACTTAAAACTATGGTTTGATAAAGCTTTAAAAGCAAGGCGTGAGATGTAGAGATGAAGATGTTCAGGTAAAGGATTCCAAACAATGACTAAGCTGCTGAAGATACATGGGGACAGAAAATTTGTAAGGGAAATCGAGCATCCCATATCGATCTCATGTTGGGAAGCAAATCTCCATGTGAAATAAGGCAAGACATTTCAATATGGGCTTGCTGCACTGTAAATGAAGGTGTGTTGATCCTGTACTGCCTATACAACTTAATGCTTAGATGACTCCAACACAGATTCAACCAACGTAGGGAGGAACTGCCGATGCAGGTTTCAACTGAAGACAGACGCAAAAAGCTGGAGTGACTCAGCGGGTCAGGCAGCATCTCTGGAGAGAAGGAATAGGTGACCTTTCAGATCTTCTTCAGACCGAGAGTCAAGGGAAAGGGGAACGAGAGGTATAGACGGTACTTAGAACAAATTAAATGAATGCAACCTATTTGTATGCAGGATAAATATGTAGGAAGGAACTGCAGATGCTGGTTTAAACTGAAGATAGACATAAAAAGCTGGAGTAACTCAGCTGGGTTACTCCAGCTTTTTGTGTCTAATAGTTGGGAGGTCATGTTGCAGTTGTACAAGACATTGGTGAGACTGCATTTAGAGTATTGTGTTCAGTTCCGGGCATCATGTAATAGGAAAGATGTTGTCAAGCTGCAAAGGGTACAGAGAAGATTTACGAGGATGTTGCCATGACTAGAAGGTCTGAGCTATAGGGAGAGGTTGAGTAGGCTGGGACTAGAGCACATCTTATAGAGCACATCTATATAAAATCATGAGAAGAATAGATCGGGTTGATGCCCAGAATAGGTGACTCACGGACCAGAGGACATAGGTTTAAGGTGAAGGGGAAAATATTTAATAGGAATCTGAGGGTAACTTTTTCACACAAATGGTGGTGGGTGTACAGAACAAGCTGCCAGAGGAGGTAGTTGAGGCTGGGACTATCCCAAAGTTCAAGAAACAGTTAGACAGGTACATGGATAGGACAGGTTTGGAGGGATACGGACCAAACCCAGGCAGGTGGGACCAATGTAGCAGGGACATGTTGGCCGGTGTGGGCAAGTTGGGCCGAAGGGCCTGTTTCCACCCTGTATCACTCTACGACTATGACTCAACCTCCTGTTGTAATGAATTGGCCAGTCAGGAACAGAACTACAAGATACACCGCAGTCAATCTTTCCCCAGTGACACACTGCACCATCGTTATGGAAATGACACAGAGGTGAGGGATCGAAGGATATCGTGATGAATTGTGGAAGGTCTATACAACGGAGACTTACGAATATCTTACGAAAATGTATTAAACACCCCCTTCCATCTTGAAAATTCCTACCTGTATCTGAATGTCAGTGGGTGGGGTTCCATTTGCACTGGGATTCAGGCAGGCACGGTTTGCCTTTTCAAGCAAAACTAAAGCCTGCTGAGCGTTTAAAGATTCAACTGACGAGGTGCCAACAATAAAACAGACCAAGCTGTCAGGGATGCTGTTGAAAGACCAAAAGAGCAAACACTTCAGCAATCAATGTTTCAATATTGGTGAGATGTAAAGCATAGATTATGGAATAGTTCAGCATAGGAACGGGCCCTTCGCCCCACGGTGACTGCGTCAAACATGATGCAATTAATCGCATCTATCTGGACATGATCCTTGCCTCGCTATCCCTTGCCCTTCCATGTGCCTATCCAAAAGCCTCTTAAACGCCACTATTCTATCTACCTCCACCACCACCACCGTCAATGCGTTCCAGGCCTCCACCATGCTCTGTGTGAAAAGCATGCGGACCCACGCAGTCACAGGGAGAACATGCAAACTCCACACAGACAGCAACCAAGGTCAGGATCAAACCTGGCTCTCTGACTGTGTGAGGTAGCAACTCTACCAGCAGTGCCACTGCAATGCCATTTTCTGTTCGAAATTCTCATTTAATCGAGCTAGTTAAAACCGGTATATCTGTAGTTTGGTTAACTTTTGTTACTTGTTCAGAAAAGGTTTTTCTCACTTGGAGAAGGATGACCCATTCCAATATTTAGATTATTTTTACTCACATTCAAAGCCAAAGCAAATTGGAGGAACAGCACCTCATATTTCGCTTGGGCAACTTACACCCCAGCAGTATGAATATTGATTTCTCTAACTTCAACTAACACTTGCATCCCTGCACTCTCTATCCCTCCCCACGCCAGCCATTGTACTAATTTCAACGTGGTCCTGCTGAGTTTCATTGTCTGTATAATTCACCTAGCCCACAGCAAACAATGGCCCATTTCCTTGATCATCGTCACTTTTTTGCAATCTTTCGTTCATTTGTTCCATCTCTCTCTACATCACCGTCTATATCTCTCATTTCCCTTTCCCCAGACTCTCAGTCTGAAGAGGGTCTCGACCCAAAACGTCACCCATTCCTTCTCTCCAGAGATGCTGCCTGACCCTGCTGAGTTACTCCAGCATTTTGTATAGACCTTCAGTTTAAACTCCAGCATCTGCCATTCCTTCCTACACTTACAGAAAATATTCCCTTGCTTATGAGTTTGCAAGTTGCAGGTAATACATACCCTGTGACATTAATGGCTCCATTTGTGAACAGTGCACTGGCATAAAAGCTTTGGATTTCTTTTGGAAGATTAAGATTCATCAGAAGATTCAGATTGCTCTGGTCAGCTGTAAATAACTTCAACTGTGGAAAACAGATGGTAAGAGTATTAGCATTTTCGCAACAAAGGAATTTGTTACGCAGCGATAAAGTTCTTGCCTTATAGACCAGGGTTCGATTCTGACTACGGGTGCTGTCTGTACGAAGTTTGTATGTTCTCCCCGGGATCTAAGTAAGTTTTCTCCGCGTGTCCCGGTTTCCTCCCACACTCCAAAGAAGTTCAGGTTAGTAGGCTAATTGACTTCTGTAAATTGTAAATTATCCCTAATGTGTGTAGGATAGTGTGGACTCGGTGGGCTAAAGGGCCTGTTTCAGGGCTGTGTCTCTAAACCAAACTAAAACTAAAGCTACTATCGTATCTGATCACCAACACCCTTGGGAGCTCCGTCAAGGCACCCACCACTCTCTGTGTAACAAATAAAAGCACGGCCCGCACATTTTCTTTAAATTTGTTCAAGTATAGAAACATAGAACATAGAAACATAGAAAATAGGTGCAGGAGGAGGCCATTCGGCCCTTCGAGCCAGCACTGCCATTCATTGTGATCATGGCTGATCGTCCCCTATCAATAACCCGTGCCTGCCTTCTCCCCATATCCCTTGACTCCACTAGCCCCTAGAGCTCTATCTAACTTTCACTTAAATCCATCCAGTGATTTGGCCTCCACTGCCCTCTGTGGCAGGGAATTCCATAAATTCACAACTTTCTGGGTGAAAAAGTTTTTTCTCACCTCAATCTTAAATAACCTCCCCTTTACTCGAAGACTGTGGCCTCTGGTTCTGGACTCGCCCAACATTGGGAACATTTTTCCTGCATCTAGCTTGTCCAGTCCTTTTATAATTTTATATGTTTCTATAAGACCCCCCCCATCCTTCTAAACTCCAGTGAATACAAGCCTAGTCTTTTCAATCTTTCCTCATATGACAGTCCCGCCATCCCAGGGATCAATCTCGTGAACCTACGCTGCAGTGCCTCAATCACAAGATTGTATAGATGAAGGATGCAAAATAACTAAAGCTATGAACAATGTAGTCATACGTACTGTTGCATTATCAGTCAGCAAGGCCAAGTCATCTATGCTTGTATAAACCAGAAATTTCCCAAAATAATTGGCAAACCAGGCAGTTGAGTTCAAAGCCGGGTCTGTTGCATTATAACATCTTGTTTTGGGGCCTAAGCAAAAAATAAGCAGCAATTAAAAGTGTGTAACATTCACTTTTCTTCTGAACTAGTGGCTCTCTTGTGGATTAGATTGCCATTAGCATCTAGAAACATGCATTGAAAAGGAACCACACACGGCGAGAACCATTTTGTCCCAATACTAGCAGCGATGGAGTTTTACACACAGGCTCCATTTTTCCTGAGTCATCGGTGCCGGCTCCGATTTATTCAGTACCTTTTCAGACCTCTGGTTTCCCTCTGCCCTGACCCGCAGTCTGAGGAAGGGTTTTTGACCCGAAATGTCACCTATTCCTTTTCCCCAGAGATGCTGCCTGACCCGCTGAGTTACTCCAGCAGGAGTAACTCAGCATGTCAGGCAGCAGGTGACGATTTGGGTTGGGACCCTTCAGACACTCTCTGAAACGTCACCTACCATTTTCTCCTGAGCTATCCAGCATTTTGTGTCTTTTTTTACAAAGTAAAGTATTGTTGCTGGTAATATCCCAGAATAGGTTGGCACTTGGGTGGATTTGGACCCGATTCATTTCTTTGAATACCTCATTGGGACCCTTCTTCAGACTCAGCCTTCAGACATGATCCCTATTGCCTGTTAAGTGGGAGCAATTTCATGTTGGTGGCACTTTGTCACACTTTGTCCTGCCTCTCCCCTCTTCCAGCTTTCTTTCCCCCCCCCTTCTTCCCTCACCTGATTGGTATGGGTATCAGAGGTTATGGGGAGAAGGCAAGAGAATGGGGTTTGGAGGGAGAGATAGATCAGCCATGATTGAATGGCAGAGTGATTTGATGGGCCGAAAGGCCTAATTCTGTTCCTACTTCTTATGATCTCATGACCTCAAACCTATGTTCTCTGGTTCTTGATTCCCCTACTCTGGGCAAGAAACCCAGTGCATCTACCAAATTTATTCTCATGATTTTGTACGCAATCATAGATCGTGAACTATAGCAATAGGATTTACAAACTCAATGACTGAACAAAATACTAGCGGAATACCTGCTCGGAGATAATCTCTAATGCTCCTATACAGTTGCTGCTGAATCTTTCTTGGAAATTCGGAAATCCGTGCATTCAGAGTCCGTATTCTAAATGGGAAAGTCAAAAGTTGTCAGTACTCAATCTTTTACTCAGTATCATAAAGATTTTTCTGAAGGAATATTTTGACTTTGAATGTAAATGTAAAACGGCCTATCTGTGATAGAAAACCGAATCAAAAGTCATAAATACATTATTCCTTCCACCATCTAATCAAGAAGATATCAAACTGAAGGATAATTCTTCACTAGCACTTGACAACATCACCTGCAAAAACATACTTTTCATCATTTCCCTTTAAAATGACCATTATATTTCCATTAAGTGATAGGAGTACATAAAGAGAGAAGATTACACAAATGTATTAATATTAACAAATTTAGTTTGTATCTTCATCTGTTAGTCTTATTTGTCACTCCAGATCACAGCCTCGTAGAGACAGAGCACACAAACAGACCTTTGGCCCATCGAGTCTGTGCCAACTGTCAAAGAACCCATTGCTGCATTAATCCCAGCCTAACCCATTTTATTCTCTCCACATTCCCATCGACTAACACACCCCCTCCTCTCAGATTCTAGCCCTCACCTATAAATTGGGAGAAATTTACAGTGGCCAATTAATCTATCTGCCTGGGCGGCAAGGTGGTGCAGCAGTAGAGTTGCTGCCTTACTGCGCCAGAGATCCGGGTTCAATCCTGACTACGGGAGCTGTCTGTATGGAGTTTGTACATTCTCCCCGTGACTGTGTGGCTTTTCCCCGGGTGCTCCAGTTTCCTCCCACATTCTAAAGACGTACAGGTTTGTAGGTTAGTTGGCTGTGGTAAAGGTTGAAAATTGTCCCTAGAGTGTAGGACAACTAGTGTACGGGAATCATTGGTTGGTGCGGACTAGGTATGCCAGAGGCCTGTTTGCGCGCTGTATCTCCAAACTGAACTAAACCAGCTGGTTTTTGCATGCAAGGGGAAATCAGAGCACCCAAAATTAGCCTACGTGGTTTCAGGGAGAACTTGCAATCTCCATGCAGGTAGCATCAGTGGTCAGGATTGAACCTGGGCCATTGGAGGTGGTGAGGCAGTGGCTCTACTAGATGCATCACTGTTCCTGGGGTGTAGAACTGTCATGGTTGTAAGGTGCTGAGCAGAATACCTGCTTTTAATTGGCAATGTGGAGCCTTGTGCACATGAGTTGCAGAGGAGGCACAAATGCCGCAGGGAAAGCAATTGTATTGGCTGTACTTCGTATATCTCAAGAGTACATTTTTTATTTAACAATCACTGACAAAACCAACTCAACATTCTTTGCAATGTCTCATTGTCATTAAATTGTCAAGAAAACAGTTCCTGAACACAGACCACACAGTAGCGCAGCTGGTAGAGCTGCTGCCTCAAAGCGCCGGAGACCCGGGTTCAATCCTGACCTTGGGTGCTGTCTGTGCAGACTTTGCACGTTCTCCCTGTGACCGCACAGGGGTTTTTCTTCGGGTGCTCCGATCCACCCCCCCCCCCACGAATGGGTTTGAAGGTTTATTGGCTTCTGTAAATTGGCCTCCACACTGTGAAAGTGGGATAACATAGAACTGGTGCGAGTGGGTGATCGACAGTCGGTGAGGACCCGGTGAGCTGAAGGACCTGTTTCTCTGCTGTATCTCTAAACTAATCACCATACATAGTCAATACTTCAAATACTTCAGAGAGAGGAATCATTTGAAAACCAAAACTGAGCACATACATGATCTGAGCTTCACTGCAGTTGCTGTTAGTCAAAAGTATATCGGTCAAATTTCCATTCAGTTGTGGAATCAGGAGTTGGAGTCTAGTATCAAGCCAGACCTGAAGCTCATTTTCATTAGAAGTGGAAATGACTGGTTCAGCGCGGGTTAGAACTTCACTCAATAACACAGTTGCCACCTCTGGAGCCAACGATATATTGTTCTAGAAAGGTTTGCAAAACAGAATTAGAAGTACCAAGTTATGTCAAAATAAAGATGTGCCGATACTAACATTTACATGCAAACATTTCTCGATGCATATATTCCGTAAGGATTTCAGCTGTAAGGCTTTAGGGTGGCACAGTGGCGCAGCGGTAGAGTTGCTGCCTTACAGCGCCAGAGACCCAGGTTCAATCCTGACTGCGGATGCTGTCTGTACGGAGTTTGTACGTTCTCCCCGTGACCTGCGTGGGTTTCCCCCGAGTGCTCCGGTTTCCTCCCCCACTACAAAGACGCACAGGTTTGTCAGTTAATTTGCTTGGTAAAATTGTAAATTCTCCCTAGTGTGCGTAGGATAGTGCTAGTGTACAGGCATCGCTGGTGGGCATGGACTCGGTGGGACGAAGGACCTATTTTCACTGTATCTCTGAACTAAACTTTCAGCTCATCAGCAATGTTTCCATTTACCACATTCTGTGGTACTTTATTAAATGTGTCTGGTTGTGATAGAGGGCTTTAGTGAAGGTTCGTTGGATTTATCCTTGGAATGGTGGACGAAAAGAATGGTGAAATTATCATTGAGTAGAGATGAAGCTGACTGGGCCTATAGTTTAGATGAACCAGACAACATTTCACTGGAACAGACGGCATTCTTACAATCTTCACAGGCTAAATGAAAAACCATAAGGGTCGAGACCCTTTTTCAGACTGAGATAACTGGAGTAACATTTTGTGTCTATCATTTTGTTTAAAACAGCATCTGTAGTTTCTTCCTACACATTTCCTCAGGCAGGTTATGCTCATTAACCTTTCAAAGGTTTTCAGTTACTCCAGCATTTTGTGCCCTTTTTTTTGTAACAAGTATATCTGGTCGTCAAAGTCAAGCTTCTCTCCAGTAGACCCAGAGTTTGATTAGCTGCTGATATTTCCTACCTGCTTAGCATCAAGGCTGAAGATGTCCATAAACTCAATAATGTTGTCAGCTGAGATACGGTTCATGATCTTCCGTACATTAACCACACTGCTGAGAATTCCATTGCTGGCAGATAATTGTGCAAGCTGCCTGACAGTGAGCAAATCTACAACATCAACCTAGAATAGAAATAACACAATCAGTTTATCCATAGGTTTTTTATTGTCTCCCTGAAGGATAGTCCTTCATTGCTCATGCATTCAATTGTTGGTGGGCCGAAGGGCCTGTTCCCGCGCTGTATCTCTAACAAAATCGACTTTGGAATCCCATTGGAATATACAGCCTCACTTGTCACACCGTCTCATCAGACTGCACAGTTTCTCACCCACTGTACAAAGAACCCAGAAATTGCTGGTTGTGCAGATTGTTTTACAGCGTACAGTATAACAAAATCCATTATACTTTCTTAAGTGATCTAATGAACTTACTCCTGTAAAGTTGCTGTTCAGAGATATTAGTTCACTGTATTGAGACTGCGATCGGAATTTGCCGAAGTTCTTTAGTATCCAGTCTCGGCTCTCGGAAACATTTCCAGTGCATGCAGCACCTGCAAACAGAAGGTGGATCAGGGTTACTGCTTTCACACTTCATTCAGTCAAAGCGAAGCTCATAACTTTGCACCAGAGTAGGCATGGTGTAGCACGCTGGGAAAATAAAGGGTCACATTTCTCCTTGATATCTCAGTTACTTCAACCAAATCGACGTCTTTGCCCGACTCATCAAATATATGCACAGGAAACGGGCCCCTCGGCCCTCAATGTATGTGCAGAACATGATGGCAAGTTAAACTGATCTCATCAGTTCTTTTACGAAGGAGGAGGAATTTTTTTAGTCAGAGAGTGGTGAATCTGTGGAATTCTTGGCCACAGAAGGCTGTGGAGGCAAAGTCAGTGGATATATTTAAGGCAGAGATAGATAGATTTGTGATTAGTACGTTATCGGGAGAAGGCAGAATGGGGTTAGGAAGGAGATAGATCAGCCATGGTTAAATGGCGGAGTAAACTTGATGGGTCGAATGTCCTAATTCTGCTCCTCTCACTTACGATCTTCCTGTACATGATCCATATTCCTCTAGTCCCTGCATTTCCATGTGCCTATCTAAAGGCCTCTTAAACTCCACTATTTATCTGCTTCCACAACCACCCCTTGCAATGCGTTCCAGAACCCACCACTCTCCGTGTAAAAAAAACTTGCCCCACACATCTCCATTAAACTTTCGTCTTCTCACCTTACAGCTTTGCCCTCTGGTATTTGGCATTTCCACCCTGGGAAAAAGGTTTTGACTATCCTATCTCTGCCTCTGATAATTTTATATACTTCTATCGTCTCTCTTCAAGCTGACGTTTCAGAGAAAACAAACCAAGTCTATCCAACTCCATGTGGCTGATGCCCTCTAATCCAGGCAGCATTCCAAATCCTCCACATCTTTCCTGTAATGGAGTGACCAGAACTGCATGCAATACTCCACATGCGGCCTAAAGAAACTCCTATAGAGCTGCCTCATGACCTCTGTTCTAATGAAAATTTGTTCTTTGAACTGTTACCACCATCTACAAACACTTTTTTCATTCCCCCCTTCATAGCAGATGTACCATAAAACCGAGCATCAGTGCACTTTACCTGTTGAATTAAGTTGGAGGGAGAGATAATTTGTTGTAAACGCGTAGATGGTCCTAATCTGAGCAGGTGATAAACTTGGATAAACGTTGTCCAGTCCTTTGATTCTGCATAGATTAGAAATGTTAAATAACAAAAAAATTCAATGAATTAAATAGCAATTTTGTGAAAAGAGCTTTATAGTAGTATACACCAGGTATCGCTGTTAAGAAAGATTTACATCTGCTATAGAAATAAGGAACTACAGATGCAACCCAGACTCAATTTCCAAATAAATATGTAGGAGAAAAAATAGATTGGTCATCCATTCTATATCTCTGGAGTGAAGGAATGGGTGGCGTTTTGGATTGAGACCCATCTTCTGACCTGAAACATCCATTCCTGCTCTCCAGAAATGCTGCCTGTCCCATTTAGCATGTTGTGTCTATCTTCAGTTTAAACCAGCATCTGCAGTTCCTTCCTATGCGCACACACACACACACACACATATATATCTATATCTATATCTATATCTATATCTATATCTATATCTATATATATATATATATATATATATATATATATATATATATATATATATATATATATATCTATATCTATATATACACATATGTATATACATACACACACACACACACATCTATACATACTGTGAGAAATAGAGATTAAACCCCCACTGTTGTGAAGGTCCTGTGAGAAAGGGGTTAAAAGACATAGTTGATTTAAACTAGGAATAGAAAAATATAGCTTAGAAAGAAAGGTGTCAGTAGACACCAAGACTGTTAGTGGAATAGAAAGTAACGATAAATAGAACAACGAGAAATTCGAGATAAAAAGTAACAAACTCACCAGATACTAGCTTTTCAATTAAAATAACAAGAAACTAGGCCAGGTCAATTGCATTTGAGCATGCTTAATGAAATAAATGAATATTACTTACATGCCCCTGGTTGAGAAACTGCTCATTACCAAGCACATGTATGAACATGCGATGTATGATGTGGGAGGTACTGGGGGACATACCTATAGACTGTGCACCTCAGTGCTCTGATTGGGAAGAGTCAGAGGGGAGGTTAAGCCAGCAGAATTGTGTGTATAAAGGGGCCTTACTTTCTGGACTTCGGTGTGCCTCTAGGGGACAGCAAAGGAGAGGCACCTATTCTGCAGAATATTATCTTAATAAACACTTCTTTCCTGACTTTGTCTCAAACAGCGTTTGTGATTTTTTTAATATCTCACAATTTGGGGACTCGGTTCCGGTATTTAATTACTCCAGGCCAGCTTATGGGAGTACACGGACAAAGAGGTGCACCCCGCTGAGTTCAGCGGTCTCAGACTCCTTGCTTACCGTCAGAAGGTTTGAGCAGTGATGCCCGGACCAAACAGAGACACAGCAAAGAAGTGAAGGTGGTTGGAGATTGGTTGAAAATCGCGAAAATCGAGTAATTCTGTGCAGACCCCGGTAAGAAACTTTGACTATTATAGTATTACCTGGGCGATTTGATAAAAGATTGGAGAGGAATTCCGATCAAGAGAATGGGAAATGTAAGTGAAAAACCCATCCCAGCATTCTGCCTAATAGTACGTTGGGGCGAATGCTGAACCACTGGGGGGCAGGAAATACCCAGGGGTTGGAGAAGACAACAATGAGAAGGTATTGTTATTTTGAATGGCCAAAACACCCGATAAAAGGAGCTTCGGTCTGGTGGCCAGAGGATGGGTCAGATGGAATTTACTGAATTAAACCCCCGTCACCAGGAGAGGGAGTCAGGAGGTCAGACAGAGTACGAAGAAAATCGGTACAAATTAGACCTCTAAGTGGTACCCATGGGAGGACCCCAAGGGGGAATGGGGTTTGTTAATGTCCCCTTAACTAGTACTGAAGTGAGGAATTTCAAAAAAAGAAATGAGAAGCCTCCTAGGGGATCCTTTAGGTCTGGCAGAACAGTTAGATCAGTTCCTTGGGCCAAACACTTACACATGGGAGGAATTAATGGCCATTATGGGGAATCTCTTCACATCCGAGGAGAGGCAGTTTAAGTCCTCGTGGATACCACCCTGACAGGTCAGGGGCTTGCACGGGCGAGGCAGTTTAACTCCTCGTGGATACCACCCTGAGGGGTCAGGGGTTTGCACGGGCAGAATAAAGTATTTGTGATACCACCCTGAGGGGTCAGGGGTTTGCACGGGCAGAATACGAATTTGGAGTAAGTGGGTAACAGAAACAGTGTACACAGTGATAAAATATTGTAGAATAGCAGAAAGTAGAATAGCAATAAGAATAGTGTAATGTAATATAGTGACCACGAGGACAGAGGAGGTGTAAGGACTGAGTTTCTTGACTTTGTGGTGATTAAATTGCTGCATTCTCTCTGCTGAGAGATCAAGACAAAATTAGCTTCTTTGTTTGGCGATTACTGGGAGTGGGGTGTGGTCAGATGTTGAGTGACTAGGATTTTGATTGGTTGTGATATTAGTGGGGTGTGGTTAGAATTTGAGTGACGGTGAGTCTGACTAATCACGATCTGAATCAATATCCAATCACAATGCTCAGGAACCTGACTGGTAGGGGATTAGACCATCCTACTTTAACTTAAAAGGGGAGATAAGAATTATATAAATGTTAATTTTGAAACTTGAATCTGTGTAGGAAATTGCATAATTTAATTGAAGTAAGAATGGAACGAATGTGAGTATAAATCGGTTTTGAATGAATGAGGAAGTTCATATATGTGATAAGTTTGTTTGTTGTAGGCCACATGCTGTAAGGGCAGGAGTGTGTGTTCCTTTAAGAAATTGTAAGCAATGGGGGAGGTTATGAACAGCTGTAAGGTAACAGACAACGCTTTGTATCATCGCAACTTCAAAAGGGGAAAGTTGGAAAATGTAGGTTGCTTGGTTTTGCTGATGTTTCTATAGATTTATTTTCAGTAAAGTTAATTTGGAAAATTGTTACTAGTACTAAATAGTGGTGAGAATGGATTGAAATAATTGGAAATAAGTTAATTGCTGAAACATGACCAGCTTTTGTGGTTTGTTTAGATAAATATTCTGGTTGGAGAAGGGTAATGATTGTTTGCTGAGATTCTCAGAAACAGTTGTGAGGAAAGTGGCCCAAAGACGGCACTTTCAAGATAAATGTGTGACAAGGTGGAAGTGTTAATTACGAATTATATGTCACAGATAAGGTGGAAAGGTGGGAAAAGGGGAGAGGAAAGGAATTAGATGTACTTAAGCAGTTTAGAGAGGAAAGGAGAGAGAGGCAGTGAGGAGGTAACAGAAGTAGGAAACGACAGGTGTGAAAGTAATAAATCAGCAGGAGTCAGTGGAAGATTTTAAAAGAAAGGTGAATACATTTGCAAAGGAGGATAAACTATCTGAGAAGAAATTGAGTTTAGAATGAGAAAGAAGGCATATCAGAAAGGATTAAAGTGGGAAGCAGAGGGATAAATTGATGAGACTGCTTTAAAAAGATAAGAGCAGGCTAGACACAGATTATCCTTTGGGGCACCCATAAACTGAGAGGGCTAAAAAATACCTTACCTAATATTCCTGATGGGGCAGGAAATGGATTATGGCTTTGGAGGAGGAGAATGTGGGACGATTATGGCTATGGGAGATTTGAAGGCACTATTGGTGAAAGTGATAGGAACCACTAAACTGACAGAACTCCTGAAGATGGCTGGTATAAAAATGCTGTGAACAATGCAATAAACAATGGTACGCTGTTTCACACAGTCAGGCAGAGGGTATGGCAGGCCCTCAGACAAAAATCCAGCAGCCTATCTGGAGAACAAGCTGAAAAGGTGGAGACTTGAAACTGAACAAGAAATAGAAGGCAACCAGTTAATGAACACTATATTCTGAACCACTGTGGTGGATGTCATTCCTCCTAGTCAAGTCTAGATTGGAGGAGGTGGTGGGATTGTCATTTATTTCCCACCCCTGATTCAGTGATCATTTGGTCAATGAGGTTGAGAAATATCGCAAAGATAGGAAAAAGACTTGCAGACCAGCAGGAAGAGGTGCAGAGGAAAATGATGCAAATGTAACTTGAAGAGCTCAAAAAAAAAGAGCGTGAAAAAGGAAAGACAATGTTGTCAGTAACAACAGACCTGGTAAAAAAAAGTCTGAAATAAGTTATGCACCGACACACAGTGAGTCCTATGACAGAGCCAAACAGGGGCTAGAGAATTCCATGCCAATATTAAATATATTTGGGAGAGTATAGAAATAGACTCAAGAACAGTTTCTTTCCAAAATCCATTATCTCCCTGAACTCACACATGCACTGACTTCACAGCCTAACCCCCGGACCTTCATCTATCCACCTACTGTAATTTGTACTGTAACTGTAATTCTATTTATCCATTGTATTTTATAGATATGTACATAGCGTCGCAGAAACTGTGCACCTTATTCCCCCTCCCCCTTTTTGTTTTTACACTGAGTAGGAGCAGCTTTTAATCTCATTGTACGTGTATAGTGACAATAAAAAGGCATTAATTAATTCATTCATTCATTCATTCAAATTTCCTCAAATGCCCTATCAGGAGTGAAATAAATCTGGATATAAGCCCAGACAGGACTGGGGTCCCCAAGGGAGGGAGGGATCTCAAGGAGGAGGTCAAGAAAGGCTAGTAAGGAGACGGGTAATGGATAAGATGTGTTGGGGATGTGAACAGGTATGGTAATCGCAAATAATAAAAATAATTAAGATAGTGGTGAACACAGCTACGGTAAGAACATTAAGAATAGGTATTAAAGACACCTAGGCTGGGATGCAGCAGGGTTTTAAATACTAGCCCCATGTTTTTGATCAGCTGTTATTGGCAGATTTGGAAGGTGTTGATATAGTATGTGGATGATTTGTTCCACAAGTGAGAAGCAATGTGAGAGAGACATTGTAATTATCTTGGAAAAGATGGCATAGGAGGTCATTAAGTATCAAGGAAGAAGTTGTTGTTTTGTCAGCAGCAGGTAGAATATTTTGGACGAGTAATATCTAAAGAAGTAAAAGCTATAGTGCAGGATCAAATTGAAGCGATAATTGAAGTTCCCAAACCTCAGACAGTAGGACAGATGATGATGATCTTGGGAATGGCAGGATATAGTTCAGACTAGATTGGAAAGTATGTTGAAATTGTGATGCCATTAAGGAAAATAATGAAGGAAGAAGGACACACAAGTCTGAGAAATGTTTTACAGTCAGAGCCTTTGAATGAAGGGGACAAAAAGGTTTTGCTTGTGGAAGTTTCTTGTTAAAGGGATCATAATAGCAAGTATGCAGGGTTTGAAGTGATGCATCAGGATGAATTAGACTTTAAGGTAATAAAATTGGAAGCTTGCCTGCAATCTTGATTAGCTCAGTTGGCAGAAATTAAGGTTTTAAGAGCAGCATATGTACATGGAGTCTGGCACATGTTTGGAGCAGTAGGGAAACAGAAAGGCTTTGAGAAAAGCAAAGGAGACCCCATGCAAAGTTAGCAGTATCCCCCTACGAAATATTGTTTGGGTTTCCTTATTTAGGAAAGATAGAAGGAATACCCACCAGAGAGGGCAGTGATGTATTCTTAAGGAACTATTTACTGGCAGGATCTCGTTCTCTTACAGAATTAAAAGCTAAAGGATTATTGGCTCAAAGCCCACCACTCGACTTTCCAATACATGCTGTAAAGGCCGGCGACTGGGTACTGGTCAAGAATTGGAAGGAGGAGAAACTCCAGCCCCAGTGGACCGGCCCATACCTAGTATGACTGACAACCGGGATTTTTCCTGCTAAACACCGAAGAGGGGCGGCATTAGAGATGCTGGCGAAGCAGCGTGAGAGATGAGAGCAGACGTACCTGTAGACTGTGCACCACAGTGCTCTGATTGGGAAGAGTCAGAGGGGAGGTTAAGCCAGCAGAATTGTGTGTATAAAGGGGCCTTACTTTCTGGACTTTGGTGTGCCTCTAGGGGACAGCAAAGGAGAGGCACCTATTCTGCAGAATATTATCTTAATAAACACTTCTTTCCTGACTTTGTCTCAAACAGCGTTTGTGATTTTTTTAATATCTCACAATTTGGGGACTCGGTTCCGGTATTTAATTACTCCAGGCCAGCTTATGGGAGTACACGGACAAAGAGAAGGTGCACCCCGCTGAGTTCAGACATCTCACACATACAGAACTTTTTTCCTGTTTATTATATTGTTTGGAGTACAATGTTCAACATTGAGACCCGGAGCGGGGCCTTACATCGTTGGCACAGCCTTAACGGCCATGGGACTTGCCATCACCCGCTGGGGGCTTTAACATCGGGAGAGGATGGAGAGTAGGGGAGAGACAAGACTTTGCCTTCCATCACAGTGAGGAGGAGATTCACTGTGATGGATGTCTGTGTGAATTGAGTTGGTTGTGTGTCTTGTAAAATTGTTTCTTTTAGTTGTATGGCTGCAGAAACCAAAGTTCCTAACGGAAAAATAAAGTTAATTGAAATTGAAATGTTGACATATTTTGTGGTACTTCTGCAAGTAAGAATGTCACAGTACTATATGGGACATATGTCAGTAAACCACTCTTTTTGTACAATTAGGGTCCATTTGCCCTTGTCCATTCAGTGTTACATTCAGTCCATTCCAGTATGGTGGCGATGGAGGGAGGGTGAGCAAACAGACAACAGCACCAATATACAAGCGGTTTTGCTACCGTGAGTACTCACATGGCTTGGTTCGATTCACAGGTTCTGTTAGAGGGTATGAGGGCAAGATTTTGAGATCCAATACTGGGCAGCAGAAGTGTTAATTTAGTCTGGAACCAGTCGGCATAGTCCATAGCATTAAATGCTGGGAACTGGGCTTCTAACTGTTCGATGATCCTGTTGAGCATCACGTCCCTCACTGTGGTGTTTTGAATAACTTGAATATCCATCTGAAAGAAAAGAGAATTAAATTTAAAAAACATTCTGACAGCCCTCTGAAAATGATTTAACATCTTAATCAAGATGGTGATAAAACAATTTCAAAGATAATTACTTATCATTTTAAATTCTTATGATTTTAGTTTAGTTTAGTTTAGAGATAGCATGTGGAAACAGGCTCTTCAGCCCACCGAGTTCGGGCCGACCAACTATCCCCGCACACTAAAACCATCCTACACACACTAGGGACAATTTTCAATTATACCCAAGCCTATTAACCTACAAGTTTGTACATCTTCAGAAAATTGGAAACAGGAGCACTGGGGGAGCACGTACAAACTCCATACAGGCAGCACCGGCAGTCAGGATCTAAACCGGGTCTCTGGCGCTGGAAGGCAGCAACTCTACTGCTGCGCCACCATGCCGTCCCTTTATCAGAAGTATGTAGGGAAAGATTTACGTTTGGGTTGATAAGGGGTTTAGAATTACTTTTGCTATTGACTGAACTGACCATAAAATATTTTTGTCCGAGATATTGTACCAGCATCAAACTTCACATAACATTGCCAATGTGCGGATAATAGAGGGGATATGACCATGTAAACCCATGGGCATAAATAGGGAAGACAGCAGGAAAATTTCTCTCTTAATGGAGGTGAATAAGACTAGAGGCCGTAGATGTAGGGTAAGGGGTAAGAGGTTTAGAGGTGATCCGAGGGGATGTTTTATCACCCAGAGATTATGTGTTATGAAAACCTCAACTGATTCAAATCTGTCTGTAAGGAAGAAAACATGTATGGCTGATGTGACCCTTGTCCAATACCAACATATGATGCTTAACAACCCTCTCAGATGGCCAAATACGTGAAAGGCAGTTATATATGGCAGCTGGGATGGACAATAAATGCTAGAGTATCGTGGCAACATACACATTCCAGGTAAAGAATGATCAAAACATTGACTGATTTACCATTTGTGTGTTGGTGACAAAGTATTTCATGTATTCCTTCAGTCCCGTGAAGTTTCTGCTAATAACTGCATTGAGGATTTCATTTATGTCGTTAAGGTTGTTCAAAGAGCCGACAGTTAGCTGGGACAGATGTCTTGGATTGAGAATGTCCAGAACATCAAACTGTGGAAATATAAAGTTGATAAAGTTGATCATTTGGTGAAATGAACATCAGAGGGCAAGATTTCCAATCACATAAACATCACCCATCCACCTTCTCCAGAGATGCTGCCTGACCAGCTGAGTTGCTCCAGCACTTTGTGTCCTTTCGTGTAAAGCAGCATATACAGTACTTGTTTCTACATCGTTGTGCTGGCCCATCAATGAGATTGCTTCACTCAACCACCCAGGAACTTTCCCCTTTTAGCTTCACGACCATAAGACGTAGGAGCAGAATTAGGCCATTCGGCCCATCATCGCTTATCTATTTCTCCCTCTCCTGCCTTCACCACATAACATTTAACACCAATCAAGAACCAGTCAATCTCTGCATTAAAACGTCCCAATGTCTTGTGTGATGAGTGTGATGATATAAGGGAAACACTCTGACATGGAAAGATATAGAGGTGACCAGCCCCCTTTACGAGGGTTGTATTTCTAGAAAACGGGTTGAATCGCAATATTTTGTATTGCCAACTTGCGCCTGGGTCAGGCAAAGCAAGTTAAAAGAAAAACATTGATTTGATTAATTTACATAAACTCCTGGGCAAAGTTCTGTAGCACAATTAGCAGTGGTGTGGGGATTGCCTGTATATCAATTGCAAGATATTTCATGATGGAGTACAAAAAGACTAGGAGTCATGTATTGGAGTAACTCAGTGGGTCAGGCAGCATCTGCGGAGGGAATTCGGACAGCTTTTCAGATCAAGATCCTTCTTTAGACTGAATCCCAACCTGAAACGTCGTCTGTGAGTCTGAAGTAGGGTCCCGATCTGAAAGGTCATCTATCTCTTCCTCCGCAGATGTGGCCTCACCCACTGAGTTATTCCAGCACTTGGGCTATTGCTCATTCGCAATCCCTTGTATATCTATCTCAAGCCCATGCAAATGTTTCTGCTATTCCTGCCTCCAATTTTGAATTTTTTACATTATACAGTGACGGTTTAATGTCATATTATAATTTTCTGATGCAGATCCACCGAATGTCTTCAGTCTGAAGAAGGGTCTTGACCCAAAATGTCACCTATCCATGTTCTCCAGAGATGCTGCCTCACCTGCTGAGTTACTCCAGCACTTGGTGTCCTTTTGTGCATTAACCAGCATCTGCAGTTCTTTTGTTACTACATAATAATTTTTAAATTGGACTGGGAAAGAGCCAAGATTGATCAAAAATATATTCTGCAATTTAAAAAAATACAACATGTTTTACACAGCATCACAGTTTCCATAAAAAGATTCCATGACTTACTCCATTGAAATTGGAATTCAGGCTGACAAAATCCTCTATGTTGCCAAGGTCTTTGAACATTCCCCAATTTTTCATGAGCCAGTCTCTTGATCCATTTGTGTTGCTGATACATCCTGCACCTGTGATTGAAGGATAAAGGTTAGGTCTGTGGAGAAGATATAGTCCAGCAGATCATTATGCCTTACAGCGCAAGAGACCCGGGTTCTATCCTGACTACGAGTGCTGCCTGTATGGAGTTTGTGCGTTCTACCTGTGAACTGCATGGGCTTTCTCCGCTATCACAAGTATCCTCCCATACTCCAAAGACGTAGGCTATTGACTTAGAAACATTACCTCTAGTGTGTGTAGGATAGTGTTAGTGTGCGGGGATTGCAGGTTGACGCCGACTGGGTGGGTTATGCGCTCTGTATCTCTAAACTAAACTAATCAGGAACTACTGATGTTTACATAATAGCTCACAAGGCCATGGAAATTATCAACTTAATTCAAAACTGAGATGGTTAGATTTTTGGATATTATTTTATTTTATTTATTAATTTTGTTTTTTCAGGATGGTTTGAAGCATTTTAACATTTCTCTGAATTACCTGGGAAAGACTATAAAATAAGCTCTATATTTAAGCATTGTTGTCACACCTTCAGCAAAAGGATCTCATAGTTTATTTGCCAATGTGTTTTCAGCACTTCACAGCTTATCACTTTGCCTTATTTTTATTTCCTTGCAATATGCTGGAGTCAGCACAGTCAATAACTATCCACTTATCCCGCACTGATCATTTATGAAGTGCATCACAAAAAAATGACATTTATTCTTAAATATTCAAAATACCCCGGTAATATTATACCAAATAATCAAATCCTGAACAATGTTTCAAATAGCTTCCATTAATTTAAAACTCAGGATTGCAGCTATTGCTGAAAATTCTGGCATTTGGCCACATTGACAACTTTACTGATAATCAAAGTATTTACCAATATCTAAGTATTTACAGATAAGTAACAATCACAGCATAAATGTTTCTGAAAACCACCAACTTGAACATAACAAAGCCACAAACATCGCCCCTCAACATCATCATCCTCATCATCAATCCTGTGACATTGAATAATTCATATCAACACCATAATCGAGAAGTAAGATTAGAAAATTAAACCAGCTCAGGACATACCCAATGGATGATAGAGCCCCAGGGAGTGCTGTAGCATGGAGAAATCAAGGGGCACATATCTTTCTGAAAGCTTGCCCTCATTGGATGCGCCATTGGGTACATTTGGATATTAGAGGAACAAAGATATTTTATGATGGAGCAGGAATGCGTTGAGGTGCAAGATCACCAATGAACTGAATTGAATTGAATAGCGGAACATTTTCGAGGAGGAAAATGGCCTGTTTCTGTCGCGTATGCTCTCTGTAAGAGTATGTGTTTGAACACTCAGTTCAAGACCGCCTTCAATGAAAAGAAAACCTTTAATCAATGGCATTATATTTACAGATGTGCTCGAGGAGATCATAAGTTAATCTTGTGAGAAACATGGACATCTCACAACAAACATTGTAGAGTTTAGTTCAATCTAGATTAGAGATACAGCGTGGAAACAGGTCCTTCGGCCCAGTGAGTCCGCACTGACCAGCGATCCCCAACACATACTCTATCCTACACACACTGGGGACAATCGACAATTGTACCAAGCCAATTAACCTACAAACCTGTACGTCCTTTGGAGTGTGGGAGCAAACTGGAGATCCTGGGGAGAACATTCAAACTCCAGACTGCACCCGTTGTCATGATCAAACACTGGTCTCTGGTGCAGTAAGGCAGCAACTCTACCGCTGCGCCACCATGCTGCCCTTGATGTAACTTTCTTTCATGCGATAAATAGGAAGAATCATCACTGCCTTTCTATCTTACCTGTGGTGTTGAGGTATCCAAGAATCCATATTTTTACTACTGTCTTTCTTGTTGTCTGTAGCATTTCTCCATAGGCATCGTTGAGTCCTTTTAAGCTAATATAGGAATATATTTATTATTTATTAGACAGGGTCATCTAGAGTATTCATTCATCCAATGTACAATAATTTTTAGTACAATAGTTTAGAGTTTAGTTTAGAGATACTGCGTGAAAACTGGCCCATGCCCACCAACCCGTTCACAACAGTTTCACATCTTGCACGCTCTGGGCAATTTACAGAAGCCAATTAACCTACAAATCTACACGTCTTTGGAACATGGGAGGAAACCAGAGCACCTGGAGGAACCTAAGCAGTCACAGGGAGAACGTGCAAACTCCACACAGATAGCACCTGTAGTCAGGATCGAACCTGGGTCTCTGTGAGGCAACAACTCTATAGCTGTGCCGCCCTAATTATGTTTTATAATCTGATATGGTCCACGTATATTTGTATCCAAAGCCTGAATATGGCATCCCATTGCAATTAAACCTTTCAACAATTAGCAAAATGCCATCCCGTCTGCGCTATTGCAATCTCAGTATGATATTTAAGACTGGTCGTCTTGGGACTAGTGCTGAGGTTCGTTGGTCCTACTGATTAGAGACACATCAATGTTGTAGCTGGCCCCTAAGCAGGCATTAGTTCTCAAAACTGACAATACAAATAGTTACGAAAGACACAAGATGCTGGAGCTACTCAGGCAGCATCTCTGGAGAGAAGGAATGGGTGACGTTTCGGGTTGAGACCCTTCTTCAGACTGAAACGGGAGAGGGAAATTAGATACATGGAAGGGTACAAAGAGCATGTAAAGCAAGAAAAGGACAGATCAAAGCAGATGATGATCAAGGAAATGTACAGTGGTTCATTTTTGGCTGAGGGGAAGGTGACAACGAGATATACAAACAGTAAAATGAATCAGGGCGACAGTGAAATTAGTAGGAGAACTGGGGTAGGGGAGGGGCAGAGAGAGAGAGGGAAAGCAAAGGTTCCTTGAAATGAGAGCAATCAATATTCATACCACTGGGTTCTTGGCTTTACAATAGTTAAATGCGAGCCGAGCTCTAATTATTATTGGTATGAGCCCGTTGCATCAGATAATGAAAGTGTATCATTCTCTTACACTGCTTGGTATCCTTGGCAAGTTATATTGTGTATCAAAAGGCAGTTCAGCACTTGTGAGGAGATGGCAGCATTGAACGGTCTGAAACGCTGCTGGAACCACTTTGTCAGGACATCAGAACTGTTAAAGTTTTCACTGGTCCTCACCACCTCCCACAGAGCGTTCACAAACGTGGTCTTCGACCTCAGAGGAATCATTGCCGTGTTCTGAGTCTGAAACAAACCATGGCATTTACTTAAATACTGTTAGCAAGATCATTAATCGCATAGAAAATAAATTCCTCATTTCAGAAACAAAATACAATGAGCTTTTAAAAAAAATTTCACCATGCAATATTAGGCAAATGCATTGAAAAGCTGAACCTCATCTGAATCTCTCTTTTGCCAATATGATAAACCGTAATTGTTAATGCTATTGTTTTATCAGAAATAGCAAAACAACTGTAAACCAGACAGTATTTGCAAAGTGGATAGGAAGGAACTGCAGATGCTGGTTTAAACTGAAGATAGACACAAAAAGCTGGAGTAACTCAGCGGGTCAGGCAGCATCTGTGGAAAAAAGGAATAGATTATGTTTCTGGTTGAGACCCTTCTTCGGTCCTTCAGAACGTCATGTATTCCTTTTCTCCAGAGATGCTGCCTGACCCGCTGAGTTACTCCAGCTTTTTGTGTCTATCTTCAGTACTTTTAAAGGATCATTATTTCAAAGGCAGTTCATTTTCAGCAGAGAACACTGAAATTCAATAAAACCCATAGCAGCCTGATACAGTTTTATTGATCTTTCCATAGAAACTGGGTTGCCTGCTGCTGAACGAAGAAAGGTCAGAAGAAGTGTGACTTTTCAGGTCAGGACCTATCAAATAACATAGAAACAGAGAAATTAGGTGCAGGAGTAGGCCATTCCGCCCTTCGAGCCTGCATCGCCATTCAATATGATCATGGCTGATCATCCAACTCAGTATCTCGTACCTGCCTTGTCTCCATACCCTCTGATAACCAGATGCTTAAGCTGGCAAAGTATCTTCTACTAATTATTTTTCATTATATTTAAGTGATAAGTTGTATCGTCACGGTAAGTTATCCAAAAAAGCGATTTTAATCCACAAACGAAAGCAATGCAAGTCTAGGAAATTCATTTGGGTTCTTCCACTGATGCATTAAGAATTGAGTTTTACTTCGGAGTCACGTGAGTGACTACGTGAAGACCCCGTCCAGCACGCATGCGCGACATTAGCGTTCATGCAGTGCACCGCGACGAACGGGAGTTCAAGGCGCTCCCGCTACAAATTGAAAAGTCGGGCCGACAGGTAAGTTTACCGTGGCCGTGTGTCTTTCTCTCTGTGGTCTTGTGTTCCAGGAAGAATGAGCAAGGCCCGAGGAAAGAAGTCTGCAGCTCGCCCCCGTTCGTCCTTCGTTGAGGAATGCTCTTTGGAGGGGGGGCAAGAGGCGGCGGTTATAACTACCGAGCCGAGCCCAGCACCGCTAGTGCTGCCTGAGCAGCGGGCTGGAGGTACCTGCAGCCGGAACCGGGCGGTAGTGTCCGACGTTTCGGATGAAGATGCCTTAACCGCTCGAGAGCACAGGCAGCCGCCTAAGCCGCATGGAACGGCTTATGGAGCAATTGCTCCAGCGAGATCTGCTGAGAGAGCAGCAGCAGCCTCGCCAAGGGAGTTCAGGCACTCCCGCAGTGCCTTTTACGGCACTGGCCATTGCTTCACCTTCTTTTGAAGGCAGCATTGGCGACCAGGTCTGGGCTGGTCAAGAAGAGGGGTCACTGGCTGAAGATTTCGGGAGTACGCAGGGTGTACAGGAACAGGAAGAGCTGCTGGGTGTGGTCAAACCGCTACGTGGCCATTCCACAAGCGGGTCGGCCATTAGAGCCGAAACTTGCAGCCAGCATTAACCACCTGTCCTCTAAACCCCTACAAGAACAAGTGGTCAATGAGGCTCTTCAACTATATACAGCCCCAGGAAATTGTACATCTTTGAATGTACCTGCTGTCAATAGCCAAATTTGGGGACTTTGGGCAGAAACATCAGAAACCTGGAGTTGAAGCTCCAGAAGATCCTTAAATTCCTGACTGCAGGAATAACATCTTATGCTCGGTCCATTGATGGTGCGGACATCCCCACAAATCAGCAAGACACATTAGCTTGCTGTGCACCACTCAATATGAGATAAATAATTTGCGAAAGGAGATTATCAAGCCTGCCCTCAACCCTAAATTTGCGGGACTCTGCAAAACACCGGGGTCAGAACCTCCTATTCTGCTCTTTGGGAAAGACCTTCCAAAAAAAGGTGAAAGACCTGGAAGAAGAATCCAAGACCTTTGGTCTCGGTGAGGGCAGGTTTGGGACCGAGCAGACCCAACAAACCCAGGCGGCAGTACCCCATGGCGTCCACCAGTCGTCGACCCACACATGGGACTGGTGAAAGCTCGGGGTCCGCACCATTCCCGTAAGCCTTTTTTAGGCCAGGGCCCAGAGCGGACCCCATGGAAAATGCGCCACCCCCCCAACAACATCGAGATCAACATCAACCCTCTACAGCCCAGCAGACGCCTCATCACCCAGCGAAGAGGCAGAAGAAGCACCAATAAACCATGGAGGTAGGTGGGTCTGGTTCCTCTCAGCATATGTGCAGTAGGGGCTCTGTGCTAACAGGGGGGAGATTGCACTTGTTTTTGGATGCATGGGAATCCATCACTAATGACAAGTATATACTCAGCAGCGTTCATGGCTACAAAATTGACTTTGTCCATAAAGATTTTCCCACCAGTTCAGCATATACCCAAAAGGGTATTCACCCTCTCAGTCAAGGAAAAAACAAGAGGGTCAAGCTGAACTGATGAGGCTACAAGCTAAAGGTGTCATTGAAAGAACAAAACATGAACCTTTGGAATTTGTGTCTAATATTTTTCACTAAAATCAAAAAAGATGGTGGACGACGCATCATCATTGACTTAACTACTTTGAACAAGTCTGTCAGGTATATACATTTCAAGATGGATACTTTTGAAACAGCCAGACTATTGGTTTCTAGAGGGTACTTTCTAGCAAGCATTGATTTAAAAGATGCCTACTACTCAGTACCCATACACAAGGACCATCGAAAATATTTAAAATTTATCTGGATGAAACAGCTATGGGCAATATAAAAGCCTTACCAAATGGGCTAACCTCTGCTCCAAGGTTGTTCACTAAAATCTTTAAAAACCTGCCTTGGCATTATTGAGGAAACAAAAGCATATAGTCATGGCGTATTTAGACGACATTTTAATAGTAGGGAAAACCTTGGAGACAGCCATTTTGGCAGTCGCAGCCACCAAACGTTTGTTTGAAACTTTGGGGTTTGTCATACATCCAGAAAAATCCAATCTTACACCGTCCACTGCCATGGACTATCTTGGATTTACGATAGATACTGTTCGCATGATTGTAACTCTGCCGAAGGGGAAAGCATCAGAATTGGCGCTATCATGCAACAAACTCATGAATAAACATCAGCCAACCATACGGGAAGTAGCTAGAGTTATTGGCAAAATGGTAGCAGCTTTCCCAGCTGTACAATTTGGGCCTTTGCACTATCAAAATTTGCAAAGAGCTAAAGTGCATGCACTAAAGCAAAACTCAGGTCACTTTGACCGAGCTATGAGTTTAACTGCTGAATCCATTCCAGAGTTACAATGGTGGGCGAGGAATGTAAGACTCAGCTCCAGTCCCATAATGATCACCAACCCAGTATTAACCATTCAAACGGATGCCAGTTGCTTTGGGCTGGGGAGCAACTAACATGCAATCCAGCACAGGGGGCAGATGGAGTAAATTTGAATCATCTTGCCTACAGACACGGGGTATCAACTATTTAGAAATGTTGGGTGCGTTTTATGGGTTAAAAGCATATTCATGTAATACGCATCATGCACATGTCCGGTTGCAACTAGATAATACCACGGTGGTGGCTTATATCAATCACATGGGTGGTGTAAAGTCGATATCGTGTGACAATTTGGCCAACCTAATCTGGCAATGGTGTGTTGAAAGGCATATTTGGTTATCAGCAACTTACCTTCCAGGTAAGCAAAATACAGTGGCAGACACCAGGTCACGTAGATTTAATGATAACATCATTTAACATCATGACATGATGTTAAATCCCAAAGTGTTTGCTGAAATTACAAAGCAATATGGCACACCAGATATCGATCTATTTGCATCCAGGCTGAATCACCAGGTACCAACGTATGTCGCTTGGGAACCAGACCCTGAGGCAGCAGCAGTTGATGCATTCTCGCTGCATTGGGGGGAAAATGTTCTTTTATGCTTTTCTCCCTTCTGCCTCATCAGTCGGGTATTACGCAAGATTCAATTGGATTCGCTTCAGGAATCTTGATAATACCTGACTGGCCTACACAGCCATGGTTCCCAGTGGCTTTCGACATGGCTGTTGAAACACCGTTGGAATTCCCCAGCAGTCGACAGTTATTAATCCACCCAGTGTCAGGCATTAGTCACCCGTGCCATGACAGAGTCAATCTCCTGGCTTGCAGATTCTAAAAAGACCTCTACTGGGCCTGGGACTGTCTGAGGGACGCCATCAACAATGATGACCGCATCTCACCGGGAGTCCACCAGGAGACAATACCTGACCAATATAAGAAAATGGGAACGGTATTGCTCCAAAACAGGAACTACCTACACTACAGCTACAGCCACCAGTGTTGTGGAGTTTCTGCTTGGATTACATCGGGAAGGACTCAGCTACAGCGCCATTAATACAGCCAGGAGTGCGTTGTCAGCTTATTTGGTTCCAGCAGCAGGACAACTGACTTTGGGGTCCCATCCACTAGTGGTCAAAATCATGAGGGGCATTTTTAACACCAATCCCCCTAGGCCTAGGTACACTCAGATCTGGGATGTCAGCATAGTACTGACGTACCTTAGGGGATGGCCCACCACCCAGGTCACTTACTCTGGAACAACTTACACTGAAATCAGTCATGCTCATGGCTCTAGTGTCAGCTCAAAGGGTACAGTCCCTCCACCTTCTGAGGTGGACAGCATGACAGAGTCATTGGACTGTATCACATTTCACATTCAGGGGTGGTCAAACAAACTAGACCAGGTAACACGCCTCCAGTTATGGAATTCCGGGCATATTCACCTGACCCACGGTTGTGTGCCAAGACCCATCTCGCCAACTACATAGACACAACATATAACTTAAGAGGGAGAGAAAAAGCCTTATGGATAAGCCACAAGAAGCCTCATGGTCAGGTGACGAGCCAAACCATTTCAAGGTGGCTCAAGCAGGTGCTTAAGTCCGCGGGAGTTCGATACTAATGTGTACAAATCTCATTCCACCAGGGCTGCATCTACGTCGGCGGCTAGGCGAATGGATGTGCCTATGGACCATATTCTGGCCAGAGCAGGATGGTCCTCGGAAAGAACTTTCCAAAGGTTTTATAATAAGCCGCTGGCGGACCCTGCTACATTTGCAGACAGAATTTTAGAGTCTGCAGATAATATTTAATTTAAGCCCGGGGGAGCTCTCTGTTTTTTGTTGTTATTAATAAACCTTTTTTGTTCACAAACAGGTTATTGTTGATTGTATAACATGCTTCCTCCCTCTAAGGTCTTCAGGCAGTGAGTGAAGCATGAGCTGGTACACGGTTCGGATTCACAGAGCTTTGAAGTCTTCACGTAGTCACTCACGTGACTCCGAAGTAAAATAGTAAGATTAAATGAGAACTTACCAGTTCGAAGTTTGATCTGTATTTTATGAGGAGTTACGATGAGGGATTACGTGCCCTCCGCTCCCACCCTCTATTATACAGATCAACTGGTAATTAAGTTCTTATTTTTTCTTTACTATATTTATTTCAATTGTTGTGTTTTCTGTGAATCCACACCGCTGCTTTGAAGAAATGTCGCGCATGCGTGCTGGACGGGGTCTTCACGTAATCCCTCATCGTAACTCCTCATAAAATACAGATCAAACTTCGAACTGGTAAGTTCTCATTTAATCTTACTATTTGAGTTCAGTTGAGTTTAGTTTATTGTCTTGTGAAGCGAGGTATAGTGAAAGGATTTTGTTGCATGTTATCCAGTTAGTGGAAAGACAATGTGTAAGAAGGAACTGCAGATGCAGGTTTACACCGAAGTTAGACATAAAAAATGCTTGAGTAACTATGCGGGACAGGCAGCATCTCTGGAGAGAAGGAAAGGGTGACTTTTCGGGTAGAGACCCTTCTTCAGACTGAGAGAAGGGTCTCAACCTGAAACGTCACCCATTCCTTTCCTTCAGAGATGCTGCCAGTCCCGCTGAGTTACTCCAGCTTTTGGTGTCTATCTTTAGCAGAAAGACAATCGAGCCATCCACAGTGTACAAAACATGATAGACGGAGTAACGTGAATAACATTTAGTGCAAGATAAAGAATAATTCATGTTGTTAGTATTATTCAGCATTCATTCATTCATTTAATATATCACAAAACTTAGGTTAATTAGTCTTCTGTATCATGATTCCTTGTAGGATTTTCAATGCAAAAAGGGTCGCCGTCTTTGAATACAGTAGGCACACTGAAAGTAATACTGCATGCTCAATAAAGATATTTCCATCCTTATGAATTTTTTTACCTTGTTGTTAAATTCATCCAGTGCCTCGTTAAGGATGGTTTTGTCAAGCTTCTGAACAAATAGGCCCAGTGCAGTTTCATCTTGCCTGGAAAGAGCCCTCGTTGAGGTGTAGCAATTGAATAAAGTCGTCAGATGGTCACTGTTTAGATTTCCCATAAGTTTATTACTCTGCATAGGAAAGCAATTTGGAAACATGTTTAGTTTAATTTAGTTTATTCTCACGTGCCCCGAGGTACAGTGAATTTTGTTGCGCGCTATCCAGTCAGCGGAACGACTATAGATGATTTCCTCCAAACACAAGGCGTAGCTATGGGGACACGCATGGGCCCCAGCTACGCTTGCCTCTTTGTTGGGTACGTCGAACAATCCTTGTTCTCGGCGTACCAGGGCCCCATCCCCGACCTCTACCTCCGTTACATCGACGACTGCTTTGGTGTCACCTCCTGCACCCACACACAACTGACTGACTTCATTCATTTCACCACCAACTTCCATCCGGCACTCAAATACACTTGGACCATTTCCGACACTTCCCTACCATTCCTTGACCTCACCATCTCTATTGCAGGTGATACGCTCCTGACCGACATCCACTACAAACCTACTGACTCCCACAGCTACCTGGACTACTCTTCCTCCCACCCTGCTTCCTGTAAGGACTCCATCCCCTATTCCCAATTCCTCCGTCTACGCCGCATCTGCTCCCAGGATGAGGTGTTCCACACCAGGTCATCACAAATGGCCTCATTCTTCAGAGAACGGGGATTCCCCTCCCCCACTATTGATGAGGCTCGCACCAGGGTCTCCTCCATACCCCGCAACACTGCCCTCGCTCCCCATTCCCCCACTCGCAAACAGGGCAGAGTCCCCCTGGTCCTCACCTTTCACCCCACCAGCCGGCAAATACAACATATAGTCCTCCGCCAGTTTCGCCACCTCCAACGTGACCCCTCCACCCGCCACATCTTCCCATCTCCCCCCCTGTCTGCCTTCCGCAAAGACCGCTCCCTCCGCAACCCCCTTGTCCATTCTTCCCTCCCCTCCCACTCTACCCCTTCCCCGGGCACTTTCCCTTGCAACCGCAAGAAATGCAACACTTGTCCCTTCACCTCCCCCCTCCACTCCTTTCAGGGACCCAAGCAGTCCTTCCAGGTCCGACAGAGGTTCACCTGCACCTCCTCCAACCTCATCTACTGCATCCGCTGCTCCAGATGCCAGATGATCTATATCGGTGAGACCAAGCGGAGGCTTGGCGATCGCTTCGCCGAACACCTCCGCTCGGTCCGCAATAACCAACCCGACCTCCCGGTGGCTCAGCACTTCAACTCCCCCTCCCATTCACATCCGACCTCTCGGTCCTGGGCCTCCTCCACGGCCAGAGTGAGCAACACCGCAAGCTGGAGGAACAGCACCTCATATTCCGCTTGGGGAGTCTGCATCCTTTGGGCTTGAATATTGAATTTTCTCAATTCTGTTAACCCCTTGCTGTCTCCTCCCCTTCCCACCTCTCCCTCAGCCCTGGGGCCCTGGCATTCCCTCTATCTCTATCTCTCCCCCACCCTAGTCGCACCAGCTTCTCATTTTCACACCACAAACAGCTTACAATGGCTTGTTCCCTTTATCACCGATACTTTTTTGCATATCTTTCACTCATTGTTCCTTATCTCTCCACATCACCGTCTATATCTCTCGTTTCCCTGATCCCTGACCAGTCTGAAGAAGGGTCTCGGCCCGAAACGTCGCCTATCTCCTTCGCTCCTTAGATGCTGCTGCACCCGCTGAGTTTCTCCAGCTTTTTGTGTACCCTCGACTATAGATGATTACGTGGATCATTTGCCTGATAATAGCTGGATAGAAACCATCCCTGTATCTGGAGGTGCGTTTTTGAACTTTTGTACCTCTTGCCTGATGGGAGAGGGGAGAAGAGGGAGTAACCGGCCTGAGACTGGTCCCTGATTATGCTCGTGACCTTGCCAAGGCAGCAGGAAGTGTAGTTGGAGTCAATGGAAGGGAAGTTGGTTGGTGTGATGGTCTGGGCTGTGTCCACAACTCTCTGCAATTTCTTGTGGTCTTGGATGGAGCTGTTCCCAAACCATGTTGTGATGCATCCCAATAAAAATGGACCCGAAGACTCTGCTACCATGCCTGTCCTGCATACTCTGCCACGTTATGTGCGGCAAGTATAACTTTCGAGAGTGATTTTTATTGTAGACCTATTTTGTATATTTTGGCTTGCTTGTTTTCTTGTGTGTACTTAACACTGCCTTACTGAGGAGAGGAAATGTCTTCAACAGGAGGATATGAAATTGGATTGCAATAAAGTCTTCATATTTGTGAAGGTTTTTACTGCACATTATATCTCCTGAACATTTGGAGGGCGGCAGAGTGGAGCAGCGGTAGAGTTGCTGCTTTACAGCGCCGGTGTCCCGGGTTCGATCCCTACTACGGGTGCTGTCTGTACTGAATTTGTACGTTCTCCCAGTGACCACATGGAATTTCTCTGAGATATTCAGTTTCCTCCCACACTCCAAAGACATACAGGTTTATAGGTTAATTGGCTTGGTATAAATGTAAAATTGTCCCTAGTATGTGTAGGATAGTGTTAATGTGTGAGAATCGCAGATCGGTGTGGACTCAGAGGGCCGAAGGGCCTGTTTCCACGCTGTATCTCGAAACTACACTAAATTATTTCAGGAACACCTACCATCACCCTTTGCATGAAGAAGTAACAATATCTGAGCAGACGGAGGGAGGCTTTCACAAGACATTTATTCTCATGTAAAATTCTAGATAATAGAGCTTACCTGAGCACAGGCGTAGTCTGTAATGTTGAAACTGCAGAGCTGTGTCTCATTAACAGACATCAAGAAATCATCCACAGCAGAGCTGTCAGAGATTGAAGGAAGGTAGATGGGAAGGAAATGTTTATTAGGAGAGAAGTTGTATGGATGCAATTTAAACAAAATACAAATCAACACAGTAAAAAAAACACACAGATGCTGGAGTAACTGAGCAGGTCATGCAACTTTTCTGAAGGTCATGGATAAGTGATGTTTCAGGTTGGGACCTTTCTTCAGACTGATTGTGGTGGTGGTGGAGAGGGAAGAGAAAGCTGGGAGAGAGAAGGGGCTGGACAAAACATGGCAAGTGATAGGTGGATACAGGTAAGGAGGGGGTTGTTGGACGGATGTTTGGACAAAGGCCAGAGATGAAAAGATAGAAGCTGTGACCAGGTAAACACAGTCTTAGGTTTATTTCTTTACATCTTTAATCACCGCATTGAGAGACTTTGGTTGAAGATAATGTAGCTGTGTTGTGGTAGGGAGGTTCGTAGACCAGCAAAGACCTAGGTTTGGATCTTAGTTTACATCAAGCCATTTCAGGGCAAGTTGATTATAGGGGGGATATGTTGGCCCACAGCTAAGCAAGGAGAAAATAATAATAATCACTGAACATCCGCCTGCTGATTAAACTTCATTGGTTCCATACAAGACTCATGTATAAAATCATGAGAGGAATAGAATAGGAGTAAACACACAGAATCTCTTGCCCAGGGTAGGCAAATCAAGAACCCGATGGCAGGTTTAAGATGAAGGGGGAAAGATTTAATAGGAACCTGAGGGGTAACCTTTTCACACAAAGGGTGGTGGGTTGTATAGAACGAGCTGCCGGAGGAGGAAGTTGAGGCAAGTACTATCGCAATGTTTTAGAAACATTTAGACAGGTATATGAATAGGACAGGTTTAGAGGGATATGGGCCAAATTAAGGCAAGGGGGACTAATGTAGATGGGACATGATGGCCAGTGTGGGCAAGTTGGGCCGAAGGGCCTTTTCCCCCACTGTTTGACTCTGTGACTGTATGACTTGGATAGAATTATGCAGGCAGGATTGTCCAGGGTGGCAATTCCCTACACAGATGTCTGTTCTCCCGTCATGGAGTCATTGAGCCATACAGCAGGAAACTGGCCGTTTGGCCCAACTCATCCATTCCTTTACGGGACCCCATCTAAGCTAGTCCTATTTGCCAATATCATTTGTCATTCTATGCTTGTACTAAAATTGCTCGCATTTGGTTCAAAATATTAAAAATGCATACAGACTTACGGTAATTTAATGGTACAACAAAACAAGTCAACATTGTTGGGATAGTGGGAAAATAAAATCAGAGAAGCAATGTCGAAGATTTCTAGCCAAGGATAGGATTTGACCATACATTTAATTTTGGAAGCCACAGAAACACAGGAATTGTTCAATAATTTCAACAAATCAATAAAACATTGATTGACCTCAAATGCTTACCTGTTTATTGTTGCACAGAAAGTGGTTTCTATTTGATGAAGAAGAAAGGATATTAATAAAAAACTAACTGTTGAAAAAACTGTCCATTAAATGTTACAACATTTAAAAACAAAAACTTACCATTGTATATATTGCTTTCACACTAATAAAGAAAAAACAAAACAAGTTTAACAATTTTAGTTTTCTTGCGCTAACTATTTCTTGAATAGAGATTGGGAAACATGTTCAGCATTTAATTCCCAACAATATGAAATATGAAGAAACACATCTACAATCTCTTCAGTCCATTTGCATGACAGCAGTACAAATTTGCTAAGTAAGGAAATATTAAAAGGACATTCTTTTAATTAATTCTTATAATAAAGTCATGACAAAGGAAGAAACACCATTTCCAACTTACCATAAAGTTAAGATCTGAAAAAAAAAAAAAAATTAATGGAATATACTTTAAATGCTGATATGCCAAGCAGCAATTTTACTTTTTTACACAAATACGTATATATATATGAACCAAACCCATTTTGTCTTTATACAACTTGTGATGTAGCAGGTCAAATGCATTGTCTTCTTGGGAGTTATAAAATATTCTGGTCAGCCTTTCAAATTCTCTTAAATTACTGTTTTAGCGTAAGAAATATTTTAACATCAAATATGCACCATCGTTGGAATATAGAACAGGCCCTTCAGGCCAGCAACAGGCCCTTCAACTCACAATGTCCATGCCAAACATGCCAAACTAAACTAATCTCCTCTGACTGTACTTGACCATATCCTTCCATTCATAGAAACATAGAAAATAGGTGCAGGAGTAGGCAATACGGCCCTTCGAGCCTGCACCGCCATTCAATATGATCACGGCTGATCATGGCTGTATAACCTCTGGCAGCTCGTTCCATATACCCACCACCCTGTGTGTGATAACATTGCCTCTCAGGTTCATAGTAAATCTTGCTCCTCTCACCATAAAGCATGTGATAATGGAACCAAAACATACAGAAATGTTAACTCTATTTTCATTTTTTTTAACTTTATTTTGAATTATGCCAGTAGCGGTGATTTTTCTCGACAAGCTTCTCCGCATTAGTTAGCGTACGTACCTGGTTTAGGATCTGGTATTCCTCCCTTCAATCCAAGCCTATTTACTTCAGACTCGAAGTGTGAGTTCACCCAAGCTAACACCACCGTTTCGTTAGCTCCAGTTTGAAGGCTAGGAATGTTAATCCCAAGCAAGCCTTGCAACTGATTAACAGTAAGTTTCTGAAAAAAGAAAAGAAAATGTATTTGAAAAATTAGCTCTTTCACATTTCAGTTCAGAGACAGACTCTTTACATACCTTAGCTGGAGAACAATGGATTTAGTTTAGTTTAGTTTAGAGATACACCGTGGAAACAGTCCGCCGAGTTCACGCTGATCAGTGATCCCCGCACATTAACTCTAACCTACGGACACTGAGGACAATGTTTACATTTATACCAAGCCAATTGACCTACAAATCTGCATGTCTTTGGAGTGTGGGAGTAAACAGAAGATTTTGGAGAAAACCCTAGCAGTCACAGGGAGAACGTACAAACTCCGTATAGACAGCACCCATAGTCAGGATTGAACCTGGGTCTCTGGTGCTGTAAGCACTGTGAGGCTGCAGTTCTACCGCTGCCCCACCGTAATGCACTTGTTTCATAATCTACGTGTTATAGAGTTACCATGCGTAGGAAGGAACTGCAGAAGCTGGTGTACATCTAAGATAGACACAAAATGCAGGAGTAACTTAGTGGGTCAGGCAGCATCTCTGGAGGAAAAGGACAGGTGACGTTTTAGGTCGGGACCCTTCTTCAGACATGGAGTTATCATTATCGATATGCTTTTTCTGATATATTTAATTAATTTCAAGGGAATGAATTTCCAGGTAGGATTCAAGTTCATGTCTAAAAAAAATCGATGGTCCAGATTTTTAGATATTCCATAATCTAGTCAGTTTCCGACTTTAAAAACAAACTGGACTTGCAGGGTACAGGATGGTGTAAAACATGCCGACTCTTGTGCCCTGACTCAGTGTGGCCTACTATCTTAGACTCTTTTACTGAGTAGGATTAGTAGGATTGTTACTGAACTGTGTGCAAAAAAAGAATTTCACTTTACTTGGGTACATGTTCAATGATATTTTATTGTCACACGTACCCAGGTACAGTGAAAGGCTTTGTTTTGCATACAACCCTGAAAAAAATCATACATCAGACCTCACCTAGGCAGTACACATGTGTCTCCACTTTTGGGCGGCCGAGAAAGTTACAAAAGTTTGCCGAACAGTCCTGTCTACTGCCTGCCATCCATGGCAGCATGCCTTCCCTACCCCTCCCTCTCCCCCTCCCGTCTGGTCTCCCTTAGTTACGTGGTCATAAAGTACTGTTGATTCATTCAACAGTCCTATCACAATATAGGCAAGTGTTCAAGCAGAAAGCGGGACTCCATCACACACATCAAACTATAACGGTACTGCAACTTCTTCTTTTAAGGCAGAGATAGACAAAGTCTTGATTTGAAAGGTATTAAATGGGGAGAAGGGAGGAGAATGGGATTCGGAGGCAGAGATCAGTCATGATTGAATGGCGATGGCCGGAATGGCCTTCTTCTACTAAAACTTGTGAACTTGCAACATATACGTACCATCACCTCTTCAGGGTTCAGATTTACAAATGTTGCAAAGTCCATGTTGACATTATTATTCGCAAGTTCACTTAGATCACTTGCACTGGTACCACCTAATGAAAATGATAAAAGAATAATGAATTATGGAATAATTGCTATGAAATGACTGCTCACTGCACGGACATAAATTAATTCACCAATCTCCTCGTCACGTTGCAAATACCCAAGACAAAATTTGACAATCACCCAAGATTAATTAATATTTCCAACATGTATTTTTCAACAAAGATATTTTACAAATATGGTCAACCTTGAAAATTCAGGTAGCATACCAAGGAATGACTTTATTAGATTGAAGTAGGCATTGGTATTGTTTGCCTGAGATCCTAATTCATTCAGTAATAGTTTGTAAAGCAGGTTCTTCTTTGACTGAGTGCATGTAGAGATATCCAGTGTACCAGCATTCCTGTGGGATAATGGAGAATATTGTTTCTAACAATGTCTTTCTTCCCTCAACAGTCACATTTACACAATTATAGAATCATCGAGTCATACAGCTTTTAACACATCTTAAAAAACTATCCATTCCCTCCACAGATGCTGCCTGACCCGCTAGGCAGCTCCAGGACTTTGTGTTTTGCTCAAAATTCCAGCTTTTGCAATTCCTTGCTTCTCCGTCTTTGCTTAAAATTCCATTATCTTCATTTCCATGTGTCTGCCTTTATCCAACGGTTGATCTTTGGATTAGTGGCAGATTGGGGTAGGTCGTGGAGATATCTGATAATAACTTCACAATCTTTGGAGTTGGGGAGGTATTATCCATCCATATCTCCACAACTTGCCCCAATCTGCCACTAACCCAAAAAATCATCTGTTGGGTAAAGGCTGCCACAATAAAATGGTGAATAGAGCCCTTTACATCTTCCGCTGGACACAACTGTGATTATTCTTAATAACCCATTCCTTCTCTCCAGAGATGAGTTACTCCAGCATTTTGTTGTTGCTTTGGTTTAAACCAGCATCTGCAGTTCCTTTATGCACAGTGATTAAATACTGTTTGACCCACAGTGGACATCCCGTCACTGCTTCAACATACTCCCTCAGAAGGATTGAGCACAAGTGATCTTCACAGGATCAGGTGAGTACTACTTCCTTCGCCAGTTCCACCCATCATGCGTCTAATCCAAAGTCACCCTCTTTTACGACTTCATATCTAGCTCAGGTTTGTGGAAGAACTACCAGGTTTTGAGTCCCCATCAAACTGGTAACTTGTTTGTCAACGCTCATTCAAAAGAATGCTGCCTCACCCGCTGAGTTTCTCCAGTATTTTTGTCTACCCTCATTCAAAACAGGACTGTCGTGCCCATGACAGACTGTTGAGAACTCTCACATGCAGCTTCGGCAATAGGTTATCAAGATAAGTTCTCAGAACAAGTGTTTAAGGTGAATTGCTGACTTCTGGAAACTTGCCACAGAAAAACTATAACAGGGAGTAATGACGACGATTCCAAAACTCAAATATTTTCTGATCCCATTTGAATTTGCAATGGTAGGACATCTAACTTCTCAGGTTTAACACAGCTCGCCTGCATTGGAAATGCCAAATTAAATCGTTTTCAGTAAGTAGAATACTTTTTCACACGGTTTACCAGCCGGGAACATTTGTACCATTTGCCTTTTCACCGTTGCCATTTAATCGCGAGAAATCATAGAGACAGTTCTGTATATGATCATTGGACAGAAGTAAACAAATAGTAATAGAAAAAAGACACCACTTGCGTCAGTTCTGTAATGGTCATTAGTTGGCTCTCGTTCAGGGTGCACAGGTTTGGTCCACCAATAGCTTTCAATGAAATTGCGTTTAGAGTTCCACCATTCTGGAGATATTTTGTAATGATGGCTTCAACCTGAAAAAGAGTTCATACATTCTTCAATTAAATTTAGCAAATGCAAATAATGTAATCCTCCTGCTTTCATATGTTCATAGGTTCTAGGAGCAGAAATAGCCCATTCGGCCCATCAAGTCTACTCCACTATTTAATCATGGCTGATCTCTTTCCCTTTCAACCCCAGTCTCCAGCCTTCTCCGCATAACCTCTGACACCCGTACTAATCAAGAATCTGTCAATCTCGGCATTAAAAATACCCATTGACTTGGCCTCCACAACCGTCAGTGGTAATACATTCCACAGATTCACCACCCTCTGATAAAATTAATTCCTCCTCATCTCCTTTCTAAAGGTATGTCCCTTTATTTTGAGGTTATGGCCTCTGGTCCTAGACTCTCCCGCGAGTGGAAACAATTCTCCACATCCTCTAACTTTTCAGTACGTTTCAATGAGGTCCCTCCTCATCCTTCTAAACTCCAGCGAGTACAGGCCCAGTATCATTTTCTCCCAGTTATCTGTCTTGCCTTCTCCTTAAAAAAAAATCCCTCTGGCACTTTGTAGAAACTTCTACTTCAACGCCACTCTTCCGGTTGGTATGCATGTTATAAGCACTCAGATTTATATGTTCGGATAATGCATCCATAATGAAAAAAAATGATAACATTAGGTTGTAGGGATTTAAAACTCTTCAAAGATCTCAAAATGGTTGGACTCCAAATTAACTTTAGGACTATCCCTGCATGTTTTTAAATACATTATTCATGCTTTTAATACCAGTGTGTTTTCCAGTTCTTGGGCCATTAATGCAGCAAGTGTTTCAACTTGGGTGATATTCCAGCTGCTTATGTCGGACACATTGAACACAGTGGAGATGTTTCCCAGCAGCTGAATCTGGTTTTCTGGTATACCGTTGGGGTAAATCTGTTTCAGAAAATCAAAATCAGTAACATTCAGTCACTCAATCCATATCACTTTGTTACACTTGAGACTAGTGCCTTCATGCCAAAAGGCATGTTATAGATTGGTCATCCCAATGGTGAACTTTGCCTTTCAATTAGCAATACAACTTGAAGGATACAACATTTCTATGGACCTGAAAAAAAGTAAACCTTTCCATTTCAGTCAACATGGAAACAGGCCATTCGGCCCAGCGAGTCCACTCCGACCATCGATCACCTATTCACACATTAGTTTTATGTTATCCCATTTTCTCAAGTGCTTTTGATGTACTTCAAAAAAAAATGAAAACGCCTCCTGCTGATTAATTATCAGCATATGTATTAATGCTGTAAAACTTGATTAAAAACCCACCTTTGTTCAGATTATCAATGAAAACTGTATATTTTGTTTAGTTTAGAAATACAACATGGAAACAGGCTCTTTGGCCCGCCAGATCCATGACGACCATTGATTATCTGTTCATACTAGTTCTATGAAGTCCCACTCCCTACACACTGGGGACAACTTACCAGGATTTAAAAAATCAAATATCGGAGGGTATAACTTTAAGGCAAGAAGGGCAAAGTTTGAAGGAGATGGGGCCAATTAAACTCCAAACTTGCATGTCTTCGGGATGTGGGAGCACCTGGAGGAAACCCACGCAGTCACAGGAAGAACACGCAAACTCCACACCCTTCAGTACCCGAGGTCAAGATCGAACACAGGTCTCTGGCGCTGTGAGGCAGCAGCTCTACCAGCTGTGCCACCATGCCGCCCATATTGTTTCTATAAAATGTTGCAAGCCAGAAATAGTACGACCTGAAAGCTTAAGAGAAAACACAAAAATATCATATGTAATTAGAGAACTCCACAGTGACAGAGCTGGTAGTGTTGCAGCTTCACATCGCCAGAGACCCTGATCCTGACCTCCAGTGCGCTCTGTGTAGAGTTTGCAAGTTCTCCCTGTGCCTCCGGGTGCTCCGCTTTCCTTCCACATCCCATGAAGGGCAGGTTTGTCGATTAATTGGCTTCTGTAAAAAATTGCTCTTGATGTGCAGGGAGTGGATGAGAAAATGGAATAAGACATATCTAGTGTGAACGAGTGATGGATTCCGTGGGCCGAACAGTCTGTTTCCATGCTGTATCTCTCAACTAAACTCTAGAGTACAAACCATGAAAACAACTGAATTTATATTGTCCCTCCATCGTAGAGCAGTTCCCCATTGGGATGAATATCAGTTTGGTACTACAGTAAAAACAACACCAAACTACATTAAAATGCACGCATTCTAACATTTTAGTTAATTTCTAACCAATTATAACCATATAACCATATAACAATTACAGCACGGAGACAGGCCCTCTCGGCCCTTCCAGTCCGTGCCGACCATTTGTTTTCCCCTAGTCCCATCTACCTGCACTCAGACCATACCCCTCCATTCCCTTCACGTCCATATACCTATCCACTTTACTTTTAAATGTTAAAATCGATCCTGCCTCCACCACCTCTGCTGGAAGCTCATTCCACACAGCCACCACCCTCTGAGTAAAGAAGTTCCCCCTCACGTTACCCCTAAACTTCTGTCCCTTAATTCTCATGTCATGCCCTCTTGTTTGAATCTTCCCTACCCTCAATGGGAAAAGCTTATCCACGTCAACTCTGTCTATCCCTTTCATCATTTTAAAGACCTCAATCAAGTCCCCCCTTAACCTTCTGCGCTCCAAAGAATAAAGACCTAACTTGTTCAACCTTTCTCTGTAACATAGTTGCTGGAACCCTGGCAACATTCTAGTAAATCTCCTCTGTACTCTCTCTATTTTGTTGACATCCTTCCTATAACTAGGCGACCAAAATTGTACACCATACTCCAGAATTGGTCTTACCAATGCCTTGTACAATTTTAACATTACTTCCCTACTCCTATATATTCAATGCTCTATTTCTAACACATCAGATTTTAAAGATTATTTTTAATTGTTGGTGTTAGTTCTGAATCGATCAAAGGATGGCATGGTGGGCACAGCGGTAGAGCGGTAGTTCAGGATTGATCCAGGTTCGATCCTGACTGCGGGTGCGGTCTGTACAGAGTTTGTATGTTCTCCCTGTGACTTGCGTGGATTTTCTCCGGGATCTCCAGTTTTCTCCCACACTCCAAAGATACTGGTTTGTAAGTTAATTGGCTTGGTAAAAGTATAAATGATCCCTGGTGTGTGTAAGATAGCGTCCGGGGATCGCTGGTCGTCACGGACTGGGTGGGCCGAAGGGCCTGTTTCCACGCTGTATCTCTAAACTAAACTAAAATAAACAGATAACCATCCTGATATTACAAGATCATTTTAAAATGGTAAAACAATGACAGGGCGGTGCTCTGTAGATTATAGACAATCAGATTGCCTACCTGGCTGAGTTTATTTTTCAGAACTTCAAGATGATCAGTGTCAAAATCCAGAGTTCCCAGTAACTTCACGTTATCCATTAACAGTTCATTACTCAAACAGGCTTCCAGCTGGGCAGCATCATAATTCACTGGGGTCAACTCATCTATGCCACCGACATTCAACTCTCCAGCAGTACAGTCTGAAGGACAAGTGTTGTGTGAACAATACACTCAAACTATGTAAAACAGTTGTTCTAAAACCCCAAATGGTTGATACATGCATCTCTGAGGTCCAGTTATTAGTTGTGTAAGAAGGAACTTCAGATGCTGGTTTACACTGAAGATAGACACTAAATGCTGGAGTAACTTAGCGGGTGAGGCAGAATCTTTGGAGCAAAGGGATGGCTGACGTTTCAAGTCAAGACCCTTCTTCAGACTGTGAGTCAGGGGAAAGGGAAAACATGTGATATAGGCGGTGATCTAGAGAGACATAGAACAAATTGCCATAGAGGGGGTACAGAGAAGACTCACCAGACTGATTCCTGGGATGCCAGGACTGTCATATGAGGAAAGACTGGATAGACTTGGCTTGTACTCGCTAGAATTTAGAAGATTGAGGGGGGAATCTTATAGAAACTTACAAAATTCTTAAGGGGTTGGACAGGCTAGATGCAGGAAGATTGTTCCCGATGTTGGGGAAGTCCAGAACAAGGGGTTTCAGTCTAAGGATTAGGGGGAATTCCTTTAGGACCCAGATGAGGAAAACAATTTTTCACACAGAGAGTGGTGAGTCTCTGGAATTCTCTGCCAAAGAAGGTAGTTGAGGCCAGTTCATTGGCTATATTTAAGAAGGAGTTAGATGTGGCCCTTGTGGCTAAAGGGATCAGGGGGTATGGAGAGAAGGCAGGTACAGGATACTGAGTTGGATGATCAGCCATGATCATATTGAATGGCGGTGCAGGCTCGAAGGGCCAAATGGCCTACTCCTGCACCTATTGTCTATGTTTCTATGTTTCTAAATGAATGAAAGTTATGCAAAAAGTATTGATGACTAAGGAAAGGTGGAGCCCACAATGGGTCCATTGTTGGTTGTGGGCTAGGTGATAACGAGTTATGCAGACAGTTAAAAGATGATTTAAGGGTTATTAACATTGCCATTTGCGATGATTATTGCGAAGTAGCATTAACATTGCTGACCCGCTGAGTTACTCCAGCACTTTGTGTCTTGCTTAAGATTCCAGTATTTGTGGTTCCTTGTCCCTCCAGTGGTGCTTCAGATTGACTCACTTGAATGTTAATAATGACTTACCTGTTGCTCGCTTGGATCTTCTGTTTTTTCTGAGCTGGCCCAGAAACCTAACGATCTCTTTTGCTTTTTTAACCTTTTTTACTTTCCTGATGAACCTTGGGAGGGCTGCTCTGAAAGCAAACTGCAAGGTACAAAATAGAAGTATAGTTAGCAAACGATTAATTATAAACCTTTGGACTATCTTTGATCGGACTCTACTGAACTTTATCTTGTACTAAACGTTATTCCCTCTATCATGTATCTGTACTCTGCGGATGGCTCAATTGTAATCATGTATCGTCTTTCCACTTTAGAGATAGAGTCCAGAAACAGGTCCTTCGGCCCACTGAGTCCGTGCCGACCAGTGATCCCACGCATGAGCGCTATCCTGCACACGAGGGACAATTCAGCTGTGGACTGGGAATGCTTCCCGGATTGCCGTGTAGAAGCCCTGGTTGGGGCCCGGCCGGGGCCTCACGGGTAGATGCCCGTGGCTGGGACCTGGGTGGGCACCACGGAGGCGTGAAGTGGGATGTCGACAGCAGTGAGGCCTCGGCGGCGGCAATGCCTCGCGTGTCGACCGCAGTCGACGGTCGATTAGAGCATGGAGGACCACCGTGAGGGAGGGAGGGGGAGAACAATTGAGGACCCAATGTGGGGGAACAGCCGTGAGGGAGGAGGGGGGGGAACAATGGACAATGGGGGGAGGAATGACGACCCACAAAGGACAAATGGGGACCCAGCATAGGGGAACTGTTGGGAGGAGGGGAGGGGGTAACAAAAGGAGGAGCCAGCATGCTTTGTAATTTTGCCAGCGCCGTAGGTTGCCGCTATTTGTATACATTGTGTATGCAAGCAAATAATCTCGCTGTGCCTAGTCACACGTGACAATAAAGTATTCTTATTCCTATTCCAAATCATTCTTCCATTCAACCTTTAATATTCATGAAAGTTCACAGTGACTGAGAGCAGTAGAATGATTAAAAGCAGTAGGCTGCAGAGTGCAGAGAATATTTATGAGGTGGTTGCCGATACTCGTGCCGGAGCTACAGGGAAAGAGGCCATTCAGTCGTTAAATACATACTAGCTAAATATGAAAGCAACCCAAGTCATCCAATCCCCAAACCCCGCAGAATCTTTCCTTCTAGATACTTAGCCACTTAGTCATGGAGTGACAGGTCCTTCGGCTCAACTTGCCCACACCAGCCACACTCGTCCCACCTGCCAGCATTTGGTCTATATCCCTCCAAACCTGTCCTATCCATGTACCTGTCCTTCTCTTAAATGGTGGGATAATCCCTGCTTCAACTACCTTCTCTGACGGCTTGTTCCATACATCCACCGACCTTTGTGTGAAAAAGTGACCCCTCAGATTCCTATTAAATCGTTTCCCCTTCACCTTAAACCTATATCCTCTGGTGCTCAATTCCCCTACTCTGGGCAAGAGACTCTGTGCATCTGCCTGATCTATTCCTCTCATGATCTTATACAGCTCTATAAGATCACCCCACATCCTGCTGCACTCTGAGGAATAGAGGACCAGCCTACTAAACCTCTGCCTAGAGATCAGACCCTGTAGTCCGGGCAATATCCTCGTAAACCTTCTCCTATAGTACGGTGCTGAGAACTGAACACAATACTCTAGATGCGTCCTCATACAACTGTAACATGACCTCCCAACTTCTATACTCAAAATGTGTAAGAAAGAACGGCAGACGCTGGTTAAAATCAAAGGTAGACACAAAATGCTAGAGTAACTCAGCGGGTGAGGCAGCATCTCAGGAGAGAAAGAATGGGCCACCAGGAGGGTCTTAAAGCTCTCAGTTTCTTCCTCGACTGCAGAACCAGCCAATTTCCGTCTACCAATAATATCCTCCGCCTAGCAAGGCTGCTCCTTAAACTCAACAACTTCTCCTTCTACTCCTCCCACTTCCTCCAGATCGAAGGCGTAGCTATCGGCACATCACAGGAAACAGACTATTGACCAACATCTACTACAAACCTACTGACTCACATAGCTATCTAGACTACACTTCTTCCCACCCTGCTTCCTGTAAAGACTCTATCCCCTACTCCCAAATCCTCTGTCTACGCTGCATCTGCGCCCAGGATGAGGTTTTCCATACCAGGGCATCGGAGATGTCCTCATTCTTTCGGAAACAGGGGCTCCTCTCTTCGATTGTCCCTTCCCACCCAAACCACCCCCTCCACAGGTACCTTCTTTCCCTGCAAGTGCAGAAGATGCAACACGTGTCCCTTTACCTCCCCCCTCGGCTCCATCCAAGGACCACCACAGTCTTTTCAGGTGAGGCAGAGGTTCACTTGCACCTCCTCCGACCTCATCTACTGTATCCGCTGTTCCAGGTGTCAGCTTCTCTACATCGGTGAGGCCAAGCTCGGCAAGTGTTTCACTAAACACTTCCGCTCAGTCCGTCTTAATCTACCTGATCTTTCGGTGGCTCAGCACTTCAATTCCTCCTCCCATTCCCAATCTGGCCTTTCTGTCCTGGGCCTCCTCCATTGTCAGAGTGAGGCTCAGCGCAAATTGGAGGAACAGCATTTCATATTTCACCTGGGTAGTTTACACCACAGTGGTGTGCACATTGACTTTGCTAACTTCAGATAGCCCTTGCTTTCTCTCTTCATCCCCTCCCCCTTCCCAGCTCTCCCACTAGTCTTACAGTCTCCGACTACATTCTATCTTTGTCCCACCCACTCCCCTGACATCAGTCCGAACTAGGGTCTCGACCCGAAACGTCGCCCATTCTTTCGCCCTGAGATGCTGCCTCACCCACTGAGCTACTCCAGCACATTTTGTGTCTACCTTCTATACTCAATAGATACAAAAGACACAAAAGATTGAGTATTCTATACTCCATACTCTGGCTGATGAAGGCCAATGTCCCACACAAGAGATTAGTGTGCAAAATTAGAGCACATGGTATTGGGGGTAGGGTATTGACATGGATAGAGAACTAGTTGGCAGACAGGAAGCAAATAATAAGAATTAACAGGTCCTTTTCAGAATTGCAGGCAGTGACTAGTGGGGTGGCACAAAGCTCGGTGCTGTGTCCCCAGCAATTTACAATAGATATTAACAAACAAAGACGAGGGAATTAAATGTGACATCTTCACGTTTGCAGATGACACAAAGCTGGGTGATAGTGTGAGCTGCAAGGAGTATGTTACGAGGCTGCAGGGTGACTTGGATAGGTTGGGTGAGTGGGCTGATGCATGGCAGATGCAGTATAATGTGGATAAATGTGAGGTTATCCACCATGGTGGCAAGAACAGTAAGGCAGATTAGGAAAAGGGGAAGTGCAACGAAACCTGGGTGTGCTTGTACATTAGACACTGAACGTAAGCATGCAGGGACAGCAGGCAGTGAAGAAAGCTAATTGCATGTTGGCCTTCATTGCGAGAGGATGTGAGTTTAGGAGCAAGGAGGTCCTACTGCAGTTGTACAGGGCCCTGGTGAGACCGCACCTGGAGTATTGTGTGCAATTTGAGAAAGGACATTTATTGCTATTAAGGGAATGCAGCGTTGGTTCACCACGTTAATTCCCGGGATGGCAGAACTGACATATGATGAAAGAATGGGTCAACTGGGCTTGTATTCACTGGAATTTAGAAGGATGAGAGGATGTCTTATAGAAACATATAAATTCATTAAAGTATTAAACAGGCCGATGTTGGGGGAATCCAGAACCAGGGGTCACAGTTTAAGAAAAAGGGATAGGCCATTTAGGACTGAGATGAGGAAAAACCTCTTCACCCAGAGAGTTGTGAATCTGTGGAATTCTCTGCCACAGAAGGCAGTGGAGGCCAATTTACTGGATGTTTTCAAGAGAGGTAGATTTAGTTCTAAAGGGATCAAAGGATATGGGGAAAAAGCAGGAACAGGGTTATTGATTTAAGCTTATCAGCCATGATCATATTGAATTGCGGTGCTGGCTCGAAGGGCCGAATGGTCTACCATATATTTAAAGTACACAATCACTTCTTGCTCTCAATCACCATATACGTCAACCTTTAATGAATTTTAGCTCTGGGATTAATTTAAAAATAAACTAACAGAGTGATCCACGAGTAAAGGTCATGAGTCTCTACTTAAAGGAACTAAACTGCAGTTAAGTTATGAATATTATATTCAATTGTCTCAATCTGATTTGTGATGTATCAATACTTAAAATAATTTGAATCAAAACATTTTTACATATGGATTCAGTTCTTTGATTAAATAAAGATGAAATATTTGCGATTAGGATATTTTTGACATTTTTGCAATTGATAGAACATTTGAAAATATTAACTGAGAATTAATCAAGAGTTTACAAAAAATGCTTTAGTGCTCTAACAAGAGGATTTCTCTTCATAACAAGAGGATTTCAGTATAGGAGTAGAGAGGTTCTTCTGCAGTTGTATAGGGCTTTGGTAAGACCACATCTGGAGTATTGCGTACAGTTTTGGTCTCTTAATTTGAGGAAGGACATTCTTGTGATTGAGGTAATGCAGCGCAGGTTCACAAGATTGATCCCTGGGATGGCAGGACTGTCATATGAGGAAAGATTGAAAAGACTAGGCTTGTATTCACTGGAGTTTAGAAGGATGAGGGGGCATCTTATAGAAACATATACAATTATAAAAGGACTGGACTAGCTAGATGTAGGAAAAATGTTCCCAATGTTGGGTGAGTCCAGAACCAGGGGCCACAGTCTTAGACTAAAGGGGAGGCCATTTAAGACTGAGGTGAGAAAAAACGTTTTCACCCAGATAGTTGAGAATTTGTGGAATTCCCTGCCACAGAGGGCAGTGGAGGCCAAATCACTGGATGGATTTAAGAGAGAGTTAGATAGAGCTCTAGGGGCTAGTGGAATCAAGGGATATGGGGAGAAGGCAGGCACGGGTTATTGATTGGGGACGATCAGCCATGATCACAATGAATGGCGGTGCTGGCTCTATGTTTCTATGATTCTAACACATGAAGCTGCACATATATTGGTACATAATTATTTAAACAGTACCGGATTCACTTGTCTCCAGGTTGTAGTTAAAGCCAAAGGAAGATTTCCGAGATCATTCTCCACTGTGTTGGAGGACCATAAACTTGGTGAACTAGGAGATAAACAAACAATGTGTTGATTATTTAAGGATGCCATTAAGTTCAATAGAATGCAGAGAACTAATACAAGGATGTTGCCGTCAAGGGGCTGAGCTATAGGGTAGGCTAGGGCATTATTCCTTGGAGCGCAGGAGGCTGTGGGATGATCTTATAGAGGTGTACAAAATCAGGACAATAATACACAGGATGAATGCACATAGTCTTTTATCTAGCGTAGGGGAATCAGGAACAAGAGGACAGGTTTAAGGGCCAAGTTTTAATAGGAATCTGAGTGGCAACTTTTTCACACAGAAGGTGGGGAGTATATGGAACAAGCTGCCAGAAGAGGTAGTTGAGGAAGGGGACTATGACAGCATTTAAAAGACCCATAGACAGATACATAAATAGGAGAGATTTAGAGGGAAATTAGGCCATGTGTGTGCAAAATGGGACTAACAGATTGGGCATCTTGGTTGGCATGGATGAGTTGGGCTGAAGAGCTTGTTTTCATGCTGTACAATTCAATGAATTACCACCTTATGTACAAGTAGAATTTTCACCGTAAAACTAGTCAAGAGTGTTTTATTGTCATATGTCCCAGATAGAACAATGAAAACCGTGCTTGCTGCAGCGCAACAGAATATGTAAACAAATGTAAATAAATGATAAACGAGAGAGAAAAAAAGTTCAGCGTGTATAGATACACATACTCCCATATGTTTATAATTAGTTCCTAAAGATAAGATCAGTCCTTAGTTTGTACAACAATTATGCATTCCCTGTAATTATAGGAAAAGCAAAGCAGAAAGCAAAATAAAAACCATTTAAATCTGCCAGAATACAAGGCTGTATTGTTGGAGAACGTAGCACTGCATATATTACTTCCTACTGCACTGAACAAACAGGCCTCTGTTTCAAGTGTCTGTAATGAAGTTGTTTCAGGTAGGCTTAAGATACATGTAATGCTTCATTGGAAAGAAGAGGTGGTTATATCAATTGCATATATTTTTTATGTAGGTAACAATGAAATAATAAAATTCATGGCCGACTTTGAAAGTTGTGAAGTTGATTCTAAGAATCACAATTTATTTCCACGACTAGATCATTATTCACCCACACCATTAGTTTCACATTTGGGGAAATATTAATCATGAAAATGCAACTCCTCTCACGTACGTTATTAACAGAGAGAGAGAGAGAGAGAGAGAGAGAGAGAGAGAGAAAGAAAGTTGAAGACCCACCCATATTTGCTGGTTCCGGTATTGAGCAGGGATTCAATTGCAATCATTTGATCATCTGAGTAGGAGGCGCATTCCTTCAATGGATCCAAGACAGTAATGTCGCAGTTAGAGATGACGGTCCCTGGAAGGTCACAGGACAAGCGGCCTAAAACTGCTACATCTTCTCTTGTCAGCATTGTACCAGCAGAGCCCTGAAATCATAGAACAAGGCACTCATTTCAACTGTCGATTATTTAATCTGCAAACAATTAACCCAAACCGCGACAAATCCTTGAAAGGAGATTTTGCATCTTAGGCTGGAGAATCTGCTCTGCATCTTGTGCTGATTTGAACCAGGATTGCAGGGCAGCAGATAAGAAAGGTTGAAATAATGTAAAGAGGTGTCCGAGTGACCAGTCCAGCCTGAAGAAGTGTCCCAACCCAAAACACGTCTTGTCCAACCTCACTCCCACTTCTCCCTTTTAGGCAAGAGGTACGAAGGTATGAAAACGTACACCTCCAGATTCAGGGACAATTTCTTCCCAGCTGTTATCAGGCAACTAAATGGTCCTTTCATCAACTAGAGTGCGATTCAGTCCTCCCATCTACTTTATTGGACACCTTGAACTATTGAACTTTACCTTGCACTAAATGTTGTACCCTATATCCTTTACCTGTACACTGGGGACAGTTTGATTGTAATCCCCTTGAGTCTTTTCTTTAACTAAATAGCACGCAAACAAAAGCTTTTCACAATACCTTGGTACACGTGACAACAATAAACTAAACACTTGGTTGATTTCTCCTTTAAAAAATATATATTTGTGGTTTATTGAAAGGGTTTACATGGGTTTTGAACATTATCTTACGTTCCTTACTCCATTCTATCTTAGTTGCTGACCATGTTTGTAATTCTGAAGAAAGACACAAAATGCTGGAGTAACTCAGAGGGACAGGCAGCATCTCTGGAGAGAAGGAATAGGTGACGTTTCAGGTCGAGACACATCTTCAGAAGTCTCGACCTGAAAGAAGGACGTCTCGATCCGAAACGGAGTCTGAGGAAGTGTCTCGACCTGAAACGTCACCCATTCCTTCTCTCCAGAGACGCTGCCTGTCCCGCTGAGTTACTCCAGCATTTTATGTCTATGTTCAGTGTAAACCAGCATCTGCAGTTCCTTTTTCCACATGTCAGTAATTCCGGTACGTTTCCACTTTGTGTCCACTGTGCAAAATGTTCTTACCAGGCACGAAAAGGCGTTTCTCAACAGCTCTTGTCGCCGAGATGATCTTTTTCGTAAGAGATTTAGATTTGACCTCCCAACTGCTCTAAAGTATCTCTTACAGCTTCGAGATGTTCTGAAGTCTGCGGAACTAAAATAGTCAGAGGTTGTCATTTTAATGTCGACCTACATGATTTTGTTAAAAACAGTCTTTAACAGCAAAGTCACGATCAATGTCAAAATATGAGGGCCAAATGCTAAATTATTTACTACTCTTTTTTTGTTTACAATACTTTTCACAGCATTCAAAGGGTAGTACCATGAAAAACAAGATCTGTTCCTGTATGAATACATTGTTTGCAAGAAAACTATATGTTAAAATAAAAGTCAGGCGCATATACAAATAAAGTTCATTATTCCGTGGAGGTAGTGTCAACAATAGATAGGGTGAGTGCACAAAGTCTTTTACCAGTGTTGGGGAAATCAAAAACAAGGGGACAGAGGTTTAAACCGTGGACACAAAAAGCTGGAGTAACTCAACGGATCAGATAGCATCTCTGGAGAAAAAGCATAGGTGATGTTTCGGGTCGAGACCCTTCCTCAGATGGACTGCCAGGGGAAAGGGAATCGAGAGATATAGATATAGACGGTGATGTAAAGAGTTCTAGAACTAATGAATGAAAGATATGAAAAAAGTAACGCTGATAAAAGAAACAGGTCATTGTTAGTTGTTTGCTGGCCGAGAACGAGTACAGACAATGAGACTTGCTGGGTGAAAACGAGAAGGGCAAGATTTAATACGAACTTGAGGGGTAATCTTCTCACTCAAGAGAGTGGGGGGAGGGGTATATGGAACGAGCTGCCAGAGGAGATAATTGCGACAGGTACTACGACAGCATTTAAAATATACATGCAGGTACATGGATAGGAAAGGTTTAGAGGGATATGGGCCAAATGTGGGGAAATGGGACTATCTTAGTTGGGGCATCTTGATTGGCATGGACGAGTTGGGATGAAGGGCCTGTTTCTGTGCTACATGACTGCATGACAGCACTAAATAAGGTACGCTCTTCATTTCCAGCTGCAGCAAGTCATTGGAAAAATTAGCGGAATGTTCTTATTTATTGCATGGGAATTTGATACTAAAGTGAGGAGTTCACAAGGCAAAAACTGGAGACTAGAAAATTCTCAAGAAAAGGGGCAGCACGGTGGCGCAGCGGCAGAGTTGCTGCCTTACAGCGCCAGAGTCCTGGGTTTGATCCTGACTACGGGTGCTGTCTGTACGGAGTTTGTACCTTCTCCCCGTCACCGCATAGGTTTTCTCCGGGTCCTCTGGTTTCCCCCCACACTCCAAAGACGTGCATTTTTCTATGTTTATTGGTTTGGTATAATTGTAAATTGTCCCTAGTCAATGTAGGATAGCGTTAATGTGCGGGGATTGCTGGTCGGCGCAGACATAGGTCCTGCTTCCGCGCTGTATCTCTAAACTAAAGTAAAAATATTAATTGTAAAAAATCATACTTGAAATACAACAGAAGATCCTCAGGGTAACTGTCTATGTTTGATGGTGTGCCACTGGAAGTCAGTCTGTAAGACATACAGCTCAGCTGAAAAGAGAGACAAAAGAGTTAAATTTAATGAATAATCAGCAGAAAGCCAACGAGTTCTGCAAAATAAATATACGATTATCAAGGTAGTCAAAAACGTCTAATCTGGCCATTAATTAATTTACTAGTCATGGGAGTTGCTGTGTTTACATTGATGTTAGCTAGATATGCATTGTAATCAATGATTGAACTAAGTTAATCCAAAACACAAGGTGCTGGAAGAACTCCACAGGCCGGGCAGTATCTGCGGAGAGAATAGACAATATATCATTGTCCGTTCGCTCCACAGATGCTGCTTGACCAACTGAGTTCCTCTAGCACTTTGTGCTTTGCTTAGGATTCCAGCGTCTGCAGTTTCATGCATCTCCATTTTGAAGTTAATCCATTGGTGCGGTTTCACACCCTGCACACTAGCGGAAATTTGTTTATTTCTAAACTAAATTAAAACTAAAACTAAACCTGCCTTTGCCCTTTTTCCTCAGGTCTGTTTATATTTAGCAATGATTTTCGTAGATGCACAGTCTCTTGCCCAGAGTAGATGAATAAAGGACTAGAGGACATAGGTTTAAGGTGTAACTTTATCACACAGAGGACGGTGGGTGTATGGAACGAGCTGCCTGAGGAGGTTGTTGGGGCAGAGACTATCCTAACATTTAAGAAAGTTAGACAGGTACATGGATAGGACAGGTTTGGAGGGATATGGACCAAATGCAGGCAAGTGGGCCATGTTGGCTGGTGTGGGCAAGTTGGGCTGAAGGGCCTGTTTCCACGCCATCTCACTCTATGACTCTGAATCTAGTGGAATTTCGGCTTCAATGCATGAAACTGCAAACATTGTTTCAATAATGGTTGATATTGGAATAAGGTTCTGGTACCTACAAACCAGAACCTTGAAGAAAGAAATATGAAGATGCTACAAAGTAATCAACGTTTTTTCTGGGATAAGGTATTTGTGAATGACCTCACCTGACTTTCGTCAAGCACGGCCCTTTTGTTCTTCATGGTTTCAACGAGTTGAAGAAACAAGGTGTCGTTCAGCGTCACTGTTGCACCACAACTGAAGCCTTGCAGGACAGAGGGCGAGAAGCTGAAACAAGCAATTACACAATTAATTCACACTGGAATTGTTCATCTGCTTCCACGTAGTTTTGATTCACAAAATCTATATGATGTTTACATATACTACAATCATACTGGGCGCCACGGTGGTGCAACGGTAGAGCTGCTGCCTTGCACCGCAACAGACCTGGATTTGATCCTGACTACGGCTGCTTGTCTGTATGGAGTTTGTACGTTCTCCCCCTGAATTGCATGGGTTTTCTCCAAGATCTTTGGTTTCCTCCCACACCAAAGACGTGCAGGTTTGTAGGTTAATTGGCTTGATATAAATGTACATTGCCCCTAGTGTGTGTAGGATAGTGTAAGTGTGTGGGGATCACTGGTCGGTGTGGACTCGGTGGGGCAAAGGGCCTGTTTCCACACTGTATCTCTAAACTAAACAAAAAATCTTGGAGTTATTTTCCACCTACTTAGAACAGAACAGTACAGCACAGCACAGAGAAGGGCCATTCGGCCCACATTGACCCTGCTAAACATGATGCCAAGTTAAACCGATTTCATCTGCCTGAACATGATCCAAATCCCTCTATTCCCTGTACTTCCTTGTGCCTATCTAAAAGCCTCTTAAATGCCACAAATGTATCTGCCTCCACCACCACCCCTGGCAATATGTTCCAGGCTCCCATCACTCTGTGTAAAAAAGTTGCCCCGCACATCTCCATTAAACTGTTCCCCCACTCACCTTATAACTATGTCCTCTGGTGTTGGACATTTCCACTCTGGGGAAAAGGTTCCGACTATCTACCCTATCTATGCCTCTCATAATTTTATATACATATATCAAATCTCCAACGTTCATGAAAAATACAGGGAGATTATTTGGTTTACTAAATATAACTTAAAAATAGTCTAAAGAAAGGTCTCAACCCGAAACGTCACCCATTCCTTCTCTCCAGAGATGCTGCCTATCCAGCATTTTGTGTCTACATATGACTTTAAAGTATATTGCTTCAGATAAAAATGTCTTACCTTTCAAATCTTTTGTTTTTAAAGACAATATTTCCAAAGAACACAGCAGCCTAAAAGAAGAAAAAACAAATATATTGGATTGACGACTTGAAAGATTAATAAAGCAAAACAAATACACAGTTGAACAAAACAACTAACAAGTTGTTTGACTAGTTCTATCATAAGTGATGAAAACGTGTAGGTTTATTATTGTTATGTGTACTGAGGTACAGGAAAGGCTTTGCTTTGCATTCTATTCAATCAAATCAGATGATAGTATAGATAAATGCAATCAAGCTAAACTCAAGTACAATTGGTAGAGCAAATCGGAAGATTTGGAATGCAGAGTACAGTTCTCAGCATTGTAGTGCACCAGTTGCAGATACAAAGTCTAACATCCTTAATGGTGCAGTGGTGAATCAGACAGTACCCAGGTTTATTTATATGTACCCTGGTTTCCAACTGCAGATACTGGAAAAAATCGAAGATAGACAAAAATGCTGGAGAAACTCTGCGGGTGAGACAGCATCTATGGAGCAAAGGAATAGGTGATGTTTTGGGTAGAGGCCCTTCTTCAGACTGATGTGGGGGTGGGGGAGGGGCGGGAAGAAGACAAGTAGAGGCATGGGAGAGCTGGGAAGGGGAGGGGAAGGAGGGAGAAAGCAAGGACTACGTGAAATTGGAGAAGGCAATGTTCATACTGTTGGGGTGTAAACGACCCAAGCGAAATATGAGGCGCTGCTCCTCCAATTTGCAGTGGGACTCACTCTGGCCATGGAGGAGGCCCAGGACAGAAAGGATTTGGAATGGGATGGGGAGTTGAAGTGCTGAGCCACCGGGAGATCTGGTTAATGCGGACTGAGCGGAGGTGTTGGGAAAAGCGATCGCCAAGCCTGAGCTTGGTCTCACAGATGTAGAACAGTTGACACCTAGACCAGCGGATGTAATAGATGAGGTTGGAGGAGGTGCAGGTGAACCTCTGCCTCACCTGGAAAGACTGCTTGGGTCCTTGGATGGAGTCGAGGGGGGCGGTAAAGCGACAAGTGTAGCATTTCCTGCGGTTGCAAGGCAAAGTAGCATGGGAGGGGGTGATTTGGGTGTGAAGGGACGAATTGACCAAGGAGTTACGGAGGGAGTGGTCTCCGCGGAAAGCCAAAAGGTGAGGAGATGGAAAGATGTGGCCAATGGTGGGATCCCGTTGGAGGTGGCGAAAATGTTGGAGGATTATCTGTTGTATGTGACTGGTAGGGTGGAAGGTGAGGACAAGGGGGGCTCTGTCCTTGTTACGAGTGGGGGGGATGGGGAGTGAGAGTGGAGCTACGGGATATAGAGGAGACCCTGGTGAGAGCTTCAACTATAGTCAAAGAGGGGAACCCCCATTCCCTAAAGAATGAGGACATCTTCGATGCCCTGGTGTGGAACACCTCATCCTGGGTGCAGATGTGGCGTAGACTGAGGAATTGGGAGTAGGGGATAGAGTCCTTACAGGAAGCAGGGTTGGAAGAAGTGTAGTCCAGATAGCCATGGGAGTTAGTGGGTTTGTAGTAGATGGAGATAGTGAGGTCTAGAAACAGTAGGGAGATGTCGGAAATAGCCCAGGTGAATTTGAGTGCCGGGTGGAAGTTAGTGGTGAAATGGATGAAGTCAGTGAGTTCTGCACCAATGCAGTCATCAATGTAGCGGAGGTAGAGTTCGGGATAGGGCCATGGTACGCCTCGAACTAGGATGTTCAACGTACACTACAAAGAGGCAGGCATAGCTGGGGCCCATGCGCGTGCTCATAGCTACGCCTTGGATCTGGAGGAAATGGGAGAAGGATGGTTCAGAATAAGCAAAACTACTATAATAAGCAGTGAAAAAGCAGAGGAAATTCAAGGATGTGACCAAATGTGAATTTACAAATTTCTCTTCCCATCCTGTTAGAATGGCTGCTGGCCATTACATTGATTTAGATGTATTAGTGTCACGGGTACCGAGGTACAGTGAAAATCTTTGTTTAGCGTGCTATGCAATTAAATCAGTTGATACTACACATAAATACATTCAAGCTAAACTCAAGTGCAATAGATTGAGCAAAAGGAAAGGTACAGAATGGAAAATACACTTCTCAGCATTGTACTGTAACAATTCCAGAGACAAAGTCCAATGTCACACAATGAGGTAGAGGTGAATCGGTCAGTACCCTAGATTACGGAAGGTCTGTTCAGAAGCCTGAACCTGGTGGTGTGCACTTTCAAGCATCTGTACCTTCTGCTCGACGGGAGGGGGGGGGGGGGGGGGGGGGGGGGGGGGGAGGGGGGGGAGGGGGGGAGGGGGGGGGGAGGAGGAATGATCTGCTGGGAAAGATCTTTGATGAAGTTGGCTGCCATTCCGAGGCAATGTGAAGTGGTTTGCCTCTGCATATCAGCAAGGATTGGAAGAACTGAAAGATACAGAATGGAAATAGGCCCTTTGGCCCACACTGATCATCGATCACCTGTTCACACTAGTTCTGTTATCCCTTGGTACTATGGCATATAGCCACTACACACAAAAAAACATGTGTAGGAATTGCTAATGCTGGTTTACATCAAAGTTAGACAGAAAAATCTGGAGTAACAGCTAGTTAGCCATCATCTCTGCAGACAAGGAATAAGTGACGTTTCGGGTCGAGGCCCTTCTTCAGACTGAGGCTCAGGGGAGAGGGAAAAGAGAGATATGAAAAGCTACATAGATAAAATGAATGAAAAGGACAAATCAGAGCCAGGATCAATGATCAAGGAAAGGTAGAGCCCACACTGGTCCATTGTTGGCTGTGGGAAAGATGATAACGAGTGGTTACAAACAGTGAAACTCAACAAGAGGACAGTGAATCTAGTACAATGACTAGGCTGGTGGAGGGACCGAGAGAGAAGAGATGCAAGGGTTATTTGAAGTTAGAGAAATCAACATTCATACCACTGGATTGTCAGCAAAATATGAGGTGAATGTCTATCATGTCTCTTCCAATTAATAGTTTCTGAAGAGCCAACTGAGGAACACTCATGACAGGAATAGATCGGGTAGATACACAGAGTCTCTTGCCTTGAGTAGGGGAATCGAGGACCAGACATAGGTTCAAGGTGAAGGGGAAGAGATTGAATAGGAATCTGAGGGGTAACTTTTTTATACAAAGGGTGGTGGCATTTGGAACTAGCTGCCTGAGGAGGAAGTTTAAGAACAGTTGACAGGTACATGGATAGGACAGGTTTGGAGGGATATGGACCAAGCGCAGGCAGGTGGGACTAGTGTAGTTGGGACATGTCGGCCGGTGTGGGCATGTTGGGCCGAAGGGCCTGTTTCCACACTGTATCACTCTCTGACTATCACTCACCTGATCGGGTACCCACGGTTTATTATTGACATCATTAAATTGCAGATCAGAGGAGAGCAGCGTGGAAGGGATATTTTGAACTAAATCACTCGGAATCTTCCTCACAGCTTGTACTGGGTTACTCTCTGTTTGCAAAACCTGTGTTAGAACAAAAAGCAGAACAGTGTATTTCATTGGCAACAATTAGGAATTACATTATAAGTGATAAGAGCAAAATGAGTCCATTCGGCCCATCATGTCTACTCTGCCATTAAATCATGGCTGATCTATCTTTTCCTCTGAATCCCAATTTCCTGCCTTCTCCCCATAGCACCCAACACCCGTACAACAATATATCAATATATCAACAATATATCAATCTTCCTCGAAAAATATCCATTGAAGGTCTCCGCAGCCTTTTGTGGCAATGAATTCCACAGATTCACCATTCCTCCTCTTCTTCTTTCTATAGGTAAACGGTAAATAACAACTGGAGAATGGTCTTGATCTACCAACTGTCTCTTTGGAGATCCTCTTTAATTGGACGATCTTTAATTGGACTTTACTGGACTTTATCTTGCACTAAACATTATTCCCTTAATCCTGTATCTGTGCACTGTGGATGGCTCGATTGTAATCATGTATAGTATTTCAGTGAACTGGTTAACATGCAACAAAAATGTTTTACTGTACCTCGATACAAGTGACAATAAACTAAACTAAAACTAAAATATTGATTATCCATGTGTTGGTGTAGGGTATACACTGTCATGATGAATACACACATTATCTTGTACATATTATTTAGAAATCGTAAACTTAATTCACAAGTTTTATTAACATCAACTCATGTGTGATGCAAATCATAAAACATAGAACTGTACAGCACAGGAACAAGCCCTTTGGCCCACAATGTCTGTGCCGAAAATGATATCCAATTAAACTAAACTTATCTGCCTGCATTTGATCCTAATCCCTCCAATCTCTTGTACGTATGTAAAAGCCACTTAAATGAGGCTAATCATATGTGTTTCCAGCATCATCTCTGGCATTGCGCTGCAATGCCCCACCACTCTCTGTGTAAAACACTTGCTCGGCACATCTCCTTTCAACTTTAATTAGACACAAAGTGCTGGAGTAACTATGGCGCGTTCATAGAGTTGCTGCCTTGCAGTGCCAGAGACCCAGGTTCCATCCTGACTATGTGCTGTTTGTATGTTCTCCCCAGATACAATCTGCTTGGGTTTTCCCCGGGTGCTCCAGTTTCCTCCCACACTCCAAAGACGTACAGATTTGTAGGTTAATTGGCTTCTGTAAAAATTGTAAATTGTCCCTAGTGTACGGGGTGATCGCTGGTCGGCGCGGACTTGGTGAGCTGATGGGCCTGTTTCCAGCTGTTTCTTTAAACTAAGAGTATGGGTGACATTCTTTCATCTTTAACTTTTTCCTTTAAACTTTGCCCCGTGTAGCCTGATTTGTCTGAATCTATCAGAGACTGTTCCATAACACTCACCTTCTGGGTGATTATCTGCTGAGCAGCTGGTGATGCACCTTGAATATTTCTGACAAATTCAAGGTTGGTGGTGACATTGGCAAGTACAGTGGGTTCAATATTCTCTAATACATTGATTGGAATACCAGTTGCCAAGGTTCCAATCCCGACCAAGTTGTTTGCGTTATTGAACTAATGAAAGGAAAAAGAGAACATAAATTCCAAGCGACAGAACAATCTGCAACATTGATAGTGAATGGGAAATTCATCACAAGTGGAAAAAGTGGAAATGGATTAGGAAGCATTGGTGACAGACCCAAAGTGCTGGAGTAACTCAGCGGGTCGTGACCCTTCTCCAAAGCAAGTTATTTTCAGTGTATTTCATTATATTAATTTAGTTCAGACAGAAACAGGTTTTGCAAATGCTGGTTTACAAAGTTTGGAGCCGCACAGTGGCGCAGCGGTAGAGTTGCTGCCTTATAGCGCCTGAGACCCGGGTTTGATCCTGACTGCGGGTGCTGTCTGTACAGAGTTTGTATGTTCTCCCCACGACCTGAGTGGATTTTCCCTGGGTCCTCCTATCTTGTCCCACATTCCAAAAATGTACAAGTTTGCAAGTTAACTGGCTTTCATAAAAAACTGTCCTTAGTGTGTAGGAAAGTGCTCGTGTAAGGGGTGATCACTGGTCGGAGCGGACCAGGTGGGCCGAAGGGCTTGTTTCCACACTGTATCTCCACTGTCTAAAGTGCTGGAGTAACTCAGCAGGTGAGGCAGCATCACTGGAGGACATTGATAGTGACGCTTCGGGTTGGGACCCTTTTACAGACTTCCTTGCTTGTTCGGATCTTACCTGGTAACCCACAGTGGATAACTTGGCTACAATTTGCATGGATTGGTCAGATTGCCACCCTCTGACATTACTCAGACCGGGCAAGGCTTGCTCAATGATGGTGGCGGTCGTAGCTATAATCTGTGTCCTAGAGAGTCCGACAGCAGCTTGTCCCAAGTTTGTCAGAGTACTGGCGGAAAAATTGGAAACCTTCGTCAGCAACGAACGTGAAAGCTGCAGAAAGAGAACAAAATAAAAGAAAACAGTTAATAAAACCAGGTAATTTGTTGTACAGTTATTTAGGAAATATGTAAAATTGGTGGAGCAGCGGTAGAGTTACTGCCTTACAGTGCCAGAGACTCATATTTGATCCTGACCACAGGTGCTGTCTGTACGGATTTTGTACGTTCTCCCCGTGAACGTGTGGGATTTCTCCGGGTGCTCCGGTCTCCTCTCACACTTGAAAGATGTACAGGTTTGTAGGTTAATTGGCTTCTGTAAATTGTAAGTTGTTCCTAGTGTGTAGGATAGTGCTTGTGTGCAGGGATTGCGGGTCGGCGTGGACCCGGTGGGCTGAAAGGCCCGTTTTCGCGTTGTATCTCTGTCTAATGGCTTAAGAATTAAGTCTTAGCCTGTTCAACCTCTCCCTATAGCTCAGGCCCTCAAGTCCTGGCAACATTCTCGTCAATTTTTTCTGCACTTTTTCCAGCTTAACGACATCCTTCTTATAGCAGAGTTCCCAAAGCTAAACACAATACTCCTAACACAGCCTCACAATGTGCTGTACAAGTGTAACATAACATCCCAACTTCTAACCTCAATACCCTAGCTGATTAAGGCTAGTGTATCAAAAGCTTTATTGATAAAACTGGCTGTGGTGCCATAAGTTTTGAACTTGAATGGAACTGGATTGGAACTTCTCAAAATGGTTTCAAAAGAAAAGAAAATCAAGCTGGACGTTTAAAGTGTAAATGGTCAGATATAGCTCATCTTGCACAAATCACTGTCTCTCTCACTCAGTCACTCTCTCTCTCGCTTGTTCTCCCTCTACCCTGTTCGCTCTCTTTACTCCTCACTCCTACAACCCCTTCTCCAAAAAGACAGTCTTACTGATCATGCGTTGTGACAACTGAAGGCTTAAAAGCTCTAAGTGCAAGACCTGGTTCTGCCAGGCATCAACCTTATTAACGTAATGCATGCAAAACGGGTTAATTGCTTGATAACTTCTGAAGACTTTTTTCAATTATTTACCTTGTTCAGTTCATCATCTGCTGCATCCGATGACACATTGTTCTGACAGATTTGCTTCACCTTTTCAAGAATAATCAAGGCTTGTTCCTCAGTCACACCTTGAATGACATTTCCATCACCAATGAAGCAAATAAGGGAGTCTGGAATCCTAAAATAAAATGTTAGAGATGTATTGTCAGCTCAGTGATTGTAGACATGAAGATTCAAACATATAAGAACCCATGTGTAGGTAGGACTTGCAGATGCTGGCTTACACTGAAGATAGACATAAAATGCTGGAGTAACTTAGCGGGTCAGGCACCATTTCTGGAGAAAAGGAATAGGTGACATTCAGGTTGCTTTCTTTCTTCAGATTCATGTATGATGAACACATGTATTCTTGTCTTCGTGGGTTAGGTCATTGAGTGCAAGAGTCAGGAAATCATGATGCAGCTTTATAGGACTTTGGTTAGGCTACATTTGAAGTAATGTGTGTAATTCTGGTCACCCCATTACAGGAAGAAAGTGGGGGCTTTGGAGAGGGTGCAGAAGAGGTTTACCAGACGCCACCTGGGTTAGAGAGTTTCAATTATAAGGAGAGGTTGGACAACTTTTGGTCTGAAGAAGGGTCCTGACCCAAAACATCACATCTCCAGAGATGCTGCCTGACCTCCTGAGTTACTCCACAACTTTGATTTTTTTTCTCCTGGAGCTTTGGAGGCTGAGGGGAGGCCTGATAGAAGTATATAGAATGATGAGAGGCATAGATAGGATAGACAGCCAGAATTGTTTTTCCAAGGTGGAAATATTAAAGATATAGGGCATAACTTTAAGGGGAAAGGGCAACGTTTAAAAGAGGGCATAATTTACAGATACAACATGGAAGTAGACCCTTCAGTCCACCGCGTCCATGCCGACCATCCATCAAGTGTTCATACCAGTTCTATGTTATTCCACAAAACAAAACATTGCTGGAGTAACTCAGCGGGTCAGGCAGCATCTCTGGAAACAAAGGATGGGTGACGTATTGGGTCAGAACTCTTCTTCAGAAGATTAAAGGAGATGTGTGGGACAAGTGTTTTAACACAGAGAGTGGTGGGTGCCCGGAACACGCTGCTGGGGTGGTGGTGGAGGCAGATATGATAGTGGCATTTAAGATACTTTTAGATGGGCACATGGATTTGCAGGGAATGTAGGGATATGGATCATGTTTAGTCAGATGAGATTAGTTTATCTCAACATTTTGTTTGGCATGGATATTGTGGGTTGAAGGGCCTGTTCTCTGCTATACAGTTTACAATCTACGTTCTTTGATATATTGTAATAACGTATAAAATGTTGAAATCTTGTTGTGAATAGTTTCCTTATGGAATACCTGTAAATATGCAAAAGCAGTCAAGAATCCTGGTAGGAGATGGAATCTAATGGCCTCTTTTTTTGTGCAGAAGACTTTATATAATGCAGTTTGAAGCTATATACTTTAAAGTGATCTGTTTAAACTGATTACTCTCCATTAACTCTGCCATTAAATAATCAGGCAAAAGATCTTTTGTTGTAGAGTCATAGAGTGATACAGTGTGGAAACAGGCCCTTCGGCCCATCTTGCCCACACCGGCCAACATGTCCCAGCTACACTCGTCCCACCTGCCAGCGTTTGGTCCATCTCCCTACAAACCTGTCCTATCCATGTACCTGTTTAACTGTTTCTTAAATGTTGGGATAGTCCCTGCCTCAACTACTTTCTCTGATAGATTGTTCCATGCATCCACCACCCTTTGTGTGAAAAAGATACCCCTCAGATTCCTATTAAATCTTATCCCCTTCACCTTAAACCTAAGTCGTCTGGTTCTCAATTCACCTACTCTGCGCAAGGGACTGTGCATCTACCCGATCTATGCCTTTCATGATTTTATAATCATGTTTGTCATGATTTTATAATAAATGTAGTCTAGAGATACTGCATGAAAACTGGACCTTCGGCCCACTGAGTCCATGCTGACCCATTCACACTAGTTCTATGTTATCCCACTTTATCATCCTCTCCCTGCACACGAGGAGTCATTTACAGAGGACCAATTAATGTATAAACCCGCATGTCTTTTTGTTGTGGGAGGAAAGTGGAGCACCCAAAGGTAACCCATGTGGTCACAGGAGGAACGTGCAAACTCCACACAGACAACACCCCCAAGGTCAGGTTCGAACCCGGGTCTCTGGTGCTGTGAGGCAGCGGCTCTACCAGCTGTGTCACAGTGCTGCCCTGATGAATCCTTTCAAATTCATTTTTTTTTAAATTTTCTAACAACATTTTGTGACATTTTTAAAAATATACACATTATGCATATTTACAAAATATATTGATTTCTTTATGAATGCGCAAGTATATAATCTTTTGAATACATACCCTGAAATATTAATAGTTGGATCTCTAGTCTCCAGTAAATTAATGTAGAACTTTGAGACAGCAATGGGAAGTGTAACTTGATTTAGAAGTGCCTCGTTTTCAGAGTCTGTTGCAAAGTCTTGAAGCTGTAAAAGGTAGATAAAGAGAAATTACAAATAATCTGAGTTTCTGGTTAAGTATACATTAAAAATTACCTTTAATTAAGCTTCAATATGGCTGATGATGTCTTTGCATTTATGAATTAACAATGAAGCTCTGAACTACATAGTCTTGGGGCATTGGTTTCTATTTATATATGGGTGTGTATATATACAGTATATGTGTATGTGTATACAGTATATGTGTTTGTGTGCATATATATATATGTATGCGTGTGTGAGTGTGTAAAATATGTGTGTGTATATATATATGTGTGTATGTATACATGTGAGTGTATGTGTGTGTATATATATATGCATAACAATGTTTTCATTATATTGTTTACAGAGTACTATGTTATCATGTTCTGTTGTGCTGCAGCGTAAGAATTTCATTGTTCTGTCTGGGACATATGACAATAAAGCACTCTTGACTGTTGAAGCGATTAAAGAGAATCCCCAAATGTTTCATGTTTCAACCTTTCAACTGCAATAAGAGCAATAATCCCAATTCCACAGGCCTGTCGTTTATCAATCATTCTTTGAACCATTCATTTATTCCATTGTTGCCTGTTGACATGTTCACTGTTTCACCCCACTAACAATACAGAAAAATACAGAAGTGCTGGAATGACAAAATTATTTCTGTATTCTAACGCAGAGTAAACCGAAAGTTACGTACAATTGATTCGTTGGCAAAAGACAGAAGATCGGCTACTGACACGCGATTCAAAAAAAGTCCCAAGTAGTCAGCAAACCAGGCAGTGGAGTTCAGGACTGGATTAGTGACATTGTAGCATCTTGGTTTAGGATCTGTCACACACAGCGAGCAAACGGTTAAAATGATAAATAATACAAGATTTTAAATTGACTTTAGAAATGATAACTTTGAGCCATTCAGACACAAAAACCCTTTGTGTTTCTTACAAGTGCATGCAACACTTATGGAACAATTTTACAAAAGTTTAAGTTTTAAGGTGAGGGGGGAAAGATTTAAGAGGAACCTGGGGTGTATATTTTCACGCAAAGGTGTGTGGAATGGGCTGCTGGAGGAGGTAGCTGAGCCAGGTATTATTGCAAGTTTAAGAAACATTTATACACATAGATAGGACAGGTTTATAGGGATAGGGGCCAAATGGTGATGAATCTGTGAAATTCTTTGCCACAGACAGTTATGGAGGCCAAGTCAATTGATATTTTTGAGGCAGAGATAGTTAGATTCTTGATTAGTATGGGTGTCAGATGTTATGGTGAGAAGGCAGGAGAATGGGGTTAAGAGGGAAAGATAGATCAGCCATGGCCTAATTCTGCTTCCATCGCTCATGAACTTGTGCAGGCAGTTGGAACTAGTGTCGATGGGGCATGTCGGTAAATTGGGTGAAAGGCCTGTTTCCGTGCTGTTTGACTCTTATAAGATTACGGTACTGGTACGTTGCAGGGTAAAATTAATTTGCTCTGCATGCAACTTCAAAACTTATCCCGGCAGAAATGATCAATATATTCCTATTATATCAATTTGCTATCAAATAAGAATGTCACATTACCTTGCTGTAGATAGGTTCTGATGCCACTGTAGATTTCTATTTGTTTGTCAGGGGTAAAGTCACTGTAACGACCACTCAAAGTTTTCACACTAAACGTGGAACATAAATTGGAAATATTAATTAACCGAGTTGTTAAGTTGTTACAATTTGTTTCTAACTATAGAAAAAGCATATTAAATATCCATAACATTATCAGAAAATAATAATACCCAAGGGGGTTCAGTGGAAGGATTTAGCTATATTGGTCAATATAGCTAAAACTGAAAACATAACTCTTGGGTTAATGCATTCCTAAATCAATGACTCATTGCAAAGGAGTAATATAAAACTGACCACACTACTGCTGAATCAAGCCAATAATGCAATTTGGATTCTTGTAGATAATATTTTTATTTTATTCATTAGACAACGCATGAAGCAACTCAGGTGCCGTTCTGTAAACCCATTACGCAAGCAAATAAAATTTCACACATCTCGGGAGAAAAAGAATAGGCGATGTTTCAGGTCGAGACCCTTCTTCAGACCTTTCTCGACCCGAAAAGTCTCCCATTCCTTTTCTCCAGAAATGCTGGCTGACCCGCTGAGTTCCTCCAGTCTTCTGCGTCTGTCTTTGGTTTAAACCAGCATCCCTACACAAATAATGTTTCAGGTTGGCTTGGAATCATAGTTAATAAATAGTCACCAATACAGACTGGTTTGTAATTTTGATTACGTGACACTCGAACTGCCATTTCACCAACTTGGAATGAAGATGGAATTTGCTGAGAGAAGAATAGATTATAAGTGGGTGCAATTATACTTACATTTTCCTGAATGGAACGCATGGGATTCCTAGGGTTTCGTTGGAAGTCAGGAGATTAATGGTGATGAAGGGCAGGTAGGGATTTAGCCTTGAGTTCAGCCATTCATCCTGTTCTGTCTCATTGAGGGCAGGTAAGTTGTTAACATATTGAGGCCAAAGACCTATTATGATGGCAGCTTGGTTAACATCTGTCAGATTACCCTGAAAATAAAAAGGCTTTGTTATTATTTTAGACACAGTATCATGAAAGCAATGGTTGAAGTGGACTGGGTGGGCCGAAGGGCCTGTTTCCATGCTGTACCTCTAAACTAAACCAAACAAAACCACAAAGTGCTTGAGTGGACAGGCAGCTTCTGTGGAGGGAGTGGACAGGTGCTGTTTCGGGTCGGGACCCTTCTTCAGATTGATGGAGTGGGTGGGGGGAGCAAAGTTGGAAAAGAGAGGTGGGGATGGAGCTAAGCCTGGCACATGACAGGTGGATACAGGTAAAAGGAGGGGAGAGTGGTGGGCATATGGGTGCAGTAAGTAACAAAGGTTAGGGATGAAAAGGAGACTAAAGGGTGTCAGAAGAGGAAAGAAGGGTTTTTAGTTTTAGAGATACAGCGTGGAATCAGGCCCTTCAGCCCACCGAGTCCGCATTGACCAGCAATCCCTATACACTAGCTCTATCGTACACATTAGGGACAATTTATAGAAGTCAAATAACCTACAAAACTGCATGTCTTCGGAGTTTGGGAAAAAAACTGGAGCACCCGGACAAAACCCACGCAGTCACAGGGAGAACATACAAACTCCACAGAGACAGCACCCATAGTCCGGATCTATGGGTGTGATGAGGCAGCAACTCTACCACTGCGCCACCTTGCCGCCCAAAAGTGGAGAAGTGAAACGTAAAGCTGGAGGGAGAATTACGGGAGATGGGAAAGAGAGAAGATAAAAGGGAAATATGGGACTAGGAGATGGAAGATGACTGCGGAGGAGAGAGAAGGTGCCGTCCGATGGGGGTAGTGAGCGATATTGGGAGAAATTTGGAGAAAATGGCAGAAATTCCAACAATAAACACAGCATTGGCAGCTCACATTGAGTGTCTCTTGGTTGAACTGATCTACAAATGCTGCCAGGTTCTGGATGGGCTGGTAATTCATTAACACCGTGGTCAGCAAGTTGCTGTCATCAATGATCCCTCGCCTGCTCAACAAATTCGCCAGATCGTTGGGGTCTGTGGCTTGTAACACCTGCAAAAACACATTGGGAAAACATTTTGAGACACAAACATAAAGACAATAGATGCATATCCTAGGCAAGAACCGGCGGACACGGAACTTGCCCAAATGCTCGTCGGACCGTGGTACCGGGAGTGAGCCGCTGGAGACTTCGGACGTGAGGAGCAAGGGCCGGTAGGAGGGTGATCCGTGGTAATGCCTCCATCACCTTTAAGGTCGGCTGCAGGAGCTGCCCCTGAGACACAAAGATGGTTGGGCAAGAAGAGGAGAGGGACGTTGGTTCGCAGGCCGATCCAGTCGAGGACGACTTAGAAGACCCTGCGGGAGCGTGAGGCTCGCCTGGATCAGGAACCGCTCCAGGAGACCGAGCGCACAGGCCGACCGGACTTTGTAAATGCCGCCAAAATATGGCGGCGCCAAAACATATAAATATGCAAAAGGAATTTAACTATTCAGTTGCACGTGACAAATAAAACTCCGTGAAATCTATATTGGAACATACTGTTAACAATACAAATCATTTATGGAACTATCGTGACCTTGATACAAAAAAGGTAAGCTCATCAGATCACAGGGTGATCATAACTGTACCAATACGACCCGTCACTGACCCTCTCCCATCCTCCACAGAGAGATTACCACTGTTTTTACCTCAGCAATGCGGTTTGATGGAACCAACGATAAGGCATCAGACAGAGTTAGAAACTCGGAGAAATTCTGAAACTGGCTGCTCAGGTAAAGGGTAAAACTATCATTTTCATAGCAGCGAAGAGGGGTGTCTGTGAAAGGAAAACACAACAGTAAATATTTTCTTTACGTGCCAAACATTGATACCGAGCACACAAATGTATCAAAGATAGACACAAAAAGCTGGAGTAACTCAGCTGGACAGGTCCCATCTCTGGAGAAAAGGAATGGGCAACGTTTCGGGTGGAGACCCTTCTTCAGACTGGGAGTCAGGGGAGAGGGAAACGAGAGTCTCTCAGTCTGGAGCCAAAACATCACCTATACCTTTTCTCCAGAGATGCTGCCTGACCCACTGAGTTACTCCAGCTTTTATGTGTTCAGTGTAAACCAGCATCTGCAGTTCCATCCTACACACAAATGTGTTATCTTGTGACTGGACTGTCACCATAGGTTTCCCTTGAACCTGTAAAGCTCAATATTAATACCTCGATACACAAATTTACTTGCATCATCACAATTGGATTCATTTTCTTCAGAATGCCAGAAGTTGAGGAAGGACCTGATTAGTATGTACAATTATGAGAGGCACAAATAGATAAGGTAGACAGTCAGAACCATTTTCCCAGGGTGTAAATATCAACAATTGGAGGGCGTAGCTGTGAGGTAAGAGGGGAAAGTTTAAAAGTGATGTGCGGGACAACACAGAGGGTGGTGTGTGCCTGGAATGTGCTACCAGGGATGGTGGTTGAGACAGATATGATAGTGGGATTTAAGAGACTTTTGGATAGGCATAGGGATATGCAGGGAATGGAGGGATATGGATGATGTTCAGACCGATAAGAGTTAGTTATGGCATTATATTCGGCACAGACATTGTGGGCCGAAGGGCCTGTTCTTGTGCTATACTGCTCTATGTTCTATGTTTGAAATGCTGATTCCCTAATTTATTTTTGTATGAGACTCAATCAGCTATGAATGCCTTGCCTCTTGTTTGTCCAATGTGGGGGAGAAAGAACTTGCAGTTGGAAGTGTGGAACATTCCTGACCCATTAGTTTAGAAATTCTAACGGCTGCGGAATCCCTTAAAAATGTGGGCTTTGTGATAGTTAACCTACTTCTGAAGAGGCAAAATAAGAATGAATCAATATGATCAATATTACAGTGTAACACTAGGCACTGGAAGCAGATAGCTGCAGAGGGGGGCATAGCAGTAGAGTTGCTGCCTCACAGCGCCAGAGACCCGGGTGCAATCCTGACCACGAGTGCGGTCTGTACAGAGTTTGTATGTTCCCCCCGTGACCTGCGTGGGTTTTCCTCAGGTGCTCTGGTTTCCTCCCATACTCCAAAGACATATAGGTTAATAGGCTTCAGTAAAAACTGTAAATTGTCCCTAGTTTGTGTAGGACTGTGTTAATATGCGGAGATCGCTGGTCGGAGCGGACTCGTTGGGCCGAAGGACCTGTTTCCTCGCTGCGTCTCTCAACTAAACTGAACATTGTCAGAGAGTTAAGCGGCTGTCCCACTGCGATGACCTAATCCGCGAGTTCTGACGAGTTTGCCCTCGACTCATACTCGCAGCATGGTCGACACGAGGTCCTAGGAGGCCTTTGTAAGTCTCCTTCATGCTCAAAAGAGGTCCCCTCAGCCAGTTAGCGGCGTATTATTCAACATGTTGAAAAATGCCCGCGAGTAAAAAAAGGTCGCCATGGAAAAAATCAATACTTTTTTTACTCGTAGGTTTAGTCTAGGTAGGTCAGCATGTTATTCGTAAGTAATTGAGGGTAGTCAAAGGTAATCAAAGGTAGTCGTAGATAGTCTTTAACATAGTCGAAGGGAGGTCGAAGGAGATCCTCTTCACTCTCCACTATTCGGTGTCCAATTTTCCCGAAGCTAGTCGAAGCTAGTCTTCAACATAGTCGAAGGAGGTCTTCTACATAGTCGAAGAACGTGACATTTTTTCAAACTTTCCTAAACTCGCCAATTAGGTCGCCGCAGTGGGACAGACCCCTTAGAAAGTAGGAAGAGGCATCTGAGCTCAAATTACCAAGACGTCAAATAAAGTCCATACCTTTAGTGTAAGCCAAGATTGATTTATAAACGGCTACTTGAACACTAATATCCAGTTGCTCTTTGACTCTGGTCAATGCTGAGACGCTACAAAGGAAAAACAAATGAATGAGAGACACGTATTGGGGGAAAAGGCAGGAGAATGGGGTTGAGAGGGAAAGATAGATAAGTCATGATTGAATGTGGAGTAGACTTGATGGGCCAAATGGCCTAATTCTGCTCCTATCCACATAAACATAAACTTTTCTACATACATTTCAGATTTGCGGTCTGGATAGAACTTCCATGGAATAGAATCAGTAATTGGGAATATTTTCATTGAAGACTAACGAGTACCAACAGGAACAAGGAAGGAGTCTGAAGAAGGTGCCCAATTCAAAACATCACCTCTCCATTCCATCCACAGATGGTGCCTGACCTTCTGAGTTACTCCAGTACTTTGTGATTTTTGTTTGTTAATTCTTTGAATGGAAAATCCAGTCGGTCCCAACAGTTAGTGAAGCCTATTGATGCTTTGTCCTGCCCCTCCTCTCTTCCAGCTTTCTTCAATCTTATTCAGGCAATCAGTCTGAATATGGGTCCCGACCTGAAGCGTCACCTATCCATGTATCGAGGGATGCTGCCAGGCCCACTGAGTTACTCCAGCCCTTTGTATCTCTTTTTTTTTGTAAGCTACCATCTGCAGTTCCTTGTTTCTACAAAAGTTGGTGTCTCGTTATCAGTGTTATCATTTCCACGCAGAGCAAAACTTACATGGCTTGAAATCCTTTACAATCCTCGGTGACAAAGATCAAGGGCAGCGTGTTTTCCGAGAGCCCTGGCAGTAATCCTTGCAGCCTTGTGTTAAACCAGATCTGAAGTTCAGTGACGTTGGCATTTGAAAGAATTGCCTGCGTACGGTTCAGAATTTCTTGCAGCAATGTTGTTCTGACACCAGGAGGGAAATCCACGTTATTCTGAGAAAAAAAAGGTTTTGAAGAATGAGTGATTGGGGAGTGAGGAGAAAAGGAGGATAAATGGCAAAAAGGAGGATAAATGGCAAAAAGGATTGTGGTGGTGGGGAAAATTGTGCAAATCTAATACATTAAAAATTGATCTAACATTTAAATTAGCATTGAAAACTAACATTATACAGGAAAGGAGTAGAATTCAATGTGATCATGGCTGATCATCCCCAATCAGTACCCCGTTCCTTCTCCCCATATCCCATCATTCAGCTATCTTTAAGAGCTCTATCTAGCTCTCTCTTGAAAATATCCAGAGAACCGGCCTCCATTGCCCTGTGAGGCAGAGAATTCCAGACTCACAACTCTCTGTGAGAAAAAGTGTTTCCTCGTCTCCATTCTAAGCCATTTAGAAGGAGAGGCCAGTTAAAACTGAGATGGGAAAAAACCTTTTCACCCAGTGAGTTGTGAATTTGTGGAATTTTCTGCCACAGAAGGCAGTAGAGGCCAATTCACTGGATGAATTTATAAGAGAGTTAGATAGAGCTCTCGGGGCTAGCGGAATCAAAGGTTATAGGGAGAAGGCAGGCACGGGTTACTGATTGTGGATGATCAACCATGATCACAATGAATGGCGGTGCAGGCTCGAAGAGCCAAATGGCCTCCTCATTAACCTATTTTCTATGTTTCTAATCTACCAGACATACTCTCAATATGTTTAATTTAGAGTCATAGAGTCATTACAATAGACAATAAGTGCAGGAGTAGGCAAATCGGTCCTTCAAGCCAGCACCGCCATTCAATGTGATCATGGCTGATCATCCACAATCAGTACCCCGTTCCTGCCTTCTCCCCATATCCTCTGACTCCGCTATCTTCAAGAGCCCTATATAGCTCTCTCTTGAAAGTATCCAGAGAACCGGCCTCCACCGCCCTCTGAGGCAGACAATTTCACACACAACTCTGTATGACAAAGTGTTTCCTCATCTCAGTTCTAAATGGCTTATCCTTTATTCTTAAACTGTGGCCCCTGGTTCTGGACTCCCCCAACATCGGGAACATGTTTCCTGCCTCTAGCGTGTCCAAACATTTAATAATCTTAAGGTAGACAAAAGTGCTGGAGAAACTCAGCGGGTACGGCAGCATCTATGGAGCGAAGGAAATAGGCAACTGGAGTCTGAAGAAGGGTTTCGGCCCAAAATGTTGCCTATTTCCTTCGCTCCATAGATGCTGCCGCACCCGCTGAGTTTCTACAGCACTTTTGTCTATCTTCGATTTTCCAGCATCTGCAGTTCCTTCTTAAACTAATAATCTTAAGGGCCTGTCCCACTGTGGGGACCTAATTTGCGAGTTTAGAAGAGTTTGCGCTCGCCACAAAGTCGCAGCATGGTCAACACGTGGTCCTCGGAGGCCACTGTAACTCTCCTTCATGTTCGAGAGAAGTTCCCGCATACTCGTGGTCTCAGTTTGTTCGAGGAGAATTTTTTAGTATGCTGAAAAATTGTCCGTGAGTAAAAATTGGTCAGCATTGAAAATAATCGGTATTTTTTTACTCGAAGGTTTAGTCGAAGTAGGTTGTAGTAGGTCGATATGTTATTCGTAGGTAATCGAAGGCAATCAAAGGTAATCAATGGTAGTTTAAGGTAATCGAAGGTAGTCGAACGTAGTCGTAGATAGTGTTGGTATAGTCGAAGGTAGTCGTCTTCACTCTCCACTATTCGGTGTCCAACTTTCCCGAGAGCATCAGCAAGTAAATCGTAGATCGTCGAAGCTGGTCTTCAACATAGTCGAAGGAGGTCTACATGGCCGTAGGAGGTCTTCTACATATTCGTAGGAGGTTCTCTACACAGTTGAAGGAGGTCGTAGAAGGAGGTCGTACAAGACCATGACACTCTCCATAAACTCGCAAATTATGTCCCCGCAGTGGGACACTGTTTCAAAAAGATCTCCTCTCATCCTTATAAATTCCAGAGTGTACAAGCCCAGCCGCTCCATTCTCTCAGCATATGACTGTCCCGTCATCCCGGAAATTAACCTTGTGAACCTACGCTGCACTCCCTCAATAGCAAGAATGTCCTTTCTCAAATTTGGAGAACAAAACTGCACACAATACTCCAGGTGTGGTCTCACTAGGTCCTGTACAACTGCAGAAGGACCTCTTTGCTCCTATACTCAACTCCTCTTGTAATGAAGGCCAACATGCCATTTACTTTCTTCACTGCCTGCTGTACCTGCATGCTTACTTTAATTGACTGACGAACAAGGACCCACAGATTCCGTTGTACTTCCCCTATGCCCAACTTGACACCATTTAGATAATAATCTTCTTTCCTGTTTTTGATACCAAAGTGGATAACCTCACAATTATCCACATTAAACTGTATCTGCCATGCATCTGCCCACTCACCCAACCCGTCCAAGTCACCCTGCATTCTCATAGCATCCTCCTCACAATTCACATTGCCACAGCTTTGTGTCATCTGCAAATTTGCTAATGTTACTTAATCTAAATCATTAATATATATTGTAAATAGCTGCGGTCCCAGCATTGAGCCTTGCGGTACCCCATTAGTCACTAGTCATACAGCGTGGAAACAGGCTCTTCAGCCCAACTTGCCCACACCGACCAACATGTCCCATCTACACTAGTGCCACCTGCCTGTGTATGGTCCATATCCTTCTAAACTGGTTCTATCCATGTACCTGTCTAATTGTTTCTTAAACATTGCGATAGGCCCCCCTTCAACTACCTTCTCCAGCAGCTGGTTACATGCACCCTCCACCCCTTGTGTGAAAAGAAATTACCCGTCAGATCCCAATTAAATCTTTTCCCCTTCAACTTAAGCCTATGTCATCTGGTTCTTGATTCCTCTACTCTGGGCAAGAGACTGTGCATCCACCCGATCTATTCCTTTCATGATTTTCATTAAAAGCAAAGCATTCATTCTCTGTTTACATGAAAATTTTAGGAGAATCAAGATGATTAAAGATTACCTGATGCGCTTTGTATCGATGTGCTGAATTCAATGTGAAACAGGCGAGTGTTTGTGAACAGGTACTGGCCTTATATGAAATTTTGCAGTATCCTACCTGGTTGTCAGCTGTCCTGAATGCTTCGACGAACTGGAGAACAGTATCAGTGGTGATGCTGTTGATAATCTTCCGAACATTGTCACTATTACGCAATGTTCCGTTCCCACCAGCGAACTCTCCCAGTTGGGATGGTGTCAGTAATTCTGCCACATCGAGCTGTTTAAAACAAAATTAACATCTCACCTACTGCTCAGATCAGAACCCTGTGGATCAACTAATGATGATCTATTCTACATTTTCCTTGACCTTCGTCCCCTTTGATGTCTTGTTTTCACCTTACCCTTACATATCTCTGTGTCTCCCTCTCCCCTGACTGTCAGTCTGATGAAGGGCCTCGACCCAAAATGTCACCCATTCCTTCTGTCCAGAGATGCTGCTTGTCCTGATGAATTACGTCAGCGCATTGTGTCAATCTTCGATGTAAACCAGCATCTTGCATTTCCTTCCTACACAACTAATAACTATACCTCACAGAGATACCACACAAGAACAGGCCCTTCGGCCCAAAATGTCTGTGCTGAACATGATGCCAAGACTAACTTATCTACCTGTTCATAATCCATATCCATCCATACCCATATCCCTATACAAAACTCTCTTAAATGCGATTAACGTATCCGTCTCAATCACATTCCAGGCACTCACCACACTCATTTAAACTTTGCCCCTCTCACCTTAAAGCTATGGCCTCCAGTATTTGATTTTTCCATCCTTTGAAAATGGTTATGTCTACCCCATCTAACTCAAATTGGGTTTGATTGAAGCTTCCGAATAAAATACTCACACAAAAGTATTTCTGTATAAATATTTTCCATATTAAATTCCAAACAAATTTAATCTCACTTTATCAAACTCTCGTCAGAAATATTCTTTTTAATTTTCCATTTTAAAAGGTCTGGACTTATTCTATAACTTACTGGGTTGAAGCTTGGGTTCCTCCTGGTTAAAATGTCTAATTGAACAAGAGTACTGAACATTCCCCAGTTCTTCAAAAGCCAATCTCTGGATCCATTAGTGTTGCTGATACAGCCAGCACCTAGAAAGGTAAAGGATATTGTGAATTAGCCTTGGCATTTAATCTCATAATCTATAGCATAGTCACAGAGTGATACAGCAAGGAAACAGGCCCTTTGGCCCAACTTGTCCACACTGACCAACACGTCCCAGCTGCAGTAGTCCCACCCATCCACATTTGGTCTATATCCCTCTAAACCGGTCCTATCCATGTACCTGCCTAATTCTTTCTTAAACAGTTCCACAGCACCAAAATATTTTTACTCCTAAAAGGGGGCGGGGGTTGCTGAGAACAAAGAGGTTCCCAGCATGGGGGTGGGGGCGCCTAGAACAAAGAGGGTCCATTGGAACTACATTGGTCACTTTGTAACTTTGTCGGCGGCCTTTACATGGTAACTCTGCATACTTTGTGTGGTATGCAAACAAAATATATGATAATGAAGTATCATTCATTCATTCATTCATTCACATTCCCCACATTCATTCATTCACATTTCCCACAGCCATCAGGTTATTAAACCTGGCTCGGACAAAACTCTGAACATTAATACCCCTCCATCTGTTATTTGCACTTTATTAATTTATTAATTAATGTGTGTGTTTAAGTATATAACTGTAGTCAATGCCTACTATGTTCTGTTGTGCTATGCAAAGAAAGAGTTTCATTGTCCTGTCAGGGACACACGACAATAAACTCTCTTGACTTTGACTTTGACATTTCCTAGCCATTATACTTTTAATCCATTTTATCCTTGCTTTCCCGGGATGGCGGGACTGTCATATGCTGAGAGAATGGAGCGGCTGGGCTTGTATACTCTGGAGTTTAGAAGGGTGAGAGGGGATCCTATTGAAACATATAAGATTGTTAAGGGTTTGGACATGCTAGAGTAAGGAAACATGTTCCCGATGTTGGGGGAGACCAGAACCAGGGGCCACAGTTTAAGAATAAGGAGTAAGCCATTTAGACCGGAGACGAGGAAACAATTTTTCTCACAGAGAGTTGTGAGTCTGTGGAATTCTCTGCTTCAGAGGGCAGTGGAGGCCAGTTCTCTGGAAACTTTCAAGAGAGAGCTCTTGAAGATAGCGGAGTCAAGGGATATGGGGAGAAGGCAGGAACGGGGTAATGATTAGGGATGATCAGCCATGATCACATTGAATGGCTGGCTTGAAGGGCCGAATGGCCTACTCCTGCACCTATTGTCTATTGTTTAGTTTATAGACACTTTTATCAAGAACTACTATAGCCCCCATTCAAACGAATGTGAATCTAATTTCCTCACTTACTCAAAAGCCTCTGTAGCTTACCTGTGGTGTCAAGGTAATTAAGGATCCACACATTTAATACGGTCTTTCTTGTCTCTCGCGGCATCTCCCTGAATCCATTACTCAGGCCTTTTACACTAAATATATAAATATGGACAAAATTATTAATGGTAGCGTTTCATCTGGTGGAGAACAGGTTAGTGATGCTTCATTTACTATGTTCAGTACTGAAGTCATTGGGTCACACAGCAAGGAAATAGGACCTTCGGCCCAACTCTTCCATGCCGACCCAGATGCCATATCTAAACTAATCCCATTTGCCTGCGTTTGGCCCATACCCCTCTGAACCGTTCCTATCCATGTACCTGTCCAAGTGTCTTTTAAATGTACGTCACTCATCTACCACCTCTGGCAGCTCGTTCCATATACCCACCACCATCTTGAGTGGAAAAAGTTGCCCCTCAAGCTTGTATTAAATCTTGCCCCTCTTACCTTAAACCCGTGTCCTCTGGTTCTTGATTTCCGTACCCTGGATAAAAGACTGTGCATTCACCCTATACGTTCTGTCAGATTTATCTATTACTCTATCAGTCCTGTTTATCTGACTGAAAATCAATCCGTATTTCCTTCCAATTATGATGAATGCCTGACAAAGACGATTCCTAAATCAACATGGAATCGCCAATGTTACAGTTGAAAATATTGATACTGATGTTTGTTAATCCTGTATAGGTCACTTTGTATTAACTGTGCTTCTGAAGAAGGGTCTCGACCCAAAACATCATCCATTCCTTCTATCCAGTGACGCTGCCTGTCCCGATGAGCATTTTGTATCTATCATCATTGTAAATCAGCACCTGCAGTTCCTTCCTACACATTGTGTCTATCTATGGCAATAATATCAGCTGCTTTGATGTAGAAACAAAGAACTGCAGATGCTGGTCAATACACAAAAGGGCACAAAGTGCTGGAATAACTCAGCAGGTCAGGCAGAATCTCTGGAGAACATAGATAGGTGACATATCAGGTTGAAACCCTTCTTATAAAGAAGAGTCCCGACCCGAAATGTCGCCTATTCATGTTCTCCAGAGATGCTGCCAGACCCACTGAGTTACTCCAGCACTTTGTGTCCCTGTAGCTGTTTTAATGCTGCTTTTCCTATTGAAAATTCAGAAGTGGATTATTCTGAAAGGGAATCATTCACTCACACAGCTTGGTAACCTTCACAGCTAATGTTTCTATTCAGCAAAGGGTTTAGCACGAACTGGGAAATTCCGGCAATGAACAGTCGGAAGCGATTCTGGAACCATTCCCTCAGGAAAGATACGCTCGTTAAGTTGTCAAAGGTCTTCACAGTCTCCCACAGGGCATTCATAAACGTGATCTTTGTCATCAGGGGAATTGAAGTTGTGTTCAAAGTCTGAAACAAAAAAAATGGCATTTGTTTAAACATGGACAAAGAGCTTGTTTATCCTCACATATCTTAACATTGATATGGACGCTCCCTGACTTACATAAGGGTTACATCCTGTGGACCCTTGTGTAAGTGAGATGTTATGCAAGTCAGTAATGGAAGCGCTACTGTGCACTTGTGAATTTACTATACGATGTGGAGACCACAGTGCGATTTCTGACGTGAGGACCACGGGGAGTGCTCCATGCTGAGACCGTGGGGGATCTCCTTGCTGACACTGCGGGTGGTGGGGGCTCTGTGCTGGAGACCACGGGGGGAGCTCCAAGGTGGGAGCTCCGAGGTGGAGACTATGCGAGAGCTCCATGTTGAGACCATGGGGGGGGGGGGGTAGGGAGCTCTGTGGAGACCACGGTGGGAGATTCCGAGATGCACAAATGGGAAATAAGGCAGTGGGATTAAAGCATTGCTTACGTGAGTGCGAGTTTACATGAGTCGCCTATACCGCAAGTCGGGGAGTGCCTATACTTCCATTTATTAGAGAACTAATAATTAGAGAATTCCTGTATTAGTTCAAAAGTACTTTGTGGCTGTGCCGTGGGATGGGATGTTATGAGGTTGCTGCACTACATTATAACTCTTTTAACATTTCCTACAAATATTATTTTTGCTATGTTGTCCCTATGAGATGATTCTGTGTAGTAATTCATTACCTTGTTGTTGAACTTGTCCAGTGCCTCAGTCAGCAAGGTTCTGTTAAGTTTCCGAATAAAAATGCTCAATGCAGTTTCATCTGATCTGTTCAATGGTTTTGGACCAACGAAACAATAAATTACACCAGCTAAATCGTCACTGCTTAAACTGGAGACAAGTAGATCAGCCTGAAAAGGAATCCATTTGCAAAGACATTTGTTAATTGGCAGCATTCCTTTTTTTTTGATGTAAAATTTTAGCAAGTGACTCAATTCCTTGATTAGATTGTGCAATATGTTTACATTAAGTTTATTAAAATGTGTAAATGTAGGTTTAGGTTTATTATTATCGTGTGTACCAAGGTGCAGTGAGAAGTTTTGTTTTGCACGCTATCTAAATAGATCAGATAATACCATACATAAATACAATCAAGTCAAACTCAAGTAGAGCAAAGAGGAAGATGGGGAGTACAGAATATATTTCTCAGCATTGTAGCGCATCAGTTCCTTGGGCAAAGTCCAATGTCCGTAATGGGGTGGATGTGAATCATACAGTATCCTAGCTTATGGAATGATCTTTAAGAAGCCTGATAACAGAGGGGACAAAGCTGTTCCTGAGTCTGGTGGTGCATGCTTTCAAGCTTCTGTACTTTCTGTTGGATGAGACAAGGAGGAATAACTGGGGTGGGACAATTCTTTGATGATGTTGGCCACTTCTGAGGCAATATGAAGTGTAGATGGATGGAGTCAAAGGTGGGAAATCTGGTTTGTGTGATGGACTGGGTGGATCTACAACTCTCTCCGTCACCATTCTTGTGTGAAACTCTCCTTTAAGGTGCTTACCTCAGCGCATGCATAGTCTGTAATGCTGAAGTTGCAAAGTTGGGTCACGTTAACATCAAGCAGGAACGTCGTCAAAGCTGAACTGCAGAGAGACAAATGCATTGGGGTTATGTGTAGGAAGGAACTGCAGATGCTGGTTTAAACTAAAAATAGACACAGAATGCTGGAGTAACCCAGCGGGACAAGTAGCATCTCTGGAGAGAAGGAATGGGTGACGTTTCAGGTTGAGACCCTTCTTCATCTCAGGACCGAAACATCACCCATTCCTTCTCTCCAGAGATGCTGCCTGTCCCGCTGAGTTACTCCAGCATTTTGTATCTACCTGCATAGGTTATTGCGAGGAACAATTTCCATCAGCTGACTTTGGATTTTTGGAAACTTGGATTGTTTTCTTTGGAATGCTGGGGGCTGAGGGGAGACCTGATAGAAGTACATAAAGTGTTGAGAGGCATAGACAGGGTAGACAGTCAGAACCTTTCTCCCAGGATGGAAATGTCATAGACTAGAGGACATGGTTTTAAAATGAGAGGAGCAAAGATTAATGGAGATGTGGGGGGAAAGCTTTTTTTTTTTTTAAACGCAGTCGGTATGGGTGTCTGGAACGTGCTGCCAGGGATGGTGGTGGAGGCAGATACGTCAGTTGCTTTTAGGAGACATTTAGATAGAAATGTACATATGCATGGAATGGAGGGATATGGATAATATGCAGCAGAGACGATTAGTTTATCTCAGCATTGTGTTCTGCACAGACAATGTGGGCCGAGTGACCTGTTTGTGACCTGTACTGTTCTACATTCTATGATTTACATCACAAACAACTTGATGTTAATAAAACCTGTGATTTAAGATTTCTCGCAGTCTTTCACACAAAGGGTGGCTGGAATGAGCTGCCGGAGGAGGTAGTTGAGGCAGGGACTATTGTAACCTTTAAGAAACATTGAACAGATACATGGATAGGACAGGTTTGGAGGAATATGGGCCAAACGCAGACTTGTGGGACGAGTGCAGATGGTCAGCGTGGGCAAGTTGGGCTGAAGGGCCTGTTTCCACACTGTATGACTATGATTTCTAAATAACATGCACTAAATACTTTGAGTATCATTCATGTCAGGAGAAACCACTCACAAACACATGGAGTTGGTGAAATTGGGACTCACATGAAGCAAGAGATAATTTTTCTTAAAGTCCTACCTGTCTATTGCTGTACACAGGGTAGTTTCTGTTTGTGAAATTAAAAACAAAAGCATAATTATTATACACAAATTAAAATCAAGTCAAATCGGTAGTAAGGAAGACAAATTCAATGCTAGCATTTATATCAAGAGGATTGGAATACAAAAACAGAGATGTAAAGCTGAGGCTCTATAATGCGCTGGTCAGGCCGCATTTTATGCCCCTTATCTGAGGAAGGATGTGCTGGCTCTGGAGAGGGTCCGGAGGAGGTTTACAAGACTGGGGCTGTACTCACTGGAGTTTAGAAGGTTGAGGTGAGGGGGGGACCTCATTGAAACTTACAGTAATGAAAAGCATAGAGTGGATGTGGAAAGGATGTTTCCACTGATGGGATAGTCTAGGACCAGAGGTCATAGCCTCAGAACTAAAGTGTACTCTTTTAGAAAGGAGGTGATGACTAACTTATTTAGTCAGAGCGTAGTTAATCTGTGGAACTCATCGCCACAGAGGGCTGTGGAGGCCGTCAGTGGATATGTTTAAGGCAGAGATAGACAAATTCTTGATTAGAACGGGTGTCTAGGGTTATGGGGTGAAGGCATGAAAATGGGATTAGGAGGCAGAGATCAGCCATGATTGAATGGTGGAGTAGACTCCTATAACTTTTAACGTGAAAATACTAGAATGGGTGAAGTTGTAAAACAATGTAGAAAATACACTTACCATTAACCGTAGCATTACCTGGCTAAGGAATAGAAAGTAAGATAAGTATTTGAGACCAAAGCACATTACATTTACACAATAGAGGTAACTGGTAAATATTGTTGGAAGTTAGGAACAAATATTAAACCAATATTTTTTTCTTAATCCTCACAAATTTAAAAATAACAGGTATGTAGATAAGAGCTACAACTATAAAACTCAATACAAAATTAAGTTAAGACAATTGACATTCTGAAAAAACAAAGTATCTTACTCTGTCATCAACTTGAGGTACTGAAAAGAAAAAGAAAACAATGTTAAAAAGTGTTCTGGTATTCATTTTGATAAACATAATTAAATCACATCATTATGATAAATGACACTCACAATTACCCAAAACTGGAAACATCCTAAAATATTACATTTAGTTTAATTTAGAGATACAGCGTGGAAACAGGCCCTTCAGCCCACCTAGTCCACACTGACCACCTATCAAGGGTATACTTGGGTATACAAATATTCAAGGGTATACCTCCATCGAAAAGACAGTTAGGTGGGCAGAGGGCGTGGGTTAGCTCTGTTGGTGAGGAATGGAATTCCGTCCCTTGCAAGGGGTGACATTGAAACAGGAGATGTGAAGTCAATATGGATAGAACTAACAAATTGTAAGAGTAAAAAGACCCCAATGTGACTTATCTACAGGCCCCCAAACAGTAGCCTGGATTTAGGGTGCAAGTTGAATCAGGAGCTAAAATTGGCATGTCGTAAAGGTAATGCTCAGGTTGTTATGGGAGATTTCAACATGCAGGTATGGGAAAATCAGGTTGGTACTGGACCTCAAGAAAAGGAGTTTGGGGGGTGCCTCTGTGATGGATTCTTAGAGCAGCTTATATTGGAGCCTACCAGGGAGAAGGCAATTCTGGATTAAGTGTTGCATAATGAACTGGATTTGACAAGGGAACTTGAGGTTAATGAGCCATTAGGAGGTAGTGACCATTTTGTAAGTTTTAATCAACAATTTGAGAGGGAGAAGGCTAAATCGGAGGTGTCAGTGTTACAGTTGAATAAAGGTGACTATGGAGCCATGAGGAGCTGGCCAAAGTTGATTGGAAATATACCCTAGCAGGAATGACCGCGGAACAACAATGGCAGGTATTTCTGGGAATAAAACAGAAGGTGCAGCATCAGTTAATTCCAAAGAGGAAGAAAGATTCCAAGGGGAGTAAGGGGCGACCGTGGCTGTCAAGACACGTCAGGGACAGTATAAAAATAAAAGAGAAGAAGTACAACGTAGCAAAGATGAGCGGGAAGCAAGAGGATTGGGTAATGTTTAAAGAGCAATAGAAGATAACTAAAAAGGCAATATGGGGAGAAAAGATGAGGTACGAAGGTAAGCTAGCCAAGAATATAAAGGAGGATCGTAAAAGCTTCTTTAGTTATGTGAAGAGGAAGACATTAGTTAAGAACAAAGTTGGACCCTTGAAGACTGAAAAGGGTGAATTTATCATGGGGAACAGGTACTTTGGATCTGTCTTCACTAAAGAGGACACAAACAATCTTCCTGATGTACTAGCAGCCAGAGGATCTGGGGTGACAGAGGAACTGAGGGAAATCCACATTAGGCAGGAAATGGTGTTGGGTAGACTGATGGGACTGAAGGCTGATAAATCCCCATGGCCTGATGGTCTGCATCCCAGGGTAATTAAGGAAGCGGCTCTAGAAATCGTGGACGCATTGGTGATCATTTTCCAATGTTCTATAGATTTAGGATCAGTTCCTGTGGATTGGAGGGTAGCTAAAGTTATCCCACTTTTTAAGAAAGGCGGGAGAGTGAAAACAGGGAATTATAGACGAGTTAGCCTGACATCGGTGGTGGGGAAGATGCCCGAGTCAATCATAAAAGATTAAATAGCTGCACATTTGGATAGCAGTAACAGGATCGGTCCAAGTCAGCATAGATTTACGAAGGGGAAATCATGCTTGACTAATCTTCTGGAATTTTTTGAGGTAACTAGGAAAATGGACAAGGGAGAGGCAGTGGATGTAGTGTACCTGGACATTCAGAAAGCATTTGATAAGGTCCCACATAGGGAATTAGTGGGCAAAATTAAGGCACATGGTATTTGGGGTAGTGTGCTGACATGGATAGAAAATTGGTTGGCAGACAGGAAGCAAAGAGTAGGGATTAATGGGTCCCTTTCAGAATGGCAGGCAGTGACTGGTGGGGTACCACAAGGCTTGGTGCTGGGACCGCAACTCTTTACAATATACATCAATGATTTAGATGAAGGAATTCAAATTAACATTAATAAATTTGCAGATGACACAAAGCTGGGTGGTAGTGTGAACTGTGAGGAGGACGCTATGAGAATGCAGGGTGACTTGGACAGGTTGGGTGAGTGGGCTGATGCATGGCAGATGCAGTTTAATGTTGATAAATGCAAGGTTATCCACTTTGGTAGCAAAAACAGGAAGCCACATTATTATCTAAATGGTGTCAAGTTGGGAAAAGGGCAAGTACAAAGGGATCTGCAGGGTCCTTGTTCATCAGTCAATGAAAGTAAGGATGCAGGTACAGCAGGCAGTGAAGAAAACGAATGGCATGTTGGCCTTCATAAGAAGAGGAGTTGCGTATAGTAGCAAAGAGGTCCTTCTGCAGTTGTACAGGGCCCTAGTGAGACAACACCTGGAGTATTTTGTGCATTTTGGTCCCCTAATTTGAGGAAGGACATTCTTGCTATTGAGGGAGTGCAGCGTAGGTTTACAAGGTTAATTCCCGGGATGGCGGGACTGTCATATGCTGAGAGAATGGAGTGGCTGGGTTTGTATACTCTGGAATTTAGAAGGATGAGAGGGAATCTTATTTGAACAATATAAGATTATAAAGGGTTTGGACACGCTAGAGGCAGGAAACATGTTTCCGATGTTGGGGGAGTCCAGAACCAGGGGCCACAGTTTAAAAATAAGGGGTAAGCCATTTAGAACGGAGGTGAGGAAACACTTTTTCACACAGAGAGTTGTGAGTTTGGAATTCTCTGCCTCAGAGGATGGTGGAGGCCGGTTCTCTGGATACTTTGAAGAGAGAGCTAGATAGGGCTCTTAAAGATAGCAGTCTGGGGATATGGGGAGAAGGCATGAATGGGGTACTGATTGGGGATGATCAGCCATGAATGGCAGTGCTGGCTCGAAGGGCCAAATGGCCTCCTGCACCTTTTGTCTATTGTCTATCCCCGCACACTAACACTAACCTACACACAGGAAGGACCTTTTTTCTTTACAATTTACCATAGTGAATTATCCGAGAAACTTGTACGTCTTTGGAGTGTGGGAAGAAACCAGAACACCAGGAGAAAATCCACTCAGTTCACGGGGAGAACGTACAAATTCTATACAGACAGCACCCGTAGTCAGAATAGAACCAGGTTTTATGACAATGTGAGGCAGCAACTCTACCACTGCACCATTTGTTTTGTTAAGATCACCTAAATTCTGCAACACAATGGGTCTACAGCTGAAATTTGATATGTATTATTCTACATAACGACGGGTTAAAATAATGTAATTTGGCCTGTTAAGTATTCATCACAACCCTAATGGTATTGGGCATTTATAGCTCGTATACCATTAATGATCAAAATGTGCAAGTTGCACAAAATGGCAACAGCCAAAACGACACAACTTTTACCCAGGGTCGGAAAATTAAGAACACAAGGACATATGTTTAAATGGAGAGGGGTCAAATTTAATACAAACCCGAGGAGAGATTTTCTTCATGCAAAAGGGGTTGGGTATATGGAACTAGCTGCCAGAGGAATTAGTTGAAGCAGATACTAAGACAGTATTTAAAAGTCACTTGTACAGGTACATGGACAGAAAAGATGGTCCTTTGCAGGGATTGGGCCAAACGCGGGCAAATGGGACTAGCTTAGATAGGGTCGGCATGGATGTGTTGGGTCAAAGGGCCTGTTTCGAGCTGTATGACTCAATGAGTCATTAACTATCTTTAGACTTTTAGAGATACAGCATGGAAACCAAACCTTCGGCCTACCGTGTTCAGTGATCACCCCGCACACTGGCACTATCCTACACACTAGGGACAATTTACAATGTTTACCAAAGCCAAGTAACCTTCAAACCTGTCTGTCTTTGGAGTGTTGGAGGAAACCGGAGCACCCGGAGGAAATCCATGTGGATACATGGAAAATATACAAACTCCATATAGACAGCACCTGTCTTGAGGAAATAACCCGTGATTCTGGTGCTTTAAGGCAGTTACTCCATTTGCTGAGCCACCGTGCCACCCTTCTTTCATCAGTTGGAATTTTGTTGAAACTTAATGAAGGTTTTGAAATTTGACTGATAGTGAACACTGTAATTTTAAGTTTAGGCAAAAAATTACCTGGAATACCTCCTGTCAGCCCAAGTTTCCTCACTTCAGACTCGGGGTGTGAAGCCACCCAAACCATCACCACTGTTTCGTTCACTCCGCTTTGCAGAGTTGGAAGGTAAACTCCAAGTAAATTGATCAGAGTATCAGCACTCAGTTTCTGAAAGCAAATAAGCATTTAATGAACGACCACAACCAAAAAGACTTTGCATCTTATCGAGACATTAATTTTATATGGCTGAATGGATGAAGATCAAAGTGGAGACACAACGAACTGCAGATGCTCGAATTTTGGGCAAAACACACTTTGCTGCACTGGTTAGCTGTGCAGCAAAATGCCAGCAACTCAATAACACTCAGTGTATTGTCTTTCCGTTGACTGGATAGCACACAACAAAAGCTTTTCACTGTACCTCGGTACATGTGACAATAAACTAAGATGGCAACTCAAGTCGTCTTGAGTGATGCACTGTGAGTTTCATTGAATTGCTGGCAATTCACGGCAAAGCAAAATTATGCATAAACGGTGCTGGAGGAACTTGGCAGGTCAGGCAGCATCTATGGAGGGAAATGTATAGGTGAGGTTTCGTGTCAGACTCTTCTTCATACTGATTGTGTGATGAATGTGCAGATTGAGAGTTGTTATTTTGGATTTGAACAAGCTACAGAGGTTGCAATATTTATGGGTCCCTTAACGGGTACTCTATCTGAAGAAGGGTCTCAACCTGAAACATCACCTATTCACCTATCTCACCTGTTCCTTTACTCCAGAAATGCTGTCACTGAGTTACTCCGGCTTTTTGTGACTCTTTCCAAGAAAAGGTTCATGAGTTACCTAATGCAAAGGGTGAAGACCAGATGGCATGCAATTTCCTACTCTTGAGAACCATGGAGTCTAAGTCTCTATATTTGAGGCAGAGATCAATAGGGTTAAAGTGAGAGGGGAAAGATTTAATAGGAACCTAAGGAACATTTTTTTCAGGGTGGTAGATAAATGGAATGAGCTGGCAGAGGGCGGAGCTGAGGCAGGGACTATAACCACATTTAAAAGGCATTTTGACAGGTTTAGGGAGATATGGGCTAAAAATGGGCAGGTAGGATGAGTATAGATGGGACATCTTTGTTGGCATGGGCTAGCTGGGCAGAAGGGCCTGTTTCCTTGCTGTGTGGCGCTATGACTCTAATAGATCTTTAGATTTTAGGGCAAAGAAGGGATATGAAGTTAATGCAAAAAAGTAGCTCTGAGGTGAAAGATTTGCTGGATGTTATTGAATAGTGGTGTAGGCTTTGTTATGTAGGAAGGACACTGGTTTACACTGAAGATAGACACAATATGCCAGAGTAACTCAACGGTTCATGCAGCATCTCTGGAGAAAAATAATAGGTGACGTTTTGGGTTAGTCTGAAGAAGGGTCTCGACCCAAAACGTCACCTATTCCTTTTCTCCAGAGATGCTCTGCCTGACCCGCTGAGTTACTCTGGCATTCTGTTTTAGGCTTAAGTTATGCTCAATCAAGAAAATTATTGATAAATCAGAGAGTTGACTTAATAAACAGAGATTGAAATATGAAGTTATAAAACTGTAACCATGACAATAATAATGCATTAAGGACACAGATAGTCTGTAAGCACCTTGACTTCCTCAGGATCCAACCCTCTGAAGGTGGCAAAGTCCATGTTAACGCTGTTATTTGCCAGGAACCTCAGATCATCAGCTCGGGCACCACCTGAAGAAAATAGAAACATTTTCTAGCTGCACGTAGAGACTTGGGCAAAGACAGGAAACTATATGTTAACTGAGGTGGAGGGAAGAGTAAAGTAGTACGCTATGAAGACACAAAATGCTGGAGTATCTCAGCGGGCCAGTCAGCATTAGTGGAGAAAAAGGATAGGTGACCTTTCGGGTCGAGACCCTTCGTCAGACTGAAAGTCAGGGAGGGGGAAACTAGAGGTATGGGATGGTACAGAACAAGGCAGAGAAAAAGATGGAGCCCACAATGGTTCATTGTTGGCTGGGGACGATGTGATAACGAAGGAATACAAACGGTGAAATTGGCAAGAGAATTAGGATGGAGGAGGGATGGAGAGAGAGAGGGTTAGCATTCATAGCGGAGATTAACGCAATAGAAAGGAATGACATTAGCTTGGAGGATGTGGAATCGATATGGGTGGAGCTGCGAAACACTAAGGGGCAGAAAACGCTAGTGGGTGTTGTTTCTATGTTTCTATGTTGTGTACAGGCCACCTAACAGTAGTAGTGGAGTTGGGGATGACATCAAACAGGAAATTAGAAATGCGTGCAACGAAGGTAAAACCGTTATAATGGGTGACTTCAATCTACATATAGATTGGGTGAATCAAATTGGCAGGGGTGCTGAGGAAGATTGTTCATCCCAGTATGGCAAAAGAATAAATCAGGGAAGGTGGCGCATCCGTGGATAACGAGGGAAATCAGGGATAGTATCAAAGAAAAAGATGAAGCGTACAAATTAGCCAGAAAAAGCAGCCTACCAGAGGACTGGTAGAAATTCAGAGACCAACAGAGGAGGACAAAGGGCTTAATTAGGAAAGGGAAAATGGAGTATGAAAGAAAACTGGCAGGAAACATAAAAACTGACTGCAAAAGTTTTTATCGATATGTGAAGCGCAAAAGATTAGTTAAAACAAATGTAGGTCCCTTGCAGTCAGAAATGGGTGAATTGATCATGGGGAACAAGGACATGGCAGACCAATTGAATAACTACTTTGGTTCTGTCTTCACTAAGGAAGACATAAATAATTTGCCGGAAATAGCAGGGGATCGCGGATCAAATGAGATGGAGGAAATGAGTGAAACCCAGGTTAGCCGGAAAGTGGTGTTAGGTAAATTGAATGGATTAAAGGCCGATAAATCCCCAGGGCCAGATAGGCTGCATCCCAGGGTACTTAAGGAAGTAGCCCCAGAAATAGCAGATGCCTTAGTGATAATTTTTCAAAACTCTTTGGATTCTGCAGTAGTTCCTGAGGATTGGAGGGTAGCTAATGTAACCCCACTTTTTAAAAAGGGAGGGAGAGAGAAGACAGGGAATTACAGACCAGTTAGTCTAACCGGTAGTGGGGAAACTGCTAGAGTCAATTATTAAAGATGGGATAGCAGCGCATTTGGAAAGTGGTGAAATCATTGGACAAAGTCAGCATGGATTTACGAAGGGTAAATCATGTCTGACGAATCTTATTGAATTTTTTGAGGATGTAACTAGTAGAGTGGATAAGGGAGAAGCAGTGGATGTGTTATATCTGGACTTTCAGAAGGTTTTCGACAAGGTCCCACACAAGAGATTGGTATACAAACTTAAAGCACACGGTATTGGTGGTTCAGTATTGATGTGGATAGAGAACTGGCTGGCAGACAGGAAGCAAAGAGTAGGAGTGAACGGGTCCTTTTCAGGATGTAAGATAGTGACTAGTGGGGTGCCGCAAGGCTCAGTGCTGGGACCCCAGCTATTTACAATATACATTAATGATTTGGACGAGGGAATTAAATGCAACATCTCGAAGTTTGCGGATGACATGAAGCTGGGGGGCAGTGTTAGCTGTGAGGAGGATGCTAGGAGGCTGCAGGATGACTTGGATAGACTGGGTGAGTGGGCAAATGCATGGCAGATGCAGTATAATGTGGATAAATGTGAGGTTATGCACTTTGGTGGCAAAAACAGGAAGGTAGACTATTATTTGAATGGTGACCGATTAGGAAAAGGGGAGATGCAGCGAGACCTGGGTGTCATGGTACACCAGTCATTGAAAGTAGGCATGCAGGTGCAGCAGGCTGTGAAGAGAGCGAATGGTATGTTGGCATTCATAGCAAAAGGATTTGAGTACAAGAGCAGGGAGGTTTTACTGTAGTTGTACAGGGTCTTGGTGAGGCCACACCTGGAGTATTGCGTACAGTTTTGGTCTCCTAATCTGAGGAAAGACATTCTTGCCATAGAGGGAGTACAGAGAAGGTTCACCAGACTGATTCCTGGGATGGCACGACTTCCATATGAAGAAAGACTCGGCTTGTACTCACTGGAATTTAGAAGATTGAGGGGGGATCTCATAGAGACTTACAAAATTCTTAAGGGGTTGGACGGGCTAGATGCAGGAAGATTGTTCCCGATGTTGGGGAAGTCCAGGACAAGGGGTCACAGTTTAAGGATAAGGGGGAAGTCTTTTAGGACCGAGATGAGAAAATCGTTTTTCACACAGAGAGTGGTGAATCTGTGGAATTCTCTGCCACAAAAGGTAGTTGAGGCCAGTTAGTTGGCCATATTTAAGAGGGAGTTGGATGTGGCCCTTGTGGCTGAAGGGATCAGGGGGTATGGAGAGAAGGCAGGTACAGGATACTGAGTTGGATGATCAGCCATGATCATATTGAATGGCGGTGCAGGCTCGAAGGGCCGAATGGCCTGCTCCTGCACCTAATTTCTATGTTTCTATAACAAAAGGATTTGAGTATAGGAGCAGGGAGGTTCTACTGCAGTTGTACAGGGTCTTGGTGAGACCACACCTGGAGTATTGTGTACAGTTTTGGTCTCCAAATCTGAGGAAAGACATTCTTGCCATAGAGGGAGTACAGAGAAGGTTCACCAGACTGATTCCTGGGATGTCAGGACTTTCATATGAAGAAAGACTGGATAGACTCGGCTTGTACTCGCTAGAATTTAGAAGATCGAGGGGGGATCTTATAGAAATTTACAAAATTCTTAAGGGGTTGGACAGGCTAGATGCAGGAAGATTGTTCTCGATGTTGGGGAAGTCCAGGACAAGGGGGCACAGTTTAAGGATAAGGGGGAAATCTTTTAGGACCGAGATGAGGAAAACATTTTTCACACAGAGAGTGGTGAATCTCTGGAATTCTCTGCCACAGAAGGTAGTTGAGGCCAGTTCATTGGCTATATTTAAGAGGGAGTTAGATGTGGCCCTTGTGGCTAAAGGGATCAGGGGGTATGGAGAGAAGGCAGGTACAGGATACTGAGCTGGATGATCAGCCATGATCATACTGAATGGCGGTGCAGGCTCGATGGGCCAAATGGCCTACTCCTGCACCTATTTTCTATGTTTCTATGGAACTCTTTGAAGGGTTTGAAGGATTTGACTTTGAATGTTTTACTGAAGGGTTACATAAGGAACACGTATTTTTAAGGTAATTGACACAAGGAACTGCAGATGCTGGTTTACAAATAAAAATACAGAATGCTGGAGTAACTCATCGGGTTAGGAAGCATCTCTGGGGGTCAAAGAGAGGGAAGCGTGAACTCGGTGGGGCAAAGAACCTGTTTCCATTTAATAATCGATCTAATCTGATTGAAGAATGAATTACAGAAGGTGGGTAGCCATGGGAGAAGGTCGCACAGAATTCCCATGGGAAGGAGAAGAATTTCCTTAGATTAGGAGATTTTTTCGTGGAGCAGTAAAATGGAGGCACAAGGAGCGTTTTCCACCATGTGCCACACATGTTTATTAATGGAGTACACCGGCACATTTTTGTCACTAAAAATGTGCAAAATTACAATTAATTATGCATATAAAACAAAAACGTTTTAACCTACCAACATATGTCCTCATCAGCTGAAAGAAGGGTATTGGGTCACGTCTTTGGAGTCTCAGAGTGGTGAAGGCTAAGTCATAAAGTAAACGTTTCTTTTGCTGTGAACATGTAGAGAGATCCAATGCTCCAGCATCCCTGTGGAGGGAAGGTACAAGTGAGTCTTGCTGAGTGACTCAATGGTTCAATGGTTCCTTTCATACCACCAAGGGCACCTTACGAATGGCAGCCCCGCCAATAGTCTGTCCGTTTTTTGTCTTTTTTTTAGTGTTTGTTAAAAGTTTGTTTTAATGTTCTCCGGTTTTATGTGGGGGGAGTGGAAGGGGGTCGGGGGAAACTTACCTTGCTGGAGATGCGATTACTTTCTGGATCGCATTCTCCGGTCGCTCTGCGGTCTATCATCGATAGAGCTGGAGGCCTCCTCGGACTGACATTGGGCGCGGACTTAACATCGGAGTCGATCCCTTGCCTGGAATCACTCCAATCGTGGCCTGTGGACTTTACATCGGGAGCTCGCAGTCTCAGGAGAGGCCGTGGATGTCAGGAGCGCCAACAAACACAGAGAGACTCGACCAGCCCCAACCAGGTGTTCGATAGTCTGGCACGGAGGAGCTGACATCCCCTCAATGTAGGAGTTGAACGCCCCGATGCGGAGGGCCCCTCGCCGGCTACTGAAGTCAAGATCGTCCCGTCAACGGAGGGCTCGAGGCCCCGAGGCCCCAAGCACGGGAGATCTAAGGGAAGAGGTTGAACTTTATTTCGCCTTCCATCACAGTGAGGAATGCGGAGGAGTCACTGTGATGGATGTTTATGTTAGAATGTGTTTTGTATGTTCCGTGCTTTTTATTTGTATGACTGACTTGGCAAATGAAATTCCTCGTATGTTGCAAAACATACTTAGCTAATAAAGTATGATTGTGATTGTGATTGCGATTCTCAGCAAGTGTTGCAAGGTAGTGAAATTCTTCTTTTGCATACAGTTAAGTTTAGTTTAGAAATACAGTGTGGAAACAGGCCTTTCGGCCCACTGGTGTCAATGTCGACCAGCGATCCTCGCACACTAACACTATCCTACACACACCAGGGGCAATTTACAATTTTACAGAAGCCAATTAACTTACAAACCTGTACATCTTTGGAATGTGGGAGGAAACCAAGCACCAGAGAAAATCCACGCAGAGAACTCCATACCGTCAGCACCCGTAGTCAAGATCAAACACGGGTCTCTGGCGCTGTAAAGCAGCAACTCTACCACTGCGCCACCGTGCTGCCCATACAGATCAGTAAGATTATTGCCATACATAAGTACACTCCCAGTTAAGTACATAATGCACAGAAACAGTCCACTGAATCCATATGCAAGATGCCAGGTTTTGGTGCCATTTCCAAAGTTCCAGGTCCAGCTGACTATAAAGGCCATCTCCTCCATCGCCAGCGAAACATTGTCCCTCTCCTTGCCCACCCAATGCATATATAAGAAGGAGAAAGGCTTGCAGAAATAAATTAGAATTGTAGTTATGAGAGTCGTTCCTCTTCATGGTGGTGAAAAGTGGAATAATTAAAAATGACAGGATCATAGAGCGATACATCACGGAAACAGCCCCTTGGCCCCAACTCATCCACGACAAACAAGTTGCCCAACCAAATCTAGCTGCACATGTCTACACTGACCCATACCCCTGCTGTGATGTTTGGTGGACTGTGTGGGGTGGGAGGACCCTTTGCGCCTCCCATGCAGCAGGAGGCTCTGAACAGGAGAAAGGGAGATGTCTTGTATGTGTGCAGCCATTTTTTAGTTGTCTTGCTCCCAGCATTGAAGTAATGTATTAAAGACTTCTGTTATACCTTGAAGACTCTCAAGTACTTTACAGACCTAGAAGACGAAGAGAGCCACAAAGTTGGACTACAAGATAGCTCTTCATTGCTGCACATTGCTGCACGAGTTGCTATTTAGACCAAGTCTTGTTCAGATGGCATTATCAGAAAACATAATTAAAAAATGTGGTACTTACGTCAAGTTTGAAATGGTCTTCAGTTGTTCTTGGTCCAAAAAGCACAGATTGGCTCCACCAATGGTTTTCAAAGATACTGCATTTAGATTACCGTCTAACTGGAGAAATCTTGCAATAATGGATCTAACCTGTTTGATGAATATTTGAAGAGCACTATTAGTTTAGTTTACAGTAGTTTAGTTTAGAGATACAGAGTGGAAACAGGCCCTTTGGCCCACCGAGTCCGCGCCGACCACTGGTCACCCGTTCACTAGTTCTATGCTATTACACAATAGGAATGAGTGACGTTTCAGGCCAAGACCCTTCTTCAGACTGATAGTCAGGAGGAATGGAAACAAGAAATATAGACAGTGATGTATAGAAATATAGAACAATTGAATGAAAGATATGCAAAAATATGATAAAGGAAACAGGCCATTGTTAGCTGTGTTCTTAAGTCTCCACCGGAAAAGTCACCCATTCCATTTCCAGAGATGCAGCCTGACCCGCTGAGTTGCTCCAGCATTTTGTGCCCTTCTTCGGTGTAAACCAGCATCTGCAGTTCCTTCCTACACATTTCAACTAACAATGTCCCAAATTTGTCACATTTTGGAAAGCTAGCTCCCAGATTTCATCACCCTATGCCTGTTGATAGCAAAATGTTTGCATTTATATTTTCCTGGTTTTCGTACCATTGTGTTTTCCAGCGGCTGATTCATTAATGCGCCAAGTGTCTCCACTCGAGTGATATTCCAGCTGCTGACTTCGGCTGCAGTAAACACAATGGAGATGTTGCCCAACAGTTGTAGCTGGTTTTCTGGGAGTCCATTACGATAGACCTGTTTCAGAAAATGCAAGATAATAAAATAGTCATTTCTTGTAGTCGAGGTACTCTCATTAATGATTTAATTAGTCGCCTCAATTACTTGATCCTATATCCTTAATTAGCCCAACATCCAAAATATACTTTAGCCTTGAATATGTATCATGAATCAGCAAACACAGCTCTCTGGGATTGAAAGAGAAATAAGGATGCACATCCTTGGTGTATAAAATCACAAGAGAAATAGATCGGGCAGACACACAGAGTCTCTTGCCCACAGTAGGTGAATCGAGGACCAGAGGGCATAGGTTTAATGTGAGGGGGAAAAGATTTTAAAGGGATCTGAAGGGTAACTTTTTCACACGAAGGGTGGTGGGTGTATGGAACAATCTGCCAGAAGAAGTAGTTGAGACTGGGACTATCCTAGTGTTTAAGAAACAATTAAGACAGTTACATGCATAGGACAGGTTTAGAGGGATATGGGCCAAAGGCAGGCAGGTGGGACTAGTGTAGCTAGGACATGTTGACTGGTGTGGGCAAGTTGGGCCAAAGGGTCTGTTACCATGCTGTATGACTCTATCACTCTATCAAACTTAAATGGGCAAACATTTATTATGAGAAACATCTGGTCTCCCCTCAACCTCCAGCATTCCAGAGAAAATAATCCAAGTCTGATCCCTCTACCCCCAAATCTAGGTACCTATGACAATTAAAGCTCTATCCTCTAGCCTTTGACGTTTCGTATTGTAATTTTTGATATATTTTCAATATATTTATTAAAGTTCGTAAAGTTCAAAAATCAGCCACAGATGTGCCGTAGAAAGCATTTTACCGTGATGCATCACAGCATCACAGTTTGGGAACAGCTCCATCCAAGACAGCATGAAACTTCTGAGAATGGTGAACATTGCCTAGACCATCATATAAACCAACCTCCCTTCTATTGACTCCATTTATACCTCATGCTGCCTCCGCAAGGACAGCAGCATAATCAAGGACGAATCGCACTCCCTCTTCTCCCCTCTCCCATCGGACAAATGTATAGAAGTGTGAAAATACACCCCTCCAGATTCAGGGACAGTTACTTCCCAGCTGTTGTTAGGCAACTGAACCATCCTACCATCAAGGCAACTGAGGCAGTCCTGAACTACTATGCATCTGCTTAATTGGAAACACTCAGACTACCGTTGATCATACTTTACTGGTTTTACCTTGCACTAAACATTATTCCCTTTACCATGTATCTGTACACTGTGGATGGCTCGATTGTAATCCTATATTATGTTTTTCACTGACCAGTTCGCACGCAACAAACACTTTTCACTTTAGCTCGGTGACAATAAACTAAACACAACTAGAAAAATTTGCTGTGAAGCAATGTCTTGAAGCTGTGAAAGGCTTTGCAGAAATCGCATTTGTACAACGCCTACTCACTTGCAGTAGTCTCTTTTTCAGCACATTCAGCTGTGTTTGATCAAAGGCAAGAGATCCCAGTTGGAGAACATAATCTTTCAGCACAGCATCACTCAAACAAAGGTCCAACTGGGCTGCATCGTAGATTGCAGGCGTCAGGTCATTGATGTCCTCGGGAGCAATCACTCCCTCTGTACAGGCTGCAAATACAAACCTCTGTTAGTTGTAATATTTCCATTTGGCTGAAACAGAAATGCAATTAAGCAGCCTTGACCAGTGAAGTTTACGTTCTCGAACCGGAGAGGCATCTTATTTCACACAAAGGGAGATGGGCGTATGCAACAAAGTGCCAGAAGAGGTAGCTGAGGCAAGTACCATTACAACATTTAAGAAACATTTGGACAGGTACATGGATAGGATATGTTTCGATGGCTATGGGCCAAACGCAGGCTGGTAGGGAGAGTGTAGTTGAGATATGTTGGTTGGTATGAGCAAGTTAGCCGAAAGGTTTATTTCGATGCTGCATGACTCTTTGACTATATTTAGTTGAATTTAATTTTTACAGCAGTGATGGTGTAAATTTATCATCGTCTGCAAATCATAGTTAGGAATTAGTTGTACAACCATATCACTCGTATGGTAGCATACTCATATGTATGAGCATGTAAACATAAAATGAGGTACTTTGTAACTTTGTCGACACCCTTTACATGGTGACTCTTTGCATGCCTAGGTAAGCAAAACAAAGCATCACAGTGACTTGTCACATGTGACAATAAAAATATCTAATATATATAAATATAGAAACATATACACACACAAATATACAGTACATACACTTGACAATTGTGCTGTCAAGCACACACTTGTACACTTATATTTGTACACTTGTACTGATTACTTACTTGCATTGTTCGATCTTCCTCGCAAATTGAACTGTTTTATCAATATCACAACCTCGCCGGCAGGTCTCATTCTTTTGACCTTCTTGATAAATCTCGGCAGAGCTTCAAAAAGGACAGACTGCGTGGAGAAGAACAGGAAAAGCTGAAGAGTTTCATCAAACAACTAAATGCACAATACCCCTGAATTGCCAGTGGAAAATAAAAATATTATTTAAAAAACACATTGTACAAATGAACCAATCTAATCCACCCATATCCCAGTATCAGTTTGCACCTCCTTTAGTGACCACATTGGTATACAGGTACGAGGCTTTTCCAAGTCTAATTTTATATAATTTAGAAGAATGGAACTGCAGATGCTGGTTTACATCGAAGACAGGTCTTGACCCAAATCGCCATTCATTGCCGGAGTAACTCAGCGGGACAGGCAGCGTCTCTGGAGAGAAGGAATGGGTGATGTTTCAGGTCGAGACCCTTCCTCAGACTCCGTTTCGGGTCGAGACCTTTCAGGTCGAGACTTCTGAAGATGTGTCTCGACCTGAAATGTCACCCGTTCCTTCTTTCCAGAGATGCTGCCTGTCCTGCTCAGTTACTAGCACTTTCTGTGTATCTTCATATAATTTATGGTATAACCTCTTTCTTGGTGCCTGTGTTCTAACTCTGTAGGATCTGCTAGATCTTATACGACAATATATTCTTATGGAATCAGTCTGAAGAAGGGTCCCGACCCCAAAGACAACATATCCATATTCTCCAGAGATGCTGTTTAACCTGCTGAGTTCCTCCATCACATAGTGTTTTTTTTCTTCTGTAAACTGGCATCTGCAGTTCCTTGGTTTCAATTTCCTTTTGGTTGTATTTTCTCACCTCAACATCATGTGATAATGCATTTCACTGTCTATTTACTTTCTCTATTTTATTCTGCTTCTCCGGATATTTGTTACAATATTTATTAGCAATTCTATGTCCCAGGTTTGCAGTATAACATCAAGAATAAATTCTGGTTAAAAATACTTCAACGTGCATATCATGTGGTGACACCAACGTACAAGACTGATTGATCTAAATTGTTACAATCAACCAAGTACAAAAGTGGATAGTTTTGGGGCGGCACAGCGGTAGAGTTGCTGCCTTGCAGCTCCATAGGCCCTGGTTCAATCCTGACTACCGGTGCTGTCTGCAGTGAGTTTGTACGTTCTCCCTGTGGGTTTTCTCCAGGAGCTCCAGTTTCCTCCAAAGACTTACAGGTTCGTAGCTTAATTGGCTGTGGTAAAATTGTCCCAAGTGTCTAGGATCGTGTTAGTGTACAGGGACATGGCTGGTCGGCACAGACAAAGTTGAGGAGATGATAAAAGTGGGGATGTGAATTAGATTGTGAGGGTGATCAGAAGATTGGGTTGTTTTAGAAGATTACAGTAGGATAATGAACTCAGGGCAGTGGCTGAGAAGAAGATCAGGAGGATAGAAAGAAGAAACAGGGGTCATGCAGAGAGGCAGGAGATTGGGGTTAGGAGGGAAAGATAAATCAGCCATGATTGAATGGCGGGGTGGACTTGATGGGCCGAATAGCTTAATTCGGCTCCTATCACTTAAACAATAAAGGGTCAAAGAATGGTGAAGGGTCCAATCACAAATGTCACCTATCCATGTTCTCTGGGCATTGAATAAATGTTTTGAATTGAATACATTTTATTAGCCAAGTATGTATTTATTAGCCAAGTATACAAGGAATTTGCCTTGGTGCTTTGCTCGCAAGTAACAACACGATATACAGTGATCTACAGTAAACTACTGCCTGACCCATTAAACTAGTCCAGCACTCCTTGTCTTTGTTTTGTAAACCAGCAGCTGCAATTCCTTGTTTCCTCAAGACTGGTGCGGTAACAGGAAAATAATTTCTACTTGGGATTTAAACACAGAAACTAGGTGCAGTAGGCCAGTCGGGCCCTCGAGCCCGCCATTCAATATGATCATGGCTGATCATCTAAAATCAGTACCCCGTCCTGCCTTTTCCCTATATCCCTTGATTCCTTTTGCCTAACAGCTAAATCTAACTGTCTTGAACATATCCAGTGAATTGGCCTCCATTGCCTTCTGTGGCAGAGAATTCCAGATTCACAACTCTTTGGGTGAAAAAGTTTTTCGTCATCTCAGTCCCCTATGGCCTAGCCTTTATTCTTAAACTGTGACTCCCGGTTTTGGACTCCCCCAACATCAGGAATATTTTCCTACCCTGTCCAATCCTTTAAGAATCTCAGATGTTTCTACAAGATATCCTCTCATCCTTCTAAATTCCAGTAAATATAAGCTTAGTCGATCCATTCTTTCATCATATGTCAGTCCTGCCATCCTGGGAATTAACCCAGTGAACCAACGCTGCACACCCTCAATAGCAATAATGTCTTTCCTCAGATTAGGAGACCAAAATTGCACACAGTACTCCAGGTGCGGTCTGGGTCCTGTACAACTGCAGTATGACCTCCTTGCTCCTAAGCTCAAATCCTCATTTCAACCCAAATTTGTATCACTAAGCGATTCTTATGACAAAGTTTCCGCTGAACCATGTTCCAGTCTATGGTTTAGAAGTTTTGTTTAAGAAGGCACTGCAGATGCTGGAAAATCAAAGGTAGAGAAAAATGCTGGAGAAACTCAGCAGGTGCAGCAGCATCTAAGGAGCGAAGGAAATGGGCAACATTTTGGGCCGAAACCCTTCTTCAGACGAAACCCTTCTGAAGAAGGGTTTCGGCCAGAAACGTTGCCTATGTCTTTCGCTCCATAGATGCTGCTGCACCCGCTGAGTTTCTCCAGCATTTTTGTCTACCTATGGTTAGAAGTTTACAGGTTTATTTTCTCACAAATTTAGATGTACTGATCCATTTTCAAACATACCTTATCCACTTGCCCCAAAGTGCTGTTTGTGAATGTCAAAGGAAGATATCCCAGATTTTGAAATGTCATCGATGACCATGATGAAGGAAGACTACAAAGAAGAAAGGTCATTAGTTAAAGAATACTGTACCTCACTGTAAGAACAGAATGAACTGCAGATGCTAGTTAAAACCGAAGATAGACATAAAATGCTGGAGTAACTCAGCAGGATAGGCAGCTTCTCTGGAGAGAAGGAATAGGTGATGTTTCGGGTCGGCTGAAGAAGGGCCTAGACCCGAAATGTCACCCATTCTCTCCAGAGATGCTGCCTGTCTCACTGAATTATTCCAGCATTTTGTGTCTAACTTCACTGTGAGTAGCAGATTTGTAGCTGACTTATATGCACCGGGGTTTTGTGGAATAATGAAATACAATTAAGATCCTCATATTATTCATTCATGAGTTTATATAAATTACATGAAACCCTTGAAATTATAAAGCCAAAAACCCAAATTACATAGGAGTAAATGCAGAAAATGCAGCATTTTGTGTTTTTATATCATATTGCCAGCATCTTAATTATTTTTTACATTTCAATCCAAACTCTTTCGAATTTCCACATAGCTCACTTCATATTCTTTGGGGTTGCAGGAAAGATATCAAAATTAAAAAGAATCTTCACAGGTTAATAAAACTATCATATCATAGTTCAAGCCTTCCATTTACTTGGTATTGTCAAAAAACAGACATTTTCACCAAGCAAATGCACCTAGAGTGCTCCACCATTAATCATCGCTGCATACTCTTGACACAATCTGAGTAATTTATTTTCTAAACTATTCTAAGTATTGTGGAAATAAAATATCAAAGAAGTAAGATTTTTGAAGTAGTGGATACAGATGTTCACTTATGCTACTGATATGGAAAAACCTTTGGAGATGTCTGTGTTACTATTGGATAGGGTAGCACGGTGGGGCAGCAGGAGAGCTGCAGCTTTACAGCACCAGAGACCCGGGTTCAATCCTGACCTCGGGTGCTGTCTGTGTGGAGTTTGTAGGTTCTTCCTGTGACCGCGTGGGTTTCCTACGGGTGCTCCAGTTTCCTCCCACATCGCAATGATGTGCAGGTTTGTAGGTGAATTGACCTCAGTAAATTGCCCCTAGTGTGTAGGGAATGGATGAGCTGGGATAACATAGAACTAGCGTGAAAAGGTGATCGATAGTCAGTGTGAATGCAGTGGGCCGAAGGGCCTGTTCCGCGCTGAATCTTCAAACTAAACATAAACATCAAAAGTAATTTGCAGAATTCCAAGAGGTGGTTAAAAAATTCTGAGATTTTAAAAAAACAAACAAAAATAATCTTATTCTCATTCTGCCATCCTGATAAATAAATGCTCATGAGGTTAACGAGCACCTGCACTAAAATGATTTGTTGATTATTTTACAACCAGTGAAGAAAGTAAATGAAAAGATTAGTATTTTCTTTTCCTCTACTTCCAAAGGTGATTACATCGTATCTGCACTTAGATCGTATTTACAAACCTCCTTGCAAAAATTGACTTTACTGGCTGTACCTTGCACTGAACGTTATTCCCTTATCATGCATCAATAGACTGTAAATGGCTCCATTGTAATCATGTATTGCCTTTCCACTGACTGGAGAGCACTCAACAACAGCTTTTCACTCACCTCGGTATACGTGACAATAAACTAAATTAAACTAAAAGTTTGTACTACTAGAAATAATGATTAGGACTTCAGTCAATACGGTAGACACATATATAGACATTTTACGAGTACCCGTATTTTGTGGTTCCATTTATTAGCAGATTTTCAATGGCTTTCTTCTGATCGTTTCCAAATGAGGTGCAAAACTTCAATGCATCCAAAACCGAAATGTCAGATTCACTGATGATGGAACCTTCGAGGTCACAGACCAATCTGCCCAGTATCGTCACACTTTCCTTTCTGAGATTCCTGCCCGTAATTCCCTGAATTTGTAACCAAATCAGTAGTGTAAGTTCAGCAGCAGACATATTTCCCCATACAAATGAAATTCAGTTCACAAAACCATCCTCATTCTTACAATATCTATAATGAGCGAGAAGACATTCCTGCATTGTGCAAATCTCTAGTCATTATTGTCGAGGAACATGTTTAAGAAAGAACTGCAGATGCTGGAAAAATCGACGATAGACAAAAATACTGGAGAAACTCAGCGGGTGAGGCAGCATCTGTGGAGCGAAGGAATCGGTGACGTTTCGGGTCATGACCCTTCTTCAGAGATGCTGCCTCACCCACTGAGTTTCTCCAGCATTTTTGGCTAGCTTTCATTGTCTAGGAACACATCATTTTCATCAACTTAAATTGCTGAGCAATTTTTCCTTACCAAACAAGCTCTGGCATTATTCAAAATATTCCGCCTTCTTGCTGATCCTTTCCGCAAGATGTTAATGTTGGATTTCCCGACTAATCTGAAGAAATCTTGGCAGTTGGGAGAACTTCTAAAGTCTGTAGAGCTACAAAATGAAACAAGAAGAGGAAGCTATAGAAGTGGATAAAATTAGGACTTTGAAAATACTGGACAAATATATGGATAGGAAGGGCACAGAGGGATATGAGCCAAATACAGGTAAATGAGACTAGCCCAGTATGCCAACTTGGTTGGTATGAGAAAGACGGGCAGGAGGGCCTGTTTCCATGCTGCATAAGATCTATGAGTAACATCGGATTATATTAAGGCATTGGAACTCCTCAATCCACAATTTACTCTCCTTCACTTACTTTCTTTTCTCCTAGTTCCCACACTGTCAAAACATAAACTTGGATGTACAGTATTAAGACATGTAGTTCTTATATAATGTTCACTATGATGTTGCTGATTTTTCCCATGCCACTGAGGAGAATGACCATGATTATGGGTAAACTAGACAATCTGGGTCAGGGTCCTGCAGTTATATCCTTGAGTAACTTACAAGCAAATTCATTCAATGGCTGTTGGAGAACATGGTCAAAGCTCCAATCAATATAACAATTGGCATATTATAACATACTTGAAAAACAGAAGGGTGTCCACAGGCAACGTATCCAAAAGGAGCTGTGATCTATCAGACGGTAGTCTAGCCGATATACAGACAAGCTGAAAAGAGATGCAATAATTTCAGACAAAATGTGTAAGAAGGAACTGCAGATACTGGTTTACAATGAAGATAAACACAAAATGTTGGAGTGCCTCAGCTGGTCAGGCAACATCTCCGGAGAAAAGGAATAGGTGACGTTCTGGTCACTTAGGCAGCTTATAACCCAGTGGCATGAATATTGATTGTTCTAACTTCATGTAACCACTCTCTCTCCATCTCCCCTCCACCCTAGTCTTCTTGCTAAAATCACTGTTTGTATTCCTTTCTTATCACCTCGTCCCCAGCCAACAATGGATCATTGTGAGCTCCACCTTTCCTGAGTCATTGATGCAGGCTGTGCTTTTGATACCTTCCTGGAACTCTAGTTTCCCGCTCCCTGACTCCTATTTTGAAGAAGGGTCTCAACAGCGGATGGTTTGACTGCCCCAACCACGGGAGAACAAAGGGGAAGAAGATTGAACTTTATTGCCTTCCATCACAGTGAGGAATGTGGAATCTGCTGTGGTGGTTGTTTATGTTAAATGTTTTGTGGTTGTGTGTCTGGTTGCTTTTCACTTAGTATGGCTGTATGGTAACTCAAATTTCACTGTACCTTAACGGGTACATGTGACAATAAATTGATCTTGAAACGTTGAACCTGAAATGTCACCTATTCATTTTCTCCAAAGATGCTATCTGACCAGTTAAGTTACTCCAGCATTTTGTGTCCATCGTCGCAATAATTTCAGAACAGAAACGCAAGATTCTAGATTTTGGGGTTATTTATTGCTGTATCCTGTAGTTGTCCTTTGCTAGCATTTGATTGAACGATGGAGTTTTTTTTGAGGTTGATGAATAATAGAGAACAGTTGAAAGATCTGAAGAAGTTTCCCCGATCCGTAATGTTACCTATCCAGTATGGGAATGGGAAGGGAGGTTAAAATGGTTAGCAACTAGGAGATCCAGAAGGCCTTGGCGGACCGAGTGCAACTGCTTGGCGAAACGCACTTGTAGTCTACGCTTGGTCTCGCTGATGTAAAAGAGTCCACATCAGGACCACCAAATGCAGTCGATGAGGTGAGAGGAAGTTTATGTGAACCTTTGTCCTTCTGCTTGACATTTCCGTTTTGACACATATTACTGCTGTATGATTAACAGCACTGGTACCTTAACAAGTATATTTTGTGGTTCTAACCTTTGGTGTTAAAAACTATATTATGATTTGGCTGCGAAGGCCAAGTCAATGGATTTTTTAAAGGCAGAGATAGATAGATTCTTGATTAGTAGGGTGTCAGGGGTTAGAGGGAGAAGGCAGAAGAATGGGGCTGACAGGGAAAGAGAGATCAGCCATGATTGAATGGGGGAGTAGTAATGGGCTGAATGGCCTAATTTTTCTCCTATCCCTTGTGAACTTATGATTAACAGAAAAGGCCTTGGAATCCCTGAGGACATTCCAGTCATTAGAACTACATTGCTTTGTACAGTCTATCTTTAATGTTTACCTCCAAACTAAGGCAGCAGCAAAAATTAACTCTAACATTACTAATGTGGAAATATTCTCACCTGCCCTTCATCAAGCGAAGCACCTTTGCCCTTCATCGCTTGCACAAGCTGAAGAAAAGTGGTATCGTGCAGGGACTTCACTGCTCCACAACTGAAGCCTTGCAGGACAGAGGGCGAGAATCTGCAACAAGTCATGAAGTAACATGTTTTATTTGAGTACATTTTCACTGGGATGACCTGCACCGAAGAAATGTATGTTAATGGTGTAGTTCTAAATTCCCAACTTGTCACTATCTCTTAAAGTCTTCCCTGTATCCCATCACCTCCATCTCCAACAACCTGAGGCTGGTTGAGTTGCTGCCTCACAGAGCCAGAGGTTCAATCCTGACCTGGGTACTCTCTGTGTGGAGTGTGCACATTCTCCCAGTAACTGCATGGGTTTCCTCTGAATGCTCCGGTTTGCTCCCATATTAAACTTGTTTGCCAGCCCTTCTCTTTATAGAATCAAAGAGTCGTATTGCATGGATACAAGGCCATTGCCTCAACTCATCCATGCCCACAGGTTGCCCCATCTACGTTAGTCCCATTTCTCATCCCTCTAAATCTTTCCTATCCATGCAGCTATTAAATGGTGCCACTGGATCTGCCTGAACCACTTTAATTACTGATGTAAATTGGCAGTAACACAAATCATTGGCTGCATCAGAAACTACATGAGAAAGCTCAAACGCAACTCAATTGCACGAATGACGCATCAACACTCAAGCTAAATAGATGGACGTCAATGTCACAATGGGAACTGAGACATGGGAACACTGATTTAGGCATCAAAAACGGAAGAAATTAAAAGAGCATTGCTTACGTCTCAAAATTGTTGTTGGATCTGACCACAGCTTCAAAGAAAACGGCAGACTATGGAAGAAAAGGATTTGAATTAATAACTAACATACAAGGGTTATGGAGTGTTCATACACTCACCGCTCACACAACATGAATGGAACAATATTCCCGACATCTAACATCCAATGGCATGAAGCAGCTGACTTTCATAAATTCAGAGATTACAGGAGCAGAATTAAGCCATTCGGTCCTTCAAGTCTACTCCACCATTCAATCATGGTTGATTTATCTTTCCCTCTCAACCCCATTCTCCTGCCAACTCCCCATAATGCCCGACACCCATATTAATCAAGAATCTGTCAATCTCCGCCTTAAAAATAAGCAATGACTTGGCCTCCACAACCGTCTGTGACAATAAATCCCACAGATTCACCACTCTCGAAAGAAATGATCATCCATCTCCTTTCTAGAGGCAAGTCCTTTTATTCTGAGGCTATGGTCTCTGATCCTACTAGACTCACCCACTAGTGGAAACATCCTCTCCACATCTACTCTATCGAGGCCTTTCACGCTTCGCTAAATTTCAATGAGATCTCCCTCATTACAGCCGCCATCTCTGCTGCAAACAACCAGATCATCTACCTGACTGGGAGTCCACTCTTTATTGTTGACGTCGATGAGGCTTAAGTTGGAGGTTAACAGCACGGGTGGAATCTCTTCGACGAGACCAGATGGGATGTTCCTCACAGTAGCGGCTGGGTTCCTGACGCTCCTCAGCACCTGATTTACAACAAAATAGGATAGAATTTACTGGAAGGCGAGAACAGGTATCAAACAATAGCATTAATGTTGATAACATCTGGACGGCCCGTGAGAAACAGATCACATTTTGTACCCCTGACAATCACATTGCTCACCTGCAGAACACAGATCGTCCGTGTAGATTGTGGTGCTCTTCGAATGTCCTGCACAAACCTCGTGTTTGAGATTACATTGATGAATATCTCGGGATTAATACGTTGGAACACATCGCTGGGAAAACCGACAATCAGGCTCCCCAGACCCAGCAGTCTATTCGTGTCATTGACCTGGTTGAAAAGTGAAAGACAAATGTCACAAATTGGCCACGCTATCAAGAATTCATTTTCAAGATTTGTGGCATAATATCGTGATTACCTCCCCCATTCCCCATGTCAGAGAATATGTAGTGAGAAATGACTGAAAATATTGGCTGATCTTCCCATTGCATACACCATTGTACATTTGGCTTGAAGACCAAATACTCTTGCAGAAGAATTTAGCTTCTGCTTGGGTCTTCATGGTAGGCTGCTCTAGATGGACAGATCCCATGGAATTCAAGGAAAGGTAGCTGAATGGATGGAAAATTGGCATCATGGACAGTAACAGAGGGTGATGGGGGAAGGTTGCTTTTTGGACTGGAGGTCTGTGACTAGTGGTGTGCCTCAGGGTTTGGTGCGTCTATTTCCATGATTTGGATGAGAACATACGTGGCATGGTTAAGAAGTTCACAGATTAAACAAAAGTGGGTGGTTTTGTCACGTGAAGGCGGTTGTCAAAAATTGCAGCAGGATCTTGATGGGTTGGGTAGATGGGCTGCGGAATGGTTGATGGAATTTAATACAGAGAAATATGAGGTGTTGCGTTTTTGAAGCACTAACATGGGCAGAACCTACACAGTGAATGGTAGGGATCTGGAGAGTGTTGCAGAGCAGAGGGATCTAGTAGTACAGGTACATATTTCATTGAAAGCAGCATCACAGTTAGATAAGGTGGTCAAAAAGGCTTTTGGCACGTTGTTGGCCTTCATCACTCAGAGTATCAAGTAGAGAAGTTAGGAGGTAATGTTGCAGTTGTCTAAGATATTGGTGAGGCCCCATTTAGAGTATTGTGTTATTTTGGGAAATATGTTGTCAAGCTGGAAAGGGTATAAAGATTTACCACTGTATAGAAAGGTGTGATCCTAGGGATGTACAACACAGTCAGACTGCTGTTCAGCATGAATTCAGATAACCAGACTTCCAGCTGCACTCTATCATTCCACAGTCAGTAACTTTACATGCAGCTCTTTGAAAATTCTTTGCTCAGATACAGATATTAACCTTGTGCAGCAAATTCACTTTAAGCACAAGAGGCTCTTGAGATATGATGGGCATTCATATTATTCACGTATTACTAATTGATTCATTACTGATTTATTCATTAACTCACCTGAAAGCCGCCTTGTAGTAGTTTGTTTACGATGGAATTAGCCTGGCCAATGTTCCAGCCTCTGACTTTGCTCAGGTTTGGCAGGGCTTGCTCCAGAGTGTTCCCATCAATATTGTCAACCTGTGACAGCGACAGTCCGACTGCGGTTTGCTTCAAAGTGTTGAAAGTACTGACTGAAAAGTTGTCGATTTGGCCCACTAGATATACCGCCAGCTGAAAGAGCGAACAGCATTGCATTAACACTGAGCATCTTTCACCACACCTGCTTCAGCAAAGTGTTTTACAGGAAGCATTTCTCACCTGAAGCTGTTCATCTGTTGGACCTTCAGTGGGTAAGGTGCCATTGGCAGTTGCGTTCGGAGACACACCAGGCTCACACACTTGGTTGACCTTCTCGATCACAGACAAGATTTCCTGTCCACTCAAGGTCTGTGAAGTACCGTCAATGAAGCAAACCAGAGAATCTGGAAGGCTGCAAGAGATAGATGCCAGTCGCACATTGTATGAGCCAATCTTACAGAGCTAGAGTATTCTCCCTCCCTGGAGCTATTCTAGAATTGTTACACAAGCAAACTTTGAAGAATCATCAAGAGACTTTACAGATCATCCCCCAACTTCCATCACAGAGGGCACAGTTTTCTGATTAATATCTAGTTATATTATGAAAGAGGAACTAACTACCTTCAAACTTTATAGATACTGCTTGGAAACTGGCCCTTCAGCCCATCGAGTCAGCGCCGACCAGTGATCACCCCGTATATGAGCACTATCTTACACACAAGGGGCAATTTACAATTTTGGAAGCCAATTAACCTACAAACCTGAACGTCATTGAATGTGGGATGAACCGGAGCAACCGGAAAATACCCACGCGGTCACAGGGAGAACGTACAAATTCCATACAGACAGCAACCAAGGTCAGGATCAAGCCTGGGTCCCTGGCGCTGTAAGGCAGCAACTCTAGCACTGCGTCACCGTGCCGCCCCTTCATGAAAATTACCTTTACTTAGTCTCTCTATATTTCTCAGTTGCTGCTAATTGGATTTTACAGCTTCAAACTCAAAACAATGCAAAACCTTGAATTTGTGGAAGGAACTCCCTCTCAACAGGCATGAGTAATCGTTTTTAATCCAATATTTCTTGCCATTGTATGTTAGACTTCTTTCAAATTGCTCCTCTGTATTCCGATTGAATACCAGAACTTCTTCAACCAAGTTGCTTCAACCCTTTGTTACCAGACATGTGTTTCTCACTTGCTCAGTGCCCTGCAAACTTCTTTAACAATTTCTGGACACAGTTTCTTTATATTTCTTTCACATCCACAAAAGATTAGAGTCATTGAGTCATACAGTCACACGACACAGAAACAGGTCCTTCAGCCCAAATTTCCCATGTTGACCAACATGTCCCATCTACATTATTCCCACCTGCCTGCATTTGGCCCATATCAGACTGAAGAAGGGTCTCGACCTGAAACATCACCTATTCCTTCTCTCCAGAAAAACACCATCTTCGGTGTGAAAACGGTGCCTCTCAGTTTCCTGCTAAAATTTTCCCTCTCCTCTGCTTCTTGATTTCCCTACTCTGGGAAAAAGACTACAAATAAGGAGAAAGATTATTGTGGCATAGACTGCAATGCAATGTAACAATCAAACCATATTAAATGGCAGAGGGGTCAACTCTGGGGCTACTGTGTATATTGGTCCACACATCATGAATGGTTCAAGGAGGCGACTCACCACCGCCTTCTCAGGGGGAACCCGGGATGGTCAAGAAATGATGTCCACACCTGCAAGCCCCCAGCCTTTTCACAATACACTAAAGTGCTTCACTCCTGTCAGGGAGAGATTATGTCAAATACCTACCTTGAGACATTCACATTAGAGTTGTTTCTGAACACCAGGTTGAGGTAGAACTTTGAAACTTCACTAGGTAACATCAGATTTGCCAAGAGTGCCAAGTTTTCAGGATTTTCAGCAAATTGTTGAATCTGCACAAGGTTGAGAAGAAATTACAAATATTCAACTGGAAGCAAAAGACAGGCGACGTTTCCGTAAAGAATAGGAGCAGAATTAGACCATTTGGTCCATCCAGTCTACTCCACCATTCAATCTGGCTGATCTATTTCCCAACTTCTCCCCATAACCTTTGACACCCTTCCTAAGCAAGAATTCCAGATTAAGATCTTACTTCCAAATTGAGTCGATCAGAATTGTCGACTGTCCATTCACTCCCCAGATGCTGCCTGACCCACTGAGTTCCTACAGCACTTTGTGCTTTGTGAAATAATTCATAAGTTCTTAAGTTGCTGGAGCAGAATTAGGTCATTCTGCCCATCAAGTCCACTCCACCATTCAATCATGGCTGATCTATCTTCCCCTCCCAACCCCATTCTCCTGCCTTCTCGCCATAACCCGACACCCACACTAATCAAGAATCTGTCAATCGCCGCCTTAATAATATCCATTGACTTGGCCTCCACAGCCTTCTGTGGCAATGAATTTCACAGATTCACCACCCCCTGACTAAAGAAACTCCTCCTCATCTTCATAGTTAAGTTTTTCAAAACTGATTTCCACAAGTAGCTGGTTGTCCGGACAACTCGATGTTTGACAACACGTTCAGTTTTAACAATCCCAATCAAAAGTTTAAAGGAGAATATGTACCTCAGATTCATTATTGAAGAAGGACAGAAGATCCACCTTGGATATCTGATTCATGTAAAGCCCCAGATATTGAGCAAACCAGGCAGTGGAGTTCAGGGTAGGATCAGTAACATTATAGCACTTGGGCTTGGGACCTGTAAGAAAAATAATTCCACGTTAATTCTGTATAAAATGAAAAGTCGTGCCCACCATCATTTCCACTATCAAGTAGGAATTGCACTTCCACGACCAACAGCAGGGAGAGTTTCTTCCCAGCTGTATCAGGCAACTGAACCATCCTACCGCAACCAGAGAGCAGTCCTGAACTATTATCTATCTTATCGGGGACCCTTGGACTCTCTTTGATCAGACTTTACTGGCTTTACCTTGCACTAAGCGTTATTGTATCTGTACACTGTGAATGGCTCGATTGTAATCATGTTTTGTCTTTCCGCTGGCTAGTTAGCATGCAACAAAAGCTTTTCACTGTACACGTGACAATAAACTAAACTGAACTGAGAATTACTCCACGTGTTGAAGCGACCTGATTGCAAACATCAATTGTGCATCTGAAACAGGCTGAACAGCTGTGCACAGAACACAAACACACTCTTGAGTCAAGGGCAGGCTGTTGCCAAATTGAGCAGCACCAGAGACCAGGGCACAAGGTAGTATCACTAAACACTGAACTACTGTCTACCTCATTAGTGGCCCTCAGACTGTCCTTCTTCCGACTTTGTGGCTTGACCTAGCACTAAATGTTATTCCCTGATCATGTATCTGTACACTGTAAATGGCTCGATTGTAATCATGTATTCTCTTTCTGCTGACTGGATAGCAAGCAACAAAAGCTTTTTACTGCACCTCGGTACACACGACAATAAACTAAACTAAAATTAAACTGACGAACCATCACATACTTTGTTTTGGTGAAGCACAGCTTATCTGATTGACGCTCAGGGCGTTGGTGAGTCAGGGGTAAATGGGGTAAAGGTGGAAGAGCAGGTCGACAGAGTGGCATCTGCCCAATAATATTCCATAATTGGGGACATTGTCTCATTCTACTCTACACCTCACTGTGGACATTAGACGTTGTCTATGGAACTGTTAGGCTAATTTTAGAACTTTTTTCTACATTCTGTATCTTACAGGGTGACATGGTGGCACAGCATTTGAGTTGCTGCCTTACATTGCCAGAGACCTGTGTTTGATCCTGACTATGGGTGCTGTCTGTAAGGAGTTTGTACATTCTTCCTGTGACAGTATGAGTTTCCCCGGGTGCTCTGGTTTCCTTCAATAGTGCAAAAACGGACAGGTTTGTAGGTTAATTTGGCTTTGGTAAAAATTGTCAACAGTCCCTAGTGGGTAGGATAGTGCCAGTGTACGGGGATCGCCTCGTGCCGAGGTGACAGTCAATCTCTGTACCCTGGTGAGTAACTAGAACTCTGCTGATGGTGGATAAGAAGAAGCTGTTGTTGAACCTGGATCTTATGGTTTACGGGCCATCTTTGACAATGGCCGGTCATAACAACTCCACCTCTGGAGCTTTTCAACAAGAAAGCGTAATGTCACCTTGCTGGAGATAAGCTTTGATGCCATCATAGATTTCCCTCTGTTTGTCTGCAGGAAGTTCACGGTAGGGATCATTCAACGTTCTTACACTAAAGGAGAAATTCAAGAAATTTAATAACATTTAGAATATCATCATCAGCTTGACTACAATTACTAAAGAAAACAATCTAAATCACGACAATAGAACTGAAAGTGTAGCACCATACAATCAAATGGTAACATTCAATCAGTGTTTCGTTACATGTATATGTATGTGGTGAGAGATACTCGATCAGTGCCAAGAATGACTAGGAACAAAGGAGGATGGAGATAGTGGTGGACATAGCCTGGTCCATCATGGGTATTGATCTCTCCACCATTGAATAGATCTACAGGATGCACTGCCTCAAGAGGGCAGCCAATGTCAAAGACCCACACCACCCAAGCCACGTTCTCATCTCACTGCTGCTGTTGGGAAGATGCATGGCCCAGAGAACCATAAAATCCAGGTTCAAGAACAACCTCTTCTCATCAACCATCAGGCTCTTGAACCAAACCACACAAACCTAACCGCGACCCTTCCCCAGCAGCAAACTACTAAGGATTTCGTATAAAATTGCTGAACTAGAGTCTGGCTATCTAGTCTGAATATTGATACGAGCATAAGTGTCATACTATCTCTCCCTCCTAACCTCAATCTCCTATAACCCCCGATACCCAAACTAATCAAGAATCTATCTATCTCTACCTTTCAAATATCCATTGATGGCCTCCATAGCCAACTATGGCAAAGAATTCCCCAGATTCACCACCCTCTGACTAAAGAAATTCCTCCTCATCTTCCTAAAGGAATGTCCTTTAATTCTGAGGCTATAACCTCTGGTCCTAGCTTCTCCCACTGGTGGAAACATCCTTTCCACATCCGTGATCCGTAACGTACTGAGAAAGCCAATCACTTGGGATGATTTATACACTTGAAGGGATTTACCCGTGGAATATACATTCAACGTAGGTGTGATTGTACTTACATTTTGCGGTAGGAAAGACAGTCGATCCTCAGGCTGTTGTTGGAAGCCAAAAGGGCAGAGGTGATGAATGGCAGATATGGAGTTAGTCTGAACTGAAGCCATTGATCCACCTGGGTGACATTGAGCACAGACAGACTGCTGGTGAACAGAGGCCACACACCCTGCAGGATCGCAGCTCGGTTAGCGGCTGAGAGTTTACTCTGGCAAGAGAAGAGGAAACAGGCTTCTGTTAATATGATACATCTTAAATTTAACAGAATGATGTGACACCCAAAGCTTTTGGCTTCTGTAAATTGTCCCCAGTGTGTAGGATAGAATTGGTGAACAGGTGATCGTTGGTCGGCACGGGCTTGGTGGGCCTGTTTCCACGCTGTATCTCTCAAACTAAAACTAAAGCCTGGGATCAATCCTGACTTCGGGTGTTGTCTGAGTGGAGTTTGCACATTCTCCCCGAGACAAAATGGGTTTCCTATGGGTGCTCCGGTTTTCACCCACATCCCAATGACCTGTGGGTTTGCAGGTTAACTAGCCGCTGATAAATTGCCTCTCATATGTAGGGAGCATGAACAGGTGATGAATGGTCGGCATGGACTCAGTGGGCCGAAGGGCATATTTCCATGTTGTGTCTATAAAATAAACACATCTCGTAAACTCTACGAATTCTCCTCCACAAGCACTGTGTGCTCACAGTCAAAGCCTCCACACTCAGGGCCAGTCATATCATTATTCCTTCTGCGAGCGAAGCACTGGACCAAATACAGGGGCCACAAATCACTTCAGGTGTCCCTATCTGTTTGGCAGCCCCTCCATGTTATCAACACTACATCGTACGGTAGGAAACATAAAAACAGCTGCTGCTCACATCTTGGGTTCTTTCATTGAATCTGTCCATGAATGCAGCCAGTTTGCGGATGGGTTGGACAAGGACTAACACTCTGGTCAGGATCTGGTTGTCATCAATGAATCCAGGCATGCTCAGCACATCAGCCAAGTCACGGGGATCGGTAACATTGATCACCTGTAACAATAAAAGTGACAATTTTACCTCCATGACCAGAAATAGTCCACACATCGCACCTGGACACAGGGTCAAGGTTTCATTTACCTGTAAATGTATCGGAAAGCATCAGTACTGTTAATAGGCACAGAAAGCTGGAGTAACTCAGTGGGACAGGCAGCGTCTCTGGAGAGAAGGAATGGGTGACGTTTCGGGTCGCGATCCTTCTTCAGATCCAAAATGTCGCCCATCCTTTTTCTCCAGAGATGCTGCCTGTCCCGCTGAGTTCCTCTAGCATCTTGTATCTATCTTCAGTGTACACCGGCATCTGCAGTTCCCTCCTATACATCAGTATAGTTAATATTGTCTCAAAGATGAATTAACAATCACTCATGCTTGCATAATTTTGCTTTTACCTCAGGAGTCAGGAAAAATGCATCCTTCAGATTGAGCAAACTGGCAAAACTTTGGAAATAGTTTTTCACGTAGATAGTAACGCTGCCATTTTCAAAACAACGCAATGGGAATGCTGAGAGGAAAGAAAATAAATATGATCCGTTTGACAAAAATTATACTTTATTTATTGTAAATGTTTTGTTTAGTTTACAGATACAGCGCGGAAATAGGCCCTTCGGCCCAATGAGTCCGTGTCGTCCAGCGATCCCCACACTGTCCTGCACACAATCGGGACAATTTACAATTATACCAAACCAATTAACCTACAAACTTGTACGTCTTTGAAGTGTGGGAGGAAACCGGAGCTTCCCGGAGAAAAGCCACGCAAATCACTGGGTGAATGTACAAAATCCGTACAGCATACCTGCCAACTTGTGAGAATGAAAAATCGGAATCCTATTAGTCTGACGTCAGTGAGGGCGGGGCACGTGACGTCAGTAAGGGGCGGGGCACTTGACGTCAGTAAGGGGCGGGGCACGTGACGTCAGTAAGGGGCGGGGTACGTGACGTCAGTGAGGGCGGGAAAGTGACCTCAGTGCGGGGGGGGGGGCAAGTGACGCCGAACGCCACCGTGGCGGGGCGGGGTCATGCGGCTGCGTGCTGACGTACACCCGTGCGTGCCCCCATAAGCGGCGCAGGCGCGGTGCGCTCTCTCGCTGTCTCCTCGCCGCCGCCGCCGCCATGGGTCGCATGCACGCTTCCATCCCAATTCCGAATTCCAATTTTTTTCGGAATATTGAGGAAAAAAATCGGAATTCGGAATTGGGATGGAAAAATCGGAAGAATTCCACCCAAATCGGAATGGTTGGCAGGTATGGTACAGTCAGCACCAGTAGTCAGAATCAAACCCGGGTCTCTGGCACTGTAAGGCAGCAACTCTACCGCTGCGCCACCATGTGGCCTAAACATCTGGAAGCTAAATGATGCCACAGACTAACAACAATGGTGAAATATTGGGGCATTAAGAATTACAAGTCAATTTCTCTTTCTTATCATTTACAAATGCCTTTCCATCTTACCTGTGTTGTTGAGGTAACCAAAGATCCATAGTCTCAGCACAGTTTCCCGTGTTACACGCGACATTTCAACAAATCCATAATTCAGGCCATTTAAGCTAAACAAATAGATATTTATGTCATTATTTGTCGGGCACCAGATCAATAGTAACCTTTCAATTGGTGAGACAATTTTAGGATCTTTCCCAAATGATGCCTCAAACTTCAGCTAACTGAAAGGTAGTTTTACCGTAAAGATTGCCTGTGTTATAATGTCAGAAAACTCTGACAAAGATTAGTGTCAACATACCCTGCAAATGTTCCTGAGCTTAGCTTAGATCTTCCTTTTTTATTTCTCACCGCCTCTCATCTTCAGAGGAACGGCTCTTCACTGAAAATTAACCCTGAAGACAACCTGCGGCTTTGCAGACTTGTGTAAAAGGTATCCTGGTGATTGAATTGCTGTTGGATCTTGGAATGACCCTTGCCTGTGTAAGGCAGTGTGTACTGGGTGGTTCGCCATGGCTGTGAACAAGTTAAATTGCCCTCCTCAGGGTCTGCTTCCTCAATGCAACATGCAGCAACAGATGATTGTAAAAGAGAGGTGTCCACTCACACTGCTCGGTAACCTTCACAGCTGATGTCCCTTCTCAGCAACGGCATCAGCACCGACTGGGAAATGCCAGCAATGAACGGCCGGAATTGCTCCTGGAACCACTTCCTCAGGAAGGCGGGACTGGTCAAGTTGTCCCTGGTCCTCACCACCTCCCACAAGGCATTCAGAAACGTTATCTTTGTCATCAGGGGAATTAATGTTGTGTTCCGTGTCTGAAACAAACCACAAACGTCAGCTGTGAACACAGAGATTCCCTTGTAAATATGACATCACACTTTTCATTAGTTCAGAGGTTCTAGGAGCAGAATTAAGCCATTCGAGTCTACTCCGCCATTCAATCATGGCTGATCTATCTTTCCCTCTCAACCCCATTCTGGGGTCCTGCCTGCTCCCCATAACTCCTGACACCAATACTAATCAAGAATCTGTCAATGTCCTCCTCAAAAATACCCAATGACTGTGGCAATGAATTCCACCATCTGATGGAAGATTTTTATAAATTTATTAACTAGAGGTTAACAGCACAGGTGGAATCTCTGGGATGAGAACAGATTGAATGTTCCTCACTGTGGTCACTCTCCACATCCACTCTATCCGAGCCTTTCACTATTTGGTTTACAAGGTGCTGATTGTGTATTTTGAACCATACCAAAGATTCTTACCACATCACTGAAAATGTTTCCTAAGTTCCCTCCCTAGATGAATTACCTTGTTGTTGAACATGTCCAGAGCCTCCATCAGTCTGGTTCTGTTGAGCTTCTGAACGAAAACAATCAGGGCCGTTTCATCCGACCTGTTCAGAGGCTTCAGGCCAGTGAAGCACTGAAACACATCTGACAAGAGGTTACTGCTTAAACCGAAAAGCAACAGCTGAGGCTGCAGAGGAAAAAAAGTTGCCTTAGATGATAACATCCCAGAATATTGGTGTTCACTATCAACGATGAGCAATAGTTCACTAAACAGCCATTCAAAGCACAGCAGTTAAAGATAGTCACGGAAGTCAGACACATGCAGTCTTAACAGAGCACCTCTACTACATTTAACATTATTCATGGTGATCTAAAAGAGGTGTACAAGTGGAATAGATCGGGTGGATGCACAGAGTTTCTTGCCCAGAGCAGGGGAATTGAGAATCAGAGGACATTGGTTTAAGGTGAAGGGAGAAAAGATTTAATAGAGGTAACTTTTTCACATAAAGAGTGGTGGGTGTACAGAACCAGCTGCCAGAGGAGGTAGTTGAGGCAGGTACTATTCCAATGTTTAACAAACATTTAGTCAGGTACATGGATAGGATAAAGTTTAGAGGTATATGGGACAAATGCAGGCAGGTGGGAATATTGTAGATGGGACACATTGGTCGGTGTGAGCAAGTTGGGCCGATGGGTCTGTTTCCACGCTGTGTGACTCTATGACCATGACTATTATTTAAGTGCAAGCTGCCATTGAGGTGTTTGTGTGAGATTCTAGTCATGACACTGCTTACCTCTGCACAAGCAAACTGTGTGATATTGAAGTTGCACAGTTTGCTTGCATTAACTGCAGTCAGGAAATCATTCATAGCCGAACTGTGCAAAGAAAATTAAAAGCACTTTCAGAGATGGAGATTGGTTGAGAAACAGACAACAAAGCAACCTATTTTTATTGCTCATAGGGGGACATAATTTAAAAAAATAACCTTTTATTTCATGTCATCTGCCATTCCCAAGTGAGGCACAACAGTAATTGGGCACCACTAGTGATAGATGTACGAGAGACACAAAGTGCTGGAGTACCTCAGCAGGTTAGGCAGCATCTCTGGAGAAAAAGGATGGGTGACGTTTCTTCCAAAGCAGGGTCCCGACCTGAAATGTCACTGGTCCTTTTTCTCCGAGGATGTAGCCTGACTCGCTGAGTTACTCCAGCACTTTGTGCCTATGTATGACATAAACCTGCATCTACAGTTCCTTGTTTCTCCACTGTGACAGATGAAGTCAGACACTAACAAGTTAACAGTGTGTCATGGGGGTACGATAGAAAAGGCATTCACATCAAATTCTTACCTGTTCACACTGCCACACAATCTTGTTTCTGTTTGGAAAAGTAGAAGTAGTTAATAACAGATTTGAATTATAACACTTGAATTAACTAGAGTAATCATTGTAAGTGTAGACAGAGCACTCACCATTTGCCGTAGCATTACCAGGCTAGGGAGGGAAAAGAACAATGATATGTTTAATATTGTTACATAATTACCTGATACTATAAATGCAAGATGATTTTAGAAATAATATTGTTAAAAATACTTTTCTTACCCTATCATTTGGTTGGGGTTCTGAAAATTAAAAATATATATTATTGTAGTACTGATAATGTTTTATTATTCTTCATACGTTCATCAGCTACAGGAGCACAATTAAGCTATTTGGCCCATCAGGTCTACTCCGTCATTCAATCATGGCTGATCTATCTTTCCCTCTCAACCCCATTCTCCTGCCTTTTCCCAATAATCCCTGACACCCGTACTAATCAAGAATACTTCAATATCCGTCTTAAAAATATCCATTGACCTGGCCATCACAGCCTTCTGTGGCAGTGAATTACACAGTTTCACCACCCCGACTGAGTAAATTCCTCCACATCTCCTTCCACCCGTCTTTGATAAAATGTACTCACTGTAAGTGCCCTCTGCTGTTGTGGAAATAAGTTACCTGAAGAATTATCTGGAATACCGCCCGTCAACCCAAGCTTCCGGACTTCAGACTCATTGTTTGAGGCTACCCAAACCACCACAACCGTTTCATTCACGCCATCTCGGAGAGCTTGGAGGTTAAACCCGAGCAGGTCGATGATGTTCTGGGCGGTCAGATTCTGAGACAGAAACACAATTCATGAATGAGCAAAACAGGCGAGATATCGCACCTCATCAAGACTAATATCATCAGTTCACATAGGGTTCATGGTTTTCTTGTTCATTAAGTTTTCAGACAAGTCTGCTGTAAATGTGTGTGACCACAATGATATGTTGGTAATCAGTGGCAGTATTTCAGGATCAGAGAGTCTGTGCAGGCGATGGGCTGTGAGAGAGGATGTGAAGTAAAGGAACTGAACGCGTTGCAATACTTAAGCAGACAGAGGCTTGTCACCGACAATTTGTACCTGCACTTCATCCGGATTCAAATTCTTGAAGATTCCAAACTCCATGTTGACTTTATTAATTGCAAGAAACTTCAAGTCATCAGTTGTGGCACCGCCTGGAGGAAGCAGAGACATTTCTCAGATGAATGCTGCAGTTCTGCACATTCACACAGCCTGGGGCAGCTCCAGCCAAGACCACAAGAAATTGCAGAGACTTGTGGACGCAGCCCAGACCATCACACAACCCAACCTCCCTTCCAGTGACTCCATCTACACCTCACACTGCAAGGCCAGCAGCATAATCAAGGCTAAGTCTCACCCTGATCACTCCCTCTTCTCCCCGTTCCCATCATGGAAGAGGTACACAAGCATGCAAGCATTTACCCCCAGATTCAGGAGCAGTTTCTTCCCAGATATTATCAGGTGCCTGAACCATCGTATCAAGAACTAGAGAATGGTCCTAAGCTACCATCTATGTCATTGGAAACCCTTGGGTTATCTCTAATCGGACTTTACTGGACTTTATCTTACACGACACGTTATTCCCTTTATTCTGTGTCTGCACAGTGTGGATGGTTCGAGTCTATTAGTGTATACTCTTTCCGCTTTCTGGTATCACACGAGAAATTGCTTTTCACTGTACCTCGATACATGTGACACCAACCTAAATGTGATGAAATGAAACTAAATAAACTAACCTAAATTAAACCAAACCAATCTAGCAGATTGGATTGGATGCAAAGCAAAGCTTTTCACTGTATCTCGATGCATCTTAATCTATGAGTAACCCAGATCTGAATTAGAAAAGCCCAGTCACCGTGGCTCCCATGCATATTAATCTTTCGGATAAGCGACCATGAGACCACCATCAAAATCAGACACAGAAGGAGTAAAATAAAACTTTGATTTACTTACCAATATAAGCCTTGATCAGTTGATAGTATGCGATGGGGTTCCTTTGCTCAGGTTTCAGTGCCAGGAGGGCCTGATTGTAAAGGAGGTTTTTGACTGACTGAGGACAAGAAGAAAACTCCAGAGCCCCGGCGTCCCTGTGGGAGTAAGATTACATCGTCAGTCTCGCTTTGTGCTTCAACCATTGCACCATGTTAGGGACTTGCGAAACTAGTGTGAACTAGAGTGATCGGTGATGGGCTTGGACACGGTGGGCCGAAGGGCCTGTTTCCATGCTGTGTGTTTCACTCAATCAACCACACGGTGGCGCAGCGGTACAGTTGCTGTCTCACAGCGCCAGAGACCGGGCTCGATCGTGACTATGGGTGCTGTCTGTACGGAGTTTGTACATTGGACTGGGACTGGAGGGTAGCCAATTGCAGCACATTTGGAAAGCAGTGACAGGATCGGACAAAGTCAGCATGGATGTATGAAGGGGAAATCATGCTTGACTACTCTTCTGGAATTTTCTGAGGATGTTACAAGTAGAATCGCTAAGAAATAGTCAGTGGATGTGGTGCATCTGGAGTTTCAAAAAGGTCCCACACAAGTGTGCAAAATTAGAGCACATGGTATTAGGGGTTGGGTATTGACATGGATAGAGAACTGGTTGGCAGACAGGAGGCAAAGAGTAGGAATTAACGGGTCCTTATCAGGATGGAAGGCAGTTGGTAGGCAGCTAGGCTCAATGCTGGGACCCCAGTTATTTACAATATAGATTAACGATCTAGACGAGGGCATTAAATGTAACATCTCCAAGTTTGCAGCTGACAAAAAGCATCGATCAAGCTCTGAGCTGTGACACTCACGTCAGATTTGAAATGTTCACCAGCTGCTCTCTGTCCAGAATGCACAAGTTGCCTCCACCAACAGCTTTCAAAGAGACTGCATTAAGAACATCATTGAACCAGAGGTATCTTGTAATGATGGCTTTAACCTGTACAAATACATTTGGAGAACACAAAATAAGATGTTGGTTTTATTCTAAATTTAATATGGAACATGATCAAAATAACTTTTCAGTGAAGAAATTATAAATTCATAAGTTCTTGTAGCAGAATTAGGCCATTCAGCCTATCAAGTCTACTTCGCCATTCAATCATGTCTAATCTATCTATCCTTCTTAACTCCATTCTCCTGCCTTCTCCCCATAACCCCTGACACCTGTACTAATCGAGCATCTGTCAATATCCACCTTACAATGACTTGGTCTCCACAACCAACTGAGGCAATGAATGCCAGATTCCGCACCCTCTGATTACAGAAATTCATCCTCATCTCCGTTCCAAAGGTACGTCCTTTTATTCTATGGCCTCTGGTCCTAGACTCGCCCATTAGTGGAAGCATCCTCCTCACATTCACTCTATCCACACCTATCACAATTCGGTAAGTTTACAATGCTGGTGTCAGTACCGTTATGTTTTCCTGCTCTCGCCTCAATAATGCAGAAAGTGTCTCCACTCGAGTGATATTCCAGCTGATGATTTCTGTTACATTGAACACGGTGGAGATGTTGCCCAGCAGTTGTAGCTGGTTTTCTGGGAGGCCACTGGAATAAATCTGTATGGAAATCAACAACGTTAGCCTTCATTTTACTTGTTAAGATTCTGCTGCAAATTCTGCTTTAGTTTGAAATGCCGAGCCACAATGTGATTCCACTTCCCTTCATTACACCTTGAAGTTACCACTCCAAGTGGTTCCCCTTCCCCCCCCCCCCCCCACCGGAAAGATTTGGAACAGATACGCCAGCAAATTTCACATGACTCCCTGTCAAACCCTCATTTAATTAGCTGATTTATTTGTGATATCTTCTATCACAAAGTGGTAAGGGCGGCATGGTGGTGCAGCGGTAGAGTTGCTGCCTTACCGCGCTTTCAGTGACCCAGGTTTGATCCTGACTATGGGTGCTGTCAGTACGGAGTTTGCTAACTAATCTATCTTATTGTGTGATTCATCCACTGTCCTTACACAGAGATTACATACCTGTAGAAGTCTCTTTTTCAGCACTTTCAGCTGTGCTTGATCAAAGGCAAGGGATCCCAGTTGGAGAACATTATCTTTCAGCACAGCATCACTCAAACAAAGGTCCAACTGGGCTGCATTGTAGATTGCAGGCGTCAGGTCATTGATGTTCTCAGGAGCTATCATTCCCTCTGAACAGGCTGCAAATACAAACCTCTGTTAGTTGATGGAGATGCAGGAAAGGCAGATTAATGCTGTGGGTTAAGGGGTTTTCAGATGCGATAGAGGGGGTTAAAAATGAGTGGTGGTAATGATATGGGTTCAATACATAACTACAGATGTAGGAAGAGATAATGTATTGAAAGGATCATTAAATGAACTGATACACCATCCACTACCCTCAACATTCATTGCCTCTATCTCCGGCACACCGTGACTGCCCAGTGCACCCTGACAACATGCATGAAGAATGGTAGGGCTGAAGATGTCCTGGTTGGGTTGCTCCTGGGCCTGGCCAGACTCCTGTGCCTGGCCATCCGCGAGTCAAGGCGCCAGGCAGTGGAGGGCTTAACCCAAGCTGGCTGCCTGCCCCTTTTCCGGGGTTACGTCCGTGCCCGGGTGAGGTTAGAAAGGTATTACGCCCTGTCCACGGCCACCCTGAGGGAGTTCCGGGACCGTTGGGCTCCGCAGGGTGTTGAATGAATCCTCAATGAGGATTGTAACATAGTTGTATTGTAGTTTATTATGGATACATGTTTAAATTGTATTATGGTGGTGGGTTCTGGCTTGTTTTATTGTAGTGTAAATATTATTTTTTTAATAATTGAATACATTTTTTGATAAAAAAATGTATTTAAAAAAAACGCATGAAGGAACAGGCCACGGTTCTTTGGTCCGTACCTCCAAACCTTCACCACCAAGCAAGGTGAGGGCAACAGGTGTATGGGAACCTCAACCCATGTGAATAGCCCTCCTAGCTGCACCCTACCCACCCAGCGCAAGAGGTTCAATCCTCGCCACGGATGCAGTCCGTACAGAGTTTGTACATTTTCCCCGTGACCTGTGTGGATTTACATTGGGAGCTCCGGTTTCCTCCCACACTCCAAAGATGTGCAGGTTTATAGGCGAATTGGCTTGGTAAAATTGTAATTTGTCCCTGATGTGTGTAGGATAGTGTTAGTGTGCGGGGATCGCTGGTCAATGCGGACTCAGTGGGCCTTTGTTTATAGATTATCATACCAGGAACACATTAACACACCACTCTTCCCCAACACACCAATTATTCAACACACGCTTATACTCATGACATACTTGCAGTATTGTTCGACCTTCCTCCTAACTTGAGCTGTTCAATAAATCTCAACACTTCTTCAGGAGGTTGCAATTTTTTGATTTCCTTGATAAATCTTGGCAGAGCTTCATAAAGGGTCGGCTGCATGGGGGAAGTAGAAAAGTTGAAGGATGACGTTGAACACATTGTTAATTATACATCTCTGCCCGGAACAGCACCAGTGAGAAAATATCCTGCATGAATGAAAACAATTGGCATTTGGGTATCAATCCCTCCCCTTAACAATCCAACATCAGTCTGAACCTCAAGTGAAGTGCCGCCAAAGTCTTGGGGAAGGCAGAAGTAGGAGTGAGCTGGCGACGTCGGACGCGAGGAGCAAGGGCCCGTAGGAGGGTGAACCACAGTAATGCCTCCAGCGCCTTCAAAGTCGACTGCGAGAGGCGCCCCCGGGACACAAAGATGGCTGGACAAGTAGAAGAGAGGGACGTCAGTTCGCGGGAACTGCTCCAGTACATCGAGCCCGCGGGCCAACTGGACTTTGGAAATGGTGCCATAACATGGCGGCGGTGCCTGAGTGTGTCATATATGCAAAAATAATTTCACTGTGCAGTTGAAAACGTGATAAATAAAGCACCATGGGACCATTGAAATATGTTGGAACAAGAGGATTACAAGTACAAGCAGCACAGCATCTCACCATCCCAACTTGGAAATGGACCAAGCTGAACTTCACCAAACCGTGATGATAGAGAACACGGAGCAGAGGCCCAGGACACTGGCTGAACTGCTGGTGGGAGCTGACAGAGGATCACCAGGGTGCTGAAACCAGATCAAAGTTGAAGACTTGGGGCGGGGAAAGAGGATGAGATGGGAGGATAATGGGGTGTTGGTCTTGTGGTGGTGGAGGCAGGGGTGGGGAGGGCAGGGCAGGCACGACCAATGTGGTCAAAGGGAAGAGAAAAGCCCCTAAATAAGATTTCAGTCACAAGGAGAGGGTTGGCAGCACATAATGAACCAACGTCATCATGGATTCTTCAGTCAATCCTATGTTCAAGTTTAACTCTACATTCTATTACAGTCTAAACAAGGAATTCAAAGATGTACAATTTCTCCAACTTGTCAACTTGAATGAAATTTGTGTCGGTAAAGCGTACCCTTTCTATTTCACTCCATGTGTCAGTCAAGGCCAAACAAAGGTTTCCAATGCTTTGTATCGTAGACGAGGACCAGGATGAAGGAACGCTGCAGACAAATGAAAATATCTCAGAGTTAATGAAGCATCGCTGTAAGTGGTAGCATAGTAATCCAAGCATTCGTGCTCTCAAGGTTCAACAGGAACATATCTAAGACCACACAGTGGCGCATGTAGTAGAGCCGCTGCCTCACAGCACCAGAGACACACGTTCAATCCTGATCTTGGGTGTTGTCGGGGTGGAGTTTGCATCCGTGTTCGGGTGTTCCTCCTTTCTCCCCATATCCACAAAGGCATGAGAGTTGGCAGGTTAATTGCCGACTGTAAATTATCCCCAGTGTGCAAAATCTGGTGTGGGAATTAATAGCAATATGCAGAAAATAAAGTGGGATTAGAATAGTGGAGGATGAGTGTAGATGGGTGCATGGAAACCATGGACCAAAGGGCCATTTTCCACTTCTCTATCTGTCTCTACTCTGCAATGAAAATCCTTTCAACATACACCCATAGATTTAGTTACTAATCTGAGTGAGCTTGATATCCAAAGTTAAAAACACAAAAAAATCTCTTTCTGTAAATTATTCCCAAATAATCTCAAATCAATTAGTCTGCAATAGACCCGGCAGCAGGGTAAGGATGTCCATCGCACAGGAATGTTTTGGGCAAACGTATGTTGACCATGGACTTTTGTTCTAGAGTCATAGAGTTATACTGTGTGGAAACAGGCCCTTTGGTCCAACTTGCCCACCACCAACATGTTCCAATTACACTAGTCCCACCTACCTGCATTTGGCCCATATCCCTCTAAACGGTCCTATCCATGTATCTGTCTAATTGCTTCTTAAACAATAGTCCCTGCCTCAACGTCTTCCTCCGGCAGTTCGTTCCACATATCCTTTGCATGAAAAAGTTACCCTTAAGTTCTTATTAAGCCTTTCCCCCCTCCACCTTGAACCTATGCCCTCTGGTTCTCAATTTCCATACCCTGTGCATCCACCCAATCTATTCCTCTCATGATTTTATACACCTCTATTAGATCACCCCTCATCCTTCTATGCTCCAGGGAATAGTCCCAGTCTGCTCAACCTCTCCCTATAGCTCAGACACTGTAGTCCTGGCAACATCCTTGGTAATCCTCTCTGCATCCTTTCCATCTTCACAACATCTTTCCTATAACATGGTGCCTAGAGGAGCATGTTTCAGGAATTAAAGTGTTGTTATTTCAAGTCACCTGCTTCCACTGGGTTGTAGATAGAATCTGTACCTTTTTCTAAGAAAGTCCTTTATGATGTAGTGAAACATCAACTACAGAGCCTTTTGATGTGGTCTGTATTGTAAAGGATGAGCATTTCACACTCACCCATATCTGCTGTTTCCATTTCTGAGGAGAACTTCAATTGCAATCTTCTGATCTTCTTGATAGGTGCCACATTTTTTTAATGCGTCCAGAATAGTTATATCAGATGCCAGGATTGCATATCCATCAAGTTCACAGACCAATCGACCGAGTGTGGTCACACTCTCCTTCGTCAGCTTGTTGCCAGTAATTCCCTGGATTTTTGTCAAATGGTTCACATTAATTCTGCAGCATTTCACTGTACAGACATGCAACTCAGTTAAAACTTTCCCATTGTTAAGACCGCTCTTGTTGTGTGGACAACAAGAGCGGTCTTGTTGTCCGATCCGAAACGTCACCTATTTCCTTTGGCTTAAACCAGCACCTGCAGTTCCTTCCCACACAAGGAACATTTTTAGCTGGTTATCAATTTAACATCAACTGTGGGTTTCAGCTTCAGCTAAATGGATCTCAAATTGTTCGCACACTGGTGAACACAACGGTGTTTAAAAATGCTCATGACTTTAAACGGGTGGTTACAACACAAAAGTCATCTGTGGGGCCACTGAGTTGAGTAAAGCAGAACTTATCTTAAATATTCTCTTCAACTATGTCCTTCCACTGAAATCAGTGGAGAAGTTGTCCCCAGACCAGATTCTACTGACAATTCATTCAAAATGCAACCTCTGCTTCTTGCCTTTCCAAAAGGTCATGGCGTTTTACTGAATATTATTGATCAGACTGAATATTGACTGAATATTAATTATCATTATTGATAATTTGGGAATGCTGGTGTTCACCACCCAGACACGCTGCATAAACATGAAAAGAAAATAGGTATGGGACGTAACAGTCATCAACAATTGGGATGGGAATCTGACAACTGAACAATCAACAATTCATTGAATGTACTTAGCTCTTCTGAATCATCCTACCACAACCAGAGAGCAGTGCTGAACTACTATCTGCTCTTTGATGACCCTCGGACTTACCTCGATCAGACTTTGCTGGCTTTATCTTGCACTAAATGTTATTCCCTTAAATGGCTCAATTGTAATCATGTATTGTCTTTCTACTGACAGGTTAGCACACAGCAAAAGCTTTTCACTGTACCTCGGTACACGTGACAATAAACTCAATTGAACAGACCTGATAAACCATATAACCATATATAACCATATAACCATATAACAATTACAGCACGGAAACAGGCCCTCTCGGCCCTTCCAGTCCGTGCCGACTCACTTACACCCAGTGCAACTATTGACAAAGTGTCAGGGTTGCACATTTAATATAAATGTAAATAGCGCGATCACATGGAGGTGTGCCCAAGATAACGGGTTCATCAACCCCAGGTTTGCATCTGCTGAGCACTTCATCCTTACCAGGCAGGTCATGGCATCATTCAGAATACGTTGCTTTCTTGCTGATACTCTCCGTAAGGTATTAACGTTCGATTTCCCAATTAACTTGAAGAACTCCCGGCAGTTGAACTGAGTCCTGAAGTATTGATAACTATGAAGTAAAACAGAAAATACACAAGATTATATTATTGATATGAAGTTATTCTTTCTTCTCTCTGCTCCCGTCTGGCAGAAGGTGCAGGCGTTTGAAAGTGCGCACCATCAGTCTCAGGAACAGCTTCTTCCCCTCTGTTATCAGGTGTCTGGACCATCCTTCCATAAGCTAGGGTAATGTTTCATTCACCTCTTCCCCATTGTGTCCATTTAGAGTCTCCCTTGGTACAACTGGACATTAACAGTGCAACAAAAGTCTGCACCTCACTACATTAAGGCCCAAGGTTATTCTATGTTCATCTGTCCCTCAGATATCCAACGTGTCCTCACAGTACTGGCTAACCCATGCACTGATCTTACGGCCGATTCCCTGATCACCCTCAGCCTTCTTTCTCCATTTGTTCAATTATCGTGACCCGCTGAACAGTCAATGGGCCCAAACCTCCAACCCCCTGCTCCGGCACAAAGCCTCTGACAAGCCATCCAACGGCCTTGCTGCCCAAGGCTCTGGTCCTCTGATGGCTCACCCTCTTAATCTGCCTCACACCGTCCCCATTGGGACCACTGTCCACCCAGCCTCTCGCCCCCACACTCCTCCACATTGACTCAGTCCTGTGAACATGAGGCCCAGCATCATACATCACACCCATTGGGATGTACCACTATTTCTACCTCATCCCTTTCCAGATATAATTTAGTGTGAATCTCTGAGATTTCCATTTCCCACACCACCGAGGACAACTATCACAGTGAGGAATAAACATATTGCTTTGAGGCCATGTACTCACGTTATGTTTCCGTGAAACTGATAACAGCAAGCACCCTGGTTTATAGCAGATCTGGGAAATTCAACAAATAACTTGTTGCGGCAAAGTGGCGCAGCGGTAGAGTTGCTGCCTTACAGTGCCAGGGACCCAGGTTCGATCCTGACTATGGCCGCTGTTTGTACGGAGTATGTACGTTTTCCCCGCGACCTGCATGGGTTTTCTCCAAGATCTTTGTTTTCCTCCCATACTACGTACAGGTTTGTAGGTTAATTGGCTTGGTATAAATGTAAATTGTCCCTCGTGTGCGTAGCATAGTATTAACGTACGGGGATCGTTGGTCGGAGCGGACTCGGTGGGTCGAAGGACCTCTTTCTGTGCTGTATCTCTAAACTAAACTAAACTGAGGAAACTTTTCCAAGGAAACACAACGTACTTGAACAGCAGAACATCCGCAGGTAAGACATCCAATGTGACATCAGTTCTTGCAGAAGTGAGCCTTCCAGACATACACTCAAGCTGAAACGACAGACAACAACGTCACGTTGGGAACTGAAGCATGGAGACACTTTTATTCTCAGTTATTTTCCTCTCAACATCCCACTGTAGTTTCGCTTCAGTAGTAGGTTAACTGGACGTTTCTGACAATTCTTTGAATGTTCTCACCTGACTTTCATCAAGCACAACCTCTTTATCCTTCACTGCTTGAACGAGCTTCAGAAACACTGGGAATGGGAGGGTTTTCGTTGCACCGCAACTAAAGCCCCTGAGAACAGCTTGCGAAAATCTGGAACAGGTTGTGGCAATATTAATATCTAAACAGTCCACTTTGGTCATCACTTTAAAACCTTCAATCACAACCTCCACACAGCTGCATTCCCAAACAATGTTAACATCTCAGGTTGTGATTTTAGACTTTGTCGCAGCATGGGAAGAATATTCAACTGGTGAACATAACTTTGGAAAATCAACAAGTATCCTTCATTCACAGCAGTTTAATTACTGAGATAAATTGGCCGTAACACAAATCATTGGCTGTGTTAGATACAAGTGAAAGCTCAAACTCAACTCAATCGCACGAATGATGACATCAACACTCAAGCTAAATAGACGGACGTCAATGTCACATTGGGAACTGAGACATGGGAACACTGATTTAGACATCAAAAATGGCAGAGATTAAAAGAGCATTGCTTACGTCTCAAAATTGTTGTTGGATCTGACCACAGCTTCAAAGAAAACGGCAGACTATGGAAGAAAAGGATTTGAATTAATAACTAACGTCACGGGGTTATGGAGTGTTCATACACTCACTGCTCACACAACATGAACGGAACAATATTCCCGACATCTAACGTACAATGACATGAAGCAGCTGACTTTCATAAATTCAGGATTACAGGAGCAGAATTAAGCCATTCGGCCCATCAAGTCTACTACGCCATTCAACCATGGCTGATCTATCTTTCCCTCTCAACCCCATTCTCCTGCCTACTCCCCATAACACCCGACACCCGTACTAATCAAGAATCTGTCAATCTCCACCTTAAAAATATGCAATGACCACCTCCACAACTGTCTGTGACAATAAATTCCACAGATTCACCACCCTCGAAAGAAATGATCATCCGTCTCCTTTCTAGAGGCAAGTCCTTTTATTCTGAGGCTATGGTCTCTGATCCTACTAGACTCACCCACTAGTGGAAACATCCTCTCCACATCTACTCTATCGAGGCCTTTCACGCTTCGCTAAATTTCAATGAGATCTCCCTCATTACAGCCGCCATCTCTGCTGCAAACAACCAGATCATCTACCTGACTGGGAGTCCACTCTTTATTGTTGACGTCGATGAGGCTTAAGTTGGAGGTTAACAGCACGGGTGGAATCTCTTCGACGAGACCAGATGGGATGTTCCTCACAGTAGCGGCTGGGTTCCTGACGCTCCTCAGCACCTGATTTACAACAAAATAGGATAGAATTTACTGGAAGGCGAGAACAGGTATCAAACAATAGCATTAATGTTGATAACATCTGGACGGCCCGTGAGAAACAGATCACATTTTGTACCCCTGACAATCACATTGCTCACCTGCAGAACACAGATCGTCCGTGTAGATTGTGGTGCTCTTCGAATGTCCTGCACAAACCTCGTGTTTGAGATTACATTGATGAATATCTCGGGATTAATACGTTGGAACACATTGCTGGGAAAACCGACAATCAGGCTCCCCAGACCCAGCAGTCTATTCGTGTCATTGACCTGGTTGAAAAGTGAGAGACAAATGTCACAAATTGGCCACGCTATCAAGAATTCATTTTCAAGATTTGTGGCATAATATCGTGATTACCTCCCCCATTCCCCATGTCAGAGAATATGTAGTGAGAAATGACTGAAAATATTGGCTGATCTTCCCATTGCATACACCATTGTACATTTGGCTTGAAGACCAAATACTCTAGCAGAAGATTTTACTTCGGAGTCACGTGAGTGACTACGTGAAGAAGCCCCGCCTGGCGCTTGATCGGCATTACGTCGACGCTGACGGCAGAGCAAGAGCTGCAGAGCGCAGCTCCTCGACAGCGGTAGGTACGGGCCCGCAGGCAGTGAAAAACTTACAGGGTCTAAACTCCGTGGCTGGTGTATTGAACCACCAGGAGTTAAAACGAATTTAAAAGCAGAAGATAAATAAAAGTTAAAATAGAAAGAAAATACTCTGTGTAAAGAAACAACGGAGTTTAATAAAAACGTCCCAGGGGAATACTCAGCGATCGGGACGGGAGATTAAGTACGGAGCCAGTTCCGATACTGGTGGTCGTTAAAATTACGTTAGGGAGACTTTTAGTCTCCACAAACTTTCGGCAGGGGGGAAAATTTTTTAAAAGTCAGAAAGGCCATAATTTAAAAAAGTTTAATAAAAGGCCTCCAGACTAAAAAGGCTTTATGGCTTAAAAGTAATGGAAAAAGATTCCAAAAATAAAAATAAAAAATAAATAAAAAATTCAACCAAAAAGGGTTTAAAAGGCCCAAAACATTCCCACCCTAAGGGGGTTTCAAACCCTAACAAACCCTAAGGGGGTTTCATATATTAATATATATGATGGAATTATCATTGTGGGAATATCTACCTCAGATTGTTTGGAGGTAGTCTCCTTGAGGGAAAACTCAGGAGTAACAAGGGCAGTAAAACAAAATGGAAAAACTGACCCTAAACGTGCACTGATAGTGGTGGCTGGTCATAAAGTACCTATATATATATATATATATATATATATATATATATATATATATATATATATATACAGGTGTACTAGGTACAATACCTGAATTTCACTAAAGCTGTTATGGTTAAAACAGCAGAATTATTGATAAAACGTTTATGTTTTATTAAGGTACACCACAGCACAAAAATATATATAGAGGTGTACTAGGTACGATACCCGAATGAATGAGTGAGGCCATGGAAAGTAAACATGGAAACCAAAATTAATTGGTCTCTCACCAAAGCTGTTATGGTTGAAACAGCAGAATATTGATAAAACTTTTATGTTTTATAAAGATATCAACGGAGAATCCGTTTATGATATCCATGTCTCAATTATATGAGATATAAGGAAATACGATTTCAAAGTATTTCAAACTGGTGCATGGCATCACTATTTATGAAAAACAAATAAAACATTGTGCAAATAACCAAAACATTTAAAATAAAAGATAAATTGCCATTAGTTTGTGGAGCTCAATGGGAAGAAATATATAATATTAATTTTAGTTATATATATGTAATTGTTATAGGGACCAAATTTGCACTCTAGATTTGCAGGTCAATACAGATCAGGTTATGTTGAACCCTGATTATTATGGAATAAAACCTGCCTTATGATAAATCAAAGACATTGATTACAAAAGAACAGACTATTGGTCTTTAAACTTTGGGGAAAAAAATTATGATCCAATATAAAGATTTGATAATGGATCAAAACAAAGGCAGAAGTATGATAAATAAATATTATCCAACACAGCCTTATCTGAACCCATATAATTGGGAAAAGAAGGCTTGAAGTACGTTGAAGAGGTGCAAACAACTTGTTACAAAATAAGTTGATGAAATCTCCGATTGTGGGGGATTACAGGTGTGTTGTGATCATTGATTTAACATAACTAAGGACTACAAAAAATTGTAGAAGGAATTGGTTCACCTGTATAGGAAAACCTAAAAAATTGATTTTAGGTTTGCACCCAAAATAACTCCAATAAAGAAGGGGTACGTACATATATATTATAAAATTACCTCAGTGAAAAGATGTGGTGGTATAAACCATACAAAACATCATTTTAAATACACTTTCACAGTGTAAAAACATTTTTATTAAAATGGACATCTTCAACATTGAAATACAGTTGTTATTAACAAATTGTTAATCATATTACAGGTGCTTGAAATTAATTAAAATGGGTCAGCTGTGCAAGTTACAGCATTGTCTAAAGGATTAAAACCAGTTCTAGGCTGTTGACAGAATACTGGAACAACAATTGTACTGATAAAAAGATCATCACATGCACTAATTAGGACATGGTCATGGTTTATCTTGATCACATTTAAATTGGAAGGTTAATAAAGAGTCAGCTGCAAATTAGTGCTGCAATTACAAGCCTGTTGAAAGGCAAGGACCTGACCCATCCCATAAAGCCTATGTTTAGGCATTCGTAAATATTCATAAATTACTATTCTGGATTTAGGAGTAATTCACCATAAGAGGGGCAAAATTGTTTCCATGATACAAATATGTCTCATTGCTTTGTTGACATACTTTGTCCCTCCATCAGAAAAGGAGCTTAGGTAAAGAGTAAATAAAGCTCCAAAAGAAGGAATACAGAAGCTTTATAAGAGTATGTATGCCTTTGTGAGAGGCCTATGCAAATACCAAATGATACGTTATCATTATTAAAGTAATGGATAGAAAAGGTCCACAAGCTGCTCCAACTATAAGCTTAGCAGCTGTTGCAAGCTGAAGCAAGTATTAACAGATGATGGACAGCTTCTGTGAATATTTGGGTTAAGATAAGAATAATATCTATTCTTATAAAGTTAATTGATACGTCCCTTGTTGGGACTACGGACAATAATACCAGGTAAATGGATTGTCCTAAGAAATTTCTCCAAACATTTGTATTAATTATTGAAGTATAAGGAGTTATGGATTAAATATCGATTGTTCTATTATGGAAGTGTCCATGTCATATCAAGGTGAACAATACCACGGCTGTGGCATATATCAATCACATAAGATAAGTAAAATAATAATCAAGTGATTATCTGAGTAAACAGATGTGGCATATTCTAAAAATGTTTTAGTCCAGCTGTTTATCTCTAAGAAAGAGACAATGTTATCGCAGACAACAAATCAGGGGGGGAAAAACATTGTCAGTAATATGGATTACTTACGATTAATCTGGTTGTATACAGATTAAATCACCGATCTTTCAAATGTTCTCGTGGGTAAACCAAGAACAGGAAAGGTGGATGCATTTCTCTCAATTACACGAGGAAAGATGTTCTTTTATGTTCCTCGTTTTTTGTCTGATAGGGCAGTGTCTGATGAAAATGTAGCAGGACACTGCCAGAGGCGCTTTGGTGGCCCAAAACGGACCTTCATGGTTTTCATTAAATATTGAGTGATGTTGAACCACTTATGATGATTCATAGTTGCAGTACTTTATTGTTGTACAAAGGCATCCATGACATGAAAATATGAATTTGACTATCTGCAGGTTGACCAGACCGTTACAACAGTTTGATGGTCAAAGAAGTCTATGAATGTTTTAACTAATATAACAACATAACAATAAAATAATTATGTACAAAATAAATGTTATACCTGCAATTTGGAGAAATAAATTTTAAAAAACAATATTTTGTTATAAGAAATTGGAAGTCTGTGTAGACAGTAAAGTTATTTGTCATATTAGATATATGTGAGTTCCTTGTGGATTGCATTTTTTCTGAGTATCTAATTGATAGAGCCAATAATAGGGCTCAGAGTGTTTATCGTCCTATTTACTGACAAATTACTAACCAAGAAGTTATCGGGTTCATTCGTAATATCCCGATATGAAAAAAGGGATATATATATAGATATAAATATATATATAGATATAAATATATATATATATTATATATATATAATCTGATATAATCTGTCCAAAGTTGCAATACATAAGTCGGGAGATCAATATAGTCCTGAATTGCCTTAGGCAATGGACTCCAATTCTATCAATGATTCAAAAAAATTAACATTGAAAGTAATAATGCTCATGACTTTAGTATCAACATAAGAGTGCAAACATTGCAAATATTACGTTATATAATTGCATGTGGATACAGATTACATTATCATATATGTTTATGAATATACCAAACAAAGCAGACCAAGAAGAGCTGAAACCAAGGTAAACCTATCAGCATATCCTGTCGGCCATAAATTGTGTGTGGGTCAACATTGATGAAATATGTTGAAGTAGGTAAGAGTCTCTGTGGTGGTGAGACAGCACTACTTATTACACACAAAAAAACACATTAGGTATCAGTATAAACTGATGGTTCTAGAGAAATATATTCTAGATGGTTAAAAATTGGATAACACTCAGTGGAACTAGACATTGAGATGTGGAAAATCACTCTATTAAGGAGGTAGATACATTCACAGGAATGGCACAGGATGAGCAAAAGGTTGCTTTTTGGACTGGAGGTCTGTGACTAGTGGTGTGCCTCAGGGTTTGGTGCGTCTATTTCCATGATTTGGATGAGAACATACGTGGCATGGTTAAGAAGTTCACAGATTAAACAGAAGTGGGTAGTATTGTCACAAGTGAAGGTGGTTGTCAAAAATTGCAGCAGGATCTTGATGGGTTGGGTAGATGGGCTGCGGAATGGTTGATGGAATTTAATACAGAGAAATGTGAGGTGTTGCTTTTTTGAAGCACTAACATGGGCAGAACCTACACAGTGAATGGTAGGGATCTGGAGAGTGTTGCAGAGCAGAGGGATCTAGTAGTACAGGTACATATTTCATTGAAAGCGGTATCACAGTTAGATAGGGTGTTCAAAAAGGCTTTTGGCACGTTGTTGGCCTTCATCACTCAGAGTATCGAGTAGATATTGGTGAGGCCGCATTTAGAGTATTGTGTTTATTTTGGGAACCACGTTATATGAAATATGTTGTCAAGCTGGAAAGGGTACAGAGAAGATTTACCACTGTATGAAAAGGTGTGATCCTAGAGATGTACAACACAGTCAGACTGCTGTTCAGCATGAATTCAGATAACCAGACTTCCAGCTGCACTCTATCATTCCACAGTCAGTAACTTTACATGCAGCTCTTTGAAAATTATTTGCTCAGATACAGATATTAACCTTGTGCAGCAAATTCACTTTAAGCACAAGAGGCTCTTGAGATATGATGGGCATTCATATTATTCACGTATTACTAATTGATTCATTACTGATTTATTCATTAACTCACCTGAAAGCCGCCTTGTAGTAGTTTGTTGACGATGGAATTAGCCTGACCAATGTTCCAGCCTCTGACTTTGCTCAGGTTTGGCAGGGCTTGCTCCAGAATGTTCCCATCAATATTGTCAACCTGTGACAGCGACAGTCCGACTGCGGTTTGCTTCAAAGTGTTGAAAGTACTGACTGAAAAGTTGTCGATTTGGCCCACTAGATATACCGCCAGCTGAAAGAGCGAACAGCATTGCATTAACACTGAGCATCTTTCACCACACCTGCTTCAGCAAAGTGTTTTACAGGAAGCATTTCTCACCTGAAGCTGTTCATCTGTTGGACCTTCAGTGGGTAAGGTGCCATTGGCAGTTGCGTTCGGAGACACACCAGGCTCACACACTTGGTTGACCTTCTCGATCACAGACAAGATTTCCTGTCCACTCAAGGTCTGTGAAGTACCGTCAATGAAGCAAACCAGAGAATCTGGGAGGCTGCAAGAGATAGATGCCAGTCGCACATTGTATGAGCCAATCTTACAGAGCTAGAGTATTCTCCCTCCCTGGAGCTATTCTAGAATTGTTACACAAGCAAACTTTGAAGAATCATCAAGAGACTTTACAGATCATCCCCCAACTTCCATCACAGAGGGCACAGTTTTCTGATTAATATCTAGTTTTATTACGAAAGAGGAACTAACTACCTTCAGACTTTATAGATACTGCTTGGAAACTGGCCCTTCAGCCCATCGAGTCAGCGCCGACCAGTGATCACCCGTATATGAGCACTATCTTACACACAAGGGGCAATTTACAATTTCGGAAGCCAATTAACCTACAAACCTGAACGTCATTGAATGTGGGATGAACCGGAGCAACCGGAAAATACCCACGCGGTCACAGGGAGAACGTACAAATTCCATACAGACAGCAACCAAGGTCAGGATCAAGCCTGGGTCCCTGGCGCTGTAAGGCAGCAACTCTAGCACTGCGTCACCGTGCCGCCCCTTCATGAAAATTACCTTTACTTAGTCTCTCTATATTTCTCAGTTGCTGCTAATTGGATTTTACAGCTTCAAACTCAAAACAATGCAAAACCTTGAATTTGTGGAAGGAACTCCCTCTCAACAGGCATGAGTAATCGTTTTTAATCCAATATTTCTTGCCATTGTATGTTAGACTTCTTTCAAATTGCTCCTCTGTATTCCCATTGAATACCAGAACTTCTTCAACCACGTTGCTTCAACCCTTTGTTACCAGACATGTGTTTCTCACTTGCTCAGTGCCCTGCAAACTTCTTTAACAATTTCTGGACACAGTTTCTTCATATTTCTTTCACATCCACAAAAGATTAGAGTCATTGAGTCATACAGTCACACGACACAGAAACAGGTCCTTCAGCCCAAATTTCCCATGTTGACCAACATGTCCCATCTACATTATTCCCACCTGCCTGCATTTGGCCCATATCAGACTGAAGAAGGGTCTCGACCTGAAACATCACCTATTCCTTCTCTCCAGAAAAACACCATCTTCGGTGTGAAAACGGTGCCTCTCAGTTTCCTGCTAAAATTTTCCCTCTCCTCTGCTTCTTGATTTCCCTACTCTGGGAAAAAGACTACAAATAAGGAGAAAGATTATTGTGGCATAGACTGCAATGCAATGTAACAATCAAACCATATTAAATGGCAGAGGGGTCAACTCTGGGGCTACTGTGTACATTGGTCCACACATCATGAATGGTTCAAGGAGGCGACTCACCACCACCTTCTCAGGGGGAACCCGGGATGGTCAAGAAATGATGTCCACACCTGCAAGCCCCCAGCCTTTTCACAATACACTAAAGTGCTTCACTCCTGTCAGGGAGAGATTATGTCAAATACCTACCTTGAGACATTCACATTAGAGTTGTTTCTGAACACCAGGTTGAGGTAGAACTTTGAAACTTCACTAGGTAACATCAGATTTGCCAAGAGTGCCAAGTTTTCAGGATTTTCAGCAAATTGTTGAATCTGCACAAGGTTGAGAAGAAATTACAAATATTCAACTGGAAGCAAAAGACAGGCGACGTTTCCGTAAAGAATAGGAGCAGAATTAGACCATTTGGTCCATCCAGTCTACTCCACCATTCAATCTGGCTGATCTATTTCCCAACTTCTCCCCATAACCTTTGACACCCTTCCTAAGCAAGAATTCCAGATTAAGATCTTACTTCCAAATTGAGTCGATCAGAATTGTCGACTGTCCATTCACTCCCCAGATGCTGCCTGACCCACTGAGTTCCTACAGCACTTTGTGCTTTGTGAAATAATTCATAAGTTCTTAAGTTGCTGGAGCAGAATTAGGCCATTCTGCCCATCAAGTCCACTCCACCATTCAATCATGGCTGATCTATCTTCCCCTCCCAACCCCATTCTCCTGCCTTCTCGCCATAACCCGACACCCACACTAATCAAGAATCTGTCAATCGCCGCCTTAATAATATCCATTGACTTGGCCTCCACAGCCTTCTGTGGCAATGAATTTCACAGATTCACCACCCCCTGACTAAAGAAACTCCTCCTCATCTTCATAGTTAAGTTTTTCAAAACTGATTTCCACAAGTAGCTGGTTGTCCGGACAACTCGATGTTTGACAACACGTTCAGTTTTAACAATCCCAATCAAAAGTTTAAAGGAGAATATGTACCTCAGATTCATTATTGAAGAAGGACAGAAGATCCACCTTGGATATCTGATTCATGTAAAGCCCCAGATATTGAGCAAACCAGGCAGTGGAGTTCAGGGTAGGATCAGTAACATTATAGCACTTGGGCTTGGGACCTGTAAGAAAAATAATTCCACGTTAATTCTGTATAAAATGAAAAGTCGTGCCCAACATCATTTCCACTATCAAGTAGGAATTGCACTTCCACGACCAACAGCAGGGAGAGTTTCTTCCCAGCTGTATCAGGCAACTGAACCATCCTACCGCAACCAGAGAGCAGTCCTGAACTATTATCTATCTTATCGGGGACCCTTGGACTCTCTTTGATCAGACTTTACTGGCTTTACCTTGCACTAAGCGTTATTGTATCTGTACACTGTGAATGGCTCGATTGTAATCATGTTTTGTCTTTCCGCTGGCTAGTTAGCATGCAACAAAAGCTTTTCACTGTACACGTGACAATAAACTAAACTGAACTGAGAATTACTCCACGTGTTGAAGCGACCTGATTGCAAACATCAATTGTGCATCTGAAACAGGCTGAACAGCTGTGCACAGAACACAAACACACTCTTGAGTCAAGGGCAGGCTGTTGCCAAATTGAGCAGCACCAGAGACCAGGGCACAAGGTAGTATCACTAAACACTGAACTACTGTCTACCTCATTAGTGGCCCTCAGACTGTCCTTCTTCCGACTTTGTGGCTTGACCTAGCACTAAATGTTATTCCCTGATCATGTATCTGTACACTGTAAATGGCTCGATTGTAATCATGTATTCTCTTTCTGCTGACTGGATAGCAAGCAACAAAAGCTTTTTACTGCACCTCGGTACACACGACAATAAACTAAACTAAAATTAAACTGACGCACCATCACATACTTTGTTTCGGTGAAGCACAGCTTATCTGATTGTCGCTCAGGGTGTTGGTGAGTCAGGGGTAAATGGGGTAAAGGTGGAAGAGCAGGTCGACAGAGTGGCATCTGCCCAATAATATTCCATAATTGGGGACATTGTCTCATTCTTCTCTACACCTCACTGTGGACATTAGACGTTGTCTATGGAACTGTTAGGCTAATTTTAGAACTTTTTTCTACATTCTGTATCTTACAGGGTGACATGGTGGCACAGCATTTGAGTTGCTGCCTTACATTGCCAGAGACCTGTGTTTGATCCTGACTATGGGTGCTGTCTGTAAGGAGTTTGTACATTCTTCCTGTGACAGCATGAGTTTCCCCGGGTGCTCTGGTTTCCTTCAATAGTGCAAAAACGGACAGGTTTGTAGGTTAATTTGGCTTTGGTAAAAATTGTCAACAGTCCCTAGTGGGTAGGATAGTGCCAGTGTACGGGGATCGCCTCGTGCCGAGGTGACAGTCAATCTCTGTACCCTGGTGAGTAACTAGAACTCTGCTGATGGTGGATAAGAAGAAGCTGTTGTAGAACCTGGATCTTATGGTTTACGGGCCATCTTTGACAATGGCCGGTCATAACAACTCCACCTCTGGAGCTTTTCAACAAGAAAGCGTAATGTCACCTTGCTGGAGATAAGCTTTGATGCCATCATAGATTTCCCTCTGTTTGTCTGCAGGAAGTTCACGGTAGGGATCATTCAACGTTCTTACACTAAATGAGAAATTCAAGAAATTTAATAACATTTAGAATATCATCATCAGCTTGACTACAATTACTAAAGAAAACAATCTAAATCACGACAATAGAACTGAAAGTGTAGCACCATACAATCAAATGGTAACATTCAATCAGTGTTTCGTTACATGTATATGTATGTGGTGAGAGATACTCGATCAGTGCCAAGAATGACTAGGAACAAAGGAGGATGGAGATAGTGGTGGACATAGCCTGGTCCATCATGGGTATTGATCTCTCCACCATTGAATAGATCTACAGGATGCACTGCCTCAAGAGGGCAGCCAATGTCAAAGACCCACACCACCCAAGCCACGTTCTCATCTCACTGCTGCTGTTGGGAAGATGCATGGCCCAGAGAACCATAAAATCCAGGTTCAAGAACAACCTCTTCTCATCAACCATCAGGCTCTTGAACCAAACCACACAAACCTAACCGCGACCCTTCCCCAGCAGCAAACTACTAAGGATTTCGTATAAAATTGCTGAACTAGAGTCTGGCTATCTAGTCTGAATATTGATACGAGCATAAGTGTCATACTATCTCTCCCTCCTAACCTCAATCTCCTATAACCCCCGATACCCAAACTAATCAAGAATCTATCTATCTCTACCTTTCAAATATCCATTGATGGCCTCCATAGCCAACTATGGCAAAGAATTCCCCAGATTCACCACCCTCTGACTAAAGAAATTCCTCCTCATCTTCCTAAAGGAATGTCCTTTAATTCTGAGGCTATAACCTCTGGTCCTAGCTTCTCCCACTGGTGGAAACATCCTTTCCACATCCGTGATCCGTAACGTACTGAGAAAGCCAATCACTTGGGATGATTTATACACTTGAAGGGATTTACCCGTGGAATATACATTCAACGTAGGTGTGATTGTACTTACATTTTGCGGTAGGAAAGACAGTCGATCCTCAGGCTGTTGTTGGAAGCCAAAAGGGCAGAGGTGATGAATGGCAGATATGGAGTTAGTCTGAACTGAAGCCATTGATCCACCTGGGTGACATTGAGCACAGACAGACTGCTGGTGAACAGAGGCCACACACCCTGCAGGATCGCAGCTCGGTTAGCGGCTGAGAGTTTACTCTGGCAAGAGAAGAGGAAACAGGCTTCTGTTAATATGATACATCTTAAATTTAACAGAATGATGTGACACCCAAAGCTTTTGGCTTCTGTAAATTGTCCCCAGTGTGTAGGATAGAATTGGTGAACAGGTCGGTCGGCACGGGCTTGGTGGGCCTGTTTCCACGCTGTATCTCTCAAACTAAAACTAAAGCCTGGGATCAATCCTGACTTCGGGTGTTGTCTGAGTGGAGTTTGCACATTCTCCCCGAGACAAAATGGGTTTCCTATGGGTGCTCCGGTTTTCACCCACATCCCAATGACCTGTGGGTTTGCAGGTTAACTAGCCGCTGATAAATTGCCTCTCATATGTAGGGAGCATGAACAGGTGATGAATGGTCGGCATGGACTCAGTGGGCCGAAGGGCATATTTCCATGTTGTGTCTATAAAATAAACACATCTCGTAAACTCTACGAATTCTCCTCCACAAGCACTGTGTGCTCACAGTCAAAGCCTCCACACTCAGGGCCAGTCATATCATTATTCCTTCTGCGAGCGAAGCACTGGACCAAATACAGGGGCCACAAATCACTTCAGGTGTCCCTAGCTGTTTGGCAGCCCCTCCATGTTATCAACACTACATCGTACGGTAGGAAACATAAAAACAGCTGCTGCTCACATCTTGGGTTCTTTCATTGAATCTGTCCATGAATGCAGCCAGTTTGCGGATGGGTTGGACAAGGACTAACACTCTGGTCAGGATCTGGTTGTCATCAATGAATCCAGGCATGCTCAGCACATCAGCCAAGTCACGGGGATCGGTAACATTGATCACCTGTAACAATAAAAGTGACAATTTTACCTCCATGACCAGAAATAGTCCACACATCGCACCTGGACACAGGGTCAAGGTTTCATTTACCTGTAAATGTATCGGAAAGCATCAGTACTGTTAATAGGCACAGAAAGCTGGAGTAACTCAGTGGGACAGGCAGCGTCTCTGGAGAGAAGGAATGGGTGACGTTTCGGGTCGCGATCCTTCTTCAGATCCGAAATGTCGCCCATCCTCTTTCTCCAGAGATGCTGCCTGTCCCGCTGAGTTCCTCTAGCATCTTGTATCTATCTTCAGTGTACACCGGCATCTGCAGTTCCCTCCTATACATCAGTATAGTTAATATTGTCTCAAAGATGAATTAACAATCACTCATGCTTGCATAATTTTGCTTTTACCTCAGGAGTCAGGAAAAATGCATCCTTCAGATTGAGCAAACTGGCAAAACTTTGGAAATAGTTTTTCACGTAGATAGTAACGCTGCCATTTTCAAAACAACGCAATGGGAATGCTGAGAGGAAAGAAAATAAATATGATCCGTTTGACAAAAATTATACTTTATTTATTGTAAATGTTTTGTTTAGTTTACAGATACAGCGCGGAAATAGGCCCTTCGGCCCAATGAGTCCGTGTCGTCCAGCGATCCCCACACTGTCCTGCACACAATCGGGACAATTTACAATTATACCAAACCAATTAACCTACAAACTTGTACGTCTTTGAAGTGTGGGAGGAAACCGGAGCTTCCCGGAGAAAAGCCACGCAAATCACTGGGTGAATGTACAAAATCCGTACAGCATACCTGCCAACTTGTGAGAATGAAAAATCGGAATCCTATTAGTCTGACGTCAGTGAGGGCGGGGCACGTGACGTCAGTAAGGGGCGGGGCACTTGACGTCAGTAAGGGGCGGGGCACGTGACGTCAGTAAGGGGCGGGGTACGTGACGTCAGTGAGGGCGGGAAAGTGACCTCAGTGCGGGGGGGGGGGGGCAAGTGACGCCGAACGCCACCGTGGCGGGGCGGGGTCATGCGGCTGCGTGCTGACGTACACCCGTGCGTGCCCCCATAAGCGGCGCAGGCGCGGTGCGCTCTCTCGCTGTCTCCTCGCCGCCGCCGCCGCCATGGGTCGCATGCACGCTTCCATCCCAATTCCGAATTCCAATTTTTTTCGGAATATTGAGGAAAAAAAATCGGAATTCGGAATTGGGATGGAAAAATCGGAAGAATTCCGCCCAAATCGGAATGGTTGGCAGGTATGGTACAGTCAGCACCAGTAGTCAGAATCAAACCCGGGTCTCTGGCACTGTAAGGCAGCAACTCTACCGCTGCGCCACCATGTGGCCTAAACATCTGGAAGCTAAATGATGCCACAGACTAACAACAATGGTGAAATATTGGGGCATTAAGAATTACAAGTCAATTTCTCTTTCTTATCATTTACAAATGCCTTTCCATCTTACCTGTGTTGTTGAGGTAACCAAAGATCCATAGTCTCAGCACAGTTTCCCGTGTTACACGCGACATTTCAACAAATCCATAATTCAGGCCATTTAAGCTAAACAAATAGATATTTATGTCATTATTTGTCGGGCACCAGATCAATAGTAACCTTTCAATTGGTGAGACAATTTTAGGATCTTTCCCAAATGATGCCTCAAACTTCAGCTAACTGAAAGGTAGTTTTACCGTAAAGATTGCCTGTGTTATAATGTCAGAAAACTCTGACAAAGATTAGTGTCAACATACCCTGCAAATGTTCCTGAGCTTAGCTTAGATCTTCCTTTTTTATTTCTCACCGCCTCTCATCTTCAGAGGAACGGCTCTTCACTGAAAATTAACCCTGAAGACAACCTGCGGCTTTGCAGACTTGTGTAAAAGGTATCCTGGTGATTGAATTGCTGTTGGATCTTGGAATGACCCTTGCCTGTGTAAGGCAGTGTGTACTGGGTGGTTCGCCATGGCTGTGAACAAGTTAAATTGCCCTCCTCAGGGTCTGCTTCCTCAATGCAACATGCAGCAACAGATGATTGTAAAAGAGAGGTGTCCACTCACACTGCTCGGTAACCTTCACAGCTGATGTCCCTTCTCAGCAACGGCATCAGCACCGACTGGGAAATGCCAGCAATGAACGGCCGGAATTGCTCCTGGAACCACTTCCTCAGGAAGGCGGGACTGGTCAAGTTGTCCCTGGTCCTCACCACCTCCCACAAGGCATTCAGAAACGTTATCTTTGTCATCAGGGGAATTAATGTTGTGTTCCGTGTCTGAAACAAACCACAAACGTCAGCTGTGAACACAGAGATTCCCTTGTAAATATGACATCACACTTTTCATTAGTTCAGAGGTTCTAGGAGCAGAATTAAGCCATTCGAGTCTACTCCGCCATTCAATCATGGCTGATCTATCTTTCCCTCTCAACCCCATTCTGGGGTCCTGCCTGCTCCCCATAACTCCTGACACCAATACTAATCAAGAATCTGTCAATGTCCTCCTCAAAAATACCCAATGACTGTGGCAATGAATTCCACCATCTGACGGAAGATTTTTATAAATTTATTAACTAGAGGTTAACAGCACAGGTGGAATCTCTGGGATGAGAACAGATTGAATGTTCCTCACTGTGGTCACTCTCCACATCCACTCTATCCGAGCCTTTCACTATTTGGTTTACAAGGTGCTGATTGTGTATTTTGAACCATACCAAAGATTCTTACCACATCACTGAAAATGTTTCCTAAGTTCCCTCCCTAGATGAATTACCTTGTTGTTGAACATGTCCAGAGCCTCCATCAGTCTGGTTCTGTTGAGCTTCTGAACGAAAACAATCAGGGCCGTTTCATCCGACCTGTTCAGAGGCTTCAGGCCAGTGAAGCACTGAAACACATCTGACAAGAGGTTACTGCTTAAACCGAAAAGCAACAGCTGAGGCTGCAGAGGAAAAAAAGTTGCCTTAGATGATAACATCCCAGAATATTGGTGTTCACTATCAACGATGAGCAATAGTTCACTAAACAGCCATTCAAAGCACAGCAGTTAAAGATAGTCACGGAAGTCAGACACATGCAGTCTTAACAGAGCACCTCTACTACATTTAACATTATTCATGGTGATCTAAAAGAGGTGTACAAGTGGAATAGATCGGGTGGATGCACAGAGTTTCTTGCCCAGAGCAGGGGAATTGAGAATCAGAGGACATTGGTTTAAGGTGAAGGGAGAAAAGATTTAATAGAGGTAACTTTTTCACATAAAGAGTGGTGGGTGTACAGAACCAGCTGCCAGAGGAGGTAGTTGAGGCAGGTACTATTCCAATGTTTAACAAACATTTAGTCAGGTACATGGATAGGATAAAGTTTAGAGGTATATGGGACAAATGCAGGCAGGTGGGAATATTGTAGATGGGACACATTGGTCGGTGTGAGCAAGTTGGGCCGATGGGTCTGTTTCCACGCTGTGTGACTCTATGACCATGACTATTATTTAAGTGCAAGCTGCCATTGAGGTGTTTGTGTGAGATTCTAGTCATGACACTGCTTACCTCTGCACAAGCAAACTGTGTGATATTGAAGTTGCACAGTTTGCTTGCATTAACTGCAGTCAGGAAATCATTCATAGCCGAACTGTGCAAAGAAAATTAAAAGCACTTTCAGAGATGGAGATTGGTTGAGAAACAGACAACAAAGCAACCTATTTTTATTGCTCATAGGGGGACATAATTTAAAAAAATAACCTTTTATTTCATGTCATCTGCCATTCCCAAGTGAGGCACAACAGTAATTGGGCACCACTAGTGATAGATGTACGAGAGACACAAAGTGCTGGAGTACCTCAGCAGGTTAGGCAGCATCTCTGGAGAAAAAGGATGGGTGACGTTTCTTCCAAAGCAGGGTCCCGACCTGAAATGTCACTGGTCCTTTTTCTCCGAGGATGTAGCCTGACTCGCTGAGTTACTCCAGCACTTTGTGCCTATGTATGACATAAACCTGCATCTACAGTTCCTTGTTTCTCCACTGTGACAGATGAAGTCAGACACTAACAAGTTAACAGTGTGTCATGGGGGTACGATAGAAAAGGCATTCACATCAAATTCTTACCTGTTCACACTGCCACACAATCTTGTTTCTGTTTGGAAAAGTAGAAGTAGTTAATAACAGATTTGAATTATAACACTTGAATTAACTAGAGTAATCATTGTAAGTGTAGACAGAGCACTCACCATTTGCCGTAGCATTACCAGGCTAGGGAGGGAAAAGAACAATGATATGTTTAATATTGTTACATAATTACCTGATACTATAAATGCAAGATGATTTTAGAAATAATATTGTTAAAAATACTTTTCTTACCCTATCATTTGGTTGGGGTTCTGAAAATTAAAAATATATATTATTGTAGTACTGATAATGTTTTATTATTCTTCATACGTTCATCAGCTACAGGAGCACAATTAAGCTATTTGGCCCATCAGGTCTACTCCGTCATTCAATCATGGCTGATCTATCTTTCCCTCTCAACCCCATTCTCCTGCCTTTTCCCAATAATCCCTGACACCCGTACTAATCAAGAATACTTCAATATCCGTCTTAAAAATATCCATTGACCTGGCCATCACAGCCTTCTGTGGCAGTGAATTACACAGTTTCACCACCCCGACTGAGTAAATTCCTCCACATCTCCTTCCACCCGTCTTTAATAAAATGTACTCACTGTAAGTGCCCTCTGCTGTTGTGGAAATAAGTTACCTGAAGAATTATCTGGAATACCGCCCGTCAACCCAAGCTTCCGGACTTCAGACTCATTGTTTGAGGCTACCCAAACCACCACAACCGTTTCATTCACGCCATCTCGGAGAGCTTGGAGGTTAAACCCGAGCAGGTCGATGATGTTCTGGGCGGTCAGATTCTGAGACAGAAACACAATTCATGAATGAGCAAAACAGGCGAGATATCGCACCTCATCAAGACTAATATCATCAGTTCACATAGGGTTCATGGTTTTCTTGTTCATTAAGTTTTCAGACAAGTCTGCTGTAAATGTGTGTGACCACAATGATATGTTGGTAATCAGTGGCAGTATTTCAGGATCAGAGAGTCTGTGCAGGCGATGGGCTGTGAGAGAGGATGTGAAGTAAAGGAACTGAACGCGTTGCAATACTTAAGCAGACAGAGGCTTGTCACCGACAATTTGTACCTGCACTTCATCCGGATTCAAATTCTTGAAGATTCCAAACTCCATGTTGACTTTATTAATTGCAAGAAACTTCAAGTCATCAGTTGTGGCACCGCCTGGAGGAAGCAGAGACATTTCTCAGATGAATGCTGCAGTTCTGCACATTCACACAGCCTGGGGCAGCTCCAGCCAAGACCACAAGAAATTGCAGAGACTTGTGGACGCAGCCCAGACCATCACACAACCCAACCTCCCTTCCAGTGACTCCATCTACACCTCACACTGCAAGGCCAGCAGCATAATCAAGGCCAAGTCTCACCCTGATCACTCCCTCTTCTCCCCGTTCCCATCATGGAAGAGGTACACAAGCATGCAAGCATTTACCCCCAGATTCAGGAGCAGTTTCTTCCCAGATATTATCAGGTGCCTGAACCATCGTATCAAGAACTAGAGAATGGTCCTAAGCTACCATCTATGTCATTGGAAACCCTTGGGTTATCTCTAATCGGACTTTACTGGACTTTATCTTACACGACACGTTATTCCCTTTATTCTGTGTCTGCACAGTGTGGATGGTTCGAGTCTATTAGTGTATACTCTTTCCGCTTTCTGGTATCACACGAGAAATTGCTTTTCACTGTACCTCGATACATGTGACACCAACCTAAATGTGATGAAATGAAACTAAATAAACTAGCCTAAATTAAACCAAACCAATCTAGCAGATTGGATTGGATGCAAAGCAAAGCTTTTCACTGTATCTCGATGCATCTTAATCTATGAGTAACCCAGATCTGAATTAGAAAAGCCCAGTCACCGTGGCTCCCATGCATATTAATCTTTCGGATAAGCGACCATGAGACCACCATCAAAATCAGACACAGAAGGAGTAAAATAAAACTTTGATTTACTTACCAATATAAGCCTTGATCAGTTGATAGTATGCGATGGGGTTCCTTTGCTCAGGTTTCAGTGCCAGGAGGGCCTGATTGTAAAGGAGGTTTTTGACTGACTGAGGACAAGAAGAAAACTCCAGAGCCCCGGCGTCCCTGTGGGAGTAAGATTACATCGTCAGTCTCGCTTTGTGCTTCAACCATTGCACCATGTTAGGGACTTGCGAAACTAGTGTGAACTAGAGTGATCGGTGATGGGCTTGGACACGGTGGGCCGAAGGGCCTGTTTCCATGCTGTGTGTTTCACTCAATCAACCACACGGTGGCGCAGCGGTACAGTTGCTGTCTCACAGCGCCAGAGACCGGGCTCGATCGTGACTATGGGTGCTGTCTGTACGGAGTTTGTACATTGGACTGGGACTGGAGGGTAGCCAATTGCAGCACATTTGGAAAGCAGTGACAGGATCGGACAAAGTCAGCATGGATGTATGAAGGGGAAATCATGCTTGACTACTCTTCTGGAATTTTCTGAGGATGTTACAAGTAGAATCGCTAAGAAATAGTCAGTGGATGTGGTGCATCTGGAGTTTCAAAAAGGTCCCACACAAGTGTGCAAAATTAGAGCACATGGTATTAGGGGTTGGGTATTGACATGGATAGAGAACTGGTTGGCAGACAGGAGGCAAAGAGTAGGAATTAACGGGTCCTTATCAGGATGGAAGGCAGTTGGTAGGCAGCTAGGCTCAATGCTGGGACCCCAGTTCTTTACAATATAGATTAACGATCTAGACGAGGGCATTAAATGTAACATCTCCAAGTTTGCAGCTGACAAAAAGCATCGATCAAGCTCTGAGCTGTGACACTCACGTCAGATTTGAAATGTTCACCAGCTGCTCTCTGTCCAGAATGCACAAGTTGCCTCCACCAACAGCTTTCAAAGAGACTGCATTAAGAACATCATTGAACCAGAGGTATCTTGTAATGATGGCTTTAACCTGTACAAATACATTTGGAGAACACAAAATAAGATGTTGGTTTTATTCTAAATTTAATATGGAACATGATCAAAATAACTTTTCAGTGAAGAAATTATAAATTCATAAGTTCTTGGAGCAGAATTAGGCCATTCAGCCTATCAAGTCTACTTCGCCATTCAATCATGTCTAATCTATCTATCCTTCTTAACTCCATTCTCCTGCCTTCTCCCCATAACCCCTGACACCTGTACTAATCGAGCATCTGTCAATATCCACCTTACAATGACTTGGTCTCCACAACCAACTGAGGCAATGAATGCCAGATTCCGCACCCTCTGATTACAGAAATTCATCCTCATCTCCGTTCCAAAGGTACGTCCTTTTATTCTATGGCCTCTGGTCCTAGACTCGCCCATTAGTGGAAGCATCCTCCTCACATTCACTCTATCCACACCTATCACAATTCGGTAAGTTTACAATGCTGGTGTCAGTACCGTTATGTTTTCCTGCTCTCGCCTCAATAATGCAGAAAGTGTCTCCACTCGAGTGATATTCCAGCTGATGATTTCTGTTACATTGAACACGGTGGAGATGTTGCCCAGCAGTTGTAGCTGGTTTTCTGGGAGGCCACTGGAATAAATCTGTATGGAAATCAACAACGTTAGCCTTCATTTTACTTGTTAAGATTCTGCTGCAAATTCTGCTTTAGTTTGAAATGCCGAGCCACAATGTGATTCCACTTCCCTTCATTACACCTTGAAGTTACCACTCCAAGTGGTTCCCCTTCCCCCCCCCCCCCCCACCGGAAAGATTTGGAACAGATACGCCAGCAAATTTCACATGACTCCCTGTCAAACCCTCATTTAATTAGCTGATTTATTTGTGATATCTTCTATCACAAAGTGGTAAGGGCGGCATGGTGGTGCAGCGGTAGAGTTGCTGCCTTACCGCGCTTTCAGTGACCCAGGTTTGATCCTGACTATGGGTGCTGTCAGTACGGAGTTTGCTAACTAATCTATCTTATTGTGTGATTCATCCACTGTCCTTACACAGAGATTACATACCTGTAGAAGTCTCTTTTTCAGCACTTTCAGCTGTGCTTGATCAAAGGCAAGGGATCCCAGTTGGAGAACATTATCTTTCAGCACAGCATCACTCAAACAAAGGTCCAACTGGGCTGCATTGTAGATTGCAGGCGTCAGGTCATTGATGTTCTCAGGAGCTATCATTCCCTCTGAACAGGCTGCAAATACAAACCTCTGTTAGTTGATGGAGATGCAGGAAAGGCAGATTAATGCTGTGGGTTAAGGGGTTTTCAGATGCGATAGAGGGGGTTAAAAATGAGTGGTGGTAATGATATGGGTTCAATACATAACTACAGATGTAGGAAGAGATAATGTATTGAAAGGATCATTAAATGAACTGATACACCATCCACTACCCTCAACATTCATTGCCTCTATCTCCGGCACACCGTGACTGCCCAGTGCACCCTGACAACATGCATGAAGAAAGGTAGGGCTGAAGATGTCCTGGTTGGGTTGCTCCTGGGCCTGGCCAGACTCCTGTGCCTGGCCATCCGCGAGTCAAGGCGCCAGGCAGTGGAGGGCTTAACCCAAGCTGGCTGCCTGCCCCTTTTCCGGGGTTACGTCCGTGCCCGGGTGAGGTTAGAAAGGTATTATGCCCTGTCCACGGCCACCCTGAGGGAGTTCCGGGACCGTTGGGCTCCGCAGGGTGTTGAATGAATCCTCAATGAGGATTGTAACATAGTTGTATTGTAGGTACACAAAAAGCTGGAGAAACTCAGCGGGTGCACACGCATGGGCCCCAGCTACGCTTGCCTCTTTGTTGGGTACGTCGAACAATCCTTGTTCTCGACGTACCAGGGCCCCATCCCCGACCTCTACCTCCGTTACATCGACGACTGCTTTGGTGTCACCTCCTGCACCCACACACAACTGACTGACTTCATTCATTTCACCACCAACTTCCATCCGGCACTCAAATACACTTGGACCATTTCCGACACTTCCCTACCATTCCTTGACCTCACCATCTCTATTGCAGGTGATACGCTCCTGACCGACATCCACTACAAACCTACTGACTCCCACAGCTACCTGGACTACTCTTCCTCCCACCCTGCTCCCTGTAAGGACTCCATCCCCTATTCCCAATTCCTCCGTCTACGCCGCATCTGCTCCCAGGATGAGGTGTTCCACACCAGGTCATCACAAATGGCCTCATTCTTCAGAGAACGGGGATTCCCCTCCCCCACTATTGATGAGGCTCGCACCAGGGTCTCCTCCATACCCCGCAACACTGCCCTCGCTCCCCATTCCCCCACTCGCAAACAGGGCAGAGTCCCCCTGGTCCTCACCTTTCACCCCACCAGCCGGCAAATACAACATATAGTCCTCCGCCAGTTTCGCCACCTCCAACGTGACCCCTCCACCCGCCACATCTTCCCATCTCCCCCCCTGTCTGCCTTCCGCAAAGACCGCTCCCTCCGCAACTCCCTTGTCCATTCTTCCCTCCCCTCCCACTCTACCCCTTCCCCGGGCACTTTCCCTTGCAACCGCAAGAAATGCAACACTTGTCCCTTCACCTCCCCCCTCCACTCCTTTCAGGGACCCAAGCAGTCCTTCCAGGTCCGACAGAGGTTCACCTGCACCTCCTCCAACCTCATCTACTGCATCCGCTGCTCCAGATGCCAGATCTATATCGGTGAGACCAAGCGGAGGCTTGGCGATCGCTTCGCCGAACACCTCCGCTCGGTCCGCAATAACCAACCCGACCTCCCGGTGGCTCAGCACTTCAACTCCCCCTCCCATTCCACATCCGACCTCTCGGTCCTGGGCCTCCTCCACGGCCAGAGTGAGCAACACCGCAAGCTGGAGGAACAGCACCTCATATTCCGCTTGGGGAGTCTGCATCCTTTGGGCTTGAATATTGAATTTTCTCAATTCTGTTAACCCTTGCTGTCTCCTCCCCTCCCACCTCTCCCTCAGCCCTCGGGCCCTGGCATTCCCTCCATCTCCATCTCCCTCCCCCACCCCAGTCGCACCAGCTTCTCATTTTCACACCATAAACAGCTTACAATGGCTTGTTCCCTTTATCACCGATACTTCTTTGCATATCTTTCACTCATTGTTCCTTATCTCTCCACATCACCGTCTATATCTCTCGTTTCCCTGATCCCTGACCAGTCTGAAGAAGGGTCTCGACCCGAAACGTCGCCTATCTCCTTCGCTCCTTAGATGCTGCTGCACCCGCTGAGTTTCTCCAGCTTTTTGTGTACCCTCGATTCTCCAGCATCTGCAGTTCCTTCTTTAAAAAAATAGTTGTATTGTAGTTTATTATGGATACATGTTTAAATTGTATTATGGTGGTGGGTTCTGGCTTGTTTTATTGTAGTGTAAATATTATTTTTTTAATAATTGAATACATTTTTTGATAAAAAAATGTATTTAAAAAAAACGCATGAAGGAACAGGCCACGGTTCTTTGGTCCGTACCTCCAAACCTTCACCACCAAGCAAGGTGAGGGCAACAGGTGTATGGGAACCTCAACCCATGTGAATAGCCCTCCTAGCTGCACCCTACCCACCCAGCGCAAGAGACCCCGCCACGTTCAATCCTCGCCACGGATGCTGTCCGTACGGAGTTTGTACATTCTCCCCGTGACCTGTGTGGATTTACATTGGGAGCTCCGGTTTCCTCCCACACTCCAAAGATGTGCAGGTTTATAGGCGAATTGGCTTGGTGAAATTGTAATTTGTCCCTGATGTGTGTAGGATAGTGTTAGTGTGCGGGGATTGCTGGTCAATGCGGACTCAGTGAGCCTTTGTTTATAGATTATCAGCCCAGGAACACATTAACACACCACTCTTCCCCAACACACCAATTATTCAACACACGCTTATACTCATGACATACTTGCAGTATTGTTCGACCTTCCTCCTAACTTGAGCTGTTCAATAAACCTCAACACTTCTTCAGGAGGTTGCAATTTTTTGATTTCCTTGATAAATCTTGGCAGAGCTTCATAAAGGGTCGGCTGCATGGGGGAAGTAGAAAAGTTGAAGGATGACGTTGAACACATTGTTAATTATACATCTCTGCCCGGAACAGCACCAGTGAGAAAATATCCTGCATGAATGAAAACAATTGGCATTTGGGTATCAATCCCTCCCCTTAACAATCCAACATCAGTCTGAACCTCAAGTGAAGTGCCGCCAAAGTCTTGGGGCAAGGCAGAAGTAGGAGTGAGCTGGCGACGTCGGACGCGAGGAGCAAGGGCCCGTAGGAGGGTGAACCACAGTAATGCCTCCAGCGCCTTCAAGGTCGACTGCGAGAGGCGCCCCCGGGACACAAAGATGGCTGGACAAGTAGAAGAGAGGGACGTCAGTTCGCGGGAACTGCTCCAGTACATCGAGCCCGCGGGCCAACTGGACTTTGGAAATGGTGCCATAACATGGCGGCGGTGCCTGAGTGTGTCATATATGCAAAAATAATTTCACTGTGCAGTTGCAAACGTGATAAATAAAGCACCATGGGACCATTGAAATATGTTGGAACAAGAGGATTACAAGTACAAGCAGCACAGCATCTCACCATCCCAACTTGGAAATGGACCAAGCTGAACTTCACCAAACCGTGATGATAGAGAACACGGAGCAGAGGCCCAGGACACTGGCTGAACTGCTGGTGGGAGCTGACAGAGGATCACCAGGGTGCTGAAACCAGATCAAAGTTGAAGACTTGGGGCGGGGAAAGAGGATGAGATGGGAGGATAATGGGGTGTTGGTCTTGTGGTGGTGGAGGCAGGGGTGGGGAGGGCAGGGCAGGCACGACCAATGTGGTCAAAGGGAAGAGAAAAGCCCCTAAATGAGATTTCAGTCACAAGGAGAGGGTTGGCAGCACATAATGAACCAACGTCATCATGGATTCTTCAGTCAATCCTATGTTCAAGTTTAACTCTACATTCTATTACAGTCTAAACAAGGAATTCAAAGATGTACAATTTCTCCAACTTGTCAACTTGAATGAAATTTGTGTCGGTAAAGCGTACCCTGTCTATTTCACTCCATGTGTCAGTCAAGGCCAAACAAAGGTTTCCAATGCTTTGTATCGTAGACGAGGACCAGGATGAAGGAACGCTGCAGACAAATGAAAATATCTCAGAGTTAATGAAGCATCGCTGTAAGTGGTAGCATAGTAATCCAAGCATTCGTGCTCTCAAGGTTCAACAGGAACATATCTAAGACCACACAGTGGCGCATGTAGTAGAGCCGCTGCCTCACAGCACCAGAGACACACGTTCAATCCTGATCTTGGGTGTTGTCGGGGTGGAGTTTGCATCCGTGTTCGGGTGTTCCTCCTTTCTCCCCATATCCACAAAGGCATGAGAGTTGGCAGGTTAATTGCCGACTGTAAATTATCCCCAGTGTGCAAAATCTGGTGTGGGAATTAATAGCAATATGCAGAAAATAAAGTGGGATTAGAATAGTGGAGGATGAGTGTAGATGGGTGCATGGAAACCATGGACCAAAGGGCCATTTTCCACTTCTCTATCTGTCTCTACTCTGCAATGAAAATCCTTTCAACATACACCCATAGATTTAGTTACTAATCTGAGTGAGCTTGATATCCAAAGTTAAAAACACAAAAAAATCTCTTTCTGTAAATTATTCCCAAATAATCTCAAATCAATTAGTCTGCAATAGACCCGGCAGCAGGGTAAGGATGTCCATCGCACAGGAATGTTTTGGGCAAACGTATGTTGACCATGGACTTTTGTTCTAGAGTCATAGAGTTATACTGTGTGGAAACAGGCCCTTTGGTCCAACTTGCCCACCACCGACATGTTCCAATTACACTAGTCCCACCTACCTGCATTTGGCCCATATCCCTCTAAACGGTCCTATCCATGTATCTGTCTAATAGCTTCTTAAACAATAGTCCCTGCCTCAACGTCTTCCTCCGGCACTTCGTTCCACATATCCTTTGCATGAAAAAGTTACCCTTAAGTTCTTATTAAGCCTTTCCCCCCTTCACCTTGAACCTATGCCTTCTGGTTCTCAATTTCCATACCCTGTGCATCCACCCAATCTATTCCTCTCATGATTTTATACACCTCTATTAGATCACCCCTCATCCTTCTATGCTCCAGGGAATAGTCCCAGCCTGCTCAACCTCTCCCTATAGCTCAGACACTGTAGTCCTGGCAACATCCTTGGTAATCCTCTCTGCATCCTTTCCATCTTCACAACATCTTTCCTATAACATGGTGCCTAAAGGAGCATGTTTCAGGAATTAAAGTGTTGTTATTTCAAGTCACCTGCTTCCACTGGGTTGTAGATAGAATCTGTACCTTTTTCTAAGAAAGTCCTTTATGATGTAGTGAAACATCAACTACAGAGCCTTTTGATGTGGTCTGTATTGTAAAGGATGAGCATTTCACACTCACCCATATCTGCTGTTTCCATTTCTGAGGAGAACTTCAATTGCAATCTTCTGATCTTCTTGATAGGTGCCACATTTTTTTAATGCGTCCAGAATAGTTATATCAGATGCCAGGATTGCATATCCATCAAGTTCACAGACCAATCGACCGAGTGTGGTCACACTCTCCTTCGTCAGCTTGTTGCCAGTAATTCCCTGGATTTTTGTCAAATGGTTCACATTAATTCTGCAGCATTTCACTGTACAGACATGCAACTCAGTTAAAACTTTCCCATTGTTAAGACCGCTCTTGTTGTGTGGACAACAAGAGCGGTCTTGTTGTCCGATCCGAAACGTCACCTATTTCCTTTGGCTTAAACCAGCACCTGCAGTTCCTTCCCACACAAGGAACATTTTTAGCTGGTTATCAATTTAACATCAACTGTGGGTTTCAGCTTCAGCTAAATGGATCTCAAATTGTTCGCACACTGGTGAACACAACCGTGTTTAAAAATGCTCATGACTTTAAACGGGTGGTTACAACACAAAAGTCATCTGTGGGGCCACTGAGTTGAGTAAAGCAGAACTTATCTTAAATATTCTCTTCAACTATGTCCTTCCACTGAAATCAGTGGAGAAGTTGTCCCCAGACCAGATTCTACTGACAATTCATTCAAAATGCAACCTCTGCTTCTTGCCTTTCCAAAAGGTCATGGCGTTTTACTGAATATTATTGATCAGACTGAATATTGACTGAATATTAATTATCATTATTGATAATTTAGGAATGCTGGTGTTCACCACCCAGACACGCTGCATAAACATGAAAAGAAAATAGGTATGGGACGTAACAGTCATCAACAATTGGGATGGGAATCTGACAACTGAACAATCAACAATTCATTGAATGTACTTAGCTCTTCTGAATCATCCTACCACAACCAGAGAGCAGTGCTGAACTACTATCTGCTCTTTGATGACCCTCGGACTTACCTCGATCAGACTTTGCTGGCTTTATCTTGCACTAAATGTTATTCCCTTAAATGGCTCAATTGTAATCATGTATTGTCTTTCTACTGACAGGTTAGCACACAGCAAAAGCTTTTCACTGTACCTCGGTACACGTGACAATAAACTCAATTGAACAGACCTGATAAACCATATAACCATATATAACCATATAACCATATAACAATTACAGCACGGAAACAGGCCCTCTCGGCCCTTCCAGTCCGTGCCGACTCACTTACACCCAGTGCAATTATTGACAAAGTGTCAGGGTTGCACATTTAATATAAATGTAAATAGCGCGATCACATGGAGGTGTGCCCAAGATAACGGGTTCATCAACCCCAGGTTTGCATCTGCTGAGCACTTCATCCTTACCAGGCAGGTCATGGCATCATTCAGAATACGTTGCTTTCTTGCTGATACTCTCCGTAAGGTATTAACGTTCGATTTCCCAATTAACTTGAAGAACTCCCGGCAGTTGAACTGAGTCCTGAAGTATTGATAACTATGAAGTAAAACAGAAAATACACAAGATTATATTATTGATATGAAGTTATTCTTTCTTCTCTCTGCTCCCGTCTGGCAGAAGGTGCAGGCGTTTGAAAGTGCGCACCATCAGTCTCAGGAACAGCTTCTTCCCCTCTGTTATCAGGTGTCTGGACCATCCTTCCATAAGCTAGGGTAATGTTTCATTCACCTCTTCCCCATTGTGTCCATTTAGAGTCTCCCTTGGTACAACTGGACATTAACAGTGCAACAAAAGTCTGCACCTCACTACATTAAGGCCCAAGGTTATTCTATGTTCATCTGTCCCTCAGATATCCAACGTGTCCTCACAGTACTGGCTAACCCATGCACTGATCTTACGGCCGATTCCCTGATCACCCTCAGCCTTCTTTCTCCATTTGTTCAATTATCGTGACCCGCTGAACAGTCAATGGGCCCAAACCTCCAACCCCCTGCTCCGGCACAAAGCCTCTGACAAGCCATCCAACGGCCTTGCTGCCCAAGGCTCTGGTCCTCTGATGGCTCACCCTCTTAATCTGCCTCACACCGTCCCCATTGGGACCACTGTCCACCCAGCCTCTCTCCCCTACACTCCTCCACATTGACTCAGTCCTGTGAACATGAGGCCCAGCATCATACATCACACCCATTGGGATGTACCACTATTTCTACCTCATCCCTTTCCAGATATAATTTAGTGTGAATCTCTGAGATTTCCATTTCCCACACCACCGAGGACAACTATCACAGTGAGGAATAAACATATTGCTTTGAGTCCATGTACTCACGTTATGTTTCCGTGAAACTGATAACAGCAAGCACCCTGGTTTATAGCAGATCTGGGAAATTCAACAAATAACTTGTTGCGGCAAAGTGGCGCAGCGGTAGAGTTGCTGCCTTACAGTGCCAGGGACCCAGGTTCGATCCTGACTATGGCCGCTGTTTGTACGGAGTATGTACGTTTTCCCCGCGACCTGCATGGGTTTTCTCCAAGATCTTTGTTTTCCTCCCATACTACGTACAGGTTTGTAGGTTAATTGGCTTGGTATAAATGTAAATTGTCCCTCGTGTGCGTAGCATAGTGTTAACGTACGGGGATCGTTGGTCGGAGCGGACTCGGTGGGTCGAAGGACCTCTTTCTGTGCTGTATCTCTAAACTAAACTAAACTGAGGAAACTTTTCCAAGGAAACACAACGTACTTGAACAGCAGAACATCCGCAGGTAAGACATCCAATGTGACATCAGTTCTTGCAGAAGTGAGCCTTCCAGACATACACTCAAGCTGAAACGACAGACAACAACGTCACGTTGGGAACTGAAGCATGGAGACACTTTTATTCTCAGTTATTTTCCTCTCAACATCCCACTGTAGTTTCGCTTCAGTAGTAGGTTAACTGGACGTTTCTGACAATTCTTTGAATGTTCTCACCTGACTTTCATCAAGCACAACCTCTTTATCCTTCACTGCTTGAACGAGCTTCAGAAACACTGGGAATGGGAGGGTTTTCGTTGCACCGCAACTAAAGCCCCTGAGAACAGCTTGCGAAAATCTGGAACAGGTTGTGGCAATATTAATATCTAAACAGTCCACTTTGGTCATCACTTTAAAACCTTCAATCACAACCTCCACACAGCTGCATTCCCAAACAATGTTAACATCTCAGGTTGTGATTTTAGACTTTGTCGCAGCATGGGAAGAATATTCAACTGGTGAACATAACTTTGGAAAATCAACAAGTATCCTTCATTCACAGCAGTTTAATTACTGAGATAAATTGGCCGTAACACAAATCATTGGCTGTGTTAGATACAAGTGAAAGCTCAAACTCAACTCAATCGCACAAATGATGACATCAACACTCAAGCTAAATAGACGGACGTCAATGTCACATTGGGAACTGAGACATGGGAACACTGATTTAGACATCAAAAATGGCAGAGATTAAAAGAGCATTGCTTACGTCTCAAAATTGTTGTTGGATCTGACCACAGCTTCAAAGAAAACGGCAGACTATGGAAGAAAAGGATTTGAATTAATAACTAACGTCACGGGGTTATGGAGTGTTCATACACTCACTGCTCACACAACATGAACGGAACAATATTCCCGACATCTAACGTACAATGACATGAAGCAGCTGACTTTCATAAATTCAGAGATTACAGGAGCAGAATTAAGCCATTCGGCCCATCAAGTCTACTACGCCATTCAACCATGGCTGATCTATCTTTCCCTCTCAACCCCATTCTCCTGCCTACTCCCCATAACACCCGACACCCGTACTAATCAAGAATCTGTCAATCTCCACCTTAAAAATATGCAATGACCACCTCCACAACTGTCTGTGACAATAAATTCCACAGATTCACCACCCTCGAAAGAAATGATCATCCGTCTCCTTTCTAGAGGCAAGTCCTTTTATTCTGAGGCTATGGTCTCTGATCCTACTAGACTCACCCACTAGTGGAAACATCCTCTCCACATTTACTCTATCGAGGCCTTTCACGCTTCGCTAAATTTCAATGAGATCTCCCTCATTACAGCCGCCATCTCTGCTGCAAACAACCAGATCATCTACCTGACTGGGAGTCCACTCTTTATTGTTGACGTCGATGAGGCTTAAGTTGGAGGTTAACAGCACGGGTGGAATCTCTTCGACGAGACCAGATGGGATGTTCCTCACAGTAGCGGCTGGGTTCCTGACGCTCCTCAGCACCTGATTTACAACAAAATAGGATAGAATTTACTGGAAGGCGAGAACAGGTATCAAACAATAGCATTAATGTTGATAACATCTGGACGGCCCGTGAGAAACAGATCACATTTTGTACCCCTGACAATCACATTGCTCACCTGCAGAACACAGATCGTCCGTATAGATTGTGGTGCTCTTCGAATGTCCTGCACAAACCTCGTGTTTGAGATTACATTGATGAATATCTCGGGATTAATACGTTGGAACACTTTGCTGGGAAAACCGACAATCAGGCTCCCCAGACCCAGCAGTCTATTCGTGTCATTGACCTGGTTGAAAAGTGAGAGACAAATGTCACAAATTGGCCACGCTATCAAGAATTCATTTTCAAGATTTGTGGCATAATATCGTGATTACCTCCCCCATTCCCCATGTCAGAGAATATGTAGTGAGAAATGACTGAAAATATTGGCTGATCTTCCCATTGCATACACCATTGTACATTTGGCTTGAAGACCAAATACTCTAGCAGAAGATTTTTACTTCGGAGTCACGTGAGTGACTACGTGAAGAAGCCCCGCCTGGCGCGTGATCGGCATTACGTCGACGCTGACGGCAGAGCAAGAGCTGCAGAGCGCAGCTCCTCGACAGCGGTAGGTACGGGCCCGCAGGCAGTGAAAAACTTACAGGGTCTAAACTCCGTGGCTGGTGTATTGAACCACCAGGAGTTAAAACAAATTTAAAAGCAGAAGATAAATAAAAGTTAAAATAGAAAGAAAATACTCTGTGTAAAGAAACAACGGAGTTTAATAAAAACGTCCCAGGGGAATACTCAGCGATCGGGACGGGAGATTAAGTACGGAGCCAGTTCCGATACTGGTGGTCGTTAAAATTACGTTAGGGAGACTTTTAGTCTCCACAAACTTTCGGCAGGGGGGAAAATTTTTTAAAAGTCAGAAAGGCCATAATTTAAAAAAGTTTAATAAAAGGCCTCCAGACTAAAAAGGCTTTATGGCTTAAAAGTAATGGAAAAAGATTCCAAAAATAAAAATAAAAAATAAATAAAAAATTCAACCAAAAAGGGTTTAAAAGGCCCAAAACATTCCCACCCTAAGGGGGTTTCAAACCCTAACAAACCCTAAGGGGGTTTCATATATTAATATATATGATGGAATTATCATTGTGGGAATATCTACCTCAGATTGTTTGGAGGTAGTCTCCTTGAGGGAAAACTCAGGAGTAACAAGGGCAGTAAAACAAAATGGAAAAACTGACCCTAAACGTGCACTGATAGTGGTGGCTGGTCATAAAGTACCTATATATATATATACAGGTGTACTAGGTACAATACCTGAATTTCACTAAAGCTGTTATGATTAAAACAGCAGAATTATTGATAAAACGTTTATGTTTTATTAAGGTACACCACAGCACAAAAATATATATAGAGGTGTACTAGGTACGATACCCGAATGAATGAGTGAGGTCATGGAAAGTAAACATGGAAACCAAAATTAATTGGTCTCTCACCAAAGCTGTTATGGTTGAAACAGCAGAATATTGATAAAACCTTTATGTTTTATAAAGATATCAACGGAGAATCCGTTTATGATATCCATGTCTCAATTATATGAGATATAAGGAAATACGATTTCAAAGTATTTCAAACTGGTGCATGGCATCACTATTTATGAAAAACAAATAAAACATTGTGCAAATAACCAAAACATTTAAAATAAAAGATAAATTGCCATTAGTTTGTGGAGCTCAATGGGAAGAAATATATAATATTAATTTTAGTTATATATATGTAATTGTTATAGGGACCAAATTTGCACTCTAGATTTGCAGGTCAATACAGATCAGGTTATGTTGAACTCCTGATTATTATGGAATAAAACCTGCCTTATGATAAATCAAAGACATTGATTACAAAAGAACAGACTATTGGTCTTTAAACTTTGGGGAAAAAATTATGATCCAATATAAAGATTTGATAATGGATCAAAACAAAGGCAGAAGTATGATAAATAAATATTATCCAACACAGCCTTATCTGAACCCATATAATTGGGAAAAGAAGGCTTGAAGTACGTTGAAGAGGTGCAAACAACTTGTTACAAAATAAGTTGATGAAATCTCCGATTGTGGGGGATTACAGGTGTGTTATGATCATTGATTTAACATAACTAAGGACTACAAAAAATTGTAGAAGGAATTGGTTCACCTGTATAGGAAAACCTAAAAAATTGATTTTAGGTTTGCACCCAAAATAACTCCAATAAAGAAGGGGTACGTACATATATATTATAAAATTACCTCAGTGAAAAGATGTGGTGGTATAAACCATAGAAAACATCATTTTAAATACACTTTCACAGTGTAAAAACATTTTTATTAAAATGGACATCTTCAACATTGAAATACAGTTGTTATTAACAAATTGTTAATCATATTACAGGTGCTTGAAATTAATTAAAATGGGTCAGCTGTGCAAGTTAAAGCATTGTCTAAAGGATTAAAAACCAGTTCTAGGCTGTTGACAGAATACTGGAACAACAATTGTACTGATAAAAAGATCAGCACTTGCACTAATGAATAGATATAAATATATATATATATTATATATATATAATCTGATATAATCTGTCCAAAGTTGCAATACATGAGTCGGGAGATCAATATAGTCCTGAATTGCCTTAGGCAATGGACTCCAATTCTATCAAAGATTCAAAAAAATTAACATTGAAATTAATAATGCTCATGACTTTAGTATCAACATAAGAGTGCAAACATTGCAAATATTACGTTATATAATTGCATGTGGATACAGATTACATTATCATATATGTTTATGAATATACCAAACAAAGCAGACCAAGAAGAGCTGAAACCAAGGTAAACCTATCAGCATATCCTGTCGGCCATAAATTGTGTGTGGGTCAACATTGATGAAATATGTTGAAGTAGGTAAGAGTCTCTGTGGTGGTGAGACAGCACTACTTATTACACACAAAAAAACACATTAGGTATCAGTATAAACTGATGGTTCTAGAGAAATATATTCTAGATGGTTAAAACTTGGATAACACTCAGTGGAACTAGACATTGAGATGTGGAAAATCACTCTATTAAGGAGGTAGATACATTCACAGGAATGGCACAGGATGAGCCGCTCGAGCAAAGATTCAAGGCCGCAGGAGGGTGTAAAATAAATATTAAATTAAAAGGAACCAGTCATGGTGTCAGGATTGGACACGGAGTGTTGGGTTCTCTATAATTGTTGCTTTGTTCATACCATCAAATTATATATCAATTGATATTTTGGTGATAAATTTGCCTTTCAATGGAAAGGGCATTACTTTCATTCTTTTATAATGTAAAATAATTTATCACATAACCTGAGGCAATGTTTGGAGAAAAAATGTGTTATTTGCTCATTACTGTGTTGATTGAGCCAGATTGTCGTATGGAATGAGTCTACGACATAAAAAACACAGAAGCTACAAAATCTTCACGTAGTCACTCACGTGACTCCGAAGTAAAATAGTAAGATTAAACGAGAACTTACCAGTTCGAAGTTTGATCGTTATTTTATGAGGAGTAACGATGAGGGATTACGTGCCCTCCACTCCCGACCCTCATAAAATAAATGATCATCTGGTGGTTCTAAATCTATGTTGAGCCTTACTATCTTACTCCGGCTATTATGTTCTGTGTTTGTCATGCCGCTGCTTTGAAGTATGCCGATCAAGCGCCAGGCGGGGCTTCTTCACGTAATCCCTCATCGTTACTCCTCATAAAATAACGATCAAACTTCAAACTGGTAAGTTCTCGTTTAATCTTACTATCCTGCATGGGTCTTCATGGTAGGCTGATCTGGAAGGACAGATCCCATGGAATTCAAGGAAAGGTAGCTGAATGGATGGAAAATTGGCATCATGGACAGTAACAGAGGGTGATGGTGGAAGGTTGCTTTTTGGACTGGAGGTATGTGACTAGTGGTGTGCCTCAGGGTTTGGTGCGTCTATTTCCATGATTTGGATGAGAACATACGTGGCATGGTTAGGAAGGTCACAGATGAAACAAAAGTGGGTAGTATTGTCACGAGTGAAGGTGGTTGTCAAAAATTGCAGCAGGATCTTGATGGGTTGGGTTGATGGGCTGAGGAATGGTTGATGGAATTTAATACAGAGAAATGTGAGGTGTTGCTTTTTTGAAGCACTAAATGGGCAGAACCTACACAGTGAATGGTAGGGATCTGGAGAGTGTTGCAGAGCAGAGGGATCTAGTAGTACAGGTACATATTTCATTGAAAGCGGCATCACAGTTAGATAGGGTGGTCAAAAAGGCTTTTGGCACGTTGGCCTTCATCACTCAGAGTATCGAGTAGAAATGTTAGCAGGTAATGTTGCAGTTGTCTAAGATATTGGTGAGACCGCATTTAGAGTATTGTGTTCATTTTGGGGACCACGTTATAGGAAGTATGTTGTCAAGCTGGAAAGGGTACAGGGAAGATTTACCATGTATGAAAAGTTGTGATCCTCGGGATGTACAACACACGGAGTCAGACTGCTGTTCTGCATGAATTCCACCCTTTCCTTCCTTTCACTTCCCTCACTGTCACAAACGGGCAGCGGAGAAAATGGTGGATTGAGAGGAACGAAGAGCAATGGGAATAATGTCAAGGTAATCGTGTACAGATGATCAGCTAAACAGACTTCCAGCTGCACTCTATCATTCCACAGTCAGTAACTTTACATGCAGCTCTTTGAAAATTCTTTGCTCAGATACAGATATTAACTTTGTAAAGCAGATTCACTTTAAGCACCAGAAGCTCTTGAGATAATATGAGCATTCATTTGCTTCATATGTTCCTAATTGATTCATTACTGGTTTATTCATTAACTCACCTGAAAACCGCCTTGTAGTAGCTTGTTTACGATGGAATTAGCCTGGCCAATGTTCCAGCCTCTGACAATGCTCAGGTTTGGCAGGGCTTGCTCCAGAGTGTCCCCATCAATATTGTCAACCTGTGACAGCGACAGTCCGACTGCGGTTTGTCTCAAAATGTTCAAAGTACTGACTGAAAAGTTGTTGATTTTGCCCACTAAAACTACCGCCAGCTGAAAGAACCACAAAGGAGGATTATTACTTATATTTTTCCATCAAATATTTCACGTTAACTAGAGGGTAGAAGCATGGAACTCTAGGTGCTGGTTAATCCACCAGAGGACTTAAAGTTAGACACAAAAAGCTGGAGTAACTCAGCGGGACAGGCAGCATCTCTGGAGAAAATAAATGGGCGACATTTCGGGTCGAGACCCTTCTTCTGACTCAAAATGCTGTAGTAACTCTGCAGTTCATGCAGAATCAGGCAGAAAAGAATCAAGTAAAGTCAATTTTATTTCTATAGCACATTTAAAAACAACTCTCGTTGACCAAAGTGCTTTACATCAGTGCAGGTACTAACATGCTACATACAGTGGTACCTAGATCTAACAGTACATACATAAATATATACATACAGCGCTCTCTCAGGGGACCTCAAGAAATGCTTGCGAGTAGAAATAGGTTTTAAGTCTAGACTTAATGGAGTCGATGGAGGGGGCAGTTCTGATGAGAAGAGGGATGCTGTTCCACAGTCTAGATACTGCAACCGCAAAAGCATGGTCGCCTCTGAGCTTATACCTGGACCACGGGATAGCCAGCAGCCCCAAGTCGGCTGACCCAAGAGGGACTTGGGAGTGCTGGTGCAGGATTCTCATAAAGTTAATCTGCAAGTCTAATCGGTGGTAAAGAAAGCTAACTCGATGCTTGCATTTATTTGAAGAGGGGTTGTATGCAAAAACAGGAATGTTGACTATCAATAAGGCCACATTGGAGCAGTATTGGGCCCCATATCCGAGGATGTGCTGGCTCTGGAGAGGGTCCAGAGGAGGTTTACAAGAATGATCTCGGGAAAGAGTAGGTTAACCTATGATGAGTGTTTGTCAGCACTGGGCCTGGAGTTCAGAAGAATGAGAGGGACCTGACACAGATAGTGAAAGGCTTGGATAGAGTTGATGCGGAGAGAATGTTTCTACTAATGGGAGAGTGTAGGACTTGAGGTAATGGTCTCAGAATTAAAGGTTGTTCTTTTAGGAAAGAGATGCGGAGAAATTTCTTTAATCAGGAGGTGGTGAATCTGTGGAAGTCAGTGGATGTTTTTTAAGGCAGAGATAGATAGATTCTTAATTAGTACAGGTGTCAAAGGTTATGGGGAGAAGGCATGAGAATGGGTTTAGGAGGGAGAGATAGATCAACTATGATTGAATGGGGAAGTAGACTTGTTGTGCCGAATGGCCTAATTCTACTCCTATCTATTATTACCTGAACTCGGAGATCAGTGCAGGTACTAACACTGTGGAAAGGTGACATTTCAGTTAGAGGATCTGAACATAAATGTAACGGTCGGAAAGGTCTCGACCCAAAACATCACCTGTCCTTGTTCTCCACAGTTGCTGCCCGACCCGTTGAGTTACTCCGTCACTTTGCGTCCTCGCATGAGCTAGGAATGTTTTGCCGTGACTAGTTTTTTTACCTTCAGTTGTCCATCTGTTGGCTCTTCAGGAGGTGATGCTCCATCGGAAGATGAGTTGCTTGGCACATTAAGCCCACATACTTTGTTTATCCTTCTGACTAAAGTCAACGTTTGCTGCACAGTCAGATTCTGAAGCAGGTCAGTTTTGCCAATAGAGCACAGCAGAGAGTTTGGTAGACTGGAAAAGAATGAGCATTATTCAAGGTTAGCATTATTATGCATTTCAGTACTCCAGCTCTTTGCATCTTGCAGCCACAGTGAAGTCTGTTACTAAAATGGAATATTTCATTGGGAATACGAGGTGGCACAGAATCAAATGTTGGTGGATCAACATTTCATTAGTTATGTCATATAATTTAGTGCATAATTTCATGCACCATGCTTAAATCATTAAATTCTGAGAATATTATAAATGTCTTTAAAATCCATAAAGACATAGTAAGTTGTGTCAGAGCAAAAAGTGAGGTTCATAAAGATACAGAGGATCTATATCTCTGTGTTTCAGGGTGAGGATGGGAGGGATGGGGGAGATTGCCACGCAAGATGGCAATCAGTAAACAGGACTGTTCGGTGAACTTTTGTAACTTTGTCGGCGCCAAAACGTGGCGACACTTGTGTACTTGAGGTCAGCTACATGATTTTACTGGGTTGTATGCAAAACAAAATTATGTCACTGTACCTAGATACACATGATAACAAAGTATCATTGAATAAAGTATCATTGAAAGTGTCATTGAATCAAGTATGTCGTCCAAATGATGGATCTTATTTACCTTGACTGATCAATTGTTAAAGTCTCCAAAACTTTTATTCATTATCACCAATTAAATTAAGACAGACTTCTACTAATTTTCTTCTACTTCTACTACAAGTGAAGCAAACACATACTGGATCACATGCTTACAAATTAACTGCAATAATCAAATTCTACTCCCAAATCACATCATACTAAAAGATCAATTCCAAAGTCTACTCCCAAAATATTTACATTATTGCAAACTCTATCAATCACAAAACTGTTCCATCGCATTATATTAATCAAAATCTAATCATATTGTGCTACTAAATTTCATTATAACCAATTTCAAGGCGTAATAAAGTGTTCACCAACTTACCCTTGAACATGAATCCATTAAGGTCCCAACCCCTCTTCCATAGAAAGCATGGTTCTCCCTGATTTGCCTTTGAAAATCCTGGACATCAGATATCCCATTTCCCCCCTCATTTGATAACATCCACAAATTTGACGCCAACGATGGTACAATTTGGCACAGGATTCAATGTATAACATAATATTAAGAACAATCCATTCTACAATTCCCAAAGGTCACTTTGTACGCGCGAGCTACTAATGTTGGAAAGCACACAAAATGTTTACAATCATGTACAAATTTATTTTGTTGTTGCAACAGGAGAAGCTGATCACAAGTCGACGTTAGCCGATACATTCAAGTAACCAAGACGCAGTCCCCAGCAATCATGCATTTAATGAAGCCATTTTGTGGTGAGTTCATCGTTCTCACTGGAGAGAGGCATGCATCGTAATGCAACATAATCCGTAACAAGTAACCGTCAAAATGAGTAAGTTCATGCACCGACCTCCAAAACAAGAACGCAAAAGCAGCGGGTGAGCAAAGCAAGAAGTTTTGGAGAGCTTATCCATTAATCCATTAGAAGCTTACAGCTGTTAACTTCACATTAAATGATGAGAGAACAGGAAAAAAAATTCCAATTAAAATATATGCAGTTTTCAAATTAACATAACACACATAATCATGTGAGCCGATTATTACATATGCAATATATTTTAGTTGTACACATGCGTAGAATACAAATTTTATCCTTCAATTGAAAGATTTTACAAGGAACAGTGTGACAGATACAGGTGAAAGAATCAGAAACATGTCTTAACCCATCGATACATTACAGATTATTAGAATAGGAATAGCTTTTTAAACAGTACAAGCCCCATTCCATAGAAGCAGAGTTAGACACAAACCACAACCCAGCAATCGAAATATTTGTCTCCATTAAAGAAGTAAAGAAAGGCAACAGTAAGTTTATGTTCAGAAGTCATAGGTGCAGAATTAGGCCATTCGGTCCATCAAGTCTACTCCACCATTCAATCATGGCTGATCTACCTTTCCCTCTTCACCCAATTCTTCTACCTTCCCCCCATAACCCCTGACATCCCTACTAATTAAAAATCTATCTATCTCCATTGACGGCCTCCACAGCCTTCAGTGACAATGATTTCCACAGATTCACCACCTTCTACCTAAAGAAATTCCTCCTCATCTCCTTAGGAACGTCCATTTATTCTGAGGCGATGACTTCTGGTCCTAGACTCTCCCAACAGTGGAAACATCCTCTCCACATCCACTTTATTCAGGCCTTGATAAATTTCAATGATGTTTCCCCTCATCCTTCTAAATCATGTTACAACAGCTGTACAGATTGGATCAAATTTAAGGGTAAAAGATCAACTCTTATTTCCGAGTCAGGCAGTTTTAGGCCAACATAGAGTCATAGCGTGATACAGTATGGAACAGGCCCTTCAGCCCAACTCGCCCAACAATGTCCTAGCTACACTTGTCCCACTTGCCTGCGCTTGGTCCATATCCCTCCAAACCTGTCCAAACCATGTACCTGTCTAATTGTTTCTTAAACAATGGGATAGTCCCAGCCTCAACTACCTCCTCTGGCAGCTTGTTCCATACACCCACCACCCTTTCCTATTAAATCTTTTCCTCTTCATCATGAACCTATGTCCTCTGGTCCTCGATTCCCCTACTCTGAGCAAAAGACTCTGTGTATCTACCTGATCTATTCCTCTCATGATTTTGTATACCCCATAAAATCTCCCCTGTCCTCCTGCGCTCCATTGAATAGAGACCCAGCCTACTCAACCTCTCCCTATAGCTCACGCCCTCTGGTCCCCACAGTCCCTATCTCCTTCAAGGGACTGTGGGGAATCAGTCTCCTCGAACACACTTAATATACTTTATTTCTTTAAAAATTCAGTGATTGTTGACAGAAAAGCTCTAAGATTAACCGGAGTGAATCTCGTTGGACCTCACGTGGTTCCATTATCAAGTGGTTGACAAGTTATTCCATTTATTATGTACACAATCAAGAAGGCACAAAGGTCACTAACAGAGGTGATCCCAATCTATGACAACAGACAATCTGCTGGAGGAAATTCCCACGAGTTAAGCAGCATCTGCGGGGAGGTAAGGCATTGTTGACAATTAAGATGGAGATTCTGCAAGCCGGTTGCTGGGTCTCAAGCCAAAATGCCTATGGTTATTTTCTCCCCACAGAGGCAGCTCTAGACATTGAGTTCCTTCAGTAGATTGCTGCTCTGGATTGCAGCACCTGTAGTCTCATATGTCCCCATGGTGCCAACCTTTTGTTGAGTGGAATGAGATACACTGCTCTCCACAAGGCAGTGAAAGGTTCTAACTGAGGCAATTGGTCTGGACTCACGACATGTCTTTGGTTTCAATATATCAGGACTTATTGTCTGCCATTCCAGAGGGTAGGATTGGGAGGGGAAGGTGAGAGAATGTTTAGTTTAGTTTAGATATAGCAATGAAAATGGGCCTCTTCCAGTGCTGTTTCTTCAAACAAATTGAACTAAACTAAGAGAAGTACCTGCATGTACATCAATGTGCATTTGTGTACACACAAGCGCATAAGCACTTCCGAAAAAGAAAAAATTCTAAAACAGAGAAGGGGAGAAGAAAGCTGTTTCGGTTTTCCATGTCAGTCACTATTGGGAAGAAAATAGTTGGCCTCGCTGAATCTAAATGGGATCAATTTCTAACTCAATGAACCATCCCCCTTCATTGAGCAAAATACCGTAAAACAACTACCAATACAAAGTCAAACAGAAGCACTTTTGTGCTTTTTAATACATTAATTACTTGAATTAAAATATAATAGCTCATGTATTTTGATAAACTGTGAATTTCAAAGAAGAAAATCGAAAATATGATTTACAACAGTTCCAATTTTAGAATGCAGTTTATTTGGTTCAAATCCATAAATATAATGAATGAAATGTTCCCTTTCACACATTATGAAAATATCAATTCACCGGACACATACCTTGCAGCATTAAAATTTGGATTGTTTTTAGCCAGGAAGTTAATATAGGCTGCCGCAACTTCATCCGTTAACATCAATTTGTCCAGAAGTTGCAGGTTTTCTTCATTTGCTGCAAACTCTTGAAGCTGTACAAAGGTTGAGAGAAATTGGAAATATTTAGATCCTTCAGTGAAATTTAAATTCACCTGGCTAACTTTGAGGAGATAAGTGGAAGGTTTACATGGGTCTGATATAAAACTGGCTCATTTTGGTTATGTACTGGCACGGTGGCGCAGCATTTGAGTTGCTGTCTTACAGCCCCAGAACCCCGAGTTCGATCCCGACTCCGGATGCTGTCTGTACTAAGTTTGTACATTCTCCATCATGACCTGCGTGGGTTTTCTCCGGGATCTCCGGTTTCCTCCCACACTCCAAATACATACAGGCTTGTAGGTGAATTGGCTTAGTTTAATTGTAAACTGTCTCGAGTGTGTAGGATATTGCTAATGTACAGGGTGATCGCTCCTCGCCAAGGACACGGTAGGCCGAAGGGCCTGTTTCCACGCTGTATCTCTAAACTAAACTATCCTGTCTCCCTTCAGCCTCTGATGTTCCAGAACAAACAATCTATGTTTGTCCAACATTTCCATATAGTTAAGATAGACACAAAATGCTGGAATAACTCAGCGGATCAGGTAGCATCTCTGGAAAAAGAGGATAGGCGGCATTTCTGGTCGGAACCTTCTTCAGATTAGAGGTAGGGGATGGGGTGAGGGGAGGATTGTGAAGAGCTGGAGGTGAAAAAACAAAGACCAATCATGCCTGGTCAATGTTAATGCCTTGTCAATTTCAATGACCTCCGCAGAGTAACTAGAAGCCTGTGTTCTGGAAGAGACAGCCCGCTATGATTGAAATCCTTGAGGGTTTACGGGTACATTCTTCTGTACTGAGGGCACCTTTCTCACACAATCAAAAACATTTAAGTTAAGGCTCTTCTTTCCACTGACATGAAGTATGTAAAAGTACTTACCAAAGTCTCATTATCAGAAAATAATTTAAAATCAGCGACTGACGCTTGAGACAGATACTGCCCCAGATATTGAGAGAACCAAGCAGTGGACCTCAGGACGGGATCACTGGCATTATAGCATTTTGGCTTGGGACCTACAATGCAAAGTGAACAAAATACTGTAATGATAGAAAGATACTTTAAATATTAATCTAACTGATACCTCAACATAACTGTGCCCATCTGCCAGCCTGTTTATCTTTATAATACTAGCAAACGGTATTCTTTATAATGTGCATTAAAGCAGCCAAGGTGGAAAATATGAATAATAGTTTGACAGCAGTCCAGATCAGCAGCAATCAACTTATCAATGTTGACTCAGGATAAGAAGTATTGACTGTAATATGCTTTGTACATTAAATGTGCCAACTGCACTTGCAGAATGCATTTGAAGTGTTCAAAGAACATTCACATGTTTATAAATACAATTCAATAGTGTTTCATTGTCATATGTATTGCCAACAGAGCAATGAAATTCTTAAAATAGACACAAAATGCTGGAGTAACTCAGTAGGTCAGGCAGCATCTCCAGAGGAAAGGAATAGGTGATGTTTCGGGTCGAGGCCCTTCTTTAGACTGAGAGTAAGGGGGAGAGGGGAAACTAGAGGTATGAAAAGGTACAGAGAAAATCAGACCTGGCATCAATGACCCAGGAAGGGTGGAGCCCACAATGGTCCATTATATATGGTTTTGTGTCTATCTTTGGTGTCAACCCAGCATCTGCAGTTCCTTCCAATGCAATGACAATTTTTCACAAAACTCTTTTTTCTATTTGAATGTTAATCTGATTGTACATCACGACATGTAAAGTTGAAGTGGAGAGGATCAGAAAACACTGATCACAGAACATTATGGCTTGGGAAAAAGCCCTTCAGTCAATGATATCTGTGTTTCCTTAAACTAATCCCTCTGCCTCCATCCACTCCCTACATATCCACATGCCTATCTAAAAGCTTCTTAAATGCCACTGTTGTATTGGCCTCCACCACTACCCCTGGCAGCCCATTCCAGGTACCCATTGCTCCCTGTGCAAAATAAAATTGCCCCACACAAAAGAGATACAAAATGCTGGCACAACTCAGCGCGTCAGGCAGCATCTCTGGAGAACATGCATAGGTGACGTTTAAAGTCAGGGCCCTTCTTCAGATGGAATTATGAACATCTCCCTACAATGTGTTTCAAAAATGCTTTGAGAATGGCACAGTAGGACAGCGGTAGAGTTGCTGCCTTACTGTGCCAGAGATCCGGGTTCAATTCTGACCACAGGTGCTGTCTGTACGGAGTTTGTACATTCTCCCTGTGACCGTGTAAATTTTCTCTGGTTGTTCTGGTTTCCTCCCACATTCCAAAGATGAGCAGGTCTGTAGGTTAATTGGCTTCAGTAAAATTGTAAATTATCCCTAATTTGTAGGATAGTGTTTGTGTACAGGGTGGTCATCGGTCGGCGCAGACTAGGTGGGCCAAAGGGTCTGATTCTGCGCTGTTTCTATAACATCTAAATAAAGTCTATATCTAACTATGTCAGTGTGGCAGTTTATAAACCAATATAACCATCCAAACACCTGGCAAACCAAAATCTGTCTTCACAAAACAGAAATTACATTCAGAATCAACTCAGAGTCACTTCTCCACAGTAAATGCCTGAATAATAACAATTTTAGAATAAAAATCGTAACTCCACCTTGCAGCAGGTAAACTCTGATCCCATTGTAGATTTCAAGCCTTTTTTCTGAGTTGATTTTCGGGTATAGAACATTCAGTGCTTTTACACTAAAGATGGAATTTAATTTTAAAAAATTAGCGTTTCGTCTTCATATCAAATGTAATTGCAGTGAAGCACTTTAAAATGAAATCATAGAAATGGACATAAATGTAAAAATATAAACACCTGAATCAATTCTACCTGTCATTTTTTTCCCTTTCCTTGTTTGTTCATGTGCATGCTGACAAATATTCAGAAACTAAAAGACTTATGTGCACACTCTGTATCTCTAAACTAAACTAAACATTCACATACACAGCACAAAATACTCTTGCATGCTCTCACGTATGGACAAATACATACATATTCCCGTTATCCTGTTAAAGAAGGAACTGCAGATGCTGGAAAATCGAGGGTACACAAAAAGCTGGAGAAATTCAGCGGGTGCAGCAGCATCTAAGGAGCGAAGGAGATGGGCAACGCTTCGGGCCGAAACCCTTCTTCAGACTGGGTTTCGGCCGGAAACGTTGCTGCTGCACCCGCCGAGTTTCTCCAGCTTTTTGTGTACCTTCCCGTTATCCTGTATCTGTGCACTGTGGACAGCTTGATTGTAATCATGCATGGTCTTACTGCTGACTGGATAGACAAGAGACAATAGGTGCAGGAGTAGGCCATTCGGCCCTTCGATCCAGCACCGCCATTCAATGTGATCAGGGCTGATCATCCCCAAAGCTTTTCATTGTTAGTTGGTACAGGTGACAATAAACTAGATTAAACCAAACTAATGAATTCCGAGCCAAACTCAGACCAAGGAATGCACACTGCCAATCACACGTAGAACTGAAGTACTACTTATCTTGAAACTAACACAATAGCCTCAGGATTAAAGGACGCTATTTTAGAAAAGGAAGTGAGGAGGAAATTCGTTAGTCAGAGGGTAGTTAATCTGTGGAACTCATTGCCACAGAGGGCTGTGGAGGCCAAGTCAGTGGATATTTTTAAGGCACAGATAGACAGATTCTTGATTTGTACAGGTGTCAAGGTTTATGGGGAGAAGGCAGGCAAATGGGATTCGGAGGCCGAGGTTAGCCATGATTGAATGGCAGAGTAGACTCGATGGGCCGAATGGCCCAATTCTACTTCTATAACTTGTGAACTTGGCTCACAAACCAGTGAAAGTAGGGCCACGATATTTTTCTCAGGTTAACCAAGAATGGGCAATAATTGTGAATTTGCCAGTGTGATCTATTTCTTCGTCATAGAATCAATCAGTAGATAGGAGTATTCGGTGAATTTTTGTAACTTTGTTGGCGCCAAAATGTGGTGACACTTGCACACTGCCTAGGTGAGGTTTGCAATATGATTTTACTGGGTTGTATGCAAAACAAAGCATTTCGCTATACCTAGGTACATGTGACAATAAAGTATCATTGATCGTAGTGTTTATAAACACAAGCAATTGAAGGCATATGCTGGTAAATCTCTTCTGCATCCTCTCCAAAGCCTGCACATCCTTCCTGTAATGGGGTGACACAAAAAACCTGCTTCTAACTGTATTGTATTCTGATGGGTTACTAAATTTGAGAGGAAATTGCCTGAAATTCTAAGTACTTTAGCTTAGTTTAGAAATGTACATACATGCTCCTGTACTGAAGACAAGGGACTTGCAGTGTTCTGTTGGAAACCAAGGAGCTTGAGGCGATAAATGGCAGATAGGGGGTTAGTCTGACATTAAGCCATTCATCCACCTCTGTATCGTTGAGTTCAGGGAGGGCTTCAGTAAACCAAATCCACACTCCCTCCATTACGGCAGCCAAAAGATCGCTCTGAAAAGGAAAAGGAAATAATGTTGTTTTACAAATTAAATTCCACATTTCTAATCTCTTGACATAAATTCCACTGCTTGCCTTGTGACATCTTTGTGGTAATTAGACTCAACAGTAAACATAACATTTATGAATAAAGCCAGCATCCTTTGATTTTGATTCACGATATGAAATTATAACACAATTCCCTGTGATATTGGTGAGTTCCCATATCTTGAGTTTCAAGGGATATGGGGAAAAAGCCGGAACGGGGTACTGATTTTGGATGATCAGCCATGATCATATTGAATGGCGGTGCTTCCTCGAAGGGCCGAATGGCCAACTCTTGCACCTACTTTCTATTATATGTCTCTATGTTTCACCTGTACAATTGTGAACCCACTATCACTATGGATAAATTACAGTTGCCAGTTGTAGATATGGCAATCTTGGACTATCTTTGATCGGACTTTCCTGGACTTTATCTTGCACTAAACGCTATTCACGTTATTCCCTTTATCATGTATCTCTACACTGTGGATGGTTCATTTACAATCACGTATTGTCTTTCCGCTGACTGATTGGTATGCAACAAATGTGACAATTAAGCTAAACTCAACTAAACTCAAAAAGGTACCCCTCTGGTTCTTATTAAATATTCCCCTCAGCCCCAAACCCCCACCTTCAACCCATGTCCTCTGGCTATACCATGCGATCTGAGAACTTGAAAAAGAAAACATTTGCAACTTACATCGTCTGTTGCATTGGAGAAACTTTCGAGAAACAGGGTTAGATTTTGGATGGGTTTAATCTTGAGCACCACCTTTGTTAAAGTATTAAAGTCATCACTGAATCCAGGTGAAGTCAGTATTTCGACTAATTCATGTATATCAATACTATTCAACACCTGTAGAGAAACAAAGAGGGATTTATTTTCCTTCTTGAATAGAATAAATTTCTTCTTAAGTAATATAATTGAATTACCTTCAATTACCTTCTACGAAAGAGAATTCCACAGGCTCATCACTTTCCTCAACTCTGTATTAAATAGCTTACACTCTCTCCTCACGCTCTGCCCTCTAATTCTGGACTTCCCCAGCATGGATACAAACTTCCTTCCTGCATCGAGCCTGCCCAGTACTGGCAGGAGTTTATAATTAGTTCTTTCTTCACTTTTTGTTCACTTGGTGGGACACTGGTGGAGTTGCTGCCTTACACCGCGAGAGACCCTGACTACGGATGCTATCTGTAGAGTTTGCATGTTCAGCCCCTGATCTGCGTGGGTTTTCTCTTGGTGCTCCAGTTTTCTGCCACTCGTACATGTTTGTAGGTTAATTGGCTTTGTAAAATTGTCCCTAGTGTGTGTACGATTTGTTAGTGTGTGGGGATCGCAGGTCGGCGCAGACTCGCTGGAACAAAGAGCCTGTTTGCTCACTGTTTCTCTAAAAAATATATTCATTTTCCATTGTGGGTGTAGTGGTAGAGTTGATGTCATGCTGTGCCAGAGATCCGGGTTTGATCCCTACAAAGGGTGCTGTCTGTACGGAGTTTGTACGTTCTCACCGTGACCTGCGTGGATTTTCTCCGAGATCTTCGGTTTCCTCCCACACTCCAAAGATGTACGGGTTTGTAGGTTTATTGGCTTGTTAAATGTAAAATTTGTCCCTAGTGTGTAGGATAGTGCCAATGTGCAGGGATCACTGGTCAGCACAGACCCGAAGGGCCTGTTTCCTCACTGTATCTCTAAATGAAACTAAAACACAGCAACCTAATTTAAAAGGAAATCTTTCACTCTTTACCTCAGCTTCACGATCAGGAGGAACCAACGAAATCAGATCTTGCAGAGTTAGAAAGCTGAGGTAGTTTTGGAGATAGAGCTTCAGGTAGAGAAGGAAATTGTAGTCTTCAAAACAATACTGAGGAAAAACTGGAAAGCAACAAATATTCAATTACTGTTCAGTCATCCTATTCAACTCAATCCTGCAATGGAATAAGTGAATTAATTATTCAAGACTATAAACTGCAAATCTATGTACAAAGGTATGTATACCAACTTTGTATACCAACTATGTACAAAGGTATGTATACCATACCAACTTTGTGCAAGGTCACTCCAAACAAAATGTTATCATTCAGAAGACCTGGAAGAGGTGTGTCAGATGTTCATAAATTCTTAAGTTATAGGAGCAGAATTATGCTATTTGGCCCATCAAGTCGACTCCACCATTCAATCATGGCTGATCTATCTTTCCCTCTCTACCCCATTCTCCTGCCTTCTCTGCATAACTCCAGACACTGGTACTAATCAAGAATCAGTCAATCTCTGCCATAAAAATATCCATTGACTTGGCCTCCACAGCCGTCTGTGGCAATGAATTCCACACATTCACCACAGTGACTAAAAAAAAAATCCTCATCTCCTTTCCAAAGATAAGTCCTTTCACTCTGAGGCTCTGGCCCTAGACTCTCCCACTAGAGGAAACATCCTCTCCACATCCACTCTATCCAGGCCTTTCGCTATTCAGTATGTTTCAATGCGGGGCTGGGGAGAGGGCCTGGGGTGGGGGTTATGTGTTGTAACTCTCACTCATCCTGGTGACTAGTCCTAAACCAAGTTATCTGACGGCAGGTTCTGCCAGACACTAGGGGCCTGGAAAGCTGAGGGGAGTGGTGAATACCAGGGCACCTAAATATACGTGGATGTGTTTGGGGTGGTGCAGAGGTGGCACCGCGGTATATGAAAGGAAGGCACAAGGACAATTACTGCACAGAATGCAGAATTATATTATTTAATTTGTATGCATTTGATGCCATTTTGTACTCAAAATGGCAGTATCACAAGAAGACATGTGCTACATGTCCCAATTGTCTGGAAAACTTGTTTCTAACACTGCTTCGATAACACTGGATGTATGTACTCTTTGTGAATTACAGCAGGGCGGAGAGGGGCTGAAGATAGTTCTAACTTTAATGTCTTTCACTAATCTGCTGGCAGAAATAATTGTACCATTGTTTGATTCATCTCTACCCCATTGTGGACATTGGACTTTGTCTAACAGACTGATGCGTTACAACGCTGAGAACTATATTCTGCACCCTGTGTCTTCCCCCTTTGCTCTACCCATTGCATTTGAGTTTTAACAGATTTATGCACCTATGCATGGTATATCTGATCTGTTTGGACAGCATGCAAAACAAAACTTTTCACTGAAGATAGACACAAAATGCTGCAGTAAATCAGAGGGTCAGGCAGCATCTCTGGAGAAAAGGAATAGGTGATGTTTTGGGTCAAGACCTTTCCTCGGACTTTTTACTGTACCTCAGCACATGTGACAATAATAATCCTAAATCTAAATCTCAATCCTTGCACATTTACGAAGGCTTTGCACGTTCTCATTTACTGCTTTTCTAACCACCTTCTTTGCTCCACAGACTTTGTTGAAATAGAATAATAGAGTGATACAGCGTGGAAACAGGCCCAACTTGCCACACCGACAACATTCCTCAGCTACACAAGTCCCACCTGCCTGCGTTTCGTCCAGATCCTTCCAAACCTGTTCTATCCATGTACCTGTCTAACTGTTTCTTAAACGTTGGGATAGTCCCTGCCTCAACTACCTCCTCTGGCAACTTGTTCCATACATGCACAACCCTTGGTATGAAAAAGTTACCCCTCAGAATCTAATTAAATCTATTCCCCTTCACCTTAAACCTATGTCCTCTAGTTCTCGATTCTCCTACGCTGAGTAGAAGGCTCTGTGCATCTACCCAATCTATTCCTCATGATTTTATATACCTCTATAAGATCACCCCTCATCCTCCTGTGCTCCAGGGAATAGAGACCCAGCCTGCTCAACCTCTCCCTATAGCTCAGATCCTCTAGTCCTGGCAACATCCTCGTAAATCTTCCTTGCACCCTTTCCAGCTTGATAATATCTTTCCTATATGGTGCCCAGAACTGAACACAATAGACTAAATACAGTAAATAATAATGTATAAGCCAGTGGATCTTTGTCTTATCTGTACCTTACCAACTACCCTCTCAATTTGGGCCAGACTCTTAATCTGGATATTTATCATTCACTGTCTTTTCTGAGTTTCTAAATTATCACGTTTTTATATTTTCTCATTCTTTCACATTAAATCTATTTTGTTTGCTCAAGTTAAACTTCAGAATACAACAATTTCTGAAATTGAAAAGCTATCTATTGGTGACTTAAATAGATATCAAGAATCCTTCTGGCATTTTAAAGGAACCTTTCTTGCCATTCATTTGAGCTAAAAAGTCAAATTTAAATAAACTCACAGGATGAATTATTGTATTAAACTGTTACGATAATAAAAAATATGAATGGGACACTCGTGGATTAGTTTGAAGAGCCAGTGAAACAGCAATTCATAAAATGTAATGTCAAAAAATGTCATAAAATATATGAACCCAAACAGGTAAGCTTTCTTTGATTACCTCTTGCATAATTCAGGAGATTGTTATAGGTGATGCTCTGGTCAGAAAGGGTAAGCTGATGTTTGAAGTTGCTCAGTAATGAAACACTAAAGAAAATCAAACAAATTGGTTAAACACATCATAGGAAATGACAAATTAAGTGTCCAGAAATTGGGGCGGCACGGTCGTGAAGCGGTAGTGTTGATCCTTACAGCGCTAGAGACCCGAGTTCGATCCCGACTACGGGTGCTGTCGGTACAGAGTTTGTACATTCTCCCTGTGACCGCGTGAGTTTTCTCCGGGTGCTCTAGTTTCCACCCACACTCCAAAGACGTGCAGGTTTATAAGTTAATCAGCTTCGGTAAAGATTGTAAATTGTTTCTAGAATGTAGGATGGTGCTAGTGTACGGGGTGATCATTGGTCGGCGCGGACTCGATGGACCAAAGGACTTATTTTCGCGCCGTTTGTCTAAAGTCTAAATCATAAGGCTATACTTGTTCTCAGTGGTACTTTTAAGAACCACATTGGTACTCTTCCCCTTCCCAATTTGACGAGATAGACACACAATGCTGGAGTAACTCAGCGGAGCAGGCAGCATCTCTGGATAGAATGAATGGGTAACATTTCGGGTCGAGACCAGTCTTCAGACCCGAAACATCACCCATTCCTCTCCAGAGATGCTGCCTGTCCCGCTGAGTTACACAAGCTTTTTGTGTCTAACTTCGGTGTAAACCAGCATCTTGGCGGTTTGGTTACGTTCAGAGAATGGCTTTAAAGGTATTACACGGTTTGACACAACTCATAAAGATGACCTGCTTCTGTACATCTCGAATCCAGTCAGCTCTCTCCCTGTGATTATGAATATTTTAGAACGGTTCGGTGTGTACTCTGGTTATAAACTTAACTACCAAAAAAGTGAGCTATTACCGATTAATTCATTGGCTAAGCAGCTCCCTTGCTCTTTAACCTTGTTTAAATGGGCGGAGGGCGGGTTTCGCTACCTCGGCGTTTTTATCACAATACCTATATCTCATATGTTCCGCACAAACTTCCTGACTATGGTTGGGAAAGCTGAAAGAGACTTTGACCGCTGGTCAGTTTGACCATTATCCCTCGCGGCCCGGATAAATCTGGTCAAGTGGTCGTCCTACCCAAATTCCTATCTTTTCCAGCACGTCCCTATACTTATCACTAAATCTTTCTTTGATAAATTAGAAAGGAGAATATCTGAATTTTTATGGGGTAGCAAACCGGCTAGAATTCGAAAGACGATACTACAGTCTCCTAAGAGTGACGGCGGTTTGGCACCTCCTGACTTTAGGCGATACTATTGGGCAGCTAACTTGCAAAAAATCCTGTATTGGATGAATGATGATTGCAACCACCTACTGACCTGGGTACACATGGAAAAGGTGAGTTCACGTCACCCGTTGCGGTCTGTTCTATGCTCCAAACTCCCCATTTCTACAACATCTTTGGGTGGAGGTCCAATTGCTTCCCTCTCGCTCAAGATATGGAGTCAACTCAGGAAAAACTTTGGTTTACAAGGCCCTTCTATCTTGACCCCACTGCTTAAAAATCACATCTTTAACCCTTCAAGTACAGACTCCGCATTCAAAACCTGGCATAGTAATGGTATCAGTAGTATCAAAAACCTATACAAGGATGGCATTTTTTCGTCCTTTGTGGAGCTTTCGTCCAACTACAGCCTCCCAAACTCCCACCTTTTCTGTTTGTTCCAGATTAGGGATTTTGTGAAGAAGACACTCCCTCACTACCCAAATCGCCCCCCTGAAACCCTGACCGATTCCATCCTAGCTCTAGATCACAACCGGAAGAAATGCATCTCTTTTTTGTATAACTTGTTAGGGTCGGTAATATTGAACCCTCATACCTCATTAAAAGCTGCATAGGAGGGCGAGCTGAATATGAAACCAACAGACCAGCCTTGGATCTGATCCATTCTTCCTCCATATGTGCCCGTCATGGCCTAATCCAATGCAAAGTCCTTCACAAAGTCCACTACACAAATGCAAGATTATCTAGAATATACCCCACTGTCCAGGACACCTGCAATAGATGTAATCAATCCCCTGCCAACCATAGCCATATGTTTTGGTCTTGCCCTAAGCTGGCAGCCTTTTGGAGGAGTGCTTTCGACGTGATAAGCAGAGCCTATGGCCAGACTATTCCTCCAAACCCACTGTCAGCTATTTTTGGTACTCCTCCCAACACCAACCTCTCTGTTGTGTTGAAGCGGGTCGTGGCTTTTACAACCTTGTTAGCCCAGAAACTGATCTTCCTTAACTGGAGGCTTACCTGTCCCCCGACACATGCCCACTGGATCAAGGAGGTGCTCTACAATTTAAAGCTTGAAAAACTTAGGTTTTCTCTCAAAGGCTCTACCAAGACATTCCTAGATACATGGAACCTTCCTGGAACTTGTTAACTCTCTCAACTTGTTTCCAGACTCGGAAGAGGACTGAGTGCCTTCTATCACTGCTCTGTCTAATTGCAGCTGCTCTCCCCTCAACCCCCCCATCCCCCCCACACCTTTTCTTTTTTTTTATTTGTACATTTTGTTTCGTTTATCTTATCGTATTTGTGTGGATGTGTACGTATGTGAGTGTTGTTTGTCCCCGTTTGGTTCCGACCTGATTCGGGTAGATTGAAGGGGGGTAAGGGTAAGGGCTTTGAGGGTCGCTTACATACTGTTGCACAATTATGTCCTGTGCTATCACTGTCTGTTATCATTGTATGTATGCAAATTGCTGTGAAATTCAAATAAAAATATTTAAATATGTAAACCAGCATCTGCAGTTCCTTCCTACATTTCTTTTGACAAAACTGATATAATATTCCAAAGGTGTTAATCCTGGCTAAATTGGACCAGCTAGGACTTCAAAATGGGGTTAAGTTTCAGGGTTGCTTGGAGATTTGGTCAAATTAGAATTACTCTCTGCAGAGCTGGGACAGGCTAAAATAAAATTTAGTTGATTCAAGTGCTCAGTCTTTTTACTGAAACTAGACTGGAGGGAAGCTTAGAAATGAGCAATTATCAAAGGTACCAGGTCTACTTTGCCACCAGCTTATTTCAGGGAACTAACACATTGACAGAGTTTACTCAAGTCTTTTGCATGGATTAATTCCCCCAAAAAACCTTTCAAATTGGATTTCGCTGGAGAGCTTCTGACAGCTGGCTCTCCCATTCCGAGTTTCCTTATTTATTCCCAGTATTTTACTTCTGAAACCTGCCTCAGCATGAAAGGAAAATTAATTTTCATCTGTCCTCAATAGTGTAGGAAATCGAAGCGGGTGATTTCTGTGTGGAGTTTGTACGTTCTTGTGACCGCGTGGATTTCCTCCAGGTGTTATAGTCACACAGCACGGAAAGAGGTCCATCGTTCTACCAAGTCAATGCCAACCAGCAATCCCTAAACACTAGCTTTGTCCTACGCACCAAAGACAATTTACAATTTTTAACCAGAGCCAATTAACCTACAAACCTGCACATCCTTGGAATGTGGGAAGAAACCGGAGCACCCGGTCAAAACCCATGCGGTCACAGGGAGAATGTACAAACCCCATACAGAGCAGCACCCGTAGTCAGGATCGACCACTGGTCTGTGGTGCTGTGAGACAGCATCTCTACCGCTGCGCCACCATGACATCCCTAATGCTACTGCTGTGTAATTGTAAAATGTTGCCAAATTTACAAATAGTTACAATTCTATTTAAATAAAAACCTCAATTCTCAACAGAAGCAGAATTTTGATATACATGTGTCATTGTGAAATAAATAATAGGCCATTTGGTCAAAAAGGTTCAATAGTTAAAATGTAAGCGAATGGTATTTTCAAACTTCACAGCATCAAGTTAACAGTTCTTAAAATGGACAGTATGTGACATGGGTAACTACCGACAATGCCTATTCAGAGAAGGGGAAAGCAAAAATAGAATACAACAAAGTTGTATGATACACATATGTAGGAAGGAACTGCTGATGCTCCTTCAAACCGAAGATAGATACAAAAACTGGAATAACTCAGCGGAACAGGCCGCATCTCTGGAGAGAAGGAATGGGTGATGTTTCGGGTCTGAAGAAGGGTCTCGATCCGAAACGTCACACATTCCTTCTCTCCAGCGATGCTGCCTGTCCCGCTGAGTACCTCCTGCTTTTTGCGTTTATCTTCTGTATGGTATACATGTTCTGCTCGTTCATTTTTATGATGAGTCTTCTGAGGCATCATCTGTGAAATTACACACTTATGTACCCACGAACACAATTATCTTTTTATCACATACAAGAAATCTTCTTACATTGCGTTAAGTGCAAAGCACTTGATTTTTCGGGGGTTGTTGAAGATGGAGTTGCTGATGAGAGGTAGGGCCGGAATTAATGTGACGTTCAACCATTCCCTCACCTCTGTGCCCTCGATTTCAAATATGCTTCCGTTAAACACATCCCACATGCCCTCAACGACGTTATAGAAATGCCAATCCTGAAAAAAAAACCCACAAAATATTAAATTTAAAATAAAAGCAAATTCCATTGCAGTGGGTCTGAAAATGTGCAACTTTCAGAGCAAAATGCTGTGGGAATGCAGTTATTGGGGTCCAATTCCACTACCCCTACTACTACTACTGTCACCGGTCTCATCCTTCATACCCATTATTGGCACATCCCCTTCATAAGGTTCAAGGAGCAGAATTAGGGCATTTAGCTTGTGGTCGATCCTGACTACGTCAAGTTAATACCGCCATTCGATCAATCTTTCACTCTCAACCACATTTTCTTGCCTTCTCACCATAACCCCTGATCCTGTAACCCAGAACAGTGAAAGGGCTGGATAGAGTGGATGTGGAAAGGACGTTTCCACTGGTGGGATAGTCTGGGGCCGGAGGCAACTAGCCTCAGAATAAAAGAAAGGAGATGTGAGGAATTTATTTAGTCAGAGGATGGCGAATCTGTGGAATTCATTGCCACAGAAGGCTGTGGAGGCCCAGTCAATGGACATTTTTAAGGTGGAGATTGATAGGTTCTTGATTAGTAAAGGTGTCAAGGGTTACGGGGAGAAGGCAGGAGAATGGGGTTAGGGGGAAGAGATTGATCTGCCATGATTGAATGGGGGAGTAAACTTAATGGGCCGAATGGCCTGTCTTCTCCTACAACTTATGAACTTACTAATCAATAATCTGTCAATCTCTGCCTTAAGAATACCCAATGACTTGGCCAGTGAATGCTAGCGCAGAATACATTCTTTCAGAGTGACTGCTAAGCAACAGGTGAGATATTTGCCAACAACAAACCCCTCCAGCTGCAAAGGTACTCAGATCTCCATTAAATACCCCGGCACCCATCTCTCTCACAATGGACACCATCACGTAAAGGTCTTTAGTTTATCTGTGCTACAGCAATTGGTCTCAACAGGTAAAAGTAAGATCAACAACTTGCTTCTTGGATACTGGTGACGAATTCCGTGACGAGGTCACTCAGATACTCCTTAGATCGGATCTTCAACACGAGGTTGGGCAGAGCCTTTGGGTCGTTAATGAATTCAGGCATTAGCAGCAGATCAACCAATTCCCTGGGATTGGTATTTTCCAACACCTGTAAAGAATATTGCAACTTAATGTAGACATTTTGAAGCAAAACAGATTAGTGTTAAAAAGTTTAAAAACAGACACAAAGGATAGAGTGGATGTGGAAAGGACTCTGTTGGAGTTACTCGGCAGGTCAGGCAGCATTATCTAACTGGATACTCTGCTCATGGCTATCACAGACACCAGCAGTTATGGTCCCTCTAGGTCAGACCCTTTCTCCCCATTCCGCTTCTAATATCCTGGTCTGGCCTTCAAGCCTCCTGCCTTACAGTGCAGATGGGACATATTAGTCGGTGTGGGAAAGTTTCCATTCAGTATCTCCGTGACTCTATATTGAGGTCTATCTGAATGAGTCAGCATATGGGATGAATGAAGGTTTCCAATCCATGCACTATGCGGGTAGCAGACAATTTGCCTCTTCCGATATTCACTTGACCCACTTCCAGCCACCATCCTGTCCACCAACCAAGTCACTAAAAAGTTTCAACAAATGACTGCAAGAGGTGTAAGATATTTATCAAATCTGTTGAGGAGATAGCAAGGCTAGGTAAGTCAGGTCAGGGTGTGAATATTCAGGGTTGGCCATAAATGGAGCTAACATAGACAAAGTGTCGTACATCGTGAAAACAGGTCCTTCGGCCCAACTTGCCCATGCTGACCAACGTGCCCCATCTACACTAGTCCCACCTGGAAAATTACCCAATTCATTTTACTTACAGCCTAGAACTAATCTTCATCCCAGAAGATTTGTTCTATGCAGAGACTGCACAGTATATTGTCTGTCTGCTCTGGTTTACTCCCACATCACACAGACATACGGATTTGTAGATTAATTGACCCTCTGTAAGTTGCCTCTGGTGTGTAGGGAATGGATGAGAAAGTGGGATAGCACAGAACTAATATGAGCAAGTAATCAATGGTCAGCATAGACTCAGTGATCTGAAGGGTCTGTTTCCATGCTACATTTTTCAATCAATCAATCGCTACAACAGAATCATGCGCTTATTACCTCAGTTAAACGATCACGGGGTACCATTGTAAGTATATCCGTTAGAAATATTAAGTCAAAATAATTTTGGTAGTATTTCTTAAAGTACAGAGTGAGACTGGTATTTTTATAACAATGTAATGGGAATGCTGAAAAAGAAAAACAAAATATGATTCAGTTATTTTTCAGTGATTCAATTCAGAGAAACAAAATCTTATCAACATCTAAAAGCCAAATTGTCCAATTAATTACTAACAAGTCTTGTACAAGATGTTGGTTAGGCAACATATAAAGTACTGTGTTCAGTTTTGGTTACCCTGTTATAGGTAAGATGTTAAACTGGAAAGAGTGCACAGAAGTTTTATATTGTATAGAAGTTTTATACTGTATATCGTGTTGTTACTTACGAGCAAAGCACCAAGGCAAATTCCTTGTATGTATACATACTTGGCTATTAAAATGTATTCAATTCATTTCAAGTTTTCTAGGGATGTTACCAGGATTCAAGGGCCTAGGCTACAGGAAGAGGTTGGGTGGGCTTGGACTTTATTCCTTGGTGCATAGAATGATGAGGGTGGTCTTTCAAAGGTGTACAAGATCATGAGGAAATAGATAGGGTAGTGGCATAGAGTAAGGGAATCTAAACCCAGGGGACATAGGTTTAAGGTGAGAGAGGGAAAATGGAATAGGAACATAAGGAGCAACTTTTTCATGGAAAGGGTGGTTGGTACATGGAACGAGCTGCCAGAGGAAATTGTTGATGCAGGTGCTATAATAACATTTAAAAGACATTTGGACAGGTAGATGGATAGGAAAGACATGAATGGACCCACCTAGGGCCTGTTTCCATGTTGTTTGACTCAATGATTTTAACAACTAACAAGTCATTAATTTCCAAACATGAGTCCTCCAGCCAAAGTCATCAATCATTAACATGGTTACCACCTTGTGGCAGCGATGAAGCCTCGCAGGTCGACTGGTGGTCAATGAAAGTGCAGGGGTAGCCGCCGTGAAGGGGGGGGGGGGGGGAGTTGAAAAACAATGGAGGACCCGCCATGAGGGAGCGGGAAGAACAATGGACAAGGGGGACCTGCCGTGGGGGAACTGCTGTGGGAGTGGTGGGAGGACAAAGGAGGAGCCGGTGGTACTTTGTCATCGCAACAGGTGGCTGTTATTTGTATACATTGGGTATGCAAAGAAAGAATTTCATCATGCCTTGTCAAATGTGACAATAAAGTATTCCATTCCATGTCAATCCTGACTTCAGCCATCAAGCCACCTCCCAAATACGTACAGGTTTTAGGTTAATCAGCTTCTGTAAATTGTCCCTAGTGTGTAATACATAGAACTAGTGTACGCGTGATCGAGGTCGGTGGGCCGAACGGCCTGCTTGTATGCTGTATCTCCAAGACTAAAAGGTCAAGTATGCTTCATCAGAACAATTACTGTGATAACTGTGCTTTTAAAATTCAATTGAATACTAGAAAATATTAGGAGAATGAAAAAAGGATTAGTTACTGGAGAAATAGGATGGGAAAATGAAAAATGTGACTCTGTCCTTGATAAATGGATCAAACCACAACGTTTTAATACAAAAGGTAAATTATATTCACATCCTTACCTTTTGCATAATTTGATAGAGTTTTGTGTATGCTTTCTTGATCTTTGGGATTCAGTTGATTTTTGAAATTACTCAGTTGTCCAACACTGAAAAAAAAAGAGAATTTGTTGTGGGTCACTGAAAATGACCCCTCCACCAACAAACTTGAAGCATACTGGATGAGAGGCAGCAGTAATGTTGCGACGATGTTCTTCAAAGGAATGGAAAACCAAGATATGGAGAAGGCTTTTTTAATCTAAAAGTAATTTTAGTTTAGTTTAGAGATACAGTGCAGAAACAGGCACTTCGGCCCACCGTGTCTGCGCTGACCTGTGATCCCAACACACTAACACGTCTTTGGAGTGCGGGAGGATACCGGAGCACCCGGAGAAAACCCACGCTGGTCACGTGCAAACTCCGTACAGACAGCACCCGTGGTCAGGATTGAACCTAGGTCTCTGGCGCTGTAAGGCAGCATCTCTACCGCTATGCCACCGTGCCAACCTCTTTGTAGATGTTGGCCAGGAAACTATAAGCATTGCAGTTAGGGACTGAGTACAAGAAAAAATACTTACATTTTATAGAACATGTGGCAGGGAATAGATGGCTGGTCGTCGTTGGTGGTGAAAAAGGTACGAGTAATCAAAGCCAGAGATGGAATGAATTCACCTTTCAACCATTCAGCCAACGTAGGGTTACCCTTTCCAGACAAGCTATTGGAAAACTCAAGCTTGATGCCATCTATGACAGCAGCTGTAATATTACTCTGAAAAAGAATGTTTTATTTTGTTTTAAAACAAAATAGTTTTTAAAAAATTGCTTGATAACACATATTCCATCAGGTTGCTCCATTTTGACCTTCCACCACATCTTTTATTTCCACATGATATTATAGAGGATTATTAAATCACATGGGGAATTGATAGAGTGAATGCACAGAGTCTATTGCCCAGGGTAGGGGGATCAAGAGCCAGAGAACCTTAGTGAGAGGTGAAAGATTTAATGGGAACCTGAAGGGCAACTTTTTCACTCAAAGGGTGATGGGTGTATGGAACGATCTGGCAGAGGACATAGTTGAGGCAGGGACTATACAACAGCATTACATCTTCCCCCACCCACCTTAAACCCATGTCTTCTGGTTCTTAATTCCTCTACCCTGGGTAAAAGACTCCGCACATTCACCCTATCAATTTGATTAGAAATGTTAACTCTGTGGGTGCTATTCATGGAACAGAAATAGAGAGTGTGGACAGTCAGAACCTTTTTTCCTCCAGGATGGGAATGTCAAAGACTAGAGGGCACAACTTTCAGGTGAGAGGGATGAAGTTTAAAGGAGCTGGCCGGGGCGAGTTTTTTTTCGCCACACTGAAGGTGGCGGTGGTGCATGGAATGTACTGCGAGGGGTGGTGGTGGATGCAGATGCGATAGCGGTGTTTAAGAGACTGTTAGATGGGCACATGGGTGTGCAGGGAAAAGAGGGATATGGATCATATGCAGGCAGAGATTAATTTAACTTGGCATCATGTTCAGCACAGACATTGGGGGCCAAAGGGCCTTTTCCTGTGTTGTGTATTTCTATGTTCTAATCATTTCCTTTACAATAATACCCACTCTCATTTGAAAAAGTACTGAGGTGATATATACTCTTACGGGCAACGTGCCCAGCCATTTGGGGGATGCTTAGGCCTGACGTGGTTGAATTGAGCCGAAGAGCCCGTTTGGTTCTATGACTATTAAGGAACATAATTAGTTTAGTTTAGTTTAGTGATACAGCATGGAAACAGTCCCTTCGGCCTACCGAGTTCATGCCGCCCATTGATCCGCACGCATTAACACTATCCTACACACTAGGGACAATTTTACACTTATACCAAGCCAATTACCTACAAACCTGTATATCTTTGGAGTATGGGAGGAAACCGAAGAAAACCCAGGCGGTCACGGGGAGAACGTACAAATTCCATACATACAGCACCCGTAGTAGGGACCGAACCCGGGTCTCCGGCACTACAAGAGCTATAAGGCATCAACTTTACCGCTGCGCCAGCGTGCCAAATTCCCTAACCCTTGTGAAATTCGTTCCCCAACCAATTAAATTTGTCTTTTGGCTAGCGGAAACCTAATATCGTTCCTTAACTGAAAACACAATCTCAGGTACTACAGACTCCTCCTTTGATAAAATGCGCAGCTTAGTTGGAGAAGCCGTACACAGTGAGATCTCAGAAGGTACAGCAACATTTGTAGCTCACTTTTTCGGTCTCGGCGAGGAATAGATAAGCAAGTTCAGTCAACTTATTGATCGGATGGATATTGATTAGGATGGAGGCCAAAATACTGTAATCATCAATGAACCCGGGGCTGCGAAGGATCTCAATCGTTTCCATTGGAGTGATGTTATCCAATATCTATCAAACATAACAAGAAATGTATGCATTCAGCTGGAAGTAGACTGTGCTAAAGACATAAATACAGGGAAGTTACAGCAATAAAAACATTATTAGTTTTTTAGTTTGAAATGGAAACTGCAATGAGCATTTTAACATGAGTTTAGTTACATTTATAGTCGAGGCAGCCTCACCATTTTAATTTGACTAGAAATAGAAACAAAGAAATATAGAAAATAGGTGCAGGAGAAGGCCATTCAGCCCTTCACGCCAGCATCACCATTCAATACAAGGTTAATTCCCGGAATGGCGGGACTGTCATATGCTGAGAGAATGGAGTGGCTGTATACTCTGGAATTTAGGATGAGAGGGGATCTTATTGAAACATATAAGATTATTAATGGATTGGACATGCTAGAGGCAGGAAACATGTTCCCAATGTTGGGGGACTCCAGAACCAGGAGCCACAGTTTAAGAATAAAGGGTAAGCCATTTAGAATGGAGATGAGGAATTACTTTTTCACCCAGAGAGTTGTGAGTCTGTGGAATTCTCTGCCTCAGAGGATGCTGGAGGCCGGTTCTATGGATATTTTCAAGAGAGAGCTAGAGAGGGCTCTTAAAAACAGCGGAGTCAGGGAATATGGGGAGAAGGCAGGAACGGGGTACTGATTGTGGATGATCAGCCATGATCACATTGAATGGCAGTGCTGGCTCGAAGGGCTGAATGCCCTACTTCTGCACCTACTGCCTTTTGTCTATAATATGATCGTGGCTGATCATCCAAAATCAGAATCCCGTTCCTGCTTTCTCCCCATATGCCTGGATTACGTTAGCCCTAAAAGCTATATCTAACTCTCTCTTGAATATATCCAGTGAATTGCCCCCCCACTGCCTTATGTGGCAGAGAATTCCACAGATTCACAACTCGCTGGATGAAAAAGCTTTTCCTCATCGAAATGGCCTATCCCTTATTCTTAAACTGGACTCCCCCAACATCGGGAACATTTTTTTCCAGCATCTTGCCTGTCCAATTCCTTAAGATATGTGTTATATTTCTATAAGATCCCCTCTCATCCTTCCAAATTCCAGTGAATATAAGCCCAGTCGATCCAATCTTTCATCATATGTCAGGCCCACCATCCCGGGAATTAACCTGGTGACTATTGCTGGCATTCTCAGGGAACAGTGGTCTAATACGATGTCTTTCAATACTAATCTGTAATTCAACTGCAAAGCATGATGATCTACCTAGTTTCTGACTCATGGACATTCTCTAATGAAGTTTGTGCTGTGTACACTCTTTAAATCAACGTTTTTGATTTGTTATGGAAGTCACTCTTTCTACTTCGTTCTGGACGAAGAAATAGCGTTATAAATACATTTAGTGTGTTTATTCCAGTCTAGAACTAGAAAATTAAAACAGAACATGCTTTAAATTAAGGGTTCCCAAGGGTTCCCAACGATTTTGCATACCCAGGGGTAAATTTGTTGTTTCTGGATTTGTACATATTTTTTCTCATTGACTGACTGTATTTGGTACTGGTATACTGGTACTGGTACTCTGTTCATCATTAGTTGTTCATAAATAAGTGAAATAACTTTGTTATGTGCTATTAAAGTTGCCTGGGGTAAACGGGACGAAAAAGGTTGGGAACCCCCGCTTTAAATAGTTAGCAGGTCAAGCAGCACCTGTGGAAAGAGAAACAGTGTCAAATGTTCAGGTCAAAGACCTTCAGCAGAACTGATCAGAATTTCATTAGAATGGGATTATTATTAGTTTAGTTGAAATAGCTACAGGCAGGTTTCATAAATAATATTGACCTGGCATCCCAATTTCACAAGAATAAGCAATTAATCTTTACCTCAGACACACTGTTAAGTGGCATCAGAGCAAACACATCCTTCAGAGTTAGAAAGTGAACTAAAATTTTGAACGATTCCCTCAGAAATACAACAAACTTTGGATCTTCGTAACAATTAAGAGAAAACGCTAAGGAAAAGCAGAAAGCATTTGGTGAGTTTTCGATCACTAAGTCATTCATATAATAACCATATAACCATATAACAATTACAGCACGGAAACAGGCCCTCTCGGCCCTTCCAGTCCGTGCCGACCATTTGTTTTCCCCTAGTCCCATCTACCTGCTCCATTCCCTCCATACCCCTCCATTCCCTTCACGTCCATATACCTATCCACTTTACTTTTAAATGTTAAAATCGATCCTGCCTCCACCACTTCTGCTGGAAGCTCATTCCACACAGCCACCACCCTCTGAGTAAAGAAGTTCCCCCTCACGTTACCCCAAAACTTCTGTCCCTTAATTCTCATGTCATACCCTCTTGTTTGAATCTTCCCTACCCTCAATGGGAAAAACGTATCCACGTCAACTCTGTCTATCCCTTTCATCATTTTAAAGACCTCAATCAAGTCCCCCCTTAACCTTCTGCGCTCCAAAGAATAAAGACCTAACTTGTTCAACCTTTCTCTGTAACAGAGTTGCTGGAACCCTGGCAACATTCTAGTAAATCTCCTCTGAACTCTCTCTATTTTGTTGACATCCTTCCTATAACTAGGCGACCAAAATTGTACACCATACTCCAGAATTGGTCTTACCAATGCCTTGTACAATTTTAACATTACTTCCCTACTCCTATATTCAATGCTCTGATTTATAAAGGTCAGCACACCAAAGGCTTTCTTTACCACCCTATCTACATGCAATTCCACCTTCAGGGAACTATGCAGTTATTCCTAGATCCCTCTGTTCCACAGCATTCCTCAATTCCCTACCATTTACCATGTACGTCCTATTTTGATTTGTCCTGCCAAGATGTAGCACTTCACACTTAACAGCATTAAACTCCATCTGCCATCTTTCAGCCCACTTTTCCAAATGGCCCAAATCTCTCTGTAGACTTTGAAAATCTACTTCATTATCCACAACACCACCTATCTTAGTATCATCTGCATACTTACTTATCCAATTTTCCACCCCATCATTCAGATCATTGATGTACATGACAAACAACAGTGGACCCAACACAGATCCCTGAGGCACCTCACTGGTCACCGCCTTCCAACCTGACAAACAGCCATCCACCATTACTCTCTGACATCTCCCATTCAGCCACTGTTGAATCCATTTTGCTACTCCGCCATTAACACCCAAAAATTGAACCTTCTTAACCAACCTTCCATGGGGAACCTTGTCAAAGGCCTTACTGAAATCCATATAGACAAAATCCACTGCTTTACCCTCATCAATTTCCCTAGTTACCGCTTCAAAAAATTCAAGAAGGTTTGTCAAACATGACCTTCCAGGCACAAATCCATGTTGACTGTTCCTGATCAGACCCTGTTTATCCAGATGCTTATATATATTATCTCTAAGTATCCTTTCCATTAATTTGCCCACAACTGACGTCAAACTAATAGGTCTATAATTGCTAGGTTTATTCTTTGAACCCTTTTTAAACAATGGAACAACATGCGCAGTACGCCAATCCTCCGGCACTATTCCCGTTTCTAATGACATTTGAAATATTTCTGTCATAGCTCCTGCTATTTCTACACTAACTTCCCTCAATGTCCTAGGGAATATCCTGTCAGGACCTGGAGACTTATCCACTTTTATATTTTTCAAAAGTGTCAGTACTTCCTCCTCTTTGAATCTCATAGTTTGCATAGCTCCTCTACTTTTTCCCCTTAACTCACAGAGTTCAATATCCTTCTCCTTGGTGAATACCGAAGAAAAGAAATTGTTCAATAAAATGTACACATTCTTATCATTGGAAGAATAAAAACAAATAGTCCTTCGTAGAACATGAAGATATTACTCCAAGAAACATTCTCAGTGCCAAGAATCGATCAATTAGGACGGCTCGATGGCGCAGCGATAGAGTTGCTGCCTCACAGCTCCAGAGACCAGGTTCGATGCTGACGACGGGCGCTGTCTGTACAGAGTGTGGGTATTCGCCGGGGGCCCCGGTTACCTCCCACACTCCAAAGACGAACAGGTTTGTAGGTTAATTGGCTTTGGTTAAATAGTAAATTGTCCCTAGTGTGTAGGATTGTGTTAGTGTGTGGGGATCGCTGGTCTGTGCGTACTCAGTGGGCCAAAGTGCCTGTTTCCACGCTGTATCTCTAATATAAACTAAACTAAATCAACAGCATTTAGTTTTTTAAATTTAGTTTTAGAGATACAGCGTGGCAACAGGCCCTTCAGCTCACCGAGTCCATGCCGACCATCGATCACCTGTACATTAGTTCTATCCTACACACTAGGGTCAATTTACAGAAGCTAATTAACCTACAAACCTGCACGTCTTTGGCATGTAGGAGGAAACCGAAGCACCCGGAGAAAACCTACATGGTCACGGGAAAAATGTACAAACTCCATAGAAACAGCACCTATAGTCAGCATCGGAGCCAGGTTTCTGGCGCTGTGAGGCAGCAACTCTATTGCTGCACCACTCATTTGCCCTGTTTCATTGCAATATCCACTGATAATGGAACAATGAAATTCTTACTTGCTGCAACTTCACAGGGCCATAAACACACAAAAATTGAAAATTAATAATACAATAAAATAATAATCATAGTGCTAGGTAACCAAAGTCCGTAGTGCAACCAAATACAGTCTCTAGATTTCTGAAGAAATAAATAAACATGATGACAAATTTTTACCAACAAATCTTCTAAAATTATTTGCAATATATTGGATAATTAGAATTGGTTTTCTACGTTACCTGTGGCATTTAGGTAATTAAAGATCCACTCTTTCAGCACAGTCCTTCTCACTTCTTGTGACATGTCTCCGAATCCATTAGTAAGTCCTTTTACACTATCACAGAGAAAGACAATTAAAATTACTGTAGATTTGACATAGTTCACATTAATAAAAATAGTCTGAATTGTAATCGAAAGAAACATCCTCAACGTGTGGCAGATCAGTTAATGATAATTACACGTTCTAAGTAATAACAATTTCAAATGTTTTAATAGAGTTATTCTTCTGATTTAGATTAAGCTAAGAATTGTTTACTCACACTTGTTGGTAAACATCACAGGTTAGGTTTCTCGTTAGAAGAGGGCTCACTGCCGACTGGGAAATGCCAGCAATAAATGGCCTGAGTCGTTCTTGGAACAATTCTGCCAGGAAGTCCGACTGAGTTAAGTTTTCATTTGTCTTCACAATGTCCCACACAGCGTTTAGAAATATGACCTTCGTCGGGAGAGGAACTGTTTCTGTGTTTCGGGTCTGAAATAAATAACAATGTGCTTAATTTCAAAAAGGAGGTTTACAAGAATGATCCAAGGGATGAGTGGGTTAACACTGATGGCACTAGACCTATACTCGCTGGAGTTTAGGATGAGGGAGGACCTCATTGAAACATACCGAATAATGAAAGGCTTGGATAGAGTGGATGTGGAGAGGATGTTTCCACTAGTGGGAGAGTCTAGGAATAGAGGTCATAGCCTCAGAATTAAAGGACGTTCCTTTAGGAAGGAATGAGAAGGAATTTCTTTAGTCAGAGGGTTGTGAATCCGTGGAATTATTTGCCACAGAAAGCTGTGGAGGCCGTCAATGCATATTTTTAAGGCAGAGCGAGATGGATTCTTGATTTGTACAGGGTGTCAGGGGTTATGGGCAAAAGGCAGGAGAATGGGGTTAGGGGGGAAGATATAGATCAGCCAAGATTGAATGGCGGAGTAAACTGAACGGACCATAAACAAATGGCCTAATTCTGCTCCTATCACTTATGATCTTATGACTTATGACCTTACGACCTTTCACAAGTCTCAAAACTTGGGTTTGGAAATGACTACAAGATGGCAGAGAGCAAATCCACATTCTGGAAAAATAGAGAGTTTGGAGATGTATTCACAAGAGAGTTAGATATGGCTCTTAGGGCTAACAGAATTCAGGGATAATGGGAGAAAGCAGGAATGTGGTACTGATTTTTGATGATCCGTCATGATCATATTGAATGGTGCTGGCTTGAAGGGCCGAATGGGCTACTCCTGCACCTATTTTTTATGTTTCTATAGGACTCTGGTGGGACTAGGGCTGGGTGGATTCAGAACCCAGTCCTAAGCATCTTCATCACTCCCAGTCCTGCCATTCCCCTTCAGAACGAGATACAAGAAAGGGCAGACGCTGGTTTATAAAAGAAGACCACGAAGTGCTGGAGTAACTCAGTGGATCAGGCAGCAATTCTGGAGAACATGCATAGGATTCATGTTCTCCAGAGATGCTGCCTGGCCCGCTGAGTTACTCCAGCACTCTGCGTCTCCTTTACAATGACCTGATTTCCGAGAGAAAATAGGAGCGATGAATAAGATTCAATGTTACACCTCAGAGCCCATAACTGGAGGATGCCCCACTCCAGCAGCTTGTGTTGAGTTTCTCAGAAACAGAGTAAAACAAGGTGCGATGGAGAACTAACATATACAAGTTTCACAAGTGGAAATTCAGTGTCAAGCCTGAGAAATCATTGAAAATGACAACATAATCTCAGCACTCATTCCCAGTCAATTCACATCCATCTTCCACTTAGAGGGAGCTACAAAACTCTCCCACTTTGCCAGACATGTCAAGCTTCCTTCATACTCTGTTACACCATCAGAATCACCAATGTAACCATTTTATTGCCATGCTCCCATTATCCCTTCTTCTTGCGTTAGAGTTATTATGTGGATAGGAAAGCTTTATACAGAGATACGGCGCAAATGTGGGCATGGGACTACATTTCGGTCAGCATTGACAAGTTGGGCCGAAGGGCCCCGTGTCCATGCCATATGACACTGTAATTATCATTTTGGTCACTTAATCACTCCAGCATTCTACCACGTCTCAGATTCCCTTATGGGAACGATAGACTGGAGTTATTCAGCGGCTCAGGCAGCATCGCAGAAAAGGAATATGTGACGTTTCGGGTCGAGACCCTTCTTCGGGGTTCATTATGGGTAACCCTGTTCACATCATCCATTTTGGATGTCAGGTGAATACTGTACATGAGACATTCAGCCTCTCTCCACATCTGTGCACTGAACTGCAAGGCTCATTGAGTGCTTTCTCTTTTAATTTCTGACTTCCAACAACCAGAGTACTTTCATTTGTCTTATAATCGTGTACATTAGCCCAGAATTGTGGACAGAGATGAGCAAAGGTTTCTTATTGCGGGTCTCAAATCCAAGACCATTATTTGATTTCAGCACATGGGTCCCCTCGCTTGCAAATCTCCCTGTATTTAATTTAATTGTATTTAATATTTAATTCACATCGTCAACATATTTACCCAGTTAATGTCAATGTCGGAAATTATCACGGTATGCTGAAATCAAATTGTCTCCTATCCTTCAGGCTCACGATAAAATGGTGATTGATGCATTCCACATTAATCAGCATAAATCTAACACTACAACTTATATAGTTTACAGATTACAGACTGCAGTTAGTTTATAAGAGATTGTTAAGACACCCAGTCATCACTATAATGGGTTTAAGAGATGAAATAACGTATCATATCAGCAATATTTCTAAACCCGATACCAATTAATGAATGGCACAAACATAATTAAAACTGTCCATTAACTCCTTTCAAATTGACCATGACGGGCAAATGGGGCAAGCTTGGTTTAGTTTAGTTAACTATTGTCATGTGCACCGGGATACAGTGAAAAACTTTTGCTAGCTTGCCATCAAGTCAAAGAAAAGACTATACTTGAATACAATTATGCCGTCCGCAGCGCACAGGTAAAGGATAAAGATAGGGGATCTTGGTCGGCATGGATGAGTAGGGCTGTAGGGGCTGTTTCCGTGCTGTTTGATTCCATGACACAGCTCCCTCCACTTTTCCTCCCTTAATGCTGTACCTCTGAAGCCATCCCTATGACATGATATTGCGATCAGTTTTGAATACTCCAATTAAGATAGCAATACAAAGTTTTCAGGAAACAATTACACATTGCTAAACAGCCTTTTCTATAGATGCCGATTTCACAGAAACAAAGGGATTGAGAACTAAAGCGATAATCAGGTGGAATTTCAGCGTCAAGTCTGAGAAATCAAAGAAAACGATGAATGATAATCATCAATCAATCTGATCAGGCATTCTCAGTCGATTCACCACTAATGCAGTGCTGTCCATACTTCTTCCACAATATGATGAGGAAGCCATGTTTCCAGGTAGAATCATAGAATATAGGTGCAGGAGTAGGCCATTCGGCACTATGAGCCAGCACCACCATTCAATGTGATCATCCACAACCAGTACCCCGTTCCTGCCTCCCCATAGCCCTTGATTCCGCTGGCCCTAAGAGCTCTATCAAACTCTCCTTTGAATGCATCAAGTGAATTGGCCTCCACTGCCTCCACAGGCAGAGAATTCCACAAATTCACAACTCTCTGGGTGAAAAAGTTTTTTCTCATCTCAGTTCAAAATGGCCTACCCCTTATTCTTAAACTGTGGCTGTTGGTTCTGGACTCCCCCAACATTGGGAACATGTTTCCTGATTCTAGCTGTTCCAATCCCTTAATAATTTTATATGTTTCCATAAGATCCTCTCTCATCCTTCTTTGAAATTCCAATGAATACAAGCCCAGTTGTTCCATTCTTTCATCATATGACAGTCCCGCCATCCCGGGGATTAACCTCGTGAACCTACGCTGCACTCCGTCAATAACAAGAATGTCCTTCCTCAAATTAGAGGATCTATTCCTCAAAATACATAAGCACTCATAACAACTAGAGCGTGGACTGAACCTTGAAAATGGCACCAAAACATGGCACCTCTTGCACGCAGGATCAGTAGACTATTTCTGTACAATTTGCCAATTGGGGTTGTGCTTAGGAATGGTGATATTCTACTGGACTGTTTGTAAGTAAATAATTTCACTGTGCGTTTGCACTTCGTACACGTGACAATAAACACACCATTGAACTACTGAAGCTGATTTAGCCCCTCATGAGAACTATGATCTCACTGCATCCACCCTGTCAAACTCTTTTACCATTTTAAACGTCTCATTTAGAACACCCCCGATCTTACTGATTCAAAGAAGTACAAGAAAAGATGACCTAACTCGATGACTGCACCAGTTACAATACTGGACAAGGAACCCAGAGGCCTGGAATAATAACTCAAGACCAGAGTTCAAATCGACAGCAAGAGGTTAAACTCCAGGAAGAATACAGATTTTAATATGAGAATGGCCACATTGTAATGATAAGCACAAAACTGCTGGATTGTCATAAAACAGTAGACACAAGTTGCTAGAGTAACTCAGCGGGACAGGTAGCACCTCTGGAGAGAAGGAATGTATGACATTTTGGGTCGAGACCCTTCTTCAGACTGTGAGTCAGGGGAGAGGGAGACATAGAGATATGGAACGGTAAAGTGTGAAAACACAGATCAAAGGGGACGGTGAACAAAGAAAATGTGGAATGGCTATGGGGAAGGTGACAACGAGGCATACAATCAATCAAAATGTAATCAAGAGGACAGAGAAACGGGAATGGGAGGGGGGAGGCGGTTAATGAGACTGTATTGCTAATACCAATGTTCAAAAAGGGAAAAAGATTTGCCATTCCTACTCGATTTAGCCAAGTGTGCAATTCTATTCAGGGGAATCCATTTTATTACATCCCAAAGATAAATAAATTAAAGCAAACCTATAATTAGTTACCTTCCTATTCAATTTCTCCAATGCTTCATTTAGTGTAGTCTCATTAAACTTCTGCAAGAAAACAGTCAACGCTGTTTCATCTGAAATATTCAGAGCCTGGTCGCCAATAAAGCAGTCAAAAATACTTGTCAAGGCATCACTATTTATGCCACGGTTCAGTAGATCAGTCTGCAATGGAATTCATACAGAAAAATGTGATTAGCCAGCCAGGATATTTTTATATATCACAATATATCATCTAATATATCACAAAATATTCACTTCCTTAGTAACCAATGTTTCAAGTCAAGTCAAGTGTGTTTATTGTCATGTGTCCCCGATAGGACAATGAAATTCCTGCTTTTCTTCAGCACAACAGAACATAGTAGGCATTGACTACAAAACAGATCAGTGTGTCCATATACCATTATATACGTAAATACACATATGAATAAATAAACTGATAAAGTGCAAATAACAGACAATGGATTATTAATGTTCAGAGTTTTGTCCGAGCCAGGTTTAATAACCTGATGGCTGTGGGGAAGCTATTCCTGAACCTGGTCGTTGCGGTCTTCAGGCTCCTGTACCTACTACCTGAAGGCAGCAGGAAGATGTTTCCATGATGTATTACAGAAATAGTCTTACATAGTACAGTGGCGCAGCTGGTAGAGACGCTGCCTCCAGCACCAGAGACCCGAGTTCAATCCTGATCTCGGGTGCTGTGCACGTTCTCCCTGTGACAACTTTCAGGTGCCTCGGTTTCTTCCCACGTCTCTAAGACATGTGGGTTTGTAGGTCAATTGGACTGTAAATTGCCCCTAGTGTGTAGGGAGTGGATGAGAAAGTGGATTTTTCGCATCAACTCCCTACACATAGGTGAATTAGATGCAATGTGAACGGGTGATCAATGGTCAACGTGGACTCGGTGGGTTGAAGGTCCTGTTTCCATGCTGCATCTTTCAATCAAAATCACCATCTAGTAACATCCTCTGCCAGTTTATGAGTTGTCCATGTTCCATCAAAACACACAATTCTGCTTAATATTATCCAATAAATCCTTTAATTCTGGGGTTGATGCAGAATAGGTAAAGTAAAGAATGAACATGGCTGTATGTGCAAGTCTTTGAATTATCCATTGTTTAGCTTAGTGATCCCCACTCACTAATACTATGTTACACATATTAGGGACAATTTACAATTATACCAAAGCCAAATAACCTACAACCTGTATGTCTTGGACCCACACAGGTCACGGGGTGAACGTACAAACTCCGTACCAATAAGCACCCAGTCAGGATCAAACCCAGCTCTCTCTGTGCGACCATGCCTTAGCAATTCTTGTCAGAATATAGATTTATTAATCACTTGGTGTAGCACATAGACTCTATGTCCTCATCAAATATGAGCTTGGCTGGGAATGACTCGTCGGGGTGTGTACAGATGGGGCACCTTCCATGATCGGATGCAGATCTGGCTTCAAAGCCTTCGTGAAGGATGTCGCTCCCCATGTCACCTTCACCCACTGCATGATACATCACCATGCTTTAGCGATTATGTCTCTCCCTCCTGCCTTTGAAAAGTGCTTTCAGATGTGGTGAAGATTGTGAACAACATGCGAGGAAGCGCAACAAACTCAAGAATCTTCAAAGCGATGTGTGAAGAAATGGGCGCTGATTTCACTGTTTTGATATTCCACGCAGAGGTGTGCTGGCTTTCGCGTAGTAAAGTTCTCAATCGTGTGATTCAACTTTGCGAGGGAATAGCATTGTTCTTGAAGAGAGGGTGTATCGAGAAGGAGAATCAACCATAAAAAGATGTAGGATGAACTGTTCGTGATGAAGGTTGCTTACTTGGCTGACTTCTTCGCCGAGGTGAATTCCTTGCACCTGTCACTTCAAGGAAACCTCCCAATACTACACACGACTCATGACAGCGTTCAGGAGGAAGATTCACCTTTACCATAGAAGAGTCCAGGACGGAGACACGACTATCTTCCCTGAGATGACAACTTTCCTGGAATGGCGCCAGTTGCTGAATGCCATTTCCACGAGGAGATCTCAACCCACCTTCTGGCAATTAGTGAAGCCATCGAACGTTACTTCCCCGGACTGGACGACTGTTCTTGTGATGAGTGGATCGTCCAACCCTTTTCCGTACTGACGTGGATGCGAAAGTTGAATTTTACTGAATTCGAGAAGATGCGCAGCTCAAAAGTGACTTCATGGAACAAGAGATTGCCATGTTTTGGCTGAAAGTGAAGGACTGTCCTGTCCTTTAGAAGAGGGCCCTGACCCTATTGGTCCAGTCCCCCTCAACCTATTGCTGTGAGGCTGGATTCTCAACCATGGTAACTCTGAAAGCACGCAATAGGCTTGTGATCAACGCAGGTGCTGCCTGTCGAGCATTCGTCCTTGTTTTGAACGCCTGATGGCTGCGAAGCAATTTCAGCCATCCCATTGACATGTTTTAATAAGTCGGGCTGTTTTTTTTTCCAGTTTTTGTTTTGGGGGTCACGGTACTGACCAGGAATGTCTGCTAGGTCATGGGGCCAAAAAGGTTAAGAACTACTGACATAGAGGAAAGGAATTTTGAGCCTTCAGACCTTCAATCCATTTTATTAATCGGAAAGTAAATCAGATTAATAGAGAAAAGCAGCACAATGCAGAATTCTACTGACATCTGTCCCTCAGCAACTAAAATATACATCCCTACATGATCTCTACACTGTGACACATTCTCACCTTAGCACATGCGTATTCCGTTATGTTAAAGTTGCAGAACTGTTCAGGATTAACGTTAATGATGAAATTATTGAGAGCCGAACTGTGGGAAGAAATTCAAAACGTTTCCATTGTGATTGAAATAAATATCTTACTAAAAAAAAATTATTGCTTTCGTCAAAAACAATTAATTAATATCATTTGTTCTCTTTCTGAGTTACACAGGGTCTCTGTCGCCAAGATCATTTGAAATGATTTGAAACAATTATTTGAAGCTGGTTTCCTTGTTGATCTGAAGGCTTTAGCTTTCCTCAAAGACATTATAGCCAATGGGCCAGGGAAATTTGATTTCCATTGGTCTCAGTTACCCAAATCCTACCTCTTTATACGAATGTTAGCACAAATGAACATGCTCACAGGCTTTGACCATCCATCTGAAAAATCTACTTTCGAGCAGAGATTTTATTATGTATTATTTATTTGAATGCTAATAATGGGCTATTTTTACTGATATTTTTTCTAATAGTTATTGGGTCAAAGCAGTTGGATTACAAGAAAAATATAAAAATCTTTTCATTTTAGAAATTGTTCTCAAAACATCTCAAATTAATATTTACTGCTGAATATAAATTAAATTTGACCTGTTATGTACAAATTCTACTTAAAACATTTTAGAAATCGCAGTTAAGACACAAAAAGCTGGAGTAACTCAGCTGGGCAGACAGCATCTCTGGAGAAAAATAGGTGACCTTTTGGGTCGAGACCCTTCTTCAAACTGGCTTGAATGAAAATAGACCCGTTTGATTTTAGCCTTGACAAACTGCATTTGCAGTTGAGAATATGTGTACTGCAAAAATCTATCATTCTAAATAGTACAGGAGTAGTCAACCAAAGGTCATAAGCATTCACATTTTATGTGGGTGAACATTGACAAAATCTGTGCATTAATTGATGCACTAAATTATTCTAGGCAGCATCTGTGTAGATCAAATGTATCGGGCGCACATATTAACATTGGCTTTAGTCTGCCTGAGGCAGGGCACAAAGTAAGCTTTCCCTTAAATTCTTACCTGTCTTTGTCTGCACAAAATATTCTCTCTGTTTCAGGTGTGAAAGAGAAAAATATTATGAGATATACACTTTTGACATTAATATAAACACACAGATTCAGATTTAACAAGCAGGATCTTTTTTTCCCCCATGGTGGAAATATCAAAGATATGGGGGCGAAGCTTCAAGGCGAGGTGGTGGGGTGAATTTTAAAAGAAATGTGAGGAGCAAGGATGGTAAGGATACAGAGGATGGTGGGTGCATGAAATGCACTGCTGGGGTTGGTAGTGGAGGCAGAATCAGCAGTCGTATTTAAGAGGCTTTTGGTTGTTTCTGTGGAGTGGCAGGGAATAGAGGGATGTGGTTCAAGTGCAGGCAGAAGAGATGGGTTTAATTTGGAATCATGTTCGGCATGGACATTGTGGGCCGAAGAGCCTGTTCTATGTTCTATGTTCCAAAATAAAAAAATCTCACATGCATTGGAAAGAAACTAGATTGTTTAGTAATTAATTTGAAGGGAAAGGAACTAACAATACAACAGGCAGTCACGTTACCCAAAGAAAATTTGACTATAAGTACACAACAACTATCAATAGATGTTCATCATGCTTAAAATAATATTTTTGCATATTTGTGCAAAGCATTGCCATTCTTTTAAGGGAGATACATGCCTCGTGTAGGATCTGGAGATCCTCCTGACAGACCCAGCCGACTGACTTCAGATTCAACGTGTGAATTCACCCAGACCACTAACACAGTTTCATTGATTGCACTTGGAAGAGCTCGAACGTTGTACCCAAGCAAATTGATCAGATTTTGGGCAGTCAGGTTCTAAAACAAGAAAAGCCATTGTTAATTACATTTGTCTTCTTACGCCAATGCAGGGCAGCACAGCAGTGGTGGAGTTTCTGCCTGACAGCTTCAGAGATCCGGGTTCGATCCCGACTACGGGTGTTGTCTGTATGGAGTTTGTGACCACGTGTATCCTCTCCGAGAGTTCCGGTTTCCTCCCACATTCCAAAGATGTACAGTTTTATAGATTAATTGGATTCTGTAAATAGCTCCTCCTGTGTAGGTTGCAAAACTGGGATAACATAGAATTAATGTGAACATTGGTCGGTGTGGACTCGGTGGTTTGAAGCACCTGTTTTCATGCTGTATCTCTAAAAAAATCCTCTGAGGGCAAGGTGGTACAGCTGATAGAGTGCCAAAGGCCCACGTATAAACGGTGTAGCTGGGAGGGCTGAGATGGGTTTGTATGATGGAACTAGGCTGTGATTACAGCATCCTGTAATTTCTTGTGGTCTTGGGCAAGTCAATTGCCAAACCAAGCTGTGATTCCTCTGCTTTCTATGTTGCACCCACCACATAAGACACATCAGAGAAGCCGAGCAATAAGGAGGTCATACCTACCATTACTACTTGGGGATTCAGACTTGTAAAGGTTGCAATATCCATTTCCACTTCTCGGTTTGCAAGAGCTTCAAGATCAGCCAGAGGAATTCCACCTTAGATGAAATACAGAAATGTTACAAGTCTAGAAACATGCGTGCATAAACTTTGTGAAGTAGTTTGATATTTTAACTGAAATAATTTTACATTCATTAGTATAGCTTTTTAATGATATATAATAGCATATCGCAGGCAGGAATTTGTTTAACCTTACAGCTTGCAGTTTTGCATTAAAAACGGCATCGAGTATCAGGATTGAACTTGTAAAACTTGTAAAAACGGCATCGAGTATCAGGAATAATCTCGAACATATTGATCAGTCAATATGTTCGAGATTAATCAGGCATTATAAAATTCCAGAGTTTTATATATCAAAGTTCCAGAATTGCTCTATTTCTCTCTCTACTTTGACCCAATTGCATGCTGACCGGTTGCATCGTGGATTGGTTCGGCAACTTGAGCGCCCTGGCGAGGAAAAGACTACAAAAAGTAGTAAACACTGCCCAGTCCTTCAACGGCTCTGACCTCCCTTCCATCGAGGGAATCTATTGCAGTCACTGCCTCAAAAAGACTGGCAGCATCATCAAGGACCCACACCATCCTGGCCACACACTCATCTCTGTGCTACCTTCAGGTAGAAGGTACAGGAGCCTGAAGACTGCAACGACCAGGTTCAGGAATAGCTACTTCCCCACAGCCATCAGGCTATTAAACTTGGCTCGGACAAAACTCTGAACATTAATACCCCTTTATCTGTTATTTGCACTTTATCAATTTATTTATTCATGTGTGTATTTACGTATGATCTGTTTTGTAGTCAATGCCTACTATGTTCTGTTGTGCTGAAGCAAAGAAAGTGTTTCATTGTCCTGTCAGGGACACATGACAATACACTCTTTTGACTTTGACTTTGACTTAATTCCCCACTTTCTATTTAAACTTCCAGGTAGATCAGTTGCAAATAGCAAGTTTTCATCACCAGCTCAGTTTATAGCACCAAGTTTTCTGTCATAAGTTCATAAATTCATAAGTGATAGGAGCAGAATCAAGTCTACTCGTGGCTGATCGATCTTTGCCTCTCAACCTCATTCTCCTGCCTTCTCCCCATAACCCCTGACACCCATACTAATCAATAATTTATCTATCTCTGCCTTTAAAATATCAATTGACTTGGCCTCCACAGACGCCTGTTGCAATGAATCTAAACAGATTCACCATCCTCTGACTATAGAAGTTCTTCCTCATCTCCTTATTAAAGGTATGTCCGTTTATTCTCAGTATATGGCCTCTGGTCCTAAACTCTCCCACTAATGGAAACATCCTCTCCACATTCACTCTATCCAGGTCGGTAGGTTTCAATGAGGTTCGCCCCTCATCCTTCTAAATTCCAGGGAGTACAGGCCCAGTGCTGTCAAATGTTGATCATAAGTTAACCCAATAATTCCTGGGATCATTTGTGTAAACAAACCACCTCTGGACCCTCCTAGAGCCAGCATATCCCTCCTCAGATATGGGACTCAAAACTGCTCACAATACTCCAACTTGCCCTACCAATCAACATGTCCCACCTACACTAGTTCCACCTGCCTGTGTTTGGCTCATACCCCTCTAAACCTGTCCGATCCATGTACCTGTCTAATTGTTCTTAAACAATTACCTCCTCTGGCAGATTGTTCCATATCCCCACTACCCTTTGTGTGAAAAGGCTCCCCCTCAGATTCCTATTAATTTTTTCCCCCTTCACCTTAAACCTATGTCCTCTAGATATAAACATTTTAATCCAATAACAATTCTATAATCAAAACTGTATGAGATAAAAGCCCATAATTTACCGACAAATATTTTTGAACTCATTTTTAACACATGTTTTAATGCTACCATATCCTTCATAGAAGATAACACATCACGTCGAACAATATCAAATGAATACCACATCATCCCATTTAGCCCTTCACCAAATAATATCAATTGTTATTTTTAGATACAAACATCTTGTCACTGACCTATGTATGGTTTTATGAGGTTGAAGTAAGGGATTGGGTTCCCTTGTTGAGATCCAAGGACGGAGAATGCTTCGATGTAAAGTAAGTCTTTTGCTGACTGTCTGCAAGTAGAGAGGTCCAGTGCTCCAGCATCCCTGAGAGAGATGGGTTACAGCGTTAAATATCTTCCCTGCTTCCCTTTGCTGAGAAAAGCTCCACATTCCAATACAAGCATACCAAAGGTATAGAGACTCATTTCCACATAAGTCTCCCAACTTAATGCACAGTGAATAAAACAATTATTTATCACATCGGAATAAATACCGTAAATATATATATCACTTATCTAAAAATGAGTTGGTTGTAATGCATTTACATTTAAAATCATATACACACACAGAGTTAAATTGAGTTATTTAAATTTTTTTCTTTAAATACTCACTGTTGTAATTCTCTTGATTAGTACGGGTGTCAGAGTTTATGGGAAGAAGGCAGAAGAATGGGGTTAGGAGGAAGAGATAGATCAGCCATGAATGAATGGCCGGAGTAGACTAGATGGACCAAATGGTCTACTTTTATTCCTATCACTTATGACCTTTGAGATACAGCATGGAAACAGGCCCTTCGACCCACCGAGTCTGCGCCAACCAGTGATCACCTATACACTAGTTCCACCCTACTCACTAGGGGCAATTTACAGAAGACAATTAACCTACAAACCTGCACGTCTTTGGGATGTGGGAGGGAGTACCTGGAGGAAACCCATGCGGTCACAGGGAGAAAGTGCAAACTCGGTACGGACAGCACTCATTGCCAGAATCAAACCTGGGTCCCTGGCACTGTAAAGCAGCAACTCAACTGCAGCGCCACTGTGCTGCCCCAGTTAGACATTCAACTTTTAAAACTTATTTTTCTATTTGAGATATTTTGGTTTCCACTGCATGGGTCAAGTTGGATGTTGCAAACAAGAACATAATAACATATTGAGTGACTAAAATTGGCAATACTGGATCCACTTTCCTCCTTCTAATAACTGCTTGGCAATATTTAGGTAAATTCCTTTCCACTGAAATTCCTTTGAAGTAAATAAACAAACTATTGTCTACAGACCTGTATGGTGCATTACCAATTGGTGTTATTGTTTAAAGATGGGTCTGCAAATGTTATCCCAGTTTAAAACTTGGAATAAAGGACTGCTTGCTATTACTGATGTCACAGAGATGAAATACAGGACATTTTCAGAAAGATCAATTTATGTTGTAGAGTCATACAACATGGAAAAAAGGCTCTTTGGTCCATTTTGCCCACACCGGCCACCATGTCCCATCTACACCAGTCCCACCTGCCTACGTTTGGCCCATATGTCTCCAAACCTGTCCCATCAATGTACTTGTCTGAATGTTTCTTAAAACGTTGCAATAGTCCCTGCCTCAACAACCTCCTCTGGCAGCTCGTTCCATATACCCACCACACTTTGTTAAGTTACCCCTCAGATTCCTATTAAATCTTGCAATGTTCAATCATGAAATCCCCACTCTTCCCACTGCTCGTAACTTAGAAACATCTAGTTCCCATAGACAAGTCCATTCCCTAAATCCTCTGACTTTCCAACATTTCTTCCCCCTTTCACTACCTTCTGTGAATCTCACTGTACCTTTAGTTTAGTTTATTAACACTGTACTGTGTTAATAAACTAAACTAAAGCTGTTTTCTTGATTAGACTCTTCATCAAGATACTCTACAAAGTTCTGTTCAAATCTGATCTGTAAAGTGCCTTGTCATATTTTCCACGTTAAATATCATATCCAATATCAGAAGGATTCAATACTTACGTTAGGTTTGAAATTACAAACTGGCTTTCATTCAGAAAGCACAAGTTTACTCCACCAATAGCTTTCAAAGTAACAGCATTTAAGCTTCCACCTAATCGCAGGTATCTTGTTATGATGGATACAACCTGCAGAAAGAGATTTGAAGATTTAAGTGATTATTGCAAAGAGAGATATCTTAAATATGCTTTTGACTGTTTACTTTTCAAAAGTTCATAAGTTCTAGGAGCAGAATAAGGCTATTTGGCCCGTCAAGTCTATTCTGTCATTCAATCATGGGCTATCTTTCTCTCTCAACCCCATTCTCCTGCCTTCACCCCATAACCCCTGACACCTGTAATAGCCATAAATCTGTCAATCTCTGCCTAGAAAGTATCCATTGACGCCCTCCAGTTGTCTGCGGCAATTAATTCCAGATTCACCATCACCCTCTGACTGAACAAAATCTTCCCCCTCTTTCTAAAGGTACGTCCTTTTACTCTGAAGCTATGGCTTCTGGTCCTAGATTCTCCCACTAGTGTCCCTCATTCAGAATTATTTCATGAGACCACAAAGGGATGGAAACCGATAGAACCCCGAATTCCCCCTTCCTTGCCTCGTTAACAATAATTCTGCAACAAAGGAATTTAGTTTAGAGATGCAGCACAGAAATGAGCCCTTTGACCCATCAAGTCCGTGCCGGCCAGCGATCCCTGCATACTAACACCATTCTACACACACTAGGGACAATTTACAATTATACTAAGCCACTTAACCTACAAACCTGAACTTCTTTGGAGTGTGGGAGGAAACCAGAATACCCAGAGAAAACCTGTCATGGGGAGAACGTATAAACTCCATACAGACAGCACCCTAGATCAGGATCGAACCTGGGTCTCTGGCGCTGTAAAGCAGCAATTCTACCGCTGTGCCATCATACGTAATTATATTATCTGGGTTTAAGTGTTCCACTTTGCTTCAGAAACAAGTCCACATTTTTGTAAACTAATGATTACCAGGAACTTAATGTTTTCCTGGTTTACGTACCATTGTATTTTGTAGTTGCGGCTTCATTAGTTCAGAAAGAGTATCAACATCACTGATATTCCAACTATTCACGTCCATTGCATTAAACACTGTGGAAATGTTCCCCAGAAGTTGAATCCTGTCTTCAGGCAGCCCATTGGGGAAAATCTATTTTAAAAGACCCAAATAATAACATTCAGTCATTTAACAGCATGATTAATAGCATAAACATAAAACCTCAAGTAATTTGTTTTGTTTAATATATTTGGTACCAGACTGAATAAATTAGCTGATCAGTCCGAAGAAGGGTGCCGACTCAAAAAATCATCTTTCCATAAGATACACACAAAAAGCTGGAGTAACTCGGCGGATCAGACAGCATCTCTGGAGAAAGGAATAGGTGACGTTTCGGGGTGAGACTCTTCTTCAGACATTCTGAATTAACAGCATAACTCAGGACGAAACTTCACCCATTCCTTTTCTCCAGAGATGTTGCCTGACCCGCTGAGTTACTCCAGCTTTTTGTGTCTGTCTTCGGTTTAAACCAGCATCTGCTGTTCCTTCCTACACAAATCATCTAACCATGTTCTGAAGAGATCAATAGTTCAACAGGTAGACAAAAATGCTGGAGAAACTCAGCGGGTGCAGCACCATCTATGGAGCGAAGGAAATAGGCAATCTTTCAGGCCGAAACCTTTCTTCAGACTGACGCAGCTGCTGAGTTTTGTCTACCTTCGATTTTCCAGCATCTGCAGTTCCTTCTTGAACAAGGAACTGCAGATGCTGGTTCAAACCGGAGATTGGCAAAAAAAGCTGGAGTAACTCAGCGGGTCAGACAGCATCTCTGGAGAAAAGGAATAGGTGACGTTTTGGGTCGAGACCCTTCTTCAGACTGAGAGTCAGGGGAAAGAGAAATGGGAGATATAGACAGTGATCTAGGGAGATATAGAACAAATGAATGAAAGATATGCAAAAAAGTAATGATGATAAAGGAAACAGGCCATGTTAGCTGTGTGCTAGGTGGAAACAAGTACAGACAATGAGATGAAACAAGATTGAACCAACAACACTGGAGTCTCTAGGAAGCAGCTCTCCATTTTTAATTTAAAACAGTCTGCTAATTATATTTGAATCATTGTGAATGATTTCATGATCGGCGTCTCCTTTGTGAACATATCACTGTGTCCATTACCTGCAGCAGTCTGTTTTTCAGAACCTCCAGCTGAGAGGGATTACAGGATAGAGACCCCAGTTGAAGGATGTTATTGTCCAACACACGATCACTCAAACAAAGGTTTAGCTGGTTTGCATCATAAATGGCTGGTGTCAAATCATTAATGTCTCCTGCTGTTATCTGCCCCAATGTACAGTCTGATTGAGAAGATGATAAAACATTTCAGTTTGCTGTTTAATCTTAAACAATCACTGAAAATTCTGCTCAGTGAGTAAACAATTAACAAAATATAATAATGGATCAGGTAAGGCTACGCATGCCAAAGCTAAACCATTAATTCAATGCAAGTCCACAGTTTTACACTACAAATTAATTGACAGTAATTTATACCACCGATGTGCCCAATAAAGACCAACATGTCACATTGAGCCAACGCAATTATTTTATCCAACCCCCAGAAACAGTTAGCTTTCCAGAGATTCCAAGAGCCCAATAAGAATACATTCTCGTCCCCACAATGTATTCTTATTCCATGCACCCAGAGTACCCAATGGGGAAATCCAACATCCCTTCCATTGACTACATTTACACCTCACACTGCCTCGGCAAGGCCAGCAGCATAATCAAGGAACAGTCTCACTCCGGATAATCCATCTTCTCCCCTCTCCCATCAGGCAAGAGGTGCAGAAGATGCACACCTTCAGATTCAGGGACAGTTTCTTCCCAGCTGTTATCAGGCAACTGAACCATCCTACCAAAACCGACTGAACAGACCTGAGCTAATATCTACCTCATTGGAGACCCTCGGACTATCGTTGATCGGATTTTACTGGATTTATCTTGCACCAAACGTTATTCATGTTATTCCCTTTATCATGTACTTATACACTGTGGATAGCTCGATTGTAATCATGTATATTCTTTCTGCTGACTGGTTAGCACGCAACAAAAGTTTTTCACTGGACCTCAGTACACGTGACACTAAACTAAACTCAAATATCTATACAAATGTGACTCATCATACACACTGTCAGTTGCATTAGATTTTCAGCTGTAAGGAGAGAGGGCAAAGTGTAAAGCAGATGTGTGGGGCATGTTTTTTTCCCACACAGAGGGTGGTGGGTGCCTGGAATGCACAGCCAAGGGTGGTGGTGGAGGTAGTGGGTGGTGAATCTGTGGGATTCATTGCTAAAGCCAGCTGTGGAGGCCAAGTCATTGGGTATTTTTAAAGCGGAGATTGATAGGTTGATTAATAAGGATGTCAAAGGCTACAGGGAGAAGGCAGGACAAAGGGGAAAATAGATCGGCCGTGATCGAACAGTGGAACAGACTCTATAGGCTGAATGGCCTAATTCTGCTCCTATATCTTATACGATAGTGGCATTTAAGAGACTTTTAGATAAGCACATGGATATGCAGAGAATGGAAGTATATTTATCACGTGTAGGCACAAAATATCAGTTTAACTTGGCATTATGTTCCGAATGGATATTGTGGGCCGAAGGGATCTGTTCCTGTGCTGTACTGTTCTATGAAACATTTGTCCCATATTCATATATAACCATATATGAATGGGCGGCACCGTGGAGCAGCGGTAGAATTGCTGCCTTACAGCGCCAGAGACCCAGGTTCGATCCTGACTACGGGTGCTTGCCTCTATGCAATTTGTATGTTCTCCCAGTGACCTGCGTGTGTTTTCTCCGGGAGCTCCAGTTTCCTTCCACACTCCAAAAACTTACAGGTTTGTAGGTTAATTGGCTTGATATAATTGTAAATTGTCCCTAGTGTGTGTAGGATAGTGTTAGTGTTTGGGAATCGTTGGTTGGCTGAAGGACCTGTTTCCACGTTGTATCTTTAAATCTAAAACATAAGGCATATCTATTTCTAATATGCATGACACTTATATTTACGACATACTTGTTGCGGCATTTGATTTCTTTGGTAAATACAGCTGTCGATAAATGACATCTATGAATGCCAGCACATCTCTTGGTGGTATCCTTGCTTTCAATTTCTTGATAAATCTTGGGAGTGCTTCATTAATGACATTCTGTGTGGATAGACAATGCATTTAAAAAAAAGGCAAAGTGTATAAACACAATCAATTCCTCAATGATTGATTATGGTCTTTGATAATCCCCACCCATCTTTATCCCAGTGTAATGACCTATCGGGTCTAACCCATTGTAGACATTGGGTTTTGTCTATGGAACTGTTACGTTACAAAGCTGAGAACTGCAGTATATGTGTAGGAAGGAACTGCAGATGCTGGTTTAAACCAAAGACAGACACAAAATGCTGGAGTATCTCCGCGGAACAGGCAGCAGGTTTGGAGAGGTTTCTGGAGAGATGGGTGACATTTCGGACTGAAGAAGGGTCTTGGTCCGAAACATCACCCATTCCTGCTCACCAGAGATTCTGCCTGTCCTGCTGAGTTACTCCAGCATTTTGTGTGTTATCTTTGCTGAGAACTATATTCTGCACTCTGTGTCGTCCCCTTTGTTCTACCTAATGTACTTGAATTTGACTCTAATGCATTTATGTATACATAAACCTGATAAGTTCATAGGTTTCAGGAACAGAATTAGGCCATTCAGCCTATCGAGTCTGTTAAGTCTACTCCACCATTCAAACATGGCTGATCTTTCCCTCCCAACCCCATTCTCCTGCCTTCTCCCCCTAACCCCTGACACACTGATCTGATTGGTTAACATACAAAACAAAGCTGTTCACTGCACATTGGTACATGTGACAATAATAATACAATTCCTGCTATCTACGGAATACTCGGGGGAAAACTTTACTAACTATTTTGTGGAGCTGCAAGAAGTCATCCTGCCCATTAATCTATTCCATACCCCTTTCTTATATGCCCAACTTCAGATGATATTCCCTTCAGTTCAGTTCTCCGTAAGAACGGAAAATTGTGGTAAAACAGCTGGTCAGGCAGCATCTGTGGGAAGAGAACAGGTCCTCGATCGTTGAGTTTTACATGCATTTTCTGTTTCAATTCAAATTTTCAGCATCTGCAGTTTTTCGATCTTCATTCCTGTAGGAACCATTGGATTTTCCACTGCAGGGCCAGCGTGGAGGCACAGCAGTGGAGTTGCTGTGTCACAGCACCAGAGACCCGGGTTCGATCCTGACTACAGGTGCTGTCTATATGGAGTTTGTACATTCTCCCCGTAATCAACATGGTTTTCTCCAAGTGCTCCGGTTTCCTCCCAAAGTCCGAAGACATACAGTTTGTGGGCTTCGGTAAAAATTGTAAATTGTCCCTAGTATGTGATGTTTCTGGCAAGGATCCTTCTTCAGCTCCTGACCCGAAACATCAATAATCCATGTTCTCCAGAGATGCTGGCTGACCCGCTGAGTTACTCCATCACTTTGTGTCTTTCTCCTCTGGAAAAGCAGAGACTGAGCCAAAGAGTAGACAAGGAGAGGTGTTCATATTTGGTTAAAATGGAGGGGTTCAAATATCAGCAGGCATGACTGAGAAACAGTGCGTGGATTCCATAATTATATTGAGTTTATATTTGTGATTTACACTCAATTAATTAAACATACCGGATTTACTTCTCTCCAAGTGCCAGTCAAAGTCAAAGGCAAATTTCCCAATTCGTATATTGTGGATGATGACCATGATGAAGGGACACTGGAGGCAAACAGAAATAATCAATGTAAGCGATAAATTTTTACAGTGAGTCCTTTGGAATGGACCACACATAATAAGTAGCTCCAAATGGAAATGATCCAGTCGGCATTTCGAACAATGAAAAAATGGACAAGTTCGAGCCTCAAATGGACATCTAATCTTCACAACAACTCCTTCAAACTAACCTATTAGTAAAGCACTGGCAAGGCCCACTGGCAAGACATTCACAAAGAATTTTGTCATGATGTTAACTTTTTGCACTGCATCGGTTTCTTTCCGTTGCATAAATGGGAGATAAAAGATAATGCCCCCAGCTGACATATTTGCTGCCTGTACCCAAGGAACTCAGTGGGTCAAGCAGCATTTGTGGAGGGAATGCACAGGCAATGTTTCGGGTCTGGACCCTTCTTCAGGCTAATTGTCATAGGGGTAGAAAGCTGGACAGACCTGCTGACTTCCTTCAGCACTGTGTTTTGCTCAAGATTCCGGGATCATCCTTTCCTTGTATCTCCATTATTAAAATGAAGTATCGTATTTAATCTTACGCAAGAGCAGCACAGTGGCGCAGCTGGTAGAGCTGCTGCTTCACAGCATCCCAAAACCTGGGTTCGATCCTGACCTTGGGTGCTGTCTATGAGGAGTTTGCACGTTTTCCCTGTGAGCGCCTGGGTTTCCGCCTCAGCTGCTCTGGTTTCCTCTCACATCCAAAAGGCTGCTGGGTTGGAAATTAATTAGCATGTGCAAATTCCCCCATGTGTGTCGGGCGGTGGTGTCAAACAACTGACCCTGGCCCTTTTTTTCCCCTCCAAATCATCCCGCGGGCCAATTGTTTGACACCACCGCCCGCGGGAATGATTTGGAGGAGAAAAAAAAAGTATGTTCACGACCATTTATCATGTATCTGCAGTGGCGGACTGGCCAGGGTGTCAGCTTGCCCGATGGCAAGTGGGCCCCTGATGAAGTGGGCCCCCTTTGTCTCCTGGCAACCAATATTTTTAGACCCAGTCTGCCACTGTGCGTCTGTACACCGAAGACAGATGCAAAAACGCTGGAGTAGCTCAGCGGGACAGGCAACATGCCACGGGTGAGAATGGACATTTAAACCGTTCGCTTGACGCGGGGTGGCGGCGCCTCGAGCGGCCAACACTGCGCGCGTGCGCGCGGCGGCGGCGGCGGCGGCGGCGGGTGGGGACCACTGCGCGCGCGCGCGGGAGGGGGCGCGCCGCCGCCGCCGTTTGAACCACGCTGGCGGTTGGGCGCGCGCCGGCGGCGGCTGCCTCCTCACTCCGACACTCAGGACGGAGCACAGTGTATCTCCGGGCACCGGCTGCCGGCACGCGAGGCATCGCCTGTGTTTGGCGACCACCCGACGCGCCGCCCCCCCCCCCCCCCCCCCCCCAGACACCAGACCCACCCACAGACCAGACACCCCCTTCCAGAGCAGACATCCCCCTGCCCCCAGACCACCTCCAGTTTACATTCCATTTGGAATTTTTTTGGAGGACCAAGTAGACCAAGACCAGTCACCCCCCCCAGACCAGACACTCCCCTCCAAACCAGACACACGCCCCTAGCCCAGATACCCCCCCAGACCAGACACCACCAAATATACTAGAGGAGCTATCTTTGGACACCACCCTCCAGCCCCAGACACGTCCCCCACACGCAGAGCCAGACAAACCTCACCCCCCCCCCCCAGACCAGACAACCCCTCCACCCAGACTAGACACACTCCCCCACCCCTAGAGAAGACACCTCTCCATAATGAACATTAACATCCAAACTGTGATTGCAGCTGATACACTGATATCTAAAGGACATTATGAGAATCACAACAGCCAGAGACTGTTCCCAGATGCTGACAGGCTGGTTAAAGCCAAGAGATGTCGGGTGTCTGGAAACACCAAGTGAAAAATGAATGACACTATTCGAAGCACTGCGACATGTAAGCAAAATGCATTATGAAATATTGATTCGTAATATTGTGATTCATTTTTCGTCTATAAATGTGATCACTTCAATAAAAATTAGAGGCTAACTGTTCATTGTCTGAGTTTGATTGCTGGAAGCAGGCTAATAAAAATTACGTGCAGTTGTGTAGCCTACATTTACAATTTGTTTCGTTAGGTCTACATTTGTGTCTGCTAATGTTCGACATCAAATGGTTTATTAATGGAAACAATATGGCTCCCAAAACAATCCTATCCAAATGGCATTGTATTTTCTCTCTCTCATCACAACTTTCTTGTAACTTACGACTGTAAGTTAATACCAATCATAAAAGTAATGATTGTGAGGCAATCTTCTACATAAGAAACAAAATTCGTAAAGTTTAACACTGTGTAGTAATGGCAGAGACTGGGACACACGAAACCGAAGACAATGAAAGCCGTGGGAGCACGTGCGCATGCGTTCGCGCGTGCACAACTTCTCCAGCCCGCTTGAATTTGCATTTTGCTCAATCCGCCCGTGACCTAAAATGAGTTTGACACCCCTAGTGTAGGGAGTGGATGTGAAAGTGGGATAACATAACTAGTGTGAATAGGTGATCAAAGGTCAGCATGGACTCTGTGGGTCGAAAGGTCTGTTTCCATACTGTATTTTTTAAACTAAAAAACTGAAATTAAATGTACAGATAAAAGAGAGGTTACTCTACTGCTGACTTTGCATGTGTCCAATATGAATCCCAAACTCACCTGTATCTGGTATGTCCACTCTGTAGTACTGCTTCGATTGCAGTCTTTTGACTTTCCGAGTATGAAATACAATTCTTTAATTGATCCAGAATGGAAATATCAGAATCCGGGATAACTGAGGCTGTGAGATCACAGACCAATCCACCCAGTACTGTCACACTCTCCCTTGAGAGATCATTGCCTGTAATTCCCTGAAATTGCAAAAAAAATGACTATTATTAAGCCATCATTGAAATGCCCTTTTACCACACAAACGCAATCTATCTTATATCAATGAAGATAGACACAAAAAGCTGGAGTAACTCAACGGGTCAGACAGCATCTTTGGAGAAAAGGAATGGGTGACATTGGGTGATGGGAAACGCCACCCATTCCTTTTCTCCAGTGATGCTGCCTGTCCCACTGAGTTACTCCAGCCTTTTATGTCTATCATCAGTTTAAACCAGCGTTTGCAGTTCCTTCCTACACATTATATCAATGAAGAGTACATTAACATGACATAAAGGCCTTAATTACAAAGGTATTATTACAATGTTTCGGAAACATTTGGACAGGTACACGGATAGGATAGGTTTAGGGGTGTATATAGGCCAAATGCAGACAGGTAGGCGTAGTAAAGATGAGCATAGTCGGTGTGGGAAGTTGGGCCGAAGGATTGTATGGCTAATATTGAGGAACTAACAGAGATTTACATTATGATGGTCGGAAGTAAATTTGGAAAAATGAAAGGCAAACAGTACTTTGGGAAATTTTACAATTTTGTATTTTTGGAGTCAAGAATGTAATTGTCATATGTACCAAAACTTAACAATGAAATTCTTACTTGCAACAGCACAACAAATGTATAAACACAGTCCTCAGTAGATAATATAACAAGCAAAGAAAATAAAAGTTCACAATAAGAATTTCAGTAATGGATCAACAAGCTACAATGGAATATTGGGTGCACTATTTTCTTTGAATAAACACCAGACTCTCTTTGGTTACTATTAGGCATATTATCCTTACCAAACATGTCAGGGCATTAGCCAACAGATTTTGCCTTCTAGTTGAACCTTTTGGTAAGATATTAATGTTTGCTTTTCCAACAGCTTTGAAGAATGCCTTGCAGTTTTGAGATGTTCTGAAGTTTGCAGAGCTGCGATGTGAGAAATACATTTATTAATCGTGTTAACTAATGGATGTTTCTCTTTAAAATAGCAGGCGCATTGTGTCCAGTTTAAGAAAATGTCAAGTTACACTTGTAAAAATTAGATTTAAAGTAATAAATGAGTACCAGTAAAAAATGAGTATCAGTAAAAATCTGTAAATAAAAATGCAAAGAATATCAAGATTCAGAAAAAGGAAAAAAGATTACAATTAGTGCCTTACAATTAATAACAGTAATGGTTTTACAATTATAATGAAATGGCATCATAAGGCTTTCTTTCACCGTCAATGATCTAAAAGAATAAAAACTTACTTGAAATATAGCAAAACATCAGGAGGAAATGCATCTATGGCAACAGGTGTCTTTTCAGAATTTTGTCTGAAATATATACATCTCAGCTGCAAGAAATACAATGGATAAATTATTAGATGAGCATTGACATTAGCCAAAAGGAATTGTAAAGCATTGTGAGTGTGGTTTGTACATTCTCCACATATGAGAACTAATAAGCAAATGAGTTCTGCAGACTGACTTTTCATTTTGCACCTGCAAATATCAAGTAAATCTCCACCCACCCTGCCTGTCTTTCCTCTGTCCCCCCACGTGCCTCGCACAGGTCTTTCAAACTCTGCCCCTCTCACTTCAAATCTTTTCACTGTATCTCAATACATAAACCAGCACTAATACCAACAGGGGTACACAAAAGCTGGAGAAACTCAGCGGGTGCAGCAGCATCTAAGGAGCGAAGGAGATAGGCGACGTTTCGGGTCGAGACCCTTCTTCAGACTCCTTCGCTCCTTAGATGCTGCTGCACCCGCTGAGTTTCTCCAGCTTTTTGTGTACCCTCGATTCTCCAGCATCTGCAGTTCCTTCTTTAACACTAATACCAACATATTGTTTTCTATAATTTCTTTGCTTCTCCCCCCCTCTCCGTCCCTCCGCCACCCTAGTTGTCCTACTAGTTTCACTGTCTTCCTGCTTAGTTTCACTGTTTGTATCCTACCCATTATCACCTTTTCCACAGGCCACGATGGACCATTGTGGGCTCCACCTTTCCTTGATCATCGTTGCTGGCATTAATTTGTTCTTTTCATTTAATTAATCTTTTCTTTGTACCTTTTCATACCTCTAGTTTCCCTCAACCCTGACTCTCAGTCTGAAGAAGGGTCTTGATCCAAAACGTCACCTATTCCTTTTCTCCAGAGATGCTGCCTGACCAGCTGAGTTACTCCAACATTTTTGTGTCTCCAACATATCCACGTGCTGTTTACAATTTGCTTTTTTACTCCCAAATTGGTATTTCTCCATTTCCCATGTGCCCAGCTAACACTGACCGCTAATCTTTATTCCTAACCAACACATTAGCAGTAATAGTCAGACACCTTTGCCTTCCTTAGGGCTAAGGGAATCGAGGGATATGGGGAAAAAGCCAGAACGAGGTACTGATTTTGGATGATCAGCCATTATCATAATGGCTGGCTCGAAGGGCCGAATGGCCTACTCCTGCACCAATTTTCTATGTCTATGTTTCCTGCATTAGGTGGTTGTGAAGCAACTTACCTGACTTTCATCAAGCACAACCCTTTTCTCCTTCATTGTTTGAACAAGCCGGATAAATGAAGTGGAATTCAGTGTCTTCACCGCACCGCAGCTGAAGCCTTGCAGGACAGAGGGTGAGAATCTGGAATAAATAAGGGCTTTGTTAGGTCATTCACCTACCAATGTTAGGCCTCTTTCTCTCCGTCTATAAAGCAACATGGGCACGAGTTCTGGACAGTGCTGCTTTCTGCAGATCAAGTCCACAGGTGACAACTAAAACTGACTTACCGGAAGAAGTCAAGGTTTTCCCTTGTGATACAGATAAAGACACAGATAAAGATACAGTGCAGAAACAGGCGCTTCGGCCCACCGAGTCCGCACCGACCAGCGATCCCCGCACATGAACACGACCCCACACACACGAAGGACAATTTTACATTCAAACCTGTACATTTTTGGAATGTGGGAGGAAACCGGAGATCTCAGATAAAGCTCATGCAGGTCAAGAGGAGAACATACAAACCCTGGATCTGGCCAGTGATGTTGCCAGCCCTGCTGAGTTACTCCAGCACTTTATGTCTTTTATTTTCCTTGAGAATTGTTGGTTTCTTAGATTCTTGCACTTTATCTGTTCATTTATGTGTATATATATGGTCTAGCCTATAAAGACACACTGAACATTTCTGTATTTATGCTTACAATGCTCTGTTGTGCTGCAGTATGCAAGAATTTCATTGTCCTATCTGGGACACATGACAATAAACTCTCTTGACTTGACTTGACAATTGAGCACACTTCCATTTTGATCCATGGTCACAGGGGCTATTGAAGGTTGTTATTTTTGCTTTTGCCAGAGGTTGGCAGGTAGGCACAGCAAGTTGCTGCCTTACAGCGCCAGAGTCCTGGGTTTGATCCTGACTACGGGTGCTGTCTGTAAGGAGTTTGTACGCTCCCCCTGTGATCTGCGTGGGTTTTCTCTGCTCGATCTCATACTCCAAAGACTTAGGTTTGTAGGTTAATTGGCTTGATAAAATTGTCCCTGGTGGGTGTAGGATAGTGTTAGTGTATAGGGTGATCGATGGTTGGCACAGACTCTGTGCCAAAGGGCTTGTTTCCACGTTGTATGACTCTAGTTCTCCACAAGCATAAAAGGCTGTGAGAGTTGTGTTTACTCTTACAGAACAACCAGTCTTATCCTTGTTACCAATTACTTAAAGCTATTTTCCCTTGGAACACAAGCATGTTGCAATTTACCGGTATTTTGCTGGATCTAGATCTAGGATTCCGCTGTGTACAGGCATATAGTGAACATTAACAAACTTTGTAAATATTACTCACATGTCATAATTCTTATTGATTTGGACAGTTCTTTCAAAGAACACGGCAGACTGTAATGAAATCATATAAAACATTAATATACTAAACTAGCAACTACATTGAGTCATACAGCACATAAACGTATTCCGCTTGGGTAGCTTAAACACAATGGTATGAACATTGAATTCTCTAATTTTAGGTATCAACCTGAACCCAACTCTCCCCCCCCCCCCCCCCCCACCCCTTTTGTTCTCGCTCCACATCCCCCTCTCTTCCCTGAGCCCCATCCCATTGTGCACCCATTTTCTCCATTATCCTGCCTTCTTTCCCACTCCCCAGTTCCCTTCCACCCATATCCCTTCCTCTGGCTTCACATTTCACTCCTCTCCTTTTCATCTTTGTTCACCCATCTGCCAATCAACCTCCCCCCCCCCCTCGCCTGTATCCACCTATCACTTGCCAACCTTTGTGCTGCCCCCTACCTCTTTTCCAGCTGGTCAAGTAACATCTGTCCAGGGTCAGATAACATCTTTGCAGCTCTCTTAGTTTAGTTTAGTTTAAAGACACAGCACGGAAACAGGCCCTTCAGCCCACCAAGTCCACACTGACCAGCGATCCCCGCACATTAACACTATCTTACAAACACTAGGGACAATTTACATATATAACATGCCAATTAACCTACAAACCTGTACGTCTTTGGAGTGTGAGAAGAATGTGAAGATCTCGGAGAAAACCCATGCAGGTCACGGGGAGAACGTACAAACTCCATACCGACAGCACCCACAGTCGAGATCGAACCCGGGTCTCTGGCGCTGCAAGACAGCAACTCTACCGCTGCGCCACCGTGCCGTCGTTCACTCCACTACCACAATTTTGGTCACCCAAAATATCACCTATCCACATCCTCCAGAGATGCTACCTGCTCCGCTGAAGTACTCCAGCACTTTTTGTTGTTTTTGTAAAGCAGCATCTGCAGTTCCTTGTGTCTACACTGAGCAACCACTCTATTCACAATAAACATCATTGAACTTTCAAAGACAGTTGCCATTTACCTGACTGGGAACCCACTGCTTGTCGTTCACATCTTCAAGGATTAGGTCTGAATTTAACAGCGCAGGAGGGACTTCCTTGGCTAAAACAGGTGGGATTTCCTTCACTATCGTTTGAGGATCTTTCTCGCTCCTCAGCACCTGAGTTAGAATGACAAAGAAGTTCATAAGGTCATAAGTGATAAGAGCAGAATTAGGCAATTCAGTCCATCAGGTCTACTCTGCCATCAAACATGGCTGATCAATCTCTCCCTCTCAACCCCATTCTCCTGCCTTAACCCCATTACCCCCGACACTCATACTAATCAAGAATCTATTTCTATCTCTGCCTTAAAAATATCCATTGACGTGGCCTCACGCCAACGTAAATATTCATTGCCACAGTCTTCTGTGCCAATGAATTGCACAGATTTACCACCCTCTGACTAAAGATATTCCTCCTCATCTCCTTTCATTCTGAGGCTGTGACCTCTGGACCAAATCTGGCTGAAATCAGAACAATGTGACAGCAAATGGGGATGTTAACAATCATTAGTCTGCTGTAGAAGAATTGGGGGGGGCTCCAAGAATGAAGGGGGGACCCAAGAACAAAGGGGGGACCCAGTAGGGAGGGCGAGGGATGATACTGCCATGTGCGACGGCAGGCAGTAGATAGGACTGTTCTGTGAACATTTGTAACTTTGTTGGTGGCAACACATATGCACTGCCTAGGTGAGGTCTTTGACATGATTTTAACCGGGTTAGAAACATAGAAGCATAGAAAATAGGTGTAGGAGTAGGCCATTCGGCCCTTCGTGTCAGCACCACCATTCAATTTGCTCATGGCTGATCATCCAAAATCAGTACCCCGTTCCTGCTTTCTCCCCATATGCCTTGATTCTGTTAGCCCTATAAGCTACATTGAACTCTCTTTTGAGTATATCGTGAATTGACCTCCACTGCCTTCTATGACAGATAATTCTACAGATTCACAACTCTGGGTGAAAATATTTTTCCTCATCTCAGTCCTAAATGGCCTATTCCTTATTCTTAAACTCTGATCCCTGGTTCTGGACGCCCCCAACATCAGGATTTTTTTTCCTGCATCTGGTCTGTCCAATCCCTTAAGAATTTTATATGTTTCTACTATAACATCCCCTCTCATCCTTCTAAATTCAGTGAATGTAAGCCCAGTCGATCTATTATTGTTGGGTTGTAGGCAAAACAAAAGCATTGCACTGTACCTAGGTACAAGTGACAGGAAACAAATGATAACAAATGCATCAGGATACCAGATCACTCACCTGCAGAACACAAATCAATCTTATCGGCTGCGGTGCTGCCCCAATGTTCTCCACAAACGTCACGTCAGTGAGCAGCTCTTTGAACACCCCTGGGTTAATCCGTGCGAACACCCTGGTTGGAATGCCTGACATCAAACTGCCCAGTCTCAGCAGATTCTGTGTGTTGTTGACCTGATCATTTAAAAAAACAAATTGGTACAAAAGGATTCCAAAATCAGAGGTGCAAAGGTGCTGGTGCAGGATTCCCAAAAGGTATGATTGTTGATTTCACTATTTTCAAGTAACCCTATCTCTCCATCCTTCCCCCACCGTAGTCGGCCTGCTAGTTTCACTGTTCGTATCCCCTTGTTATTACCTACTCCACAGCCAACAATGGACCTGTGTGGGCTCATTGGCCTTCAATTCCAGCTCTGATTTGTTCTGTACCTTTTTTTTTAAATATCTCTCGTTTCAGTCTCCCCTGACTCTTAGTCTGAAGTGTCCCGACCCAAAATGTCACCTATTCATTTTTTCCCCCAGGGATGCTGCCTGACCAGCTGATTTACTATTCTTCCCAAAAGGTTAATTTGCAGGTTGAGTCAGTCGTAAGAAAGGCTGACATTTCATTTTGTGGGGACTAGAATATAAATAGCAAGGATGTAACGCTGAGGCTTTATATGGCATTGGTGAGGTCACATTTAGAATATTGTGAGCAGTTTTGGACATCACATCTGAGGAAGGATGTGCTGGCATTGGAGAGGGTCTGGAAGAGATTTATGAGAATGATCCTGGGGATGATTGGGTTAATGTAGGAGGAGCGTTTGAAGATCCTGGGACTGTACTTGATGAAATGTAGATGGATAAGTCTATGTGGTATATTGAAACATACCAGTTAATGCAAGGTCCAGGTTGAGTGGACGTGGAAAGGCTCTTTCCAGTAATAGGACAGCCTAGAACCGGAGGGCACAGCCTCAGAATAAAAGAACATACCTTTAGAATGGAGATAATGAGGATTTTTTTTAACTAAATGGTGGTTGTGAATCTGTGGAATTCATTGCCACAGACATTTGTGGAGGCCAAGACATTTGGTATTTTTACAGTAGAGATTGCTAAATTCTTGATTAGTCTGGGTGTCTGGGGTTATGGTGAGAAGGCAGGGGAATGTGAGAGGGTGAGATAGATCATGATTAAATGGGGAGTAGACTTGTTGGGCCAAATGGCCTTATTCTACTCTAGAATTTGTCTTAATATTGAAGCCATATTTCAGTGGATAGTGAGAGATGGAAAGATTATCTGCATCTGATTTTCTTATTACAGCAAAGCTAAAAAGCAACCAGCACAAATATATAGACACAAAATATTTTGTGTCTATCTTCGGTGTAAACCAATATCTGCAGTTTCTTCCTACACGGTACAAATATATAATTGGTTTATCATCATTTAATTCACTGTATATTCAAATAAATCTCCTTCATTTGTAGATTTTTCAGCTGTTACCTGGAAGTCCTGTTTGAGTAACTTGTCCACGATGATTTTAGTCTGGCCCATATTCCAGCCTTTAACTTTACTCAGGCTTGGCAGAGCTTCCTGGAGATTGTTCCCTTCAATGCTTCTAATCTGTGAGAATGACAGTCCAACTGCTGTTTGTCCCAAACTAGTCAGAGTGCTGACTGTGAAGTTGTCAAACTTGCTCACAAGAAGTATTGAGAGCTGCAAGAAACAGAAGTAACGTTAAAATTTGAAGACACAAGGAACTTCAGTCTAGTTTTAATGCAGTTTAGTTTATTTGGTTTAAAGATACAGCGCGGTAACAGGCCCTTCGGCCCGCCGAGTCCGTACTGACCAACGATCACCCCGTACACTAGCACACACTACACACTAGGGACAATTTACAATCTTTACCAATGCCGATTAACCGCCAGACGTGTATGTCTTTGGAGTGTGGGAGGAAACCAGAACAACCAGGAAAACCCATGTGGTCACGGGGTGAACGTGCAAACTCCGTACAGACGGCACCAGTGGTCAGGATTGAACCCGGGTTTCTGGCGCTCTCAGGCAGCAAATCTACCGCTATAGATTAATACATTACTGTCATGTGTACCAAGGTGCAATGAAAAGCTTTTGTTTGAGTGCTATCCGGTCAAAGAAAAGGCTACACATGAATAAAATCAAGCCTTCCACAGAGCACGGATAAAGGGTACAGATAAAGGATAAAGGGTTGAGACAAATACAAAGTGCAAGAGTGCTCATCCTGTCAGGCAGCATCTCTGGAGGGAATGAACAGACAGTGTTTTAAATCAGGACCTTTCAGACTTACAGAATGCAGGGTGACTTGGACAGGTTGGGTGAGTGCAGATGCATGGCAAATGCAATTTAATGTGGATACATGTGAGGTTATTCACTTTGGTAGCAAAAACACGAAGGCAGATTACTATCTAAATGGTGTCAAGTGGGAAAAGGGGAAGTACAACGGGACCTGGGGGTCCTTGTTCATCAGTCAATGAAAGGAAGCATGCAGGTACAGCAGGCAGTTAAGAAACCGTATGGCATGTTGGCCTTTATAACAAGAGGAGTATAGGAGCAAAGAGGTCCTTCAGTAATTGTATAGGGCCCTAGTGAGACCACACCTGGAGTATTGTGTGCAGTTTTGGTCCACTAAATTTGAGGAAGGACATTCTTGTTATTGAGGGAGTGCAGCGTACGTTTGCAAGGTTAATTCCCGGGATGGTGGGAATGTCATATGCTGAGAGAATGGAGCGACTGGGCTTGTACACTCTGGAGTTTAGAAGGATGAGAGGGGATCTTATTGAAACATGTAAGATTATTAAGGGTTTGGACATGCTAGAGACAGGAAACATGTTCCCAATGTTGGGGGAGTCCAGAACCAGGAGCCACAGTTTAAGAATAAAACTGAATGGCAAGCCATTTAGAATGGAGATGAGGAAACACTTTTTCTCACAGAGAGTTGTGAGTCTGTGGAATTCTATGCCTCAGAGGGCGGTGGAGGCCAGTTCTCTGGATATTTTCAAGAGAGAGCTAGATAGGGCTCTTAAAGATAGCAGAGTCAGGGGATATGGGGAGAAGGCAGGAACGGGGTACTGATTGGGGATAATCAGCTATGATTACATTGAATGGCGGTGCTGGCTCGAAGGGCCAAATGACCTACTCCTGCACCTATTGTCTAAAACTTTATCAAATTACTATTTAAAAGAACTGGTGATATTTATTTTGTATCTAAATGTTCCCATTGCTTTTGGTGAGTCAATAGGGGTGGTGGGGGAAAAGAGGACTTCTGTTTTAAGGATAAGGGCACATGAAATGTAATGTGAATGTATGTCACTTTAGGGATGAATTGCTTTGCATTCCTGAAAATAAAAACTGCTCAAGATGCGCAAAACAATGTTGTACATCTTGACTGGCAGATAAATTAAGAATTTGGAAGCAGTGAAGAAATTGCTTTCCGATCCCAAGAGCTTCATAAACATCCAATAGGGAAACGGTGAAAATCTAGAAGCTGGCAAGCTCATTAAATAGTGAAATTGGGAGCCATTCCCAATACTTAATTTCAAAATAAACAAATAATATGATCAATAAGACAATATGGACACAGATATTTTATGTTAATCAAAACTTGGTAATACTCATATTCATATAATTTAAAAATTAAACTCCACAATTTTCACGCAGCTCGTAGAGTCACAGCTTCACGGCGCCAGAGACTCGGGTTCAATCCTGACCTTGGGTGCTGCCTGAGTGGAATTTGCACATTTTCCCTGTGACTTCATGGGTTTCCTTCGGGTGCTCCGGTTTCCTCCCACATCCCAAAGATGTGTGGATTTGTAGGTTAATTGGCCCTCTGCAAATTGCCCATAGTGTGTAGGGAGTGGATGAGAAAGTGGGGATAACGTAGAACTAATGTGAAAGGGTGATCAATGGTTAGTGTGGACTCTGTAAGCCGAAGGGCCTGTTTTCATGCTGTATATCTGAACTAAAAGCTAAATTGGTGCATCTATCTCAGTACCACGTGAGACGTTACAGATGCTGATCTGTTTACCTTCCGTCGTTCCTCTGCCAGAATCGTGGCATCAGCAGTTCCGTTGGGTGAAGTGCTCAGCCCACAAACATCATTCACTCTCCCGATTAAGGCCAGAGTTTGCTCCACGTTCAAGGATGTGAGTATATCAGTATCGTAAATGAAGCAAACTAAGGAGCCTGGCAGACTGCAAAAAGAAGACAGTTGTATGATTAGTTTGTGTGGATTTAATGGTGCCCAAGCATTCATTTTAAGTCTACCACCAATTTACAACAAATGTAATTCAAACATGGAAAGTCGACATGCCTATATCTTAAGAAGCTGGATGATGCAGGTGCAAAGCATATTAATTACTGTAAGAACAATCCATTGGCACACTTTATACTCTTATACACATGAAGAGTTAAACATGTACTTCATGCCTTCTTTAATGAAAGTGGACAAACTATTCCCTTTGTCATGATTCTGTACACTGTGGATGGCTTGATTGTAATCATGGATTGTCCTTCCACTGACGGCACGTAACAAAAACTTTTCACAGCACCTCGGTACACATTACAATAAACTAAACTCAACTCAATTCAACACAGCTCCTGAGAAATAATGTTCCCAGATTCTGATCCTCATAACCTCATGTTTTCTTCAACTCCAACTCTCTTGCTATAAAGGCCTTCCTAGACACTCACTGCTCATGTCATAGAAACATAGAAACATAGAAATTAGGTGCAGGAGTAGGCCATTCAGCCCTTCGAGCCTGCACCGCCATTCAATATGATCATGGCTGATCATCCAACTCAGTATCCCGTACCTGCCTTCTCTCCATACCCTCTGATCCCCTTAGCCACAAGGGCCACATCCAACTCACTCTTAAATATAGCCAATGAACTGGCCTCAACTACCCTCTGTGGCAGAGAGTTCCAGAGACTCACCACTCTCTGTGTGAAAAAAGTCTTTCTCATCTCGGTCTTAAAGGATTTCCCCCTTATCCTTAAGCTGTGACCCCTTGTCCTGGACTTCCCCAACATCGGGAACAATCTTCCTGCATCTAGCCTGTCCAACCCCTTAAGAATTTTGTAAGTTTCTATAAGATCCCCTCTCAATCTCCTAAATTCCAGAGAGTATAAACCGAGTCTATCCAGTCTTTCTTCATAAGACAGTCCTGACATCCCAGGAATCAGTCTGGTGAACCTTCTCTGCACTCCCTCTATGGCAATAATGTCCTTCCTCAGATTTGGAGACCAAAACTGTACGCAATACTCCAGGTGTGGTCTCACCAAGACCCTGTACAACTGAAGTAGAACCTCCCTGCTCCTGTACTCAAATCCTTTTGCTATGAAAGCTAACATACCATTCGCTTTTTTCACTGCCTGCTGCACCTGCATGCCTACTTTCAATGACTGGTGTACCATGACACCCAGGTCTCGCTGCATCTCCCCTTTTCCTAATCGGCCACCATTTAAATAATAGTCTGCTTTCCTGTTTTTGCCACCAAAGTGGATAACCTCACATTTATCCACATTATACTGCATCTGCCAAACATTTGCCCACTCAACCAGCCTATCCAAGTCACCTTGCAGTCTGCTAGCATCCTCCTCACAGCTAACACTGCCCCCCAGCTTAGTGTCATCCGCAAACTTGGAGATATTGCCTTCAATTCCCTCATCCAGATCATTAATATATATTGTAAATAGCTGGGGTCCCAGCACTGAGCCCTGCGGTACCCCACTAGTCACTGCCTGCCATTGTGAAAAGGACCCGTTTACTCCTACTCTTTGCTTCCTGTTTGCCAGCCAGTTCTCTATCCACATCAATACTGAACCCCTAATACCGTATGCTTTAAGTTTGTATACTAATCTCTTATGTGGGACCTTGTCGAAAGCCTTCTGGAAGTCCAGATATACCACATCCACTGGTTCTCCCTTATCCACGCTACTAGTTACATCCTCGAAAAAATTCCACAAGATTCGTCAGACATGATTTACCTTTCGTAAATCCATGCTGACTTTGTCCAATGATTTCACCACTTTCCAAATGTGCTGCTATCCCATCTTTAATAACTGACTCTAGCAGTTTCCCCACTACCGATGTTAGACTAACTGGTCTGTAATTCCCCGTTTTCTCTCTCCCTCCCTTCTTAAAAAGAGGGGTTACATTTGCTACCCGCCAATCCTCAGGAACTACTCCAGAATCTAAAGAGTTTTGAAAGATTATCACTAATGCATCCACTATTTCCTGAGCTACTTCCTTAAGTACTCTGGGATGCAGCCTATCTGGCCCTGGGGATTTATCGGCCTTTAATCTATTCAATTTACCCAACACCACTTCCCGACTGACCTGGATTTCACTCAATTCCTCCTTTGACCCACAGTCCCCTGCTATTTCCGGCAGATTATTTATGTCTTCCTTAGTGAAGACGGAACCAAAGTAGTTATTCAATTGGTCCGCCATATCCTTGTTCCCCATGATCAACTCACCTGTTTCTGACTGCAAGGGACCTACATTTGTTTTAACTAACCTCTTTCTCTTCACATATCTATAAAAACTTTTGCAGTCAGTTTTTATGTTCCCTGCCAGTTTTCTTTCATAATCTATTTTTCCTTTCCTAATTAAGCCCTTTGTCCTCCTCTGCTGGTCTCTGAATTTCTCCCAGTCCTCTGGTATGCTGCTTTTTCTGGCTACTTTGTACGCATCATCCTTTGCTTTGATACTATCCCTGATTTCCCTTGTTATCCACGGATGCACTACCTTCCCCGATTTATTCTTTTGCCAAACTGGGATGAACAATTTTTGTAGTTCATCCATGCAGTCTTTAAATGTCTTCCATTGTATATCCACCGTCAACCCTTTTAGAATTAATTGCCAGTCAATCTTGGCCAATTCACGTCTCATACCCTCAAAGTTACCTTTCTTTAAGTTCAGAACCATTGTTTCTGAATTAACAATGTCACTCTCCATCCTAATGAAGAACTCAACCATATTATGGTCACTCTTGCCCAAGGGGGCACGTACAACAAGACGGCTAACTACCCATTCCTCATTACTCAAAACCCAGTCTAAAATAGCCTGCTCTCTCGTTGGTTCCTCTACATGTTGATTTAGATAACTATCCCGCATACATTCCAAAAAATCCTCTTCCTCAGCACCCCTGCCAATTTGATTAACCCAATCTATATGTAGATTGAAGTCACCCATTATAACTGTTTTGCCATTGTCGCACGCATTTCTAATTTCCTGTTTGATACCATCCCCAACTTCTCTGCTACTGTTAGGTGGCCTGTACACAACACCCACCAGCGTTTTTCTGCCCCTTAGTGTTTTGTAGCTCTACCCATACCGATTCCACATCCTCCAAGCTAATGTCCTTCCTTTCCATTGCGTTAATCTCCTCTCTAACCAGCAACGCTACCCCACCTCCTTTTCCTTTCTCTCTATCCCTCCTGAATATTGAATATCCCTGGATGTTCAGCTCCCAGCCTACGTCACCCTGGAGCCATGTCTCCGTGATCCCAACTATATCATAATCATTAATATCTATCTGCACGTTCAACTCGTCCACCTTATTACGAATACTCCTTGCATTGAGACACAAAGCCTTCAGGCTTGTCTTTACAACGCACTTACCCCTTATACAATTTTGCTGAAAAGTGGCCCTTTTTGATTTTTGCCCTGGTTTTGTCTTCCTGCCACTTTTACTTTTCACCTTGCTACCTATTGCTTCTACCCTCATTTTACACCCACCTGCCTCTCTGCTCTTGTACCCATCCCCCTGCCACATTAGTTTAAATCCTCCCCGACAGCACTAGCAAACACTCCCCCAAGAACATTGGTTCCATTCCATTCCAGGTGCAAACCGTCCTGTTTGTACCGGTCCCACCTCCCCCAGAACTGGTCCCAGTGCCCTAAAAATTGAATCCCTCCCCCTTGCACCACTTTTCAAGCCACGTATTCATTTGCAATATCCTCCTATTTCTACTCTGACTGGCCCGTGGTACTGGTAGTAATCCGGAGATTACTACCTTTGAGGTCCTACTTTTAAGTTTATCTCCTAGCTCCCTAAATTCACCTTGTAGGACCTCATCCCTTTTTTTACCTATATCGTTGGTGCCAACATGTACCACGACAACTGGCTGTTCACCCTCCCCCTCCAGAATGTTCTGCAGCCGTTCAGTGACATCCCTGACCTTTGCACCAGGGAGGCAACATACCATCCTGGAGTCTCGTTTGCGGCCGCAGAAACGCCTATCTATTCCCCTGACAATTGAATCCCCTATTACTATTGCCCTTCCCCTCTTTTTTCCCCCCTCATGTGCTGCAGAGCCACCCATGGTGCCATGAACGTGGCTGCTGCTGCATTCCCCTGATGAGCCATCTCCCTCAACAGTATCCAAAATGGTATACCTGTTTAGGAGGGCTACTGTCAGCAAGACCCCTTTGTTCTTCCGGTCATCTTTATCTGTTTAGATTCCTCTTATTGAAGTACATAATCTCACAGTTTCCAGCATTAAACTGCATTGGCATCAAACAGCAACTCTTCTGTTGATATTGTGAATTCTCTCCTTAATACCCACTGACCAGTTTTGCCAGAACTCCCTGATGCCTCTCTCATTCAAAGCCAGAGACTCCCTTCTCACCTATAGTCTTCATTTCTTTTGTTGGGCCAAATGCATTCAGGTGGAACTCATGTAGATGGGGCATCTGAGTTGGCATGGGGAAGTTGTGCCAAAGGGCTTGCATGCTGTATGACTCTATGAGATGTGGAGCTAAATGTTGGTCCCAAAATGCAGTTTGGACCACATGGTCAGATCATAAGGTCACAAGTGATAGGAGTAGAATTAGGCCGTTCGGCCGATCAAGCCTACTCTGCCATTCAATCATGGCTGATCTATCTCTCCCTCCTAATCCCATTCTCACCATAACCGCTGACACCTGGACTAATCAAGAATCTATTTATCTCATGTATGTGGAGTCAAGCACCTTGACATCAAAACTTAGCAAGTTACTCGTGGGGAAATGTCACAAGAGGACAGTATCTTCTCCCTCATTGAGACCCTCAGACCATCTTTAGTCGGACTTTACTGCATTTTATCTTGCACTAAACATTATTCCCATTTTCCTGTATCTGTACACTGTGAACGGCCTGATTGTAATCATGTATAGTCTTTCCGCTGACAGGATAGCATGCGACAAAAGAGATTTTCACTGTTTGTGTACCTTTCCACGTAACTAAAATAACTAAATTAACTCTTCTCAGAACAGCATTTTATCATCCTTGCCAATGTTAGTTTTAAACTGTAATATGTTCAAACTATTCCTTTTTATCATGAGAAATATTTCACCCATCATACCTTGAAGCGTTAAAAACAGAATTATTCTTCGCCAGCAAGTTAATGAAGAACTTTGACACTTCAGTGGACAATGTCAGACTTTCTAAGAGAGCCTGGTTTTCAAGGTTGGCTGTAAATTCTTGAATCTAAGTGGAGTTTGAGAGGAATTATTCAGTCAATCATGAAAACTGTTTATTTCTTCCAACAAAAAAAAACATTCCTTGTATTTCTCAGCAGAAGCTATGATTTCTTCAAAACATGAAACCAGCGAACCCCCCCTCCTCCCCCCAATTTTTGATGTTCTAACATCTGACGGAAAAGAATAACTGGTTTTCTTTTGCAGCTTATAAGTTCATATCAGCATCACAAGAAGTAAGGCAAGGTCTGAGTCAAGAGATGTCACAGAGCGTGTGGTTGGAAGCTCATCTCAGAGTTAAAATCAAAGACAAATTGATTGCTGTTTGTTCAGCACCCCACCGTTGTCAGGATTAGAAAAGGTGGCCGGAGAATAGTTTGGAGTGAGATGCAAAGTCTCAATCTTTGCAATCATTAATTATAAGAAATGTTCTCCTCATCCAATATTGGAAAAGCAGAAAGAGAAGTTAGCGATAGTCTCTAAACAGGGGATGGTTTAAACCGAAGATAGATACAACATGCTGGGAGTAACTCAGCAGGACAGGCAGCATCTCTGGAGAAGGAAGAGGTGACGTTTTGGGTCGAGACCCTTCTTTAGATGGGGCCTGTTGCTCAGCATGGGCAAGGTGGGCCGAAGGACTTGTTTCTATGCTGTATGACTGACTCTATGCGATGTGGAACTAAACATTGGTCCTGGTGTGTAGGTGTGACACAATTCCTTTATTTAAATTACAGTCTAAAATTAAAACAAAATTATTGTCATACATGTATATCATGTATTGCAACTTTTAAACTCTCACTTCAGTGTTTATAATGCATTGGCCGACAAGACAAGTACTGTAAAGCCTGCACTGGTGGATTCAATCCATGTGCAATGCTTAATTGAAACACTGGGCCTGCAAACTCTATTTACAAAAGGGGTAGCGGGTAGAGCTGCGTGGGTTTGCCCAGGACCTCCGGTTTTCTCCCACACTCCAAAAAAGTACAGGTTTTGTAGGTTAATTGGCTTAGTAAAATTGTAAATTGTCCATAGTATGTGTAGGATGGTGTTAGTGTGCAGGGATTGATGGTCAGCGCGGGCTCGGTGGGCCGAAGGGCCTGTTTCCATGCTGTATCTCTGAACTAAACCAAGTGCATTAAGTGCTTACTATGACCTATACACAGGAAAGTGGAACTGTGTAGCAGGGAGAAGTGAGTGGGGAGCAGCTGCAGTTTTTAAAGGAAAAATCAATCTCCTGCAGGTTTGTCAGGATATTTTTTAGATCTGAACCTATTGGAGTGAAACATGCAGAACTTTGGAGCAGTAGTAATTTGGGAGTTTTCTCTAAATAATAGAGGGGCCATTTGTCAACTTGTTCCTTGGCGTTAGGCTCAAAGACTAGATTAGGAAGGCAAGGACAAATTGGGCCTTATCTATGTGTGAGAAAGAACTGCAGATGATGGTTTAAATCAAAGATAGACACAAAATGCTGCAGTAACTCAACAGGTGAGGCAGCATCTCTGGAGAGAAGGAATGAGCGACGTTTCGGGTCGAGACCCTTCTTCAGACTGAAGAAGGGTCTGAGTTACTCCAGCATTTTATGTCTACCTTGTGCCTTAACTATCCTACCAGCATGCAAAAGAGTAAATATGTTGATAGCTTTTAATGATTAATTCTGAAATAAAGACATGTGAACACCTCAGAGTATGTAACCGAACCACTGGGGTAGGAGCATTAAACTAGTTGCCTTCAATGGCAAGTTAGTTATAAATTCTCAGATGGTCAACAAAATGCATACCTGTGCTTCATTATCAAAGAAGGACTGAAGATCAACAAGAGACATTTGATTCATAAATAGTCCCAGGTAGTTAACAAACCAAGCAGTGGAGTTCAGGGCTGTATCATTTGCAACGTAGCATTTTGGTTTGGAACCTGTTACATGGTGTAAACAATATTGGAATTAGTAATGGATAGACACAAGATGGTGGGCTGAAAGCCAGTTACAAAGCTTTTTGATTATTTAACTCTGCAATCTACTCATGAAATATAAAACTGTTTTTGAAAGCTTAAGCAGCATTTTCTATTACAGGAGTTTATTGGTGTTTCTATTGCAGCAGCAGCTGGCAATTATGAAACCAGTATGCAACTCCAACCCAGTGGCGCCACCCTTGTGGCCAAGTAACGTCGAATAACTTTGAACTTGAAAGGTACACGATGGCAGTGTTAACATGGTGACTCTTGTGTTATGCCTCAGTGTAGTCAGCTATTCTTACATTCTTGTAAGATTTTGAATGCAAAAAAAGAATTTCACTGTTCCCGACAATAATATGCTGTTAAAATGTCCCAATGCATCTCACATACGTTACACTGCTATCATCACACTAACAGAATATTTTGAAATGAGAGACACATATTACCTTTTTGTAAATAAACTCTGATGCCATTGTAGATTTCTTTCCGTCTAATTGTGCAGAGGTCAGCATAGCGGCCAACGAATGCTTGAACACTAAATGTGAAATATATGTACACGTTAATGTTTAATCTTAGTTTAGTTCTGAGATACAGCATGGAAACAGGTCCTTTGGCCCACCGAGTCCATGCTGACCATCGATCACCCGTTCGCATGAGTTCTAGTTTATCCCACTTACTCATCCACCCCACACACTAGGGACAATTTATAGAGCCCAATTAACCCACAAGTCTTTGAGATGGGGGAGGAAACCACAGCATCCAGACATGTTTTTTTTTAGTTTTGCTTAATTTTCCAGCATTTTCTATTTTTGCTTAACATCAATTGTGATTTTATTATGAAATGTAAGGAGTTCAGAAAGTGGTTTATCAGATCTAATTGGATAGAATACAAAACAAAGCTTTTCGCTGTACCTCGGTAAACGTGACAATAATAAACCTAAACCTAAAATCCTACCTCTTATGTTTTAATCGGTATTCCCACTGAAATTTGGTTTGAAAACAGTAGTGGAAATGGACATAACTTTAGAAAGGAGATGAGGAGGAATTTCTTTAGTCAGAGGGTGGTGAATCTGTGGAATTCATTGCCACAGACGACTGTGGAGGCCAATTCACTGGATGTTTTCAAGAGGGAGTTAGATTTAGCTCTTAGAAGGAATCGAGGGATATGGGTAAAAAGCAGTAACGGGGTACTGATTTTAGATGATCAGCCATGATCATATTGAATGGCGGTGCTGGCTCAAAGGTCCAAATGGCCTACTCCTGCACCTATTTTCTATGTTTCTATGTTACGGGCTGAAGGCAGGAGAATGGGGTCGAGTGAGAATGGTAGATCAGTTATGACTGCATGACAGATTGGACGATGAGACAAATGGCCTAGTTCTGTTTATGTGACTTCCTCCCTCCATCAATCAAAGTTGTCTTCAAATAGCATTATTGATCCCTTCCTTGAAGCATGATGAATTCTAAGCAATCAACAGTCTGCACTGGGCATTGGTCAAGTTTGTTAGAATTGGATGCGAGTGTACTTACATTTTCCTGTAGGGAAGGCACTCGATTCCCAGGGTGATGTTGGAAACGAGGAGGTCGGTGGTGATGAATGGTAGGTACGGCTGCAGCCTGACGTTAAGCCACTTCGCCACCTCCGTGTCATTGTTTTCAGGCAGGACAACCGTCGCAAAATACGTCCAAAAAACCTGTGTGAGTGCAGCTCGGTTCTCACCCGTCAGAGGACTCTGTAAACCACAATGGGAAACAGACATATTTTATTTTAAAGAAAAGCAACAGAACACTAATTAACATTAATATGAATCAATTTTTAAAAGTAAAAAAATTCCACATCATAATCTTATAAACTAGGTATTTAAATACAAAAGGAAGGAACTGCAGATATATTAGGAAGGAACTGCAGCATGTATGTATGCATGTATGTATGTATATACTCACTGAACTTTTTTTTCTAGATTATTATATTATTTACATTGTTTACATATACTGTTGTATATTCTGTTTGCACATTCTGCCAGTAAGAATTTAATTGTTCTGTCTGGGACAAATGACAATAAAACACTCTTGACTCTTGGTTTATACCAATAATAGATGCATAGTGCTGGAATAATTCAGCGGGACAGGCAGCCTCTCTTAAGAGGATAAGTGACATCCAATCCTGGTCCTGAGCCGAAACAAAGTTATCAATTTTCTCCAGAGATGCTGCTTGGCACATTGAGTTCTCCAGCATTTGTGTCATAGTCATAGAATGATACAGTGTAGAAACAGGCCGGCCCAACTTGCTATACTAGTCCCACCTGTCCGCATTTGGCCCATATCCCACCAAACCTGTCCTATCCATGAACCTGTCCAATTATTTCTTAAATGTTGGGATATTCCCTGCCACAACTACCTCCTCTGGCAGCTTATTCCATACAACCAACCAACCAACCTTTGTGTGAAAAATTGCCCCTCAGATTCCTATTAATTCTTTTCCATTTCACCTTAAACCTACAGTATGTCCTCTGGTCCTTGACTCACCTACTCTGGGCAAGAGACTCGGTGCATCTACCCGATCTATTCCTCTCATGATTTTATACACGTCTATAAGATCACCCCTCATCCTGTGCTGTACTGTTCCAAGTTGTAAAACACTATCAGCAATTTATCCCAGCACATTCATGATTGGAAACATGAAAATAATATTTCAAACTTACGTCTCGTGTCTTTATGTTGAAATTATCGACGAATGTATCCACATTCTGTCTGGATAGATAACGGGATAACACTGTGATCAGAATCTTGTCGTCATCAATGAATCCAGGCCTGCTCAACAGATCGGCAAAATCAATGGGATCGATGGTTCTCAACACCTGTAAAACACGACGAAGAAACACAGATCTTTAGATCAATGGTTTCAATCACTAAAGCATGACTGTACACTGTTGAATGTTCAAATAAATCTGTATTAAGCAACAACCAAGAAAGCAAACCAACGTCTCTACTTCCTTAGAAGGCTTAGGAAGTTTGGCACATCCCCAACAACCCTCACCAATGTCTACAGATGTGCCGTAGAAAGCATTTTATCAGGATACATCACATCACCACATGGTTTGGGAACAGCTCCATTCAAGATTGCAAGAAATTGCAGAGAATTGTAGATGCAGCCCAGTCCATCACGCAAATTAACCTCCCTTCCATCGGCTCCATTTGCACTTCAACCTGCCTCAGCAAGGCCAGCAGCCTAATAAAGGACCAGTCTCATCCCATTCTTCCCTCTCCCATCATGCAAGAGGTACAGAAGTTTGAAAACGCACTCCTCCAGATTCAGGGAGTTCCTTCCCAGCTGTTAGGCAACTGAATCATCCTCTCATCAGGTCCTGACCCTCCATCTACCTCATTGGAGACCTTTGAACTATCTTTAATTGGTCATTACTGGACTTTATGTTAGACCCTTTATCCTATATTGGTACACTGTGGATGGCCTGATTTTAATAATGTATAGACTGTTGTCTGATTGGATAGCACGCAACAAAAAACGTTTTTCTGTACCTCGGTACACGTGACAATAATAAACTAAACTAAAAAGGAATAAAACATCAGCTGTAATTCTGCTTGTGGTGATACACTCTTGGAAAATAATTTAAACTTTTTTGCATGCAGGCCTTGCCCTTAAGGCTTTTGTTTCTTTGTTTATTAATCACCATTTGATCAATGAAGTGATCTGGGACAAAGGAAATGCTGTGACTGTTAATCACGTTGGGGATGTTTTCAGCTTTGGTTAATTCGTTTGGTGCTAGATGAAGTATCTGCTCAGACTGCCTGAACGTTTTGGCAAGACATACAAATTATGTTATGACGATAGAGGCATACAGTGCAGAACACATCCATCCTTTAATAGACTCAAAAGGTTGGAGTAACTCAGCGGGTCAAGCAGCATGCCTGGAGAAAAGGAATAGGTGCTGACGTTTCGAGTCGAGACCCTTCTTTAGACTGAGAGTCAGGGGAAAGGAAACAGAGATATAGACGGAGATATACAGCTTGATAGTGTCAAGCTTGAAAGGGTTCAGAAAAGATTTACGAGGATGTTGCCAGGACTAGAGGGTGTGAGCTATCGGAGCACAGGAGGATGAGGGGAGATCGTATAGAGGTGTACAAAATCATGAGTGGAATAGATCGGGTAGATGCACAGTAGAGTATTTTGCCTAGAGTAGGGGAATTGAGGGCCTAGGTTCAAGGTCAAGGGGAAAAGATTTAATAGGAATCCAAGGGGTAACTTTTTCCACACAAAGGGTGGTGGGTGTATGGAACAAGTGGCCAGAGGACGCAGTCGAGGCTGGGACCATCCCATCGTTTAAGAAACAGTTAGACAGGTATATGAATAGGACAGGTTTGGAGGGATATGGACCAAGCACAGGCATGTGGGACTAGTGTAGCTGGGACATTGTTGGCCGGTGTGGGAGAGTTGGGCCGAAGGGCCTATTTCCAGTGTATCACTCTGTTTGTCTAAATGAATGAAAGATATGTAAAAGGTAACAATGATGAAAGAAAGGTGGAGCCCACAATGGTTCATTGTTGGCTGTGGGCTAGGTGATAACAGACAGTTATACAGACAGTTAAACACAAGAGACTCCAGACATCGTCCATCCTTTTGACAGATACAAAATGTTGGAGTAACTCAGCAGAGAAAAGGAATAGGTGACCTTTCTTCATCCATCCTTTATCTGTGCACTGTGGATGGATGGATTGTATTCATGTACATTCTTTTATTTGACTGGATAGCAAGCAAATAAAAACATTTTCACTGTACCTCGGCACAGGTGACAATAATAAACTAAGCTATGTGGTGTATATCCTAGTCCCCATCTGTTTGTGTGCCTGTCTAAATGTGGGTTAAATGTTGTTACTGTATCTGCTTCCACCTCCGCCCCATACACAAATTTGCTTCTTACCTCAGTAAGGCGATTCGAAGGAATCTGCAGGAATGTATCCCCCAGGGTTAGAAATTCAGAAAAATTTTGGTAATGGTCGTAGAGATAAAAAACAAAGCTGGTGTTCTCATAGCAGAGGAGAGGGAATACTGGTGAAAGGAAATATATATTTAGTTACTTTCTGAACAATGATTAGTCCCATGATCAGACGATAAAGACTTAAACACGAGTTAACTGATCAGATGTTAAGCTTCTATAAATAATTAAAACATTCAAATTACTTAAGTGGAACACTACATTGATAACACTGATGATATTGTTAAGTATTTATTGATATTAAGGTCATCCTGTACATAATAATCGAGGGGAGAGAAATAAAAGAGGGTATTATTGGTAGTTGGATGTTCAGCATAGGTGCATTTAAGAAGCAGGCCCTTCGGCCCACCAAGTCCATGCTGACCATCGATCACTCATTCTATGTTATCCTACTTTCACATCCACCCTAATTATCCTGATAGTGAAACACACCACCATTCCATTATAGTGCCCCAATGCCATTGAATGATTATTTTCCAGAGGACATTCTCAGTCAATCTCTTTCCCCCCCATGGTATGACCATTGAATTCTCCAAATTTAGATAATCTCTCACTAAACCACCCCCCCCCCCCTTCCAATCTCTCCCCACTTCACTTTTACCCCCGTCCCCCATGTCACATCTGGACTCCCACCTTTTTCTCCCCTCCACTCACAACCCCCCCTCCTCCTCCCTCCCAGCACTTTTGTGAATCTGGGTTGACAATCCGCAACTCATCAAACCGGTCTCACACCCTTTCTTCCTTATCTCTGGCATTTGTTCTAACTATCTGCCTGTCAAAACCCCCCCTCGCCTATGTCGTGCATTGTCCTGCCTCTCCGCTTTTCAAGTGTCCATGCCGACCCATCGATCACTCTAGTTCCAAGCCATCCCAACCCATCCACTCCCAAAAAACACTTGCAGCAATTTACAGAGGCCAATTAACCTACAAACCCGCACGTCACAGGGAAAACGTGCAAACTCCGCAGTCAGTACCCAAGGTCAGGATTGAACCCGGGTTCTGGAGCCATGAGGCAGTGGCTCTCCCAGCTGCACCAATGTGCCTCAAGCAGATTTTTTTGTCACTGCAGTTACCAGCATTTGCAGTCCCGTGTGGATTATTGGATACTATATCCGCACAAAAACTGTAACTGAATAATATGAATCTTTGCATATTACCTTTATCATAAGCTAATATATTTTCATATATAGCTTCTTGAACACTGGTATTCAGCTTCCTTTTTAGTGAGCTCAGTATTGTAACACTGGAAAATAAACAGACATGTTAGACTTACTGAGGTAAAATGTAAATTTCTAATTAAACCATCAGCATCAAACGTAGAAGCAAATGACTGCATTTGCAAATGCACAAAAGAGCACGAGGTTCTGCAGTTACTCAGGGGGTCACGCAGTATTTCTAGAGAACACGGATAAATGACATTTCAAGTGAAATCCCTTATTTCAGTCTAACATGTAGAGGTGACGTTTCGGGTCAAGACCCTTCTGATGAAGGGCCATGATCAGAAATGTCACCTATCCATGTTCTCCAGAGATGCTGTATCTCACAGTGAAATCCTTTTTTAGTCAGAGGGTGGTGAATCTTTGGAATTCTTTGCCACAGAAGGCTGTGGAGGCCAAGTAAGTGGATATTTTTAAGGCAGAGATATATTTTTGATTAGTACAGGTGTCAGAGGTTATGGGGAGAAGGCAGGAGAATGGAGTTAGGAGGGAGAGGTAGATCAGCCATGATTGAATGGTGGAATAGACTTGATGGGCCAAATGGCCTACTTCTATTCACTTGGATTTGGCACAAAGCGGAAAGACCCATGCTGGGCCCCAAGTATGTCATGGTGAATCTTTGGGGCAGTTTGACACGGGACGCGCTGAGGGCTGATCATCCTGCAGCAGGCCACCCTTGTGGAGGGTGTATAGTGTTAAAAGGCCGAAACACCCAGTGATGCAAGGGTAGACTTCTGATGATGTGTCCTGTGCCCAACTGTCCTGAGGGTTACGCAGGCCAAGATATACGTATAGGTATCCCCCCCCCCCCCCGATGTTGAGCGTCTACCACTCTCAACAATCAACGAATATCGTGAAATAGCAATGGAGATTAAAAACTTGTGATCATGTCCTCGTCTACGCCCCCTGGTGGTTATGTTGGCGTGTCAGTCAGCCATTCGTACTCGACATTGCCTCCACTAGTCTCCCTCCCGCCTTCTCTGTCCACACGTTGGATCGATGACCCTCCGAGCTTTGATTTTTACCACTCACCCTTTTTCTATTAGGTTTGAGTATTTGCTAGGCTGGCACCTGCTCCCAGCCGCACCCAAGAACTGGTTAGCAGAGGAATTAAATATCCCCGATGTAGAGTGAAATCCCATTGTATATCCGACAGCAAGCGACAAATGGTGCAATTTCGCTTGGGCAGCAGAAAATCCAGTGGTATTAACGTTAATTCTCTCATTTTAAGTAACCACTGCATTCCCTCTCTCTGCATTCCTCCCTCACCCTAGCCATCCTGCCAGTTCCACTGTTCACATCCATATATCCCTTCATTATCACCTCTTCTTCAGCCACCAATGGACCATTGTGGGCTTCACCTTTCCTTGGTCATCTGGTGCTGGCTCTAATTTGTTCCGAACCTTTTCATACCTCTAACTTGGAACTTGGAAAACTTTATTGTCATTCAGACCTTGCGGTCTGAATGAAATTTCGTTGCCTGCAGTCATACATATAGTAAATAACAAAACACACAATAAACACATATTTAATATCCACCACAGTGAGTTCACCAGACACCTCCTCACTGTGGTGGAAGGCAAAAATCTTGTCTTTGTCTCATCCCTTCTTCCTCTTCCTCTTCCTCTGCGCTGAGGCGACCCGGGCCTCCGATGTTGTGACCGCACCGGGTGATGTAAATAAGTCCCGCGGGTGAACCGCGCTCCGCGAGCGGGCCGGTTCAACTCCGCGGCCCAGGGCGGTCGAAGCTGCCGCCCTCCAGTCCAGCGGACGCAGCTGTTGCCGCGGGAGCTCCGGAAAAACAGGTCACCAACCTGTGACCTGCGAGCTCCCGACAATGTCGTCCACTGGGCCCGCGGCCGGGCCTCCGAAGTCGCTGCCGCCGCCACCGCCACCGGAAAGCCGCCACGGCTCCGAGTCGGGCCGCCGGAACACCTGAACCCGCCGCAGCCCCGAAGTCGGCCAGCCCCGCGCTGGTAAGTCCTGGCTGGCTCTGCCTCCGGAGCCCCGAGGTCGGTCGCAGTTAAAGTTGGAGGCCGCCAGCTCCGCGATAGGCCTCAGCGCAGACGGAGATGGAGACGGGGGATATGACAAGAAAAGTCGCGTCCCCCCAAAAGGAAGAGACTAAGGACGTTTCTCCCACCACACACACATACACTACATAATAACTCAAACTAACGCTAAAAAACAAGACAAGAAAACAACAAATAAAAAGAAAAACAGACGGACTGCAGGCGGGCCGCTGCTGCCAGGGCAGCGCCGCCACTCCCACTCCTAGTTTCCCTCTCCCCGAGACTTTCAGTCTGAAAAGGGGTTTCAACCCGAAACATCACCTATTCTTTTTCTCCAGAGATGTTGCCTGACCTGCTGAGTTACTCCAGTTTTTTGTGAGTACCACAATGTCTATGCTGAATACGAAGCCAGGACCGTCTCTTATCTACCTAACTGTGCATAATCCATATTGCTCCATTGCCTGCATTTCCACATGCCTATCCAAATGCCACTATCCTAGCTGCCCACACTACCATCTCTGGCAGTGCGTTCCAGGCACCCACCACCATCTGTGTTAAACAAAACTGCCCTGCACATCTCCTTTAAACTTTGCCCCTCTCGCTTTCATGCTATGACCTCTAGTATTTGATTTGTCCATCCTGGGAAAAAGTGTCTGGCTGTCTACCTTATCCGTGCGTCCTATCATTTTATATGCCCTTGTAGCCCATATACAACGTCTGATCTAAACGTATGCTGGGGGTTCCTTTCCAAATCGTGGACCACTGCCCCCACTGAGACTTACATGACGTCAAAGCCATTGCAGCTCTTGGAGACAAAGACCAAAGGCACGATTTCGTCAGTGAGGCTGGGCAGCAGGACATGTAACCTCGAGCCGAACCACACCCAGAGCTCAGCGCTGCTGGCGTTTGAAAGGGCCGATTGAGAAAGCTCCAATACTTTTTCCAACAAAGCTGCGCCGACACCAGGAGGGAACGTCACTTGGCTCTGAAAAAGAGGTTGAAACAAGCTTAATTCCAAGGTCGAATAAACATTGACAAATTCAACCTCAAAAACAACTCGAGTGGTCATTAGACTGATTGAAGAAGGGTCCAGCCCCGAAACGTCGCCCATCTTTTTTCTCCAGAGATGCTGCCTGACCCGCTATGTTATTCCAGCATTTTGCATCCATCTTCTTCAGACAGTCAACATCTTTTTCCCCCATGATGAAACTATCAAATGATCATAAGTGTTAGGAGCAGAATTAAGACATTCGGCCCATCAAATTTACTCTGCCATTCAATCATGGCTGATCTATCTCTCCCTGCTAACCACATTCTCCTGCCTTCTCCCCATTACCTCTGACACAAATGGTGGAGGGCATCGCTTTAAAGTGAGAGGGACAAACTTTAAAGGAGACTAGAACAAGTGCAGACCTGTTGGGTCTGCTCCGATATGTGGGGCAAGTTCTTTTTATATAGAGAGCAGTGAGTGCCTGGAACACGCTGCCAGGGTTGGTGGTGGACGCAGATGCAATAGGGGTGTTTAAGAGACTTTTAGATAAGCAGGGATATGTAGGGAATGGTGGGATATGTATCAGGTGCAGGCAGAGGAGATTAGTTTAACTGGACATCATGTTCAGCAATGACATTATGGGCCACTGGGTCAGTTCCTGGGCTGTACTCTATGCTCTATGTTCTATGATCATGTTCTATGTTCTTTTAAAGGATGGCATGCCAGGAACATGGAAGAATGCTTTACTGCATACATTGGGCACAATGCACGTTATAAAGAGAAAAGGGCCACATTAGCATTCTCATAGTCATAAAGTTGAACAGCAGGAAACTGCCACTTCGGCCCACCTTGTCCATGCCGACCAAGTTGGCAGTCTGGGCTCGTCCCATTTCCCTGGGTTTGGCCCAAAGCCTTCTAGACCTTTGATGTTTTGAGTCAATGGTTCAATGTTTTCTTTATTGCCACATGTACCGGGTACAGTGAAACACATTTTTTGCACACAACTCAGCAAGACTATCCTCGACAATGAGCACAATCACCCCAGTCAGTACTGTTGCGACCCTTCTTCAGACTCCTGAAGATGTTTATATATGTTTTCATAACTTCTTCGGGAATCGGAAGCAAGGTCCCGATCCGAAATGTCGCCTATCCATGTTCTCCTGTGATGCTGCCTGACCTGCCAAGTTACTCCAGCACTCCGTATCTTCTTTCCTATGCTAATATCTGTCCATATGTCTTTTAAAAAAACAAAGATACCCACTTCTATAGCTTCTTCTGGCAGCTCATTCAAGATAAGGACCACTGGAAGAAGTCCATATATAACCTACAAAATCCTTTGTAGGTTAACTAGCCTACAAAACCCTTCTTTGCTTCTCCCCCCCACCCCACCCCCACTCTTCTCTGTGCCCCACCTGGACTTGGACCTAATTCTCCCCTTCCACCTATATTCCTTCCTCTAGCTTCACAATTCACACCTCTTCGATCCTTATCTCACACCATTTTTTAAAATCTCTAGCCACAGTACTAACACCCCCTCAACTCACCTGTATGACCTATCACTCCCCAGAGTTTGAATTGCCCCTTGTCTCTACCAGTTTTCACCTAATCTGACGAAGAGTCCTGACCCAAAAACGTCACCTATCCATATTTTCCACAGATGCTGCCTGAGCTGTTGAGGTACTCTAGCATTTTCTGTCTTTTTTTTTCCATTTGAAGGTGGTTTTGCAAGTCTCCTACCTGATTAACGGCATCTCTGAAAGCTTCGACAAACTCCATAACAGTATCACTTGTGATGACACTGAGAATTTTCTGCACTTCATCAATATCTTGCAGAGTTCCATTTGTACCGGCCAATTGCCCCAGTTGAGTAATCGTCAATAATTCTCTGGCAATGACCTGCAAAAGATGTTTTTTTAAAAAAACATGTTAATCCTCTGCTCCCAATCTGTAGCGCAACTTACTGAAACCTGAGTTGAATATAAACTTTCAGTGATATTTTCAATTAGTTTAGTTTTAGTTTAGTTTAGTTTATCGTCATGTGTACCGAGTTACAGTGAAAAACTCTCTTGCGTGCTAACCAGTCTGCGGAAAGACAATTCGTGATTACAATCGAGCCGACCACATTGTAGTGATTCGTGATAAAGAGAATAACATTTCGTGCAAGATAGTCGAGTAAAGTCCGATCAAAGATAGTCCAAGGGTCTCCAATGAGGTCGCTAGTAGTTTGGGATTGCTCTCAAGTTGATGGTTCAGTTGCCTGATAACAGCTTGGAACAAACTGTCCCTGAATCTGGAGGTATGCGTTTTCATACCTATATCTTTTGCCCGATGGGAGAGGGAAAAAAAGTAAGTGGCTGGAGTGAGATTGGTCCTTGATTATGTAATGTAGATAGAGTCAATGGAAGGGAGGTTGGTTTGTGTGATGGTCTGGGCTGCATCCATCAATTAACCTGGGCGAGTAATATTAGATACGCTAGTTTGACATGGTCAGATGGAATAAAATAAAACGTATTAGGCTAGCTCAAGAAATGTTGTCATGACCACAATTAAAGATAGGAAGAACTGCAAAACTTCTACCTGCATCTCAAGGAGAAATGCAAAAGAAAAATGCAGATGCGGGAAATCTGAAATAAAGTAGAGAATGTTGGAACAGGTCGGAAGGTCAGCAACTGTGGTGGGAGAAGTTTCACTCAATCGCCTTATATCAGAACAATCCAAGCTTTTGGCATGAAATGTGACTGAGCTGAAATGTTCACTCTTTCTCCATAGATGCAGCCTGACATGCTGCCTATTTCCTATGTTTTCCGTTTTAAATTATAATCCAACTGGATAGGGTGGCATGGTGGCGCAGCGGTAGAGTTATTGCCTCACAGGGCCAGAGACCGAGGTTCGATCCTGACTACGGGTGCTGTCTGTACGGAGTTTGTACGTTCTCCCCGCGACCTGCGTGGGTTTTCTCCGGGAGCACCGGTTTCCTCCTACACTCCAAAGACGCACAAGTTTGTAGGTTAATTGGCTTGGTAAAATTGTAAATTCACCCTAGTATGTGTAGTATGTGTTGGATATTGTTAGTGTGCATGGATCATTGGTCGGCACAGTCTCGGTGGGCTGAAGGGCCTGTTTCCGCGCTGTATCTCTAAACCAAAAACTAAAAATCAACTTGGTTTATAGTTAAGTGTGTTTTTTAATCATCCGAGCACCCTTTCCTTCCATGGTTTGTCAGTAAACATTGCAATGAAAATACAGTTAAAACTCAACTATCCAGCACTGACGATTGATATAATCTCTAGCCATGGTTGAAACTGCAAATTGGCAATTTTTAAAGTTTCTTTAAAATGTTCTGATTTCAACTGTAAGTTTTTCTTTATTAGCTTTTTTACTGCCAAGTCTTTTTTTTTCACTATTGGCCATGACCTGAGCATACTTTGGGGTGGCACTGAACAGGTAAAATGTATCCATCATATCTCCACCTTTCAAACAAAAGAAACTGCTTATTATAGTGGAGAGTGACATTTATAAGTAACATGTAAAATTAATTAATATTACAGGGATATGATATATGGCAACTCATCATCATTTGAACTCTTGCCCAGAGAATGAATCCAGGACCAGAAGACATAGGTTTGAGGTGAAGGGGAAAATATTTAATAGGAACTGAGGGGTAACTTTTTCACACAAAGGGTGGTGGGTGTATGGAACGAGCTGCCAGAGGAGGTAGCTGAGGCAAGGACTATCCTAACATTTAAGAAACAATTAGACAGGTACTTGGATAGGACAGGTTTGGAAGGATATGGACCAAACGCGGGCAGGTGGGACTAGTGTAGCTGGGACATGTTGGCCAGTGTGGGCAGGTTGGGCCAAAGGGCCTGTTTCCACACTGTATCACTATGATTCTCCGACTCTAAATCACAAATTAATCAGTCCGTCTCAAAACTATACTATTTGTAGCAACTCAATAGTATATATATTTTTTAATTGCTTAATACTTTTTAATATACATATAGAACTTAATGTTGATCATGAAATTATAAATTATGAATCCAAGGCTGAACATTTTATTGATTTTCCTCCGTCTCAGTGCAAGAGATTGCAAACACTGAACTGAACTACACCTGATTAGATCAAATACGGTATTCTTTACATAACCTGACAGATATAGCGCTGAGGGCTGACAGAATCAAGTGACATGGGGAGAAAGCAGGAATGGGGTAGTAGTGATTTTGGATGATCAGTCATCAGCAGATGTCAGAGGCTGCAGAGCAAGGCGGATGTGGTGGAGAAGAATTAATGTCAGTTGAGGCACCAAGAAAACGTATGACATGTATTATGTGTATTTCTTTGTAATTGTAGTCTGTGTAAGTCTTATGCAAGGGTGACATTTGTGGTGTTACAAACTTAATGAAGGGCTAGGATAAGTTGGAAATAGGATGCAGGTGTTTAGCATTTGTTAGAGTGAGCTAATTGGCTGCAGCTTCCTTTATTTAGTAGATACTTGCAGCACTAGGTGGTGAGTGTGTTCTGGGACATCAGAACCTTGAGCCTTCTGGAGGTGTTGTGGGCCTAACAATGGAACACCAGTGAAGGGAAGTGCCTGCTTGATAACTCCAATGATATACTTGCATCTACAGGATTACTAGCTAATATGTAGGTAGCTGTTTTTTGCATACAGAGTTATTTATTGTAAGTTGGTACATATAGTTAGATAATACTTTGGGCTTGGCTTTCTTAGTTGAGTGCTTATTCTGGAGTTATAGCAAAATATTTTGTGTTTTATTTGTAAATTTGATGGTGGTGCTGGCTCGAAGGGCTGAATGGCCTACTCCTGCACCTATTTTCTATGTTTCTATAAATGGAATCAAGTCTTGAGCAAGCAACAAATTGTTGGGGGGGCTCGGGCACAATCTAGGAAGTGAAGGGACAAGCAATGTTTCGGATCAGGACGCTTCTTCTGAAGAAGCGGCTCATTAGAAGAAGTGTCCCAATCCAAAACGTCACTTGTCCCTTCCGTCCTTGGATGCAGCAAAACCCGCTGAGTTCTTCCAGCACTTTGTGGTTTGCTGCGGATTCTAGCATCTACGATCTCTTATGTGTCCTGTCTCCAAGTCTTGCAGTTGATACTTTTTTTCTTGATTTTTTTTTTTTGTGTACAGCCACTGACCACTAATATTATTGTTTAGTTTATTGTCATGTGTAGTGAGGTACAGTGAAAAGCTTTTGTTGTGTGCCAGCCAGCGGAAAGACAATACATGATTACAATTGAGCCATTTGCAGCGTAGATACATGATAAGGGAATAAAGTTTAGTGTACGGTAATGGCACTAAAGTATATAATATATCCTGAATCTATGCCAATGAGGATGGCAAAGATCTTGCATCTGCGTAAGGACAATTCTTGCCAAATGGTAATTTGTGCATTCCTTGACAATTTACTGTAATAACACTGCAGTAGGACCCAGCAAAATACTCTCTGCAATAACTTAAGTAACTTACGCCAATGAAGTTCTTGTTCAGAGATAGGAATTCTCCAATGGTGAAAAGTGACCGAAATCTGCCAAAGTTAATCAGGAGCCACGGTATACTTCCATTAGTATTGGCAGTGCATGCTGCAAAAATAAACACACTAATTAGATTGATGCTCATTAAGCAAAGCAGATTCTATGATTGTTCCCACTAGTGGGAGAGACATGGACCAAAGGGGACAGCCTCAGAATAAAAGGTCCTGCGTTTTCTGCTTTTAATTTATAATCTAACAGGGATCAGCCAAGACTACTTGGCTTGTATTTATGTGTGGTTTTTTTAAGGGGATGAGGAGGAATGTCTTTAGGTTAGAGGGTGATGAATCTGTGGAAATCATTGCCACAGATGGCCAAGTCATTAGGTATTTTATAAAATGGAGACTTACAATTTCTTGATTAGTAAGGGAGTTAAACATTATGGGCAGGAGAATGGGGTTGAGAGGGAAAAACAGATGGAGTAGACTCGATGGGCTGAATGGCCTAATTCTGCTCCTATGACATTGTGTCCAGTCAAGAAGAATTGACTTGAATAGCTAAACTGTCAGAAACTGCTGTGCGTTGGCTTCTCCATCTTTAAATTTAATTGGACAGTAAATTAGAACCTGCAAACCACATCCCTATTTCCATTTGAGAACTACTGAGAAACGTATCAACTGCACATGTAGCTTGTAAGGTATTTTACTCCATCAGTATTAGGGTGGCATGGTGACGCCATGCAGAGCCAGACACCTGGGTTCGATCCTGACTACAGAGTATGTACATTCTCCCCATAACCACGTGGGTTTTCTCCGGGTGCTTTGGTTTCCTCCCACACTACAAAGGCTTACAGGTTGGTAGGTTAATTTTGCTTTGGTTAAAAAAAGTTTTTTAATGTACAGGGATCGCTGGTCGGCACAGACTCTGTGGGTCAAAGAGCCTGTTTCCGCGCTGTATCTCTAAACTAAAATATTAACTGAGTAACTCCAACGGAATTGAATCCTCAACAAGTTGGTTATCTCAAGATAATAAAATCAATTTCGTGCTCTGGCCTTTCAAAATGATTTTAGTTTTTTAGAGATTCAACATGGAAACGGGCCCCTCTGCGCACCGAGCCCATGATCACCCATTCACACTAGTTCTCTGTTATTGCACTTTTTCATCCATTCCCCACAATTTACAGATGCCAAGTAAATGACAAGCCCACACATCTTTAAGTAGGAAGGAACTACAGATGTTGGTTTAAATCAAAGGTAGACAAATGTTGGAACTCAACAGGATAGGCAACATCTCTGGAAAAAAGGAATGGGTGACGTTTCGGGTCGAGACGTCTGAAGAAGGGTCTCGACCCAAAACATCACCCATTCCTTCTCTGAGTTGTGGGGGCTAAATGGAGCGCCCAGAGAAGGGCAAACAAGAACCATAGAACAAGGGGGAAAGATTTAATAAGAATCTGAGGGGTCACTTTTTCCACACAAAAGGTGGTGGGTGTAAGGAACGAGCTGCCAGAGGAGGTAGTTGAGCAGGGACTATTGCAACATTTAAGAAACAATTTGACAGATATATGGATAGGACAGGTTTAGAGGGATATGGGCCAAATGTAGGCAGGTGGGATTAGTGTCGATGGGACATGTTCGTTCGTGTGAGCAAGTTGGGCAGAAGGGCGTGTTTCCGTGCTGTATCACTCTATGACAATCGGAGGAAATCCACACGATCAGTGGAGAATGTACAAACTCCACACAGACAGCACCCCCTCCGATTTCTTGCATTATTAAAGAAGGGTGAAGATCAAATTTCCTTTCATGCTGAGGCAGGTTTCATGTAAAAAAATTGGGAATAAACAAGGAAGCTCAGAATGGGAGAGCCAGCTATCAGAAGCTCTCCAGAGATATCCAGTTTGAAACATTTTTAGGGAATCCATCCATGCAAAAAACTTGAGCAAACTCTGTTGATGTGTGCTCCCCTGAATGCTCTGGAAAGACAGCACTACTTTGGCAACATAATTGGAAACTTAATATTGCATCCACACAAACCTAACAGTATTAGCACTGAAAGTTGAAAATACATTACCTGTAGAATCAACCTGGTAAACCAAATATTTTCTGATAAAATTGGAGATGGCTTCCTGTTGTGCCATTGATAAATTGGAATATACATTTTCCAGACCTTTCACTCTATAAGTATTAAAATATGCAAAAGGTATGATGAAATTATTGATAACAGTGATCAATACAAAATAAAAATACAAAGCTTTTACTTTAGTTGGGTAAAATTTGGACATTCTTTGACTTGCGATCTTATTTTCATTGTGATCTGCAACAGTATATTCCAAAGATGTACAGGTTTGTTGGCTAATTGGCTTGGTAAAATTGTAAATGTCCCTAGTGCGTATGTAGGATAGTGTTAGTGTGCGGGGATCGCTGGTCGGTGCAGACCCGCTGGGCCGAAGGGCCAATATCTATAAACTTAACTAAAAAATTAAACTATATCCTCTACTCTTGAGTTCCTGACAAAGGCAGAAGGGGTGACATATTTGCATTCTGTAGTGGGTTAATGGTTGAAAAGTAGACAACAGGAAGCACAAACTTTTATACAGAAATAAGATCAAAATGGTATGTGTCTTCATTCCATTTGCAAGTTGAGGAAGCAAAATGGATCAAATAGTTTAGTTCCTTCTCCTTGACTGTCCTGCTGAGTTACTCCAGCATTTTGTGTCTCTCTTTAGTTTAGTTTAGAGATACAGAGTAGAAATGGGCCCTTCAGTCCACATTGACCAACGATCACCCCATGCTTTGCATAATTATCCCAGTTTTCAAACCAACACAATAGGGGCAATTTACATAAGTCAATTAACCTACAAAGTTTCTTGTCCTTAGGATGTGGGAGGTAACGGAGCACCTCTAGGAAACCTACGCGACCACAGGGAGACGATGCAAATTCCACACACAGATGCAGTAGCACCCGAGGTCAGGTAGAACTAGTGAGAACATGTGTAGTGTAAGGGTTAAACTGACAATTTCAGCTAAAATGTGAAATGGAGTTATCAGCAAAATTAGCAACCATACATTCCAGGGTCTACAAAAACAAGTTTGTCTCCTCACACCTGCGATCAGTGCATCGTAAAGAAAGCATTGGCGAACAAAACACACCAATGCTTGAGTAGATGTTCCCAAACAATGTCTAACAATGTCTGGGTGTGCAAACGGTGCCAGATGACCGAACTCCTGTGGCGTACTCCGATGAGTTTGCAAGTGCGTACGGATTTACGTAAGTGTATGTGCCTTATTAAGCAGTGTAATAAATTACAGGGTGAATCAAAACTGTTATCTAAATCCAGTGATTTATCGAACACAACAATAGGTGGTCGACGTGGACTCGATAGACCAAAAGGTTTCCATGCTGTATTTCTAAACTAAATTAATCTAATTTAAAAAAATACTTTAGTCCAAATCGATAGGACATTCAGCTGAGTTTGTCTGAAGCACTTAAGAATTTTCTGAACTCATGTAAACACCAAGTTCTTTAAATTATCTTTAAATGTGCGTCTTAAAGGTTTATTCTTGAAATCAGAACTAACAACATTGAGCACACGAGAAATGTTTCATGCTAGGATAAAGAAAGAACATTTTTCACTGAACGTGGCTTTTGATCTCCAGGTTAGGTATTGACGGGAACATACTCACATCGCTTGGTAAGATTCGCAGGTTATGTTGGTGGGGATTGTGTCAAGCTCATTGCGAGTAATACTGAAGAGCAGCAAAGTTAATTTATCCTGAAACCAGTCAATGAAATCGCTTGCACTAAACAGTAGAAATTGTGGAGTCAGCTGCTGAAAGATTCTGCTCAGCATTAAGCTCCTCACCACTGGGTTTTGTATTGCCGTGATGCCCGCCTGAAACGAGAAGAAATATTCTTGAAGTTTATGACATGACTCTCGTGAGGTTGACAAAATCAGCTTGCACTGTGCTGTCATTCCCACATATTCATATCTGGTTGTAAAACAATAAAACACAGATCATAGAACAATATAGGTGTAACTCAGCTGGACGGGCAGCATCTCTGGAGAGAAGGAATGGGTGACATTTCGGGTCGAGATTCTTCTCCAGAGATGCTGCCTGTCCTGCTGAGTTACTCCAGCATTTGTCCATCTTCGATTTAAACCAGCATCTGCAGTTCCTTCCCACACATAGAACAACATAGCACATAAACAGGCCCTTTAGCCCACAATGTCTGTGGTGACAAAAAAAATCTTATCTGCCAGTACATAATCCATCTCCCTCCATTCTCTGCACATTCATGTGTCTGTCCAAATGTCTCTTAAATCCCACCATCTGTCTTGACCACCATGACTGCCATGAAGAAACATCAGAGGGTATTGCTCTCAGTAGAAGAAGAATCCATGCTGCAACCCTCATGCGTGTAGATCCGCAAGACAAAAGGACAAGAAGAATGGTGGAGAAGCAGCCCACTAAGAGGTCTGTGTGGTCAAAGCCCTTGCTCCAGAGCAGACCCAGGTTGGACGAGTTTGAGAACCCGATGACTGTGCTCCAGCAAGAAGATCAGGCTGCTTTCAGAAACTTCATTAGAATCCCCCCCCCCCCCCCCCCCCCCCCCGAGCTGTTTCAGGAGCTGAAGACACTAATGGGGCCCACTCCTGGAGAAAAAGGAAACCTTCATGAGGAAGCCACTGGAACCAGGCCTGCGCCTAGCCCTCGCCCTCCACTACCTGGCATCAGAAGACTCCTACAAGAGTCGGGGGTTACGGGGAGATGGCAGGAGAATGGATGTAGGCGAGAGAGATAGATCAGCTATGATTGAATGGCAGAGTAGACTTGTGTCGAATGGCCAAATTTTTACTCCCATCCCTTATGACCTAATCTTGGAGAACGTAGAAAGGCAACATTTCAGTTTGAGGATCTTAACCCAAAACGTAACGGTAGGAAAGGTCTCGACCCAAAGCATCACCTGTCCACGTTCTCCACAGATGCTGCCCGACCGGTTGAGTTACTCCAGCACTTTATATCCTCACATGAGCTAGGAATATTTCACCGTGACGCGTTTAAAAAAAAATAAAAAAAAAAATGTTACCTTCATTTGTTCATCAGGGGTTGGAGGGAGAGATAAATCAGCCATGATTGAATGGCAGAGTAGATGGAGTAGAATCCTGCTCCTTTCACCTATGACCTGATGACTACTGCCCAATGTAGAACCTGTCAACTTTCAACTCACTGATTTCAACAGGTTGGAAGTTTAACAATGAAAAAAATAACACTACATTCTCAGAAAATATCAAATACGAAAGAAAATCTATCTCACCACTTGTACGTCATGGACAAATTGGTTGAGGTAGACGACCAAGTCACTGAAATTTCTGCTGGTGAGTACGTTGAAAATCTGGCTGATTTTGCTGGTGTTGTTCAATACGTCAGAGCCCACAGTCAGTTCAGACAACTGCTTTGCGCTGAGGAGCTCCAGCACATCAAACTAAAGGAATCGAGCGGTGCACAAATTAAACATTGGTAATATTAAAGATACCACACACAATTTACAGAATACATCCAGCTTACAGCGAAGATAGATACCAAACTCTGGAGAAACTCAGTGGGACAGGCAGCATCTCTGGAGATAAGGGATGGGTGACCTTTCGGGTCGAGACCTTCTGGCTGGGAGTCAGGGGAGAGGGAGTCTGGAGATATGGAAGGGCAAAATGTGAAAATAACAGATCAAACTAGATGATGATAAGAAAATGTAGAACAGTTCATTGTTGGCTGAGGGGAATGTGACAACGAGGCAACCATCGGTAATATTTAATCAGGAGAACAGTAGAACTAGTTGGAGAACGAGTAGGGGGAGGGATTGCAAGGGATACGTGGTGTTAGAAAATCAATATTCACACCGCTGGGCGTAAGCTGCCCAAGCGAAATATGAAGTGCTGTTCCTCCAATTTGCATTGGGCCTCGCTCTAACTCGCTTACAGTCGTACTGTAAGCCGTACTGCATGGCTTCATCCCTTCCCCCTCCCCCCTCATCCCTGCCACTTTAAAGGGTATAATTTCAGTATCTTATTTAAGTCTTAGGTATAAACTGTCTCATTTCCTAGTCATGATGTAAAAATCCACATCTGCGGATATTGTCAGTGGGACTTCCACATTGCAGTACACGTTGAAATTCTTCTGACTTGGTTGAGGTGTTTCTTGATCTCTCAATGTGGCTTTCTTTATCTTTTATATGTATGTCCCTTTAAGTGAATGTAACCCTGCATTTATGGACTGGCTGAGGGGGGGGGGGATGAGGAAAGAACATTTGCTGACACTTTGTGGTGAAATGGAGAAAAGACACATGGGGTTGGCAAAGGGACTGTGGGAGGACAACAGGAAATACCTTCTAGATCAGAAATTTGAGTGTTTAGTTCTTATAAGGGGAAAAGATTTAATAGGAATCTGAGGAATAACTTTTTCACACAAAGGGTGGAGGATGTATGGAACAAGTTGCCAGAGGAGCAGTCGGACAGGTGCATGGATAAGACCAAATGCTGGCAGGTGGGACTAGTGCAGTTGGGACATGTTGGCCTGACCGTGTGGGCAGGTTGGGCTGAAGTTGCCGAATTATTCCAGTTTCTGGATCTATCTTTAGTTTAGAGATACAGCGCAGATTATCGGGCCCTTCGGCCCACTGAGTCCGCACTGACCTGCGATTCCCGCACATTAACACACACAGGACAATTTGCATCGTGCCAATTAACATACAAACCTCTGTCTTTGGAGTGTGGGAGGAAACCAAAGATCTTGGAGAAAACTCATGTGGTCAAGGGGAGAACGTGCAGACAACACCCGTTGTCAGGATTGAACCCGGGTCTCTGGCACTGTAAGGTAGCAACTCTACCACTACACCACCATCATGCCGCCGAGTGATTAGATTTGTATAAAAAGAATGCCGCAATAAACTTACAGCTGAGAAGTTCTTATTCAGATCTGTGAAGTCGCGGAATTGAAATTCTGACATGAATCTAAAAAAGTTTTTGATGATCCATTCACGGGACCCATTTGAGTTTTCAGCACAAGCAATGCCTATGGAACCTACAGGAAAAGAGCAAATGTAGTTCATAAGTTAATTTGTTCATAAGTGCTAGGAACAGAATTTGGCCTTTCACCCATCAAGTCAACTGCGCCATTCAATCATGGCTGATCTATCTCTCCCTTCCAACCCAATAACCCCTAACACCCGTCCTAATCAAGAATCTGTCCATCTCTGCCATAAAAATATCTGTTGATTTGGCCTCAACAGCCCTCTGTGGCAATGAATTCCACAGATTTACCAACCCTCCACATCTCCATTCTAAAGGAACGTCTATTAATTCTGAGGCTATACCATTGGTCCTAGACCCTCTCATCAGTGGAAACATCCTCTCCACAGTCACTCCACCCAGGCAAATGTAGTTGTGTTTATGATTCACTGACAGATAATTCACACATTTATAAAACACGAACACTGGTCAGACCACATTTGGGGTATTAGTAAATTGTCCCGAGTGTGTAGGATGGTGTTAGTGCATGGGGGTCGACGGTCTGCAAGATGGGCCAAAGTGCGTGTTTCCACGCTGTATCTCTGAACAAAACTAAATTTCAACCATACACCCACATGATACTTTATTATTTAAAGCCTTTAGACTTTAAGCCCTTCCACCCACCAAATCTGTACAGACCAGCAATCGCCCCACACACAAATACTATCCGACACACTAGGGACAATATACAATTTTACAGAGGCCAATTAACCAACAAACCCATAGGTCTTTTGGAATGTGGGAGGAAACCAGGGCACCCAGATAAAACCCACGTGGTCCATAGAGAGAGCATACGTAGTCAGGATCGAACCCGAGTCTCCGGCGATGTCAGGCAGCAACTCTACCACTCCACCATCCAAGCATTCTTAGGTATAATTCTCGATGTAACTTAAAATACTGAATTGAATGGAGTGTTGTCAAGGGATGATTTGACTTACTCAGTGAAACAGTCATTGACAAAAATAAATAAATCAATACATTACCTGCTAAACTTTGCTGGAAACTTAGGAAACGTTTACTGAAAGTGTAAATCTCATAATTCTGTGCCAGGGTAAAATTTAGGTACAAATTATCCAGTCCTTTCATTCTGTAGACATAAAAAAAAAATGATTTTTTTAAAATCAAAACTGCAAAATCTGATAGTTTTTAAACAAGCATCTCTTTCACTCCCCTCTCCTATTGGGCAAAGGGTACATAAGTGTGAAAACGCACACCTCCAGATTCAGGGACAGTTTCTTCCCAGCTGTTATCAGGCAACTGAACCGTCCTACCACAACTAGAGAGCAGTCTTGAACTACAATGTACCTCATTGGTGACCATTTGACTATCTTTAATCAGAGTTTCCTGGCTTTATCTTGCACTTAACGCATTCACATTCTCTGTATCCTGTGGATGGCTCGATTGTAATCATGTATTGTCTTTGCCCTGACAGGTTAGCGTGCAACAAACATATTTCACTGTACTTTGGTACACGTGACAATAAATTGAACTAAAATAAAGTAAACAATGGAATAAAAGCCTGTTGAGATGTCCATCAGCATCGCCAATTCCAACATGAGGTGATCTTAATAGATGTAAATGAACTTTATTTGTAACACGACCATTTCTAAATTATGTTTAGTTTAGACATACAGTGTGGAAACAGGCCCTCTGGCCCACAGTCCACACTGATCAGCGATCCCCTGACACTAGCACTATCCTACACACACTAGGGACAATGTACAATTTACAATGTTACCAAGCCAATTAACCTACAAACGCGTTCGTCTTTGGATTTGGATTTGGAGGAAACCCACGAATCCGGGGAAAACCCACCCAGTCACAGGGACAATGTACAACTTCCGTACAGACAGCACCCATAGTTAGGATCGAACCTGGGTCTCTGGTGCTGTAAGGCAGCAGCTCTACTGCCGTGCTACTATACCGCCCGATTCATCATACACACAAGCTAGTTACATTGATTTATACATGCTGTCACTACCAATTAACCCAATCAACAATACGATATGATACGATAGAACTTTATTTATCCCAGGAGGGAAATTGGTCTGCCAACAGTCAGAAAACACAAGATACGTGAAAGATGAAACTAAAGTGACGATGCGGAAAGTTCAGGATTGGGGATGAGCAAAGATTTGGGGGGGGGGGGGGGGGGGGTGGGTTAGAGGGAAGGGGAGTCTGTTTACTTGGTGGAACCAGTCATTCTGAAGGTTCTCCTCAGGCTGACCAGTGTGTCATGGAGGTGGTGAGCTGTACTGTCCAAGATGCTGTATTGTCCAAGATATGGATTATATACTCACATTGCCTGGTAGGATTCACAGGAAATATTCGTCGGTATCAACTCCAACAACTCGTAGTCAATTGCAGGCAGCAGCAGCTGCAATCTGTACTGGAACCACTCAGCATAATCTGTACCATTAAATCTTGTAAAATACGATCTTAGCTGCGATATAATCCCTGTCAACATTGCCTGACTTGTTGAGAGTGGTTGAATGGCAGTAATGTTCCTCTGAAATGTAAGGTAGAATTAAATTGATATTTTGCCGTCCAGTAGCAATTTCCATTAAAGTGAAGTGCAGCGAGTGTATATTCTCCACTTTGCTTTTTACTGAACTCAGTTGCTTTTCATTACATTGACTTTACCTTCATAACACCTTGCAGTCTGACATTGTTAGGCAATTGGATTTAGAATTCTACATTCACATTAAAAAAAATCATCCTACTTTTATTTTTTTATACATATTAATGAAAGCAATATTCTCGCATGTTCATCCCACATTTGCAGTGATTTGCTATTTGTCTTTTCTCTGAAGATAGACACAAAATACTGTAATACAAAATGCTGGAGTAACTCAGCATCTCTGGAGATAAGGAATGGGTAACATTTTGGGTCAAGACCATTCCTCTTCAGTCTTTTCTCCAACAGTTAACAAAATTTCAATAAACCTTAAAAGGACACAAAGTGCTGTTCTGAAGTCTGAGGAAGTGTCTTGACCCGAGAAGTCACGTATCCACGATCTCCAGTTCTGCTGCCTGACCCGCTGAGTTACTCCAGCACTTTGTGTCCTTTTGCATAAACCAGCATCTGCAATTCCTTACCTCCAAAATAAACTTTAGTTTGCAGATCAAGAATAAAATTGTAAAAACCTTGATTATGTTTGTGATGTGGAGGAGCATACTATGTCTTTCTATGTTGCTCTCGACTCAGTTATTAGTCCACAAAATGTAATTACCAACACAACCTTGACTTTGCATGGCAGTGTATGCTTTGTGGGAGTAATCAACTATTAAAATGTTCTCTTTGTTACCACTTTGACTCCAGAATTGGTATCAGGGCTATGGTTGGCAAAGTTATAAATGTGTTTACAAACTTGACTTGACTATTATTGTAGTGATCTTCTGAGAAAAAAGGAGTATGGAGTCCTACAGCATGGAAACAGGCCCTCCAACATCAACCAATATGTCCTATCTACGCTAGTCCCACCTGCCTGCATTTGACCCAAATTCATCGAAGCCTGTCCTATCCATGTACCTGTCTAAATGTTTCTTAAATGTTGCAATAGCACCAGCATCAACTTCCTCCTCCGGCAGCTCGTTCCATACACCTACCACCCTTCACGCAAAAAAGCTATCCCTCAGATACCTACTAAATCTTTCCCCCCCTCACCTGAAACCTCTTGCGTTATAAGAATGTGCATCTACTCGATCTATTCCTCTCATGACTTTGTACACCCCTATAATATCACCCCTCATCCTCCTGTGCTCCAAGGAATAAACTATACTTTATTTGTGTGTGGTTCTTGAAAAGTAATGAACTTCCCTTTTTCAAACATTTATGTAAGAGAGATTAAAATCAAACAAATCAAGCACACCAACGCCACTACTTCCTTAGAAGGCTTAGGAAGTTTGGCATGTCCCTTACAACTCCTACTACTTTCTACTGATGCACCATAGAAAGCATTTTGTAGGATGCATCACAGATTGGTTTGGGAACAGCTCCATCCAAGACCGCAAGAAATTGTAGCAAATTGTGGACGCAGCCCAGACCATCACACGAAACAACCTCCCTTCTATTGACAACAGATAATCCTTCGCCACCTCCAACAGGATCCCACCTTTGGCCTCATCTTCCCATCTCCTCCCCTTTTGGCTTTCCGCAGAGACCGCTCCCTCCGTAACTCCTTGGTCAATTTGTCCATTCCCACCCAAATCACTCCCTCCCCTGGCACTTTCCCTTACAACCGCAGGAAATGCTACACTTGTCAATTTACCTCCCCCCTCGACTCCATCCAAAGACCCAAGCTACGTGAGGCAGAGGTTCACCTGCACCTCCTCCAACCTCATCTATTGCATCCACTGCTCTAGGTGCCAACTTCTCTACATCGGTGAGACCAAGCGCAGGCTTTGCGATCGTTTCGCCCAACACCTCCACTCAGTTCGCATTAACCAACCCGATCTCCTGGTGGCTCAGTACTTCAACTCCCCCTCCCATTCTGAATCTGACCTTTCTGTCCTGGGCCTCCTCCATGGCCAGAGTGAGTCCCACTGCAAATTGGAGGAACAGACCTCATATTTCGCTTGGGCAGTTTACACCTAAACGGTGTGAACATTGACTTCTCCAATTTCAGGTAGTCCTTGCTTTCTCCCTCCTTCTCCTCCCCTTCCCAGCTCTCCCATAGCCTACTGTCTCCGCCTCTTCCTTTCCTCTTCCGCCCCCCCCCCCCCCCCCCCACCCCAGTCTGAAGAAGTGCCTCGACCCGAAACGACACCCATTTCTTCGCTTCATAGATGCTGCCTCACCCGCTGAGTTTCTCCAGCTTTTAGTCTACCCCTTCCCTTCTATTGACTCCTTTTATACCCCATGCCGCCTCGGCAAGGCCAGCAGTATAATCAAGGACAAGTCGCACCCTCTTCTCGCCTCTCCCATCAAGCAAAAAGTATAGAGGTGTGAAACGCACACCACCAGATTCAGGGACAGTTTCTTCCGGCTCTTATCAGGCAACTGAATCATCGTACCACAACCAGAGAGCAGTGCTGAACTCCTCTCTCCCTCATTGGTGACCCTCGGACTATCATTGATTGGACTTTGCTGGATTTACTTTGCACTAAACGTTATTCCCTTATCGTGTATCTATATTGCTGTAAATGGCTCGATTGTAATCATGTATTGTCTTTTCGCTGACTGGATAGCACGCAACAAAAGCTTTTCACTGTACCTCGGTACACGTGACAATAAACTAAACTGAACTAAACTCATACTACACCATGGTTAATGGAGAGAAGGCAGGTACAGGATACTGAGTTGGATGATCAGCCATGATCATATTGAATGGCGGTGCAGGCTCGAAGGGCCGAATGGCCTACTCCTGCACCTATTTTCTATGTTTCTATGGTTAATGTGGAGGGTAAAACCAGCCAAAGGCGATGGGGACGGTTACTTACCACTCTCGTGTCGTTGATAAATTGGGTAACATATCCGATCAAGTCACTGTAGGTTCTATTTCTCAGGATGTCAATGATCTGATTGATGCGTGAAGTATCATTCAATGATTCCACAGTCAGTCCAGAGAGTTCTGGTATGCTGAGCAGATCCAGTATTTCGAACTGCAGAAACCAAAAGATTGTATCAAAATCTATGACATTTTAAAACTGACTGAAAATAAAATAAACTCATGGGGAATCTAGGTCTTATTTCTGCCAAAAATCTGTGCAGGAAAGACACAAAATGATTTATAATGTTTAAGAAGGAACTGCAGATGCTGGAAAAATCGAAGGTAGACAAAAATGCTGGTGAAACTCAGCGGGTGAGGCAGCATCTATGGAGCGAAGGAAATAGGCAACAGAATAGGAAATAGGCAACGTTTCGGGCCAAAACGTTGCCTATTTCCTTCGCTCCATAGATACTGCTGCACCCGCTGAGTTTCTCCAGCATCTTAGTCCAACATTGCCTATTTCCTTTGCGCCACAGATGCTGCCTCACCCGCTCAGTTTCTCCAGCACCTTAGTCCAACGTTGCCTATTTCCTTCGCGCCACAGATGCTGCCTCACCCGCTGAGTTTCTCCAACATTTTTGTCGACCAAATGATTTTTAACCCCCTTTTTAATCAAATACAACCACATCTCCTTTTCTACTCTTTGGTTCAGATTCTGCTTTTCCATCAATGAAGGACACAGTGCTGGAGTAACAGCGGATTAGGCAGCATCCCTGGAGACCATGGATAGGTGACGTTTTGTGTCGGGACCCTCTTTAAGATTGTCTGAAGAAGGGTCCCGACCCAAAACATCACCTATCCATGTTGGCAAGCAGAGGGAAGAATGGCTGCAACTCGAAACATCGCCTATCCGTGTCCTCCAGCGATGCTCCTGACCCACAGAGTTACCTCAGCATTTTGTGTCTTTCCTTGGTAAGCCAGCTTCTGTAGTTCCTTATTCTTACCAAAATCTATCTAGTTTGTGTTGAGAATAAAGAAATTACCAGATAATATTGTGCGTTTATAAATGGCATGTCTGCGAAAGTGATTTCTGCCACGAAATGCAGGAAGTTTTTTTGTAACCAGTCACGAAGTCCAGTTGTGTTATCAGTACAGGGAACAGATCCAATTCCTGCAGAACAAAGATTGGGTCAGTTAGCCAGACAAATATGGACAACAGACCTTAATATTTGTCTGACAATTATTATACCAAGGTGCACAGACAGAGCCCCTCCTTATATTTATATATATATATATATATATATATATATATGTGTGTGTGTATATGTATATATGTGTGTGTGTGTGTGTGTGTGTGTGTGTGTGTGTATATATATATATGTGTATATGTATATGTATATATGTATATGTGTGTATATATATATATATATATATGTGTGTGTGTCTTTTATATATAATATTGAACTTTGTTTATTATATAGTTTACAATGTTTACATATTCAGTTGTGCTACTGCAAGCATTTCATTGTTCTGTTTGGGACATATGACAATGCAAAACTCTGGACTCTCTTGACTCCAAAATGAACTAAAGCATGAATGAGCGACTAATAGAACCATCTATGCACATGAATAATGTATTCTCTGCTCTGCCATTGAGGAAGTATAGAATATTTGTTCAAAAGAAAATGTAAAAGTTAACCTTGCATTACAGCTATTGCAATGTCAATCTTACAGTAAGTAGGCACCTGCCCACAACACCCTTTTACACATAAAATATTTCATTATCTAATCCACAATAATGTGACTTTAATGGGCTTTTCAATTATGTATTGGAAAAAGAGTAAAAAGAAAATAGTCACATCATCCAAAATGCTCATTCATTACCATGTGAGTCGGATTGCAAATTCAAAAATGTTCTACTAAAGTTGTAAACTTCACTGAGTTGTGACTTTGATAAATTTTGGTACAAATTATCCAGGCCTTGGATTCTGTAAAGACAAAGAAAGACCACTTTAAGCCAGTTGTCATCATAATCAGACATTCAATTTTGTATAGAGCGGTAGGAATCAGCCAATATATTTAGTTTAAAGATGCAGAGTAGAAACAGGCCCTTCGGCCCACAGAGTCCACGCTAAACATCGATCACCCTGTTCACGCTAGCCCAATGTTATCCCACTTTCACATCCTATACACTGAGGGAAATTTACAGATTGTGGGAGGAAACCAGTGCAGGCGGAGAAAATCCACGTGGTTACAGGGAGAACGTACACACTCCACACAGACGGCTCCAGTAGTCAGGATCGAACCCGGGTCTCTGGCGCTGTGATGCAGCGGCTCAACAGCTGCGCCACCGTGCCGCATGATGTACTTAGAACCTGAGCATCTTATTAAGTCTCAGATGACAACAAGTATCTACATCTAACCTCGTGCAAGAGTGTTTGGGGATAATATCGACCACGCTCTGGTGTAAAATTGCAATAGCTCATTTTTTCCATTTTCTCCATTTATGTATATGGAAATAAGAAATAAATCATAGAGGCAGGTATAAAAGATACTCAAACTAATCTGATATGTCAATGGATAAGATTTCAGGTCAAGCCTGCTTTTGCTAGCATCTCGCATGTTTGATTTCCCCTCTAGTACAATAATCTACTGATCTCAGTTTTCAATGTATTCAATAACTGAGCAGCTGCAGGACTCATGAGGTACGAGGGTTGAATATTTATTTTCATATTTGTAAGGAAATTGTTCCTTCTTGCAGTCCTAATGCCAACCTCTCTGACAGACTGATTGTGAGCCCCATAACTGAGGAAGGCTGTGCTGATGTTGGTGAGGGTCCAGAGGAAGTTTACAAGAATGATCTTGGGGATGATCGGGTTAAGAGATGATGAGCATTTGAAGGCACTGGGCCTGTGCTTGCTGGAGTTTAGAAGGATGAGGGGGAAACCTCATTGAAACTGAAAGACCTGTATGAAGTTGATGGGGAGAGGATGTTTCCACTAGTGGGAGAGACTAAGACCACCTTTAGAAAGATGAGAAGAAATTTATTTTGTCAGAGGGTGGTGAATCTGTGGAATTCATTGCCACAGACGGCTGTGGAGGCCATCAATAGATATTTTTAAGGCCGCGATTGACAGATTCTTGATTAGTACGGTGTCTGGGGTTATGGGGAGAAAGGAGGAGAATGGAGCTGAGAGAGAAAGATAGATCAGCCATGCAGAGTAGACTTGATGAGCAGAATGGCCCATTTCTGCTCCGTGCCGTATGAATTTCTGAACTTAAACACAGAATACTCACATTGCTTGGTAAGATTCACAGGATATGTTGATGGGTATTGCTCCAAGATTGCTTCCTGTAATACTGGGCAACAACATAATTAATCTGTCCTGAAACCACTTTGCGAAGTCAGAAGCATTAAATGATGAAAACATGGGTTGCAACAGCCGTATGATCTTGTATAGCATCCGATCCCTCACAGTAGTGTTAGCAAAAGTTGTGATGTTCATCTGAATGGGGAAAAAAATAAACTTCTTTAACTATCAAAAGTTCACAATAGTATTTCTAGATAAAATAAAACTAAGCTAGGAACTGTTCAGAGTGCTCATTTCCTCCCAATCTCCCCACTCTGCTCCCCTTCAAGTTTTCTCATTTACCAATCTTTAGACTTAAGATACTGCAGAAACAGGCCCTTTGGATAGCTTTAAAGCGAGAGGGAAAGGATTTACAGGAGATGTAGTTTAGAGAAAGAGATACAGAGCGGAAACAGGCCCTTTGTCCCACCGAGTCCGCGCCAACCAGCGATCACCTCGTACACTAGCATTGTCCTACACATCAGGGATAATTTACATTTACAGAAGCCAATTAGCCTACAAACCTGTATGTCTTTGGAATGTGAGAGGAAACTGGAGCGCCCAGAGAAAACTCACACGGTTACAGGAAGGACTTACAAACTCCGTACAGACAGCACCCTTAGTCAGGATCGAACCTGGGCTTCTGGCATTGTAAGGCGACAACTTATCAAGATAAGAAAGTAGGCCGCACAGTGGTGCAGCTGGAGAGTTGCTGCCTAACAGCATCAGAGACCCGGCACTTATCAAGATAAGAAATAAATAAACGGAACAATTGGAAATGATTGAATATTGAATGCCCATGGACATTCCAAGGCAATACTAAGTGAATGTAACAAACTGGTGCCCTCTCGCTCCCACATTCCCACTCCCTGTGTGTTCAACCTAACCAGGCTCATTCAATCGTGGGATCTGCCGCCCCCCCCCCTCACTCTCTCTCTCCTTCTCTCTATCCCTTTCTGTCTCTCCATTCCCTCTCCCTCAATCTCTCTTTCTCCTCTGCCTGTCTCACTCTGCCCCTTTTTCTCCTCACTCATTCCCACTTTCTCTCACTCTCCCACCTCCCTCCCTTGCACTCTCCCTCCCTCTCACACTCTTCCTCGCACACTCTCTCTCCCTCACACTCTCCCTCTCCCTATCACACTCTCCCCCCACAGTTGATGGTCTCAGGGGTGACAGCTGTGAGTGGCTAACGAGGGTCTGGTCATCAGGCTGCAGGCCCGTTGCCAGGGTTACCTGCTGCATACCAGCGCACGGGCTTCCTGGAGAGGCAGCGGCCGGCTATCCTCACTGCCATTCCCCACAGCAGCCTCTCCTTCCATGCAACACACTCAATAAGCAAGATCAGAGTCACCAAGGTGAATCTCCAACCTTTATTTTCCAAAGAGACCTCGAATTAGACCATTCGGTCCATCAAATCTACTCCGCTATTCAATCATGGCTGATCTATCTCCTAATCCCATTCTCCTGCCTTCTCCACATAACCTGACACCTGCACTAATCAAGAATCCATCTATCTATCTCCGCCTTGAAAATATCCACTGACTTGGCCTCCACAGCCTTTTGTGGCAAAGAATTCCACAAATTCACCACCTAAGATCTCAACCAAACATCCAGCATGTTGCTGAAGAGGAGATTTTACAACATCAGCTGAAGCTCACGATGGCAAGTTGAAGCTCGAGAGACAGAAGATATCTTACTGTGTGCGTTTCATAATTAAATTCGGTGAAATACGCGATGAGATCGCCGATGTTACGGCCCTCCAGGGTATCCATGATCTGAATAATCCTGTCCAAGTTAAACCACGCTTCCAAAGACACCGTCAATTCAGCAAGTATTTGAGGAGGAAGAAGGTTCAAGACTTCAAACTAATAAAAAAATAAAGTTGTTTAATTAAAACCAACAACACATATTCTTATATTCAGATAATCTTTTTCTGTTTTTTCTCTTTCCTCGTTATCTACTATGTTTTCATATTGACATATTCTGTTGTGCTGCAGCAAGAATTTAATTGTCCCATCTGGGACATATGATATATAAAACACTCTCGACTCAGTCTCACAGCGTGGAAACAGGCCCCTCGACCCAACTTGCCCACACCGGTCAATATGTCCTATCTACACTAGTCCCACTCGCCTGCATTTGACCCACACCCCTCCAAACCTGTCCTATCCATGTACCCGTCTAAAGGTTTCTTAAATGTTGCAATAGTACCTGCCTCAACTACCTCCTCCGGCAGCTCGTTCCATACACCCACCTCCCTTTGTGTGAAGGTAGACAAAAGTGCTGGAGAAACTCAGCGGATGAGGCAGCATCTATGGACCGAAGGAACAGGCGACATTTCGGGTCGAGACCCTTCTTCTGAAGAAGTCAGAAGAAGAAGCATTTTTTTAAAAAATGAAGTTACCTTCACAGAAAGGGTTTAAGAAAGAACTGCAGATGCTAGAATATCCTTCTTCAGAAGAAGGGTCTCGACCCAAAACGTCGCCTATTCCTTCCCTACATAGATACTGCCTCACCTGCTGAGTTTCTCCAGCATTTGTCTGCCTTCCATTTTTCCAGCATCTCCAGTTCTTTCTTAAACCCTTTGTGTGAAGGTAGCTACATTTTTTAAAAGCTGTTCCCTTGCTGAATTTAAGATTCTGCATTCTTCAATGTATGGAGGTTGTTGTAGTTTTAGTAACTTACTCCAGAAAAGTTTTTGTTCAGAGTTTTGAAGTCTCCGTACTTGAAGCCTTGCAAGTGTTTCAAAAAGTTCTCTTGTATCCATTCACGACTTCCAGTTGCGTTGGTGGAGACACATGGGATACCTGAAGGGCCGAGAGGGATATAGTCATGAACATTACAGGGATAAATGCATACCGGAACGCAGGTCCTTTACACCTTTACAATCCATCATATAACCCTCGCAGGAGAGCATGGGACTAGAAGCCATACCCTCAGAATTAAAAGACGCTCCTTTAGGTAGGAAATGAGGAAGAATTTCTTTAGTCAGAGGGTAGTGAATTTGTGGAATTGTTTGCCACAAAAGGCTGTGGAGATAGATAGATTCTTGATTAGTTTAGTTTAAAGATGCAGCGTGGAGACAGGCCCTTCAGCCCACCGAGTCCACACCGATCAGCAATCTCCGCACATTAAAGCTATCCTACACACACTAGGGACAATTTACACTTGTGCCGAGCCAATTAACCTACAAACTTGGACTTCTTTGGAGTGAAAGAAACCAAAGATCTCAGAGAAAATCCATGCAGGTCACGGGGAGAACGTACAAACTCCATACAGACAGCACCAGTCATCGGGATCGAACCTGGGTCTTTGGCACTGCAAGAATTGTAAGGCAGCAACTTTACTGCAGCGCCGCTGTGCTGCCCTATACAGGGCCCTTAGTCCATTAGTACGGGCATCAAGGGTTATGGGGAGAAGGCAGTAGAATGGGGTTAGGAGGGAGAGATAGATCAGCCATGATTGAATGGCTGAGTAAACTTGATGGGCTGAATGGCCTAATTCTGCTCCGATCGCCTATGACCTTCGGACCTTATATAATACCCCGTAGGCAGAAAATCTGAACATTTTACAGGAAATATTGAATATGCCAGCTGGGGTCTCTCAACCTCTGTGGAGAGAGGAGCAGAGTCATCTTTTTCAACTCAATTAACTTTCCTTGACCTGGGAAAGTTTGAAGTAAAATAAATGTTAAATTGCAGGCTGAGTGGGAGAAGGTGGAGAGAGGAAAATGGGTGGCCAGTGATAGAGTGGAGAGCAGGAAAAATCAAATGGCTAAAGTCTGTAGGAAGGAACTGCAGATGGTGGTTTACACCAAAGATGGACGCAAAATGCTGGAGTAACTCAGTGGGTCAGGCAGCACTCTGGAGAGAAATAGGTGACATTTCAGGTTGAGACCCTTCTTCAGACTGAGAGCCAGGATAGAGGAAAACTAGAGGTATGAAAAAAATCAAAGCCGGCACCAATGACCAAGGTGGAGTCCACAATGGTCAATTGTTGGCTGTGGAAGAGGTGACTACGGAGGGATATGTGCAAACAGTGGAACTGGCAGGACACCTAGGTTGGGGAGGGAGGGAGACAGAGGGAATGCAGAGGGAATAACCTGAAATTAGAGAAGTATTGAATGAAGATGAGGGAAATAAGAGAGAAAAAAAATGTACAAGGCTATAGATGTGAGATAAAAGGCTGGAATAGCTAAATACCTGAACTACACTCCCCTCAGTAATCTACCATGCATCACGTTGGTATGGTATTTAAAAAAAAAATCATTTTAAGGGCATCTGCCTCTTGGGGCAAAGAACCAGGTTCACTCCTGACCACGGATGCTGTCCGTGTGGAGTTTGCACATTATCCCTGTGACAGCATGTGTTTTCTCCGGGTGCTCCGTTTTCTTCCCACATCCCAAAGAAGTACAGGTCTGTAGTTGGGCTTTTTAAATTGTCCCGGTGTGTATGGAGTGGATGAGAAATTCTCCTGCATTCTTCCCATAACCTTTGATACCTTTACTATCAAGAATCTGACCCAAACTATCCACTCCAGTCAGAGACAGACTGGAGTAACTCACTGGAGTAACTCAGCGGGTGAGGCAGCACCTCTGGAGAAAAGGAATAGGTGATGTTTCAGGTCGAGACCCTTCTTCAGTCTAAGACAACATTCCTTCTTATCCACTCCAGTCAGCTGGATTCACCCCCAATGGATAACTATTCAGCTTGCAGCAGTATTATAATACCAACAAACCCAAACCACTATATTTCTCAAAGATAAAAAGCTGTCGCATGAAACAAGATTACCCGATGAACGGAGATGGAAGGTGAGGATGTCTTTACTGAAGTTGTTAATCATTGGAACCTGTGTTGTCGTCCAGTTCATGATGAGACTGTTAAACACTTTCATTCTGTCAAAGTAACCAGAGACAAATGGTGAATGCATATAACACAATGTTCATGCAGATTGAAGCACTGAGGGGAATAGTTTAGTTTAGGTTATTATGTTCACGTGTACTGAGGGACAGTGAAAAGCTTTTTGTTGCGTGCTATCCAATCAGTGAAAAAACTACACATAATTACAATCGAATTGTCCACAGTGCACAGATACAGGATAAAAGGTATAACGTTTAGTGCAAGATGAAGACCAATTAAAAAATACATTGATAGTTTAGAGATACAGCGTGGAAACAGGCCCTTTGGCCCACCGAGTCCTCACCGACCAGCAATCCCCATATACAGTGGCTTGCAAAAGTGTTCATACCCCTTGAACGTTTCCACATTTTGTCACGTTACAACCACAAACGTAAATGTATTTTATTGGGATTTTATGTGATAGACCAACACAAAGTGGCGCATAATTGTGAAGTGGAAGGAAAATGATACATGGTTTTCAAATTTTTTTACAAATAAAAAAAACTGAAAAGTGTAGCGTGCAAAAGTATTCAGCCCCCTTTACTCTGATACCCCTAAATAAAATCCAGTGCAACCAATTGCCTTCAGAAGTCACCTAATTAGTAAATAGAGTCCACTTGTGTGTAATCTAATCTCAGTATAAATACAGCTGTTCTGTGAAGGCCTCAGAGGTTTGTTAGAGAACATTAGTGACAAACAGCATCATGAAGCCCAAGGAACACACCAGACAGGTCAGGGATAAAGTTGTGGAGAAGTTTAAAGCAGGGTTAGGTTATAAAAATATCCCAAGCTTTGAACATCTCCCAAGCTTTGAACGTCTCACGGAGCACTGTTCAATCCATCATCCGAAAATGGAAAGAGTATGGCACAACTGCAAACCTTCCAAGACATGGTAGTTGTCCACAGGACAACTATTAGTCGTGCACTCCACAAATCGGGCCTTTATGGAAGAGTGGCAAGAAGAAAGCCATTGTTGAAACAAAACCATAAGAAGTCCCGTTTGCAATTTGCCACAATCCATGTGGGGGACACAGCAAACACGTGGAAGAAGGTGCTCTGGTCTGATGAGACCAAAATTGACGTTTTGGCCTAAATGCAAAACGCTATGTGTGGCGGAAAACTAACACTGCACATCACCCTGAACACACCATCCACACTGTGAAACATGGTGGTCGCAGCATCATGCTGTGGGGATGCTTTTCTTCAGCAGGGACAGGGAAGCTGGTCAGAGTTGATGGGAAGATGGATGGAGCCAAATACAGGGCAATCTTGGAAGAAAACCTGTTAGAGTCTGCAAAAGACTTGAGACTGGGGTGGAGGTTCACCTTCCAGCAGGACAACGACCCTAAATATACAGCCAGTGCTACAATGGAATGGTTTAGATCAAAGCATATTCATGTGTTAGAATGGCCCAGTCAAAGTCCAGACCTAAATCCAATTGAGAATCTCTGGCAAGACTTGAAAATTGCTGTTCACAGACACTCTCCATCCAATCTGACTGAGCTTGAGCTATTTTGCAAAGAAGAGTGGGCAAACATTTCAGTCTCTAGATGTGCAAAGCTGGTAGAGACATACCCCAAAAGACTTGCAGCTGTAATTGCAGTGAAAGGTGGTTCCACAAAGTACTGACTCAGGGGGGCTGAATATTTTTGCACGCTACACTTTTCAGCTTTTTAATTTGTAATAAAATTTGGAAACCATGTATCATTTTCCTTCCACTTCACAATTATGCACCACTTTGTGTTGGTCTATCACATAAAATCCCAATAAAATACATTTACGTTTGTGGTTGTAACATGACAAAATGTGGAAAAGTTCAAGGGGTATGAATACTTTTGCAAGCCACTGTACTAACACTATCCTACACACTAGGGACAATTTACAATTTCTATCGAAGACAATCAACCTACAAACCTGAACGTCTTTGGAAGAAACTGGAGCACCCAGTGAAAACCCACGCAGGTCACAATGAGAACATAGAAACTCCGTACAGACAGCGCCTTTAGTCAGGATCGAATCCAGGTCTCTAGCGCTGTGAGGCAGCAACTCTACATGCCGCCGGTGATAGATAGAATACATAGAGTGAATGCACAGCTTTCAAGAGAAATCAAGAACATAGGTTTAAATGAGAGGGGAAAGATTTAATAGGAGCCTGAGGGGCAACGTTTACACTCTGAGGGCGGTGGCTATATCTTCAGTGTGAGGCTTGATTATATTCATGTATAGTATTGTGTCATTTGACGGGGTAGCAGGCAAACAAAAGCTTTTCACTGTACCTGGGTACACGTGACAATAATAAATCAATGCCACTCCATTGGTGTGTTTTCTTTACATGTTGTTCTCTGAAAAACGGCCAATATTCTCTTGGGTCACTTTTCAGAGAATGGATATTGCTACGATCTCACCAATCACAATGAACTATAGCCTGTTCTGTCTCTTCAATCAAATATGTACTCACATGGCCTGGTAAGATTCACAGGTTATGTTTGTGGGTATAGCTGCAAATTCCCTCTCTGTCATACTGGGGAGCAGCAAAAATAACCTGTCCTGAAACCATTCAATGTAGTCGGTGCTGTTAAATGATGAGAACATGGGTTGTAGCAGCTGTATAATTCTCCTCAGCATCACATCCCTCACCGTAGTGTTACCAAACGTTGTAATATTCATCTGGAATGAAAGGACAGACAATTAATTTCTGGCCAAAATTAATTTAGTTTAGGTTTTAGTTTTAGTGATACAGCATGGAAACAGGCCCTTCGGCCCACCAAGTCCGCACCGACCAGCGATCCCCGCACATTTACATGATCCCACACACACTAGGGACAATTTGCACATATAACAAGACAGTTAACCTACAAACCTGTACGTCTTTGGAGTGTCAGAGAAAACCCATGTGGTCATGGGGAGAACGTACAGAACTTCATACAGACAGCGCCCGTAGTCGGGATCGAACCCAGGTCTCCGGCGCTGCAAACGCTGTAAGGCAGCAACTCTACCGCTGCGCCACTGTGCCGCACGTTTCTACAGTAAGACTTTTTTCATGAGTTATGGGAGCAGAATTAGGCCATTGGGCCCATCATGGATGATCTATCTTTCCCTCTCAACCTAATTCTCCTGCCTTCTCCCATTACCCCTGCCACCCGCACTAATCAAGAATCTGTCAATCTCCCCCATAAAAATATCCATTGCATTGGCCTCCACAACCTTCTGTGACAATTAATTCCACAGATTCACCACCCTCTGGCTAAGGAAATCTCTCTTCATCTTCTTTGTAAACATATGTCCTTTTATTCTGTGGCCAGGCCTTAGGTCTTAGACTCTCATACTAGTGGAAACATTGCAATGCAAATTGTATGAAATGGTGTTGAAATTGAAAACTGCAAATGCAAAAGGGACAGCCAAGTGGCGCAGCTGGTAGAACCGCTGCCTCACTGTGCCAGAGTTGGGGTCGATCCTGACCAGAGGTACTGTCTGTGTGGAGTTTGCACGTTCTCACAAGTGACCAGATGGGTTTCATCTTGGTGTTTCAGTTTCCTTCCGCATCCGAAACACGGGCAGGTTTATCGATTAATCGGCCTATTTATTATGTTTGGATGGGAAAGGGGGACAGTGTGGAACAAGTGTGAACAGGTGGTCGATGGGCCAAAGGGCCTGTTTCCATGCGCTATCTTTCAATCTTTCCAAAACTGTACAAGAAGGGACGGAGCCGGCTGTACTTTTTGAGAAGGCTCCGCTCCTTCAACGTCTGCAGTGAGATGCTGCAGATGTTCTACTAAGCGGTGGTAGCCAGTGCCATCTTCTTCGCTGCTGTGTGTTGGGGCAGCAGGACGAAGGCTGCGGATGGCAATTGGATTAACAAACTCACCAGGAAGGCTGGCCCCGTTTTAGGGGCGAAGTTGTATTCATAGGAGGTGGTCTTGGAGGGGAGGATGCTCCTCAAATTGAGGAGCATCTTCGACAATACATGACACACTGGTCAACCTGAGGAGGACCTTCAGCAACAGACTGCTTGTACCAAGATGCAGTACAGAACGCCATGGGAGATTATTTTTCCCTGTGGCTATCAAACTGTACCTCTCCCTTCTGTCATGGGGTAGACACCACCCATTCCTTCTTATTGCCTATCCCACTGAGTTACTCCAGCATTTTGTATCTATCTGCACATCCACAATCCTTTCCACTCGTCACTTTAATTTAATGTTTCATGTATCTTGTGTTTTATGACTGTGGGCAGATCAATTTCCCTCCTGGGATGAATAAAGTTCTATCGTATCGTTTTAAAAAAGCAAAAGATCTTACCATGCGTATATCGTAATTAAAATCTGTGAAATAGGTAACTAGGTCGCTGAAGTTTCGATCGGTGAGGGTATCAAAGATCAGATTGATCCTGTCCGCGTTGAACCATGCTTGCGGGCTCAAAGTCAATTCAGCAAGCAGTTGTGGACTGAGGAGGTCCAACACTTCAAACTAATGAAAAAAAGTGTCTAGTTTAAAACACACGTTAAAAAATGATAACATGGATTGTTTTAATGAGAAACCGCACGTTCCCCCACATGGCTACACTCTGGGTAGATGATGCCGCGGTTTCAATAACTTACTCCAGAAAAGTTTTGGTTCAGAGCGAAGAGGTCGCTTAACTTCAAGCCTTGCAGGGATTTCAAAAAGTTCTTCTCTACCCATTCACGGCTTCCCGTCATGTTGCCTGTGCAGGCACTACCTGTAAGAGTCCAGAGAAACATCAGTTTCAGTTCTGCAAGCTATGCAACGTACGTGGTCAAAGCATTATAGGCACAGTTTAATTTAATTTAGAGATACAGCGAGGAAACAGGCCCTTCGGCCCAACGAGTCCGCGCCGACCAGCGATCCCTGCACACCAACACTATCCTACACAATAGGGACAATTTACCAAAGCCAATCAACCTATAAACATGTTAGTCTTTGGAGTGTGGGAGAAAAATCGGAGCACCCGGAGAAAAACCGTGTAGCAAAACACAGGGAGAACGTACAAACTCCGTACAAACAGCACCCGTGGTCAGGATCAAACCCGGGTCTGTGGTGCTGTAAGGCAGCAACTCAACTGCTGTGCCACTGCTGTAACATCTCTGCCTCAGATGGCAGTAAGGACCTATTGTTGAGATGGGAGAACCTTTGAATAGCAATGGTACAAAATTGGAAGTGTGCACCAGGTGAGATGGTTCTTGCTGTATTAAAGGGCAGCAGAGTGGCGCAGCAGTAGATTTGCTGCCTTACAGCGCCAGAGACCCGGGTCTGATCCTGACTGCGGGTGCTGTCTGTATGCCGTTTGTACGTTCTCCCTGTGATCGTATGGGTTTCCTCCGGGTGCTCCAGTTTCCTCCCATGCTCCAAAAATGCACAGGTCCCTCCACACTGGATCAATCACTCAATAGACAAGTACTTTTTTAGGATGTGGGAGGAAACCTGAGCGCCCGGAGGAAACCCATGCGATCACAGGGTAAACATGCAAACTCAACACCGACAGCACCCGAGATCAGGATCTACCAGCTGCATCATTGTGCTGTTATAATAAATCACTCCTAGAGTGGAAGGAGGAAGGGGCAGAGCAGTGCTGAGAGGAAGGAAGGTTTAAAGGAATGTTGGGAGACATAATGGAGTTAGTCCAGAAGTAGCATGTATGGGTGCTTGAAACTTGTCATGAACTGTAACATAGTTCTATAACAGTACGATGTACAGTACTTGTATAATCCTACCACATCTAGAGATCAGTCCTGAACTACTATCTATCTTATTGGAGACCCTCAGACTATCTTTGATCGGACTTTACTAGCTTTATCTTGCATGAAACGTTATTCCTTTATCATTTATCTGCACACAGTCAAATCTGTTTTGTACTTAACATTCTTAAATTAAATCCAAAGTATAATACATCTCGAAGACAGAAATAGAAGTTATAATAGAAACAAAATGCACAAAATTACCTGATGCATTGAGTTGGAAGGTCAGGATGTTTTTACTAAAGTTGAAGAGTTCTGAAAACTGTAATGTTTTTAAGTTTAAGAACACGGTGTCAAATCCTTTCACTCTGTGGGGAAAACAGTAAATACATATTTTAATCATTTCACACTGATGGAGAATAATTGATGATATTGGACAAGAGAACTTTGGATTTCACTTTACACTTCCACATCTCTCGCTTCCCTGTCCCTCTGACTCTCAGTCTGAAGAAGGACCTCAACCCGTCACTTATTTTCCTTCTATCCAGAGATGCTGCCTGTCCCGCTGAGTTACTTCAGCATTTTGTGGCTATCTTTGGATTTATTGACAGGCATATTTAATTGATGTGGTACTTTTGGAAGGACTGGTGTACGGTTTCTGGTGGGCAACATTTAAGGTTAATTTTCCCCGGGGCTTTTGGAAAAGGAAATCTTGCTCATCCACACTGCGCGTGTGACCACATTTTACATGTACTTTATTGGCACATCCCAGACGAACATGAAAGGGTGCAGTCACATCTACAAGAAGAACATGACGAATTCTACCTTCGTCAATGGGACCAGCCAGACTTGACCAAAATACCCAGGAATTAACAAACATTTACCCGAGCATGCACAAGAGGAATAAGGGTTCGTGCATGACCAAACTGGAAGAATGTATTTAGAGTGACGGGGAGATGAAGTCACATATTTGCTAAGATAAAATCATGTACATTCTTCTCTGACCCCACAGAACTGTAAGATTCACAGGAAGGGCGGTACGATGGTGCAGCAGTAGGGTTGCTGCCTTACAGCACTTGCCGTGCCAGAGACCAGTCTTTGATCCCGACTACAGGTGCTGTTTGTACGTTCTCCCCATGACCTTGGGTTTTCTCCAAGATCTTCGGTTTCCTCCCACATTCCAAAGGTGTACAGGTCAGTAGGTTAATTAGCCTGCTGTATGTGTAAATTGTCCCTAGTTTGTGTAAGGTAGTGTTAATGTGCGGGAATCGCTGGTCGGTGCGGACTTGGTGGGCCGAAGGGCCTGTTTCCATGCTGTACCTCTAAATTAAACTAAAGATAGACACAAAACCTGGAATAACTCGGCGGGTCAGGCAGCATCTTTGGAGAAAAGGAATAGGTGACGTTTTGGGTCCAAACCCTTCTACAGACTGAGAATCGGGGTGGAAAGAAACTAGAGATGTGAACAGGTACAGAACAAATTGTAATGTCTGACACCATGTAATGTCTGTCATGCGGGTGGGTGGGCTTCCCCTTGCGGAAGCTACGATCGGCCGGCCTTCCGAACGGGGCTTTTCGGCCTGCTGGGTGAGTGCGAGGAGCTGCGTGACGTGGTGGAGGCTCGTGATGCTGATTGGCTCTGAGCATTTACATTACATCTCCTCCCCCTTCAACTTTATTTACATTACACAAATAACAGCCAGCACAGATGACTCAAGAAAGGTGGAGCCCACAATGGTCCATTGTTGGCTATGGGAGAGGAGATAATGAAGGGATACAAACCAGTGAAACTAGCAAGACGACTAGGGTGGGAGAGAGGGGGAGGGCAAGGATTACTTGAAATTTATGATATCAATATTCATACCGCTGGGTTGTAAGCTGCCCAGGCGAAAGATAAGGTTCATTTAGTATGAACCAGTGAAAAATCACAAGACAGCCAGAACTAAGTCCAGCTAAATAGGCAAAAACCATGAGATCAGCATCTTAACCATCCAAAAAATACCAAGAGCTACAACAATCTTTAAACACGGAGCACACATTCATTATTGCACCAAAGTGTTAGGTGAGAAACTGCACTCAGGTGCAGTGCTTGTATCTGTATATCTCTTTGTCTCGTACACAAGTGTTTAGGGGGCATATTGTGAGTTGTCTCTGACCTTGCATCCATTCTCATTAGAATCACAAATCAGCAAGTGAGAAACTGGTTCACACTGGGGGTACACAAAATACTGGAGAAACACAGCGGGTGCAGCAGCATCTATGGAGCGAAGGAGATAGGCGACGTTTTGGGCCGAAACCCTTCTTCAGACTGGTTCATACTATTGGAACAAGCCCACTTGTAAGCTGTCAAGACTGCATACTTGGGTTAGTAGAAACAAGGAACTGCTGATGCTGGTTTACAAAAAAACAAAAAGACACAGAGGGCGGCACAGTGGCGCAGCGGTAGAGTTGCTGCCTTACAGTGCCAGAGGCCTGGGTTCGATCACGACTACAGATGCTGCCTGTATGGTGTTTGTATGTTCTCCCTGTGTCTGCGTGGGTTTTCTCCAGGTACTCAGGTTTCTGCCCACACTCCAAAGTCATATAAGTTTGTATGTTAATTGCCTTCTGTAAATGTAATTATCCCCAGCGTGTAGGATAATGTTAGTGTGCATTGATCGCTGGTCGGCACGGACTCGGTGGGCCGAAGGGCCTGTTACATCTCAAAAGTCTAAACTCAGTGGCTCAGGCAGCATCTCTGGAAAACATGGATAGGTGACATTTCGGGTCTGAAGAAGATCTCGACCAAAAACATCACCCATCCATATTCTCCAGAGATGCTGCCTGTTCCACTGAGTTAGAAACATAGAAATTAGGTGCAGGAGCGGGCCATTCGGCCCTTCGAGCCTGCACCGCCATTCAATATGATCATGGCTGATCATCCAACTCAATATCCTGTACCTGCCTTCTCTCCATGCCCCCTAATCCCTTCAGCCACAAGGACCACATCCAACTCCCTCTTAAATATGGCCAACAATCTGGCCTCAACTACCTTCTGTGGCAGAGAATTCCACAGATTCACTACTCTCTGTGTGAAAAACGATTTTCTCATCTCGGTCCTAAAAGACTTCCCCCTTATCCTTAAACTGTGACCCCTTGTCCTGGACATCCCCAACATCGGGAACAATCTTCCTGCATCTAGCCTGTCCAACCCCTTAAGAATTTTGTAAGTCTCTATGAGATCACCCCTCAATCTTCTAAATTCCAGTGACTACAGTTACTCTAGTATTTAGTGTCTTTCCTTCAGTTACACTGAAATCGGACTGAGATTTTGAGGTCAATTTTACAACTCTTTATTTTAAATAATAATAAATGTGTTTTTATGCAATCTATGTCCAAATTTGCAGTTGGTAATTTTGCATAATTGATTGATTCTTTAGTGTCATGTGTGCTCGCTACAGTGAGATTCTTTGTTTGCACACAGTAAAGGTATGCAAGAGTGCCAAAAAAGTTACAAAAGTATTCAATAATGACTGATCTATGGAAAAAAGACACCAAGTTCTGGAGTAACTCAGATGATCAAGGCAGCATCTCTGGAGAACATAGATAGATGACATTTCAGGTCGGGAAATGTCTTTTGTTAAGATCAGCATTTTGCAGTTCCTGATATCTCCATCTAAATAAAGTTTGGATCTGCCTTTTGACTAGAAATACTCAGTAAACTCAGTACTCACATGGCCTGATAAGATTCACATGTTATGTTGGTCGGTATGCTGGTCAGCTCAGGCCCTGTTATAGCAGGTAACAGTGGCGGCAGATTGACCTGAAACCATTGGGAGAAGTTAGTTGGGGTGAACACTGGAAACAAGGGTGTCAGAGTCTCGATGATACTGGCAAGCAATACGTCCTTCACCGTCTCATTTTGAACGGCAGCTGTACCGACCTGAAACAGAGAGGAAAATACGTGAAAAGCAAGTCTGAAGAAGGTTCCCGACCCGAACGTCAGCCTTCCACGCTCTCCAGAGATGCTGCCAGGTCTGCTGGGTTACTCCAGCACTGTGTTTTGCTCAAGATTCCTGTATCTCTAGTTGTTTGTGGCAGCACTTCATCAGCGTCTAGGTCAGACGTTGAATTGTTTCCGAATTATTGTTTCCAATCACTTTAGTTTAGTTTAGCGATGCAGCGTGTAAAACTGTCCGCACCGACCAGCAATCACCCATACCCTGGTCTATCCTATACAATAAGGATTTTTTTTATTTTAATGAAGCCAATTTACCAATTAGGGGCAGCACTGTGGCGCAGCGGTAGAGTTGCTGCCTTACAGCGCCAGGGACCCAGGTTTGATCTTGACTACAGTTCTTGTCTGTACGGAATTTGTACGTTCTCCCCGTGACCTGCTTGGGTTTTCTCCAAGATCTTCGGTTTCCACCCACACTCCAGAAACGTACAGGTTTGTAGGTTAATTGGCTTGGTATAAATGTAAAAATTGCCCATAGTATGTGTAGAATAGTGTTAGTGTGCGGAGATCACTAGTCGGTGCGGACTCGATGGGCCGAAGGGCCTGTTTCCGCACTGTAACTTTCAACTAATCCTACACGTCTTTGGAGTGTGGGAGGAAACTGAAGCACCCAATTAAACCGACGCAGGTCATGGCGAGAACATACAAACTCCGTACAGATGACACCCATAGTCACGCTCAGCGCCATTCATCCCCAACTTAGAAACATAGAAAATAGGTGCAGGAGTAGGCCATTTGGCCCTCCGAACCAGCTCCACCATTCAATATGATCATGCCTGATCATCCAAAATCAGTACACAGTTCCTGCTTTCTCCCCATATCCCTTGATTCCTTTAGCCGTAAGAGAGGTATCTAACTCGCTCTTAAAAACATCCCGTGAATTGGCCTCCACTGCCTTCTGTGGCAGAGAATTCCACATGGAGTACGGACAATTCAGACTATTCCGAAAATGTCTGGACTTACGGCATCAGAATTTGCGTTTGTAAGATTTTCAGGGAAGATGAGATCATTGATGAATTCCCAATTTTTCAAAAGCCATTCGTTGGATTCACTGGTATTGGCAATGCAGTCCAGACCTAAAGTTAAAAAAACAACTCAGCTGTGAGAAAAGCCACAATGTGAAGCATCCTTCCTTAGTTCCCAGACTGAACATAGGATCCCGGCCCGAAACGCCATCTATCCCTATTCTCCAGAGATGCTGGCTGACCCACTGAGTTACTTCAGCACATTGCGTCTTTGTTTGTAAACCAACATCTGCAGTTCCTCATGTTAAAGTACATTAATTCAAGAGGCTGTCTCATTCAGTTTTACTTTCAGTAAAAATGTACCTCCTAAAATGTCCAAACACGTGGCAAACAAACGTTACATTTCCTGTTTTTTGCCCTTAAAATATCCAAAATGCCTTTTATTGAGAACTTATTTCTGAAATCATTTAGCCATAAATACTTTACTTTAGCTGTTCTGGATTGTGATATTTTTGCCCTTTCATTAATTTGCAACCAAGTCAAGTTGATACTAATGTTCTAGGAGCAGGATAAGGACATTCAGCCCTTCGAACCTATTCTGCCATTCAATCATGGCTGATCTATCTCTCCCTCTGACCCCTATTCTCCTGCCGTCTCCCCACAACCCCTGACACCCGTACTAATCAAGAATCTATCTCTGCCTTAAAAATATATTGACGGGCTTCACGGCCTTCTATGGCAATGAATTCCACAGATTCACCACCCTCTAACTAAAGAAATTCCTCCTCATCTCCTTCCTAAAGGAACATCTTTTAATTCTGAGGCTATGACCTCTGGTCCTAGACTCCCCCACTATTGGAAACAAACAATCCCACTAGAAATATCCATTAACTTGGCCTCATAAAACTGTGCAGCATGGAAACAGGCCCTTCAGCCCACCTTGACAATGCTAACCACTGTGGCTACTTGGTTCTCCCATTTGCCTGAATTTGGCCCATATCCCTTTAAACCCTTCCTATAATTTCTATCCATACGTCTCTTAAAAGTCGTAATTGTATCTGCTTCCGTAGCTACCTCTGGCAGCTCATTCGAGAAATGGTCTACCCTCCGAGTGAAAAAGTTGCTGCAGAGGTCCTTCTTAAATCTGTATTAAATTTAGTTTAGAAATATAGCGTGGAAACGGGCTCTTCAGCCCACGGCAACCAATGATCAGCCATACACTAGTTTTATCTTCCACACATGGAACAATTTACAGTAGCCAATTAACCAACAAACCTGCATGTTTTTGGAGTGCAGGAGAAAACCAGAGCACCCGGAGAAAACCCACGTGGTCACGGGGAGAACGTACAAACTCCGTACAGACAGCACCCGTAGTCAGGATCGAACCCGGGTCTCTGGCGCTGTAAGGCAGCAACTTACCGCAGCGCCACTGTGCCACCCTTACATTTAAGCCATTATAAAATACAGCAGCTTAAATGTCATGATGTATGGCCCAAAAATGAAATCTCATAGCTTTGTGGATGGAAACTTAATGCCCTTTTTGTTTAAATCTTTTGTTGCTTCAAATTATTGTTTCTTACCTGTGACATTAATGTAACCAAAGATCCATTTCTCCAGTGATTTTTTTGTGTTAAAATCCACCTCTGTCAGACCTGCACTGACTCCTTGCACTCTGTTAGTTAAATAAATTGGAAGCACAAACATAAACAGGTAGGAGTCAGATGGAAAAAAAAACACAATTTAAATGATATTAAAATGTATTAAAGTTATTTCCCTAATATATATTATGGTTTATAATGACTACAATATTATCATTCTCTGTCCCAACCAGCTGCAGTAAGTTTACTTTGTGCTATAACTCATTTATTAATCCAAAACTTCAATTATTACTCCAAAAGCATCCATTTTAAGAACTTAATGCAGAATGAAATCGTGAAGGCTTTTTAAGTTGGAAAGGGTACAGAGAAGATTTACGATGATGTTGCCAGGACTCAAGGGTCTGAGCTAGAGGCTGGGGAGTTTGAGCAGGCTGGGGAGCGCAGGAAGTTGAGGGGGGATCTTATAGAGGTGTACAAAATCATGAGAGGAATAGATCGGGTAGGTGCACAGAGTCTCTTGCCCCGAGTAGAGGAATCGAGAACCAGAAGACATAGGTTTAAGGTGAAGGGGAAAAGATTTACTAGGAATCTGAGGGGTAATTTTTTCACACAAAGGGTGGTGAGTGTATGGAACAAGTTACCAGAGGAGGAAGTTGAGGCAGGGACTATTGCAACGTTTAAAAAACAATTAGATGGGTACATGGAAAGGACAGATTTAGAGAGATATGGGGCAAATGCATGCAGGTGGGACTAGTGTAGATGGGACATGTTGGTCGGTGTGGGCAAGTTGGGCTTAAGGGCCTGCTTCCACTCGGTATGATTCTATGACTAAGGAATAAATAAAGATAAACCAATGGGAATGGCAGACAATCACCACAAAATCAGCCTTTTAAGATGCTGTCAAAAGAACGAGAGGCTGCACAGAATTTGCTGCCTGATAGGGTACAGGATATGGATTGATTTAGATTGAATCGAAAGATACGGAAACAGGCCCTTCGGCCCACTAAATCCACGGTTGTCATCCATCACCGGTTCACACTTGTTCTATGTTATCCTACTTTCGCATCCACTCCCTATTCACCAGGGACAATTTACAGAAGCCAATTAACCTGAAACCCGCACGTCTTTGGGATGTGGGAGGAAACCGGAGCACCCGCAGGAAAACACATGGTCACAGGGAGAACATGCAAACACCACACAGACAGCACCCCAGGTCAGGATCAAACCCGGTTCTTTGCGCTGTGAGGCAGCAGCTCTTTTGTAGTATTTTGCATAGACACTTGAGGGATCAAATTGGGAACAAAGGGGTTGTATTTCAGAAAAATGAATGCAAATGTGGTGCAGTTGGTAGAGCTGCTTCCTCACAATTGCTTTTTTAAGATGACAGTTTATTTTCAGAAATGTTTAGAGATCGCGACAGAAGAAGGTATCTTACAATGCTTTGAAGTTTTCACACATTACGTCCGAGTACTGAAGTGAATCCAAAATCGGTTGGGAGATGCCAGCAATAAATGGCGTCAGAAGCTGCAAAAAGGTATCCAGAAAGGTGGTAATGTTTATCTTCGGGTCCGTTTTATATCTCTCCCAGATAGCTTGTAAAATTGCTTCTTTTGTCATCAATGGAATGGTCAATGTGTCGTTATTCTGCAATCAATAGGAAAATTATATGTGTTTTCTCAAAAGCTAAAGCATGTCCAAAAGCCCTATTACAAAGAGAACTTCATACACTTACAGAGTTTGTGGACATCATTATTTATAATAGGACAATAATCCATAATTTTGAGACAGCATTCTAAAAATATGTTGGTACTTAAATGGTTTAAGCTCACGAGGTCCTCATTTGCTGTGACCCTGAAAATCAGTGCCCTAATTACCTTTGGTTAATAAACATAGCTGTTTTCACACAGAGGGTACACAAAAGGCTGGAGAAACTCAGCGGGTGCAGCAGCATCTAAGGGAGCGAAGGAGATAGGCGACGTTTCGGGTCGAGACCCTTCCTCAGACTGGTCAGGGATCAGGGAAACAAGAGATATAGACGGTGATGTGGAGAGATAAAGAACACCCTAGTCGCACTAGCTTCTCATTTTCACACTACAAACAGCTTACAATGGCTTGTCCCCTTTATCATCGATACTTTTTTGCATATCTTTCATTCATTGTTCTTTATCTCTCCACATCACCTTCTATATCTCTCGTTTCCCTGATCAGTCTGAGGAAGGGTCTCGACCCGAAACGTTGCCTATCTCCTTCGCTCCTTAGATGCTGCTGCACCCGCTGAGTTTCTCCAGCCTTTTGTGTACCCTCGATTCTCCAGCATCTGCAGTTCCTTCTTTCACACAGAGGGTGGTGCGTATATGGAATGAGATCTTTAGTTGAAGCAGGTATGTTAACAACATATAAAACACATTTGGAGCGGTACGTGGACAGGAAACATTTAGAGGGATATGGGCCAAACACAGGAAAGTGGAACTAGTTTAGATGGATCATCTTGGTTGGCAAACGTGAGCAGGTGGGACTAGTGTAGACAAGGCATCTTGGTCAACATGGACAAGTTGATTCCGCGCAGTATGACTATGACACTATGTGCTCATAAGTGGCAAGAAACCTATGTATAATGTACATAAAATACCAGGTAATGACCATCTCCAAATCCATCTTGATGTTTCATTGTTTAGTTTAGTGTAGTTTATTGTCACCTGAAGTACAGTGAAAAGCTTTTGTTGCGCGTTTTCCAGTCAGCGGAAAGACAAAAACATGATTACAATTGAGCCATTCAAAGTGTATAGGTACATGATAAAGGGAATAATGTTTAGTGCAAGGTAAAGCCAGCAAAGTCCGATCAAGGATAGTCCGAAGGTCACCAATGACGTAGATAGTAGTTCGGCACAGGCTCTCTGGTTGTGGTGGGATGATTCAGTTGCATGATAACAGCTGGAAAGAAACTGTCCCCGAATCTGGAGGTGTGCGTTTTCACACTTCCGTACCTTTTACCCGAATGGATAGGGGAGAAGAAGGAGTGGCCAGCGTGCGACCCGTCCTTGGTTATGCTGCTGGCCTTGCCGAGGCAGCGTGATTAGTTTAACATTATCAAGTCTGCCAAAGACAATGTTTTGGGGACTACCAGTGAACTGAATACTGTGGTAAATGAACAGGCCAAGGCTAGTTATCCTGCAGCAACTAATCCCCTCTGGATACCGTAAGGCCATGCCTAGTAAAAAACTTAAACCTAAACACCTATCCTGCCATCTTTGCTCAGGGTCATAAATGGTAGGCCGTACATGGTAAATGGTAGGAAATTGAGGAATGCAGTGGAACAGAGGGATCTAGGAATAACTGTGCATAGTTCCCTGAAGGTGGAATCGCATGTAGATAGGGTGGTAAAGAAAGCCTTTGGTGTGCTGGCCTTTATAAATCAGAGCATTGAATATAGGAGTAGGGAAGTAATGTTAAAATTGTACAAGGCATTGGTAAGACCAATTCTGGAGTATGGTGTACAATTTTGGTCGCCTAATTATAGGAAGGATGTCAACAAAATAGAGAGAGTACAGAGGAGATTTACTAGAGTGTTGCCTGGGTTCCAGCAAGTTACAGAGAAAGGTTGAACAAGTTAGGTCTTTATTCTTTGGAGTGCAGAAGGTTAAGGGGGGGACTTGATTGAGGTCTTTAAAATGATGAAAGGGATAGACAGAGTTGACGTGGATAAGCTTTTCCCATTGAGGGTAGGGAAGATTCAAACAAGAGGGCATGACATGAGAATTAAGGGACAGACGTTTAGGGGTAACATGAGAGGGGACTTATTTACTCAGAGAGTGGTGGCTGTGTGGAATGAGCTTCCAGCAGAAGTGGTGGAGGCAGGATCGATTTTAACATTTAAAAGTAAAGTGGATAGATATATGGATGGGAAGGGAATGGAGGGGTATGGTCTGAGTGCAGGTAGATGGGACTAGGGGATAAATAAATGGTCGGCACGGACTGGAAGGGCCGAGAGGGCCTGTTTCCGTGCTGTAATTGTTATATGGTTATATATGGTTATATAAACATCTCAATAAGGTCACCCACATTCTTCTCAACTTGAAAGAATGCAGATCCAAACTCTTTACAACTCATGATAGGGCAATCCCCTCTCCCGAGGAATTAGTCAAAGTTAAGTCAAAAGTTTATTGTCATGTGTCCCTGACAGGACAATGACATTCTTTCTTTGCATAGCACAACAGAACATAGTAGGCATTGACTACAATTATATACTTAAATACACACATTAATTAATAAATTAATAAAGTGCAAATAACAGATGGAGGGGTATTAATGTTCAGAGTTATGTCTGAGCCAGGTTTAATAGCCTGATGGCTGTGGGGAAGTAGCTATTCCTGAACCTGGTTGTTGCAGTTCTCAGGCTCCTGCACCTTCTACCCGCAGGTAGCAGGGAGATGAGTGTGTGGCCAGGGTGGTGTGGGTCCTTGATGATGCTGCCAGCCTTTTTGAGGCAGCGACTGTGGTAGATCCCCTCGATAGAAGGAAGGTCAGAGCCGATGATGGACTGGGCAGTGTTTACTACTTTTTGTAGTCTTTTCCTCTCCAGGGCACTCAAGTTGCCGAACCAAGCCACGATGCAACCGGTCAGCAAGCTCTCTACTGTGCACCTGTAGAAGTTAGAGAGAGTCCTCCTTGACAGACCGACTCTCCGTAATCTTCTCAGGAAGTAGAGGCGCTGATGAGCTTTCTTAATAATTGCATCTGTGTTCTCGGACCAGGAAAGATCTTCACAGATGTGCACGCCCAGGAATTTGAAGCATCTAATTAGACCGGTAAGTCTCGTTTGAGCTATCTCCAATGTCACTATATCCTTTACCTGTAAGAGGACCAAAAATATGTATGGCACTCCAGGTGTGGCCTCAACAACACCCTAGGACAATTGTCAGTTAATCTGTTTAGTTTATTGTCACGTTGGTCAGGTACTGTGAAAAACATTTGTTGGCTGCCAACCAGTCAACAGAAAGACAAATACATGATTACAATCGATCCATTTGTACAGATCATGTACAGACACATGAAAAGGGAATAGATTTAAGAATATGGAGCGATTGTAAAATGAGTCTGCAGATCTGCTTCTGTGGCTTGCACATAAATAGTTTCCTGGATTGGGTGCCATTGTAACAAACAAATTGTAACAAAAAATTGTCAAGGATTCCAAACCTGGAGCATTAATCTTGTAAACACAATGTGCTGGAGAATTTCAGCAGGTCAGGCAGCATCACTGGAGGAGGTTCAGGTCGATTGTCTTGTGTACCGAGGTACAGTGAAAAGCTTTGTTTTTTATGCTATCCAATCACATCAGATAATATTATACATGAATGAATTCAAACGCAAGTACAATAGGTAGAGCAAAGGGAAAGATGCAGAATATAGTTTTCAGCAATGCAGAAAGAGTGTTAAAATAGTGTAGAACAGAGTATCATAGAAAATAGGTGCAGGGGTAGGCCATTTGTCCCATTCAATATGATCATGGCAGATCATCCAAAATCAGTTCCCCGTTCCTGCTTTCTCCCCATATCCCTTGATTCCGTTAGCCCCAAGAGCCATGTCTAACTCTCTCTTGAATATTTTGGTATCAGATCAAAGCAGGTTTCTCCTCTGGGACCAGCAAGCAAAGAGTTACTTTGTTTTGGCACCATATTTGGTGGCGAGCTTCTTTGGTGGGCTCTTCTTTAGACTGACCGAAGATGGGTCTCGACCCAAAACATCACCTATCCATGCCCTCCAGAGATGCTGCCTGAGCCGCTGAGTTATTGCAGCACTTTGCGTTGTACGCATTAACTTGATCCCAGTTTGAACGGTAGATGGAGATATATTACACCTTACGATTTTCTCCCATGAAACAAGTAGAGGAATTTGAGCAGAAAGTACTCCACCTTTCACATTACTGAAATTTTTGTAAGCAATTACTAACCTATTTCACTCTGCCGATCTACACGTTTTGGACATCATTTGTTTCTGTGCTAGTTCGTAAATTCATAATGGGCTTGTCCCACTTATCGATTTTTTCGGCGACTATGCCGGCACCCGTCATAGGTCTCCGAAAAATTTCAACATGTTGAAAATCCAGCGGCGACCAGAACAAGGTCCGACTCTTTGGGCGACTACTCACGACGATACAGGCTTCACCCCGCGACATGTCGCCAGGGTGTCGCCTGTATGGTCGTGAGTAGTCTCCTCAGTCACCCAAAGAGACGGAGTGTCTTTCTGGTCGCCGCTGAATTTTCAACATGTTGAAAAAATTTCGGCGACCTATGACGGGTGACCAGCATTGTCGCCGAAAAAGTCGCGTATTGCGACAGGCCCATTTAGTTAGAGGAGCAGAATTAGATCATTCTTGCCCATCAAGTCTACTCAGCCATTCAATCATGGCTGATCTATCTTTCCCTCTCAACCCTATTGTCCAGCTGTGTTACTTTGAATGCAATATTCCCCAGCGTTAAAAGGCCTGAAAAACGCAATGCCACACACAGATAAATATAATAACCAAAACCTCAATAAATAGTCATGCCAGCTGAGGTCAGGACTGAACCCGGGTCTCTGGCACTGCCTATAATTCTGTCTTGCACTACAGACTGTTTGCAGTATTTTGATTACCCAGTATTATGCTTATTAATTTATTGTAGTTTTGATCATTATATTTATCTCTGTGTGTTATTGCATTTACGGGCCTGATGTTTTGGGAGTGGAACCTTTTGTTTTCACGCTTGTTGAGATACCTATTGATACAAGCCGAGAACTACGTATTTTCTTTGTCTCGATCCCAGATCTTTCATCAGTTCACGAGGCGTGTTTTACCTTCCTGTTGAATTCCTTCAGCAAGATCTCCAGCTTTGGCAGGCTGATCTTTTGCATGAACAAGGTGGTGGCATTCAGATCAGAGGTATTGACAGGTTTTGTGACTACAAAACATTCGAAGATCGAGGTCAAGTTCTCATTCGTCAGCTGTGCCAATACATTGCACTGAAAGGAAAGATACACATGAGAAAGTTCACAACAGATATTATATGCAAATGAAATCTACAGAGGGTGGTAGACACTGGGCAGTCCATCACAGGTACTGACCTCCCCATCACTAAAGGGGCCTGTAGGGGTTGTACCTCAAGGTGGCAGCCAACATTATCAAAGGCCCACGCCGGGGGAACCGGAGCCTACGGCCGATGAAATCCACGGAGTCTGGGTCAGCGGGGTCCACGGAGAAGCCAAGGCCAGAGCCTCGCAGGTCACAGCCCGTGGCCGGCCCCAGGGTTGCCAGAGCCCGTGGCTTTGATCCAGGCCTTAGCCACGGAGGCGTCTGGAGAAGACCCAGCAGCGATGGAGAGGTCAGTGCTGTGATCGATGATTGTGCCGACCGACGGACACGCGGAAGTGATTACGCCGCTGCCGGGGGACCGCCGCGAGGGTGGGGAAGGGAGAGGGGGGGAACAAAGGAGGACCCAACGTGGGGGGACCGCCGCGAGGGGGGGGGAGGGGAGAGGGGGGAACAAAGGAGGACCCAACGTGGGGGGACCGCTGCGAGGGGGGGGGGGGAGGGGAGAAGGGGGAACAAAGGAGGACCCAACGTGGGGGGACCGCCGCGAGGGTGGGGAGGGGAGAGGGGGGAACAAAGGAGGACCCAACGTGGGGGGACTGCCACGAGGGGGGGGGGAGATGGGGAACAAAGGAGGACCCAACGTGGGGGGACTGCCACGAGGGGGGGGGGGGGAGATGGGGAACAAAGGGGGACCGGAACACCCTCTACGTGGCGACTATTTGCTTACCTTGTGTTTACCAAGCAAAGAATTTCACTGTGACTTGTCACATGAGACAATAAAGTATTCATTCATTCATTCATCCTGACCATGCACTCAGATAATATTAAATAACGACACCTGATAGATCTTAGTCACTGGGTTATCTTAACTGGATTGAGGCTCTTATAGTTCCCTTATATCAATGTTACGCATACCCGTCCACTTGACCCTTTGCTGACCTGTGCTGGTTTAAATAATTCCTTATTCATAATTCACATTCAAAATGTTGCAAAAGTCATTAAGTTCTAGCAACCACTATCTCAGTTAATTGTTCTCAGTTTTAGATTTTCCTTTAGAGATACAGCTGGAAACAGGCCCTTCGTTCTGCCAAGGATCCAACGATCCCCATGCACCAGCACTATCCTACACACTAGGGACAATTTACAACTTTTATTTTATCAAACCCAATTAACCTACAGACCTGTACAACTTTGGGATGTGGGAGGAAACCAAAGATCTCGGAGAAAACACATGTGGTCAGGGGGCGAATGTACAAACTCCGTGCAGACAGCATCCGCGGTTAGGATCAACCCCGGGTCTCTGGCGCTGTAAGGCAGTAACTCTAGAGTGACCCACGTTTTGTTAAGCTAGATCAATGACAGACACTTTGCACTTTCCTACCTTACTTCTGTTTCGTATTTACCTGGGCGCATGCGTATTGCGAGACCGTATAATTACAGAAATCATTGATGTTCCCAGAGCGTAGTTCCGATTCCAACACAATGCTGCAAGAAGATAATTGTTTTAAACAATAGTCTAAGCATAAAGATTGGATATATACTGCATTTGGTTGCCAGTTATTTAAAAGAAAAAAACTGCCGAGTCATACAGCATGGAAACAGACGCTTCGGCCCAACTTGTCCACTCCGACCATCATGCCCCATCAATACCAGTCCCACCTGTCTACGCTTGGCCCATATCCCTCTAAACCTGTCTTATCCACGTACATGTCCAAATTTATCTTAAACATTATGATAGTACCTGCCTTAACCACCTCCTCCAGAAGATTGTCCCTACACCCACCACCCTTTGGGTAAAAACGTTAGTGTAGAGTTTATTTTTTTAATCTGCAATCTGAATTAAAAGGTATGACAGACCAAGAACTAATAAGTTTGTTGCTCTTAATTACATGTATTTTAGACTAAGATTCATATGCTCTTTATTAAAGAACAAGCTGAATTGTGAGAATAATTATATTTATATTGATATCATTATCATCACATCTCCCTAGTTCCACAATTCCTTTTATCCACAAATAGCACTCCTGTTTACAGGTTGGAATGGTGCGGTCAAAGTCGAATAGATATGTGGAGATACAGGAAACTGTAGATGCTGCAACCTTGAGCAAACCACAGAGAGCTGGAGGAACTCTGCGGCTCAGGCTACATCTGGGGAGGAAATGGACAGGCGACGCCTTTGGCTCAGGATCGTTTCAGCTCTTGACAAGTGTTCCTATCCAAAACATCGTCTTTCCAGACGCGGCCTGATCTGTGGAGTTTCTCCAGCACTTTGTTTTTTGGAGCGTGCAAGTGACTGGAGTGGGGTGCAAAGACAAGATGGTGTTCACAATTAATCAGACTCTCATCGGGGTTGGCTGTATTATTTCTGTATTATTTCTGACGTTACCAAAGCAGATTGGGAGCTGGACATCTTGCAATGAGTAACTCACTTCCAGACATACCAAACCCTTACCCCTATTTACAGCACACAAGAGCTCTCCATTTCCCTCCTTTACCATATAACCATATAACAATTACAGCACGGAAACAGGCCCTCTCGGCCCTTCCAGTCCGTGCCGACCATTTGTTTTCCCCTAGTCCCATCTACCTGCACTCAGACCATACCCCTCCATTCCCTTCCCATCCATATACCTATCCACTTTACTTTTAAATGTTAAAATCGATCCTGCCTCCACCACTTCTGCTGGAAGCTCATTCCACACAGCCACCACCCTCTGAGTAAAGAAGTTCCCCCTCACGTTACCCCTAAACTTCTGTCCCTTAATTCTCATGTCATGCCCTCTTGTTTGAATCTTCCCTACCTTCAATGGGAAAAGCTTATCCACGTCAACTCTGTCTATCCCTTTCATCATTTTAAAGACCTCAATCAAGTCCCCCCTTAACCTTCTGCGCTCCAAATAATAAAGACCTAACTTGTTCAACCTTTCACTGTAACTTAGTTGCTGGAACCCAGGCAACATTCTAGTAGATCTCCTCTGTACTCTCTCTATTTTGTTGACATCCTTCCTATAATTAGGCGACCAAAATTGTACACCATACTCCAGAATTGGTCTTACCAATGCCTTGTACAATTTTAACATTACTTCCCTACTCCTATATTCAATGCTCTGATTTATAAAGGCCAGCACACCAAAGGCTTTCTTTACCACCCTATCTACATGCAATTCCACCTTCAGGGAATTATGCACAGTTATTCCTAGATCTCTGTTCCACAGCATTCCTCAATTCCCTACCATTTACCATGTACGTCCTGTTTTGATTTGTCCTGCCAAGATGTAGCACTTCACACTTATCAGCATTAAACTCCATCTGCCATCTTTCAGCCCACTTTTCCAAATGGCCCAAATCTCTCTGTAGACTTTGAAAATCTACTTCATTATCCACAACACCACCTATCTTAGTATCATCTGCATACTTACTTATCCAATTTTCCACCCCATCATCCAGATCATTGATGTACATGACAAACAACAGTGGACCCAACACAGATCCCTGAGGCACCCCTCTGGTCACCGGCCCCTTCTCTGGTCGATACCTCTATGTACTGCTGCAAAAAACTATCCTGCACACATTTTACAAACTCCAAACCATCCAGCCCATTTACAGAATGTGTTTCCCAGTCTATTTTTGGAAAATTGAAATCTCCCACAATCACTACCTTGTGCTTAATACGAATATCTGCTATCTCCTTTCATATTTGCACTTCCAATTCTCGCTCCCCATTTGGCGGTCTATAATACACCCCTAAACGTGTTGCTACACCGTTCCCACTTCTCAGTTCCACCTAAATAGCCTCCCTAGACGAGCCCTCTAATCTATCCTGCCAAAGCACTGCTGTAATATCCTCTCTGACAAGCAAGGCAACACCTCCACCTCTGGTCCCTCCAATTCTATCACACCTGAAGCAACGAAATCCTGGAATATTTAGTTTCCAATCACAGCCCTCCTGCAACCATGTTTCACTGATTGCCACAACATCATATTTCCAGGTGTCAATCCAGGCTCTAAGTTCATCCACCTTTCTTATAATGCTCCTAGCATTAAAATATACACATTTTAGAAATCCACCCTCCCTTATTCTCTGTCTATTATCTTTTTGGGGGAACAGGCGGAGGATGATAGTTGACCTTAGTGGAGCATCACAACGGCTGGGAAGGCGGATGAAGGCTGGCCCAGTTGATAGTCTGATCAATGGTGAACCCCATTGCATTCTGCCCACTGCCTTCCCCAGACTGCTGATGGTGGAAGACCTGGCACGTGACTGCCTTTCCTTCATGCTGAGGTTGGTACTTTTTGGGAACTGAATATAATTCCCATCCAACAAGTACCGGAACAGAAACTAACAGAAGGTGACGTTGAAACAAACTTAAAAATAACATTAAAAGTAAACTGAAGGTAGACACAAAATGCTGGAGTAACTCAGTGAGACAGGCAGCAACTCAGGATAGAAGGAATGGGAGACTTTTTGGTTCGAGGCCCTTCATCTGAAGAAGGGTCTCAGCCCGAAACGTTACCCATTCCTTCCCTTGAAGAAGGGTCTCAACCTGAAACCTTCTATCCAGAGATGCTGCCTGTCCCGCTGAGTTACTCCAGCATTATGTGTCTATCTTCGGTGTAAACCAGCATCTGCAGTTCCTTCCTACACATGCAAGTAAACTGCTCAGACGTGGCTGGTGCTCAACTTGGAATCAAGCATTGGGCTCAGCGCAATAGGGATATCCCCTTCACCAACATTCAATGCAAACCAAAATCATTCATGATCTCTATCCGAACCCGCATAATAACAGCAGAAGCAACATCAAAACTTGGAAACGTGCAGAATCCTGGAAAGAAACACCAGAGATATTCTTTGATTTTGGAGTTCACATCCATTAAAAAAAACATCTAAATAGAATATTTAGATTTTAAATAGATTAAAATATAAATAGAACAATAACTCTTGTTCAATTTCATTTATATTCTTAGAAATATTATGCATGTGAATGGATTATTTTTACTTGTTATTGCTGAATAGCTTTTTTTGACACAGCTTTTATACCTTTTCATATCTCTCGTTTCCCGCTCACCCGACTCTCAGCCTGAAGAAGGGTCTCGACCCATAACGTCACCCCTTTCATTTCTCCAGAGATGCTGCCTGACCCGCTGAGTTACTTCAGCATTTTAGGTCATAGAATGATACAGTGTGGAAACAGGCCCTTCAGCCCAACATGCCCACACCGGCCAACATGTCCCAGCTACATTAGTCCCACCTGCCTGCGCTTGGTCCATATCCCTCCAAACCTGTCCTATCCATGTACCTATCTAACTGTTTCTTAAACGTTGGGATATTCCCAGCCTCAGCTACCTCCTCTGACAACATATTCCATATACCCACCACCCTTCTTCAAATATTATTGTGTAGGTTTTTTAAATGCCATACACCACTTTCCCTCACTTGGGCCGTGAAATCAGTTACTTGGTGAATTTACTGCAATCCCATATCAATCTCCATAAAATCTCATTGTTGGGGAAAAGGAATAGGTGACGTTTCAGGTCGAGACCCTTCCTCAGACCCAATGTCTTGTCATGATAGACCACTGCCCCTTTAAAGGCACTTAATCTGTCTGTTCAGTCCATACCTGTTATTGCCGTCACAAATTTTCTGTTCTGTAATAAGGAAAGCAAAAGGAAAAAGTTATACTTTAGAAATTGTTCTAATCCCTTCAACTAAAATAATACTTAATAAATCCAATAAATTTTGTTCCACTTACCATCAGGGATATCTACGCGACACTGAGGAGGGAAAGGAAAATGTTTCAATGTTACAATTGTCTCGATACCCGAGGCAATAGCTTTGAACAGTAACCCTTCAGAATTAAAGTGTCTGTGACATCAAGGACCCAAACCATAGGGAGATCAATGAAGTGTGGTCTCCTTCTGATTCCTGATCACCACCTATCTAGCTTTATGTGTGTGTGTGTGTCTGCATACTTAGACCGGAGTAGAATAGCTTCCATTTCTTCATATCTTTTTAATTGTTTGTTATCAAGACACAAACTACTTTGAGTACTCAAAGTACCTTGGGCAGCATCATGGCACAGCGTAGAGTTGCTGCCTTACTGTGCCAGACACCCGGGTTCGATCCAGACAACAGGTGCTGTCTGTACGAATTTGTATATTTCCGTTCTCACTGTGACCGCGTGGGTTTCATCCCACACTCCAAACACGCACAGGTTTGCAGGTTAATTGACTTGGTGTGACGGTCAATTGTTCCTAGTGGTTGTAGGATAGTGTTAGTATGTGGGGACCACTGGTTGGCTGAATGGCCTGTTTCCGTGCTGTATCTCCGAATTCTAAACTAAACGTATAGGTTTGTAAATTAATTGGCAGAGTAAAGTAGCAAAAATTGGCCGCTGTGATGATGCGTGTACAGGGTGATTGCTGGTCAGCGCGGACTAAATGGGCCGAAGGGCCTGTTTCCCAAGGGACGTGTGTCTGTGAATTTCCCCAAGGATTCTCCCAATTCCTTGCTGTCATTTGAAGTGACATGGGGAAACATTGGAGAAACTGTGTAAATGCTCATTTCCAATGGTTTACATGGCTTGACTGATATTTACCTTTGAAATTACAGCAAGAGATTGGGAGAAACCCACCAAAATCCCAAGAGGAATAAATTGAATATAACAAGATCACCATCTTGCGAATTCTTTGGCTTACCTCATAAGTATTCACAGGTGTTACAAAGAAGCCTGGAAAAATAAAAGAATGGTGCGGTCAAAGATGAAACCGTGCTAGGTTTTTCTTAGAAATTAGCCACTTTTACTGAGTGGACTTTGATGAGGTAGAATTTTCCCCTGTGAATCTTTCTTGCTTGAGTGGTATTAATCATCACTCAACATTCAATCTGGCCCATTATCAAGTTAAAGAAAGTTAGAGGGAATGGGGGAAGAAAAGGAATTTGTGATGTTCAAGTCTCTTTTATGTGATGCTGTAAATGGAGCTGCTGCGATGCAAAACAAATTTCAGGCTTTGTTCTAACAATAAAGTACTATCGTATCGAATCGTATGTTTCGGGTCCAAACCCATCTACAGACTGAGAATCAGGAGGGAGGGAAAATAGTGTTCTAGAAAGGTACAGAACAAATCACAGCTGGCACTGATGACTCAAGAAAGGTAGAGCCCACAATGGTCCATTGGTGGCTCTGGAAGAGGAGATATTGAATAGGAATACTTTAATAGGAACAGGAAGTAATACAAACAGTGAAACTAGCAAGACAACTAGGGTGGGGGAGGGACGGAGATAGAGGGAAAGCAAGGGCTACTTGAAATTAGAGAAATCAATATTCATACCGCTGGGTTGTAAGCTCCCAAGCGAAATACGAGGTGCTGTTCCTTCAATTGGTTTCAGGTTAATTTCAGTTGTAAAACTTACCAATCCTTATGAATCGCAATTAGCCAAATAAGCGCGTATGTGGCACATATGTCAGAGTGCCTTCACGTAGGATAAGAGAATCCCTTTATAATTTTCTATGCAAGATAGTTTGTGAGATTCTATATTATTTTTCATTACTGACACATCCCAACATCAGTAAAGAGATGGTGGCAGGATATATATAATATATAATAAAAATAATAAAATGCTAGGATGCATTTATTGTATTTGCAGAGTTGATTCCAGAGAATACATCAATAAAACATTTGTCAATGGAATAGAAGCCATGTGAAGTTTGTATTCTTAGTAAACTAATGTTAATAATGTGGGCCATATTATTCACATGGTTAAATAAAATGGTTGCTCCTAGTCTTTTACCTGCTATGTTGTATTGCATTTTCACATGATTATATATACAAAAACAAACGTACCAATTGAGAGGCTGACTGTGAGAGCCAAAGAACAAATCCATCCAAAGATCATCTTCGGCCCCATCTTTGAGAGGTTTTAGTTCTTCCTGAATCAAGTTCAGCTGTCCATCCTGCAAAATAAATAGTTCACACAATTCTTATATTTTAACAATCAATAGGTTGAATGTACATTATGAATAATAAAGAAACATACATACAACATAGAACAGTACAGAACAGGAACAGGCCCTTCAGCCCACAACGTGATGCCAAGATTAACTAAGCTCATCTACTGCACGTGATCCATATCCCTCCATTCCCTGCATATCTGTGTACATATCTAAAACTCTTTTAAATGCCACTATTGTACCTGCCTCCACCTCCACCTCTGCCCCTGGATGCATATTCCAGGCACCTACCACCCTCTGCGTAAAAATACTTGCCCCGCGCATCTCCGTTAAGCTTTCCCCTTCTGTCCATGAAGCTATGCCCTCTAGTCTTTGACATTTCCACTCTGGGATAAAGGTTCTGACTGCCTACACTATCTATGCCTCTCATCATTTTATAGAATTCTATCAAAATCTCCCCTCAAACTCTTTAGCGATACAGCGTGGAAACAGGCCGAACAGCTCATCGAATCTACTCCGACCATCAATCACCCATTCACACTAGTTCTACGTTATCCCACTTTCTCATCCATTTTCATGGATATTGATGCTGCCTGACTCGCTGAGTTACTGAAGCACTTTGTGTCTTTTTTTTTTACAAAAACAGCATTTGCAAATCTAAGTTATCTATTTGATGTATTGATTTAGTTGCAAAGATTGCTACAAAGCAGTTCATAATGGAAATATAAGAAAACATTTCCTTGGTACAATGCTTTACCACCGTTAGTTCTACAACAGTCTTTTTTGGTCCTGGGCTGTCTATTATCTTTTATATTTATACAAAGAAACATAGAAAATAGGTGCAGGAGTAGGCCATTCAACCCAGCACCGCCATTCAATACGATCATGGCTGACCATCCAAAATCAGTAACCCGTTCCTGCTTCCTATATCCCCCAATTCCGTTAGCCCCAATAGCTAAATCTTACTCTATCTTGAATACATCCAGTGAATTGGCCTCCACTGCAGGAACGTCATCTATTCCTTTTCTCCAGGTTTTTCCTCAAATAGAAACATAGAAAATAGGTGCAGGAGTAGGCCATTCGGCCCTTCGAGCCTGCACCGTCATTCAACATGATCATGGCTGATCATCCAACTCAGTATCCTGTACCTGCCTTCTCTCCATACCCACTGATCCCTTTAGCCACAAGAGGCCAATGAACTGGCCTCAACTACCTTCTGTGGCAGAGAATTCCAGAGACTCACCACTCTCTGTGTGAAACATGTTTTCCTCATCTCGGTCCTAAAGCAATTCCCCCTTATCCTTAAACTGTGCCCCCTTGTTCTGGACCTCCCCAACATCAGGAACAATCTTCCTGCATTTAGCCTGTCCAACCCCTTAAGAATGTTGTAAGTTTCTATAAGATCCCCCCTCAATCTTCTAAATTCTAGCAATTGCAAGCCGAGTCTATCCAGTCTTTCCTCATATGAAAGTCCTGACATCCCAGGAATCAGTCTGGTGAACCTTCTCTGTACCCCCTCTATGGCAAGAACGTTTTTCCTCAGATTTGGAGACCAAAACTGTACGCAATACTCCAGGTGTGGTCTCACCAAAACCCTGTACAACTGCAGTAGAACCTCCCTGCTCCTATACTCAAATCCTTTTGTTATGAATGTTAACATACCATTTGCTTTCTTCACTGTCTGCTGCACCTGCATGCCTACTTTCAATGACTGGTGTCCCATGCCACCCAGGTCTCATTGCATCTCCCCTTTTCCTAATCTGCCACCATTCAGATAATAGTCTACCCTCCTGTTTTTGCCACCAAAGTGGATGACCTCACATTTATCCACATTATACTGCATCTGCCATGCATTTGCCCACTCAGCCAGCTTATCCAAGTCACCTTGTAGCCTCCTAGCATCCTCCTCACACCTAACACTACCCCCCAGCTTAGTGTCATCCGCAAACTTGGAGATGTTGCATTCAATTCCCTCGTCCAAATCATTGATATATATTGTAAATAGCTGGGGTCCCAGCACTGAGCCTTGCGGTACCCCACTAGTCACTGCCTGCCATTCTGAATAGGACCCGTTTACTCCTACCCTTTGCTTCCTGTCTGCCAGCCAGTTCTCTATCCACATCAATACTGAACCCCCAATACCGTGCTTTAAGTTTGTATACTAATCTCTTATGTGGGACCTTGTAGAAAGCCTTCTGAAAGTCTAGATATAACACATCCACTGGCTCTCCCTTATCCACTCTACTAGTTACATCCTCAAAAAATTCTATAAGACTCGTCAGACATGATTTACCTTTCGTAAATCCATGCTGACTTTGTCCAATGATTTCACCACTTTCCAAATGTGCTGCTATCCCATCTTTAATAACTGACTCTAGCAGTTTCCCCACTACCGATGATAGACTAAATGGTCTGTAAGTCCCCGTTTTCTCTCTTCCTCCTTTTTTAAAAAGTGGGGTTACATTAGCTACCCTCCAATCCTCAGGAACTACTCCAGAATCTAAGGAGTTTTGAAAAATTATCACTAATGCATCCACTATTTCTATGGCTACTTCCTTGAGTACTCTGTGATGCAGCCTATCTGGCCCTGGGGATTTATCGGCCTTTAATCCGTTCAATTTACCCAACACCACTTCCCGGCTAACCTGGATTTCACTCAGTTCCTCCATCTCATTTGACCCCCGGTCCCCTGAAATTTCCGGCAGATTATTTGGACATTTGCAGACATTATTTATGTCTTCCTTTGTGAAGACAGAACCAAAGTAGTTATTCAATTGGTCTGCCATGTCCTTGTTCCCCATGATCAATTCACCAGTTTCTGACTGCAAGGGACCTACATTTGTTTTAACTAACCTTTTTCTCTTCACATATCTATAAAAACTTTTGCAGTCCGTTTTTATGTTCCGTGTCAGTTTTCTTTCATAGTCTATTTTCCCTTTCCTAATTAAGCACTTTGTGCTCCTCTGCTGGACTGAATTTCTTCCAGTCCTCTGGTAGGCTGCTTTTTCTGGCTAATTTGCATGCTTCATCTTTAGTTTTGATACTATCCCTGATTTCCCCTGTTATCCACGGATGTACTACCTTCCCTGATTTATTCTTTTGCCAAACCGTATTTTCCACTCTCCTGAGGAAGTAGAGACATGGGTGTGCATTCCTGGCTGTGCCTTGCAGAATTAGGCCATTCGGCCCATCAAGTCTACTCTGCCATTCAATCATGGCTGATCTATCTTTCCCTCTCAATCCCACTCTCCTGCCTTCTCCCCATAACCCCCGACACCCGTACCCCGTACAATGTACTTGGTCCACGACAGTTTGTTGGTAATATTTACCCCAAAGAGCTTGGAGCTATAGGATCAGCCTACCATGGGGGACCATGAAAATTCAAGTGTAGCACATCAACTGGTCTGCCCTACGTATGGTCAAAAAGTAAATCAAAAATACCTGCAAAACCCTCCGCCTATATTATTTATAGTCATTTGGCAGTGGGTGGGATGAAATCTGACTGGAGCAACTTTTAACTATGCCTCAGCCATAATAGGAGATGCGTGCCAATCCGTTCTCAACATACAAAAGGACTTAGCCCAAAATGAATAGGTTAAATGTGTCTCAATTATTCTGAAGCCACAGGTCGAAATTAACATGAATACATAAAATTATCCTAGTACAAATCATTCCACTTATCCTTCCTCTACTCTTTTAAAATGATCTCTAAAAACCTGGCTCATTTATCTGTGTGATGATCACTCCTCCTTTTAGAACATTGAACAGTACAGCACAGGAACAGGCCCTTCGACCCACAATGTCCATGCCGAACATGATGCCAATTTAAACTAAGAGCGCTGTCCTTAAGTGATCCATATACCTCCATTCCCTACTTTGCCATGTGCCTATCAGAAAGCATCTTAAATCCCACTCTTCCATCTGCCTCCATCACCAACCCTGGCACCGCGATCCAGACAATCTCCACTCTCTGTTACAATATGTCCCGCTCATCTCCTTTAAACTTTACGGCTCTCACCTTAAAGCAACACCCTCTAGTCTTTGACATTTCCACCCTGGGATAAAGATTCTGATTATCTATCCTACCTATGCCTCTCATAGTTTTATATACTTCTATCAGGTCTCTCGTCAACCTCAGACATTTCAGTTTTATGTAAAGTCGAATGAGCTTTCGGAACAGTTCAAGCCAGTAAACAGCTCTCCTCCTACATCTTAGCTTCGATGTGTAGGAAGGAACTGTAGATGCTGGTTTACACCGAAGACACAAAATACTGGAGTAACTCAGCGGGTCACTCAGCATCTCTGGAGAAAAGGGATAGGTGACGTTTCGGGTCAAGACCCTTCTCCCTCCGGCCCTTAGACTTTTTATTTCTTTTTTTGTAAGATATTTTTATTAGAAGTAATTACATATTAAGGAAATATAAAATTCGGAAAATATTAACGTCACATCATTTGCCATCTTTCTTTTCCAAGCTTCCCCTTACCATACTCTCCCCTTAACAAAAAGAATCTGAAGAAGGGTCTCGACCTCGAAACCTCACCTATTCCTTTTCTCCATACTGGGGCCAAATCACAGTAGTCGACTGGAGATTGGTTCTACTGCTAAATCTGGCCACAGGCAGGATGAAAGAGAATGAGACAATGAAGGCAAGAAGAAAAATACATTAATTGATGTATTATCTTTCATAACCTCAGACCATGCGATTCCAAAACAGCAAAATATTTTTAAATGTAAGAAACGTGGCGATCAATCCGTGTACAATATTTTGCCACACTTTGAAAAGTTTAAAGAGTGAAGGCTGCACTTAATGTGCTTGCGAATTCTAAAGGGAGTGAAACTTAATGGTGAAGGCAGAATCCTCCAGTTGACTGTGGCTGTAAAAATGCTGTCTTTCTTGTTTAACTCTTGTCTTTGTTCAGTGTAACTTTATCAAGCCAATCTTCACACCATCTGGCTCTGGGTGAGAGTTTTAGGGGAACCTACAACTTTATACCAGAGCTACACATTAGACAAAACTCCACTTGTTGGTCATGAGATATTAGTATTAAAGTGGAATATTAATAGCAAATTACAGCACTTTCTTCCAAGAGCAGGATGTGAGATAGTTACAGTTTATTTTAGAGTTATAGAAACATAGAAAATAGGTGCAGGAGGAGGCCATTCGGCCCTTCGTGCCAGCACCACCATTCGTTGTGATCATGGCTGATCATCCGCTATCAATAACCAGTGCCAGCCTTCTCCCCATATCCCTCGATTCCACTGGCCCCTAGAGCTCTATCTAACTTGGCCTCTCTTAAATCTATCTAACTTGGCCTCCACTGCCCTCTGTGGCAGGGAATTCCATAAATTCACAACTCTCTGGGTGAAAAAGTTTTTTCTCACCTCAGTCTTAAACGTCCTCCCCTTTATTCTAAGACTGTGGCCTCTGGTTCTGGACTTGCCCAACATTGGGAACATTTTTCCTGCATCTAGCTTGTCCAGTCCTTTTCTAATTTTATATGTTTCTATAAGATCCATCCCCCCCCCCTCATCCTTCTAAACTCCAGTGAATACAAGCCTAGTCTTTTGTGGCTGTAAAAGAGTCAGTATAACTAAAGCTAACAGGTTGTTTTGCAACTAGTTATAGAAAACTTTTAATTGCACATGAAAATAAACTAAACACAGAATAAAGGGGAAACCATTTAAGACCGAGGTGAGAAAAACCTTTTTCACCCAGAGAGTTTTGAATTTGTGGAACTCCCTGCCACAGAGGGCAGTGGAGGCCAAATCACTGGATGGATTTAAGAGAGAGTTAGAAAGAGCTCTTGGGGCTAGTGGAGTCAAGGGATATGGGGAGAAGGCAGGCACGGGTTATTGATAGCCATGATCACAATGAATGGCGGTGCTGGCTCGAAGGGCCGAATGGCCTCCTCCTGCACCTATTCTCTATGTTTCTAAAAACTATGAACCATCTTTTACGCGATCAAGAGTTTGCTTTCAAATCAAAATCACGTTCTTCCACTTATGTCTTGTTTCGTTTCAGTCTTTTTTCACTGTCATCTGATTTGCATGATGTTTGTATAAATTATATGTCATTTAGGTTGGTGCGTGCTGTCAAAATGCCTATGATGTTGTCCCAAGCAAGATTTCCATTGCAGGTCTTTCTCACAATACTTGGGGATGTGCCCAGAAAGTCGATAGACACAAAGCAGGTCTGACAGCATCTCTGGAGAAAAAGGGGTGGATGAGGTTTCGGGTCGGGAACCTTTTTTCTTGACAGTAAACTCGAGTTGACTTGCCTGTAAACAGAAACTACCCCTCCAAATAAACCTCTACCGTAAACCTCAACCCTTTGCACTCCAATCCAGTCTAAATGCAGGTCTAAGTCTCATGTTCAGTGTGTTCTATAAGCATTTGTCCATTCAAATGAAACCCTCCCAAATCTCGTCCAGGCTTCCAACATACATCAAAAACTTCCCCACAAGCAATCAATCAACGAACCTGCTTCTATTTACTGTTATTCGCTAAATAAGTAAAGAACTTGTACAAGGTGAACATATTTCTAACAGAACGCGGGTGAAATCGATCTTGCTGCGAAATTATTTGTAAAGGAATCACTCCCATTAACTTCTCCCTGCTCTCTCTTTACAGATCACGTTATAAATAAACGATTTGTTTTCCCCTCTATCTTCGTGCCTTATTTTTGTTGCTGTTTTTTTTTTTGCGGTGCTATCTATTGAAACATCGGTTTTGAAATGAAAATTTTGAACAACGCAGTAAAACACGACTCACCTCCTGTGCAGCTGAAGGGATGATGTGAGACAATGCTCAGGTGAGTGGCAAGCAGCGAGTTTAATTCAAGTTGGGTGGGGTTTAGCGACGTCAGAGCAGCCTGGTGGTGTGGGATTGACAGAGAGAAAGGAATAAAAGGAAAGGAATTCAAGTCTGTATCTCTGGACGGTGAGTTTCTGAACCCCCCCTCCCCCACGGTGAATTTAACATTAACGAACATGGTCCCACAAGCGGTGGCGATGGGCTGGGCTGCATGAACGAAAAAGTCCAGCATTGAGTCAAAAGTTCACAATGCATTGTCCAGAAACTTGGCTTTTCAAGTCTTTGTTCATGTTATTGCAAGTTCACAAATTAAAGGAGTAGAATTAGGCCATTCGGCCCATCGATGCTTTCAAGAGAGAGCTGGATAGGGCTCTTAAAAATAGCGGAGTCAGGGGATATTGGGAGGAGGCAGGAACGGGGCACTGATTGGGGATGATCAGCCATGATCACATTGAATGGCGGTGCTGGCTCGAAGGGCCGAATGGCCTACTCCTGCACTTATTGTCTATTGTCTATTGAGCCTACTCCGCCATTCAATCATGACTGATCTCTGCCTCCTAATCCCATTTCCCTGCCTTCTTCCTATAACCGTTGACACCCGTTCTAATCAAGAACTCGGTGGCAATGAGTTCCACAGATTAACTACCCTCTGACTAAAGAAGTTCCTCCTCACCTCCTTTCTAAAAGAGCGCCCTTTAATTCTGAGTATGACCTCTGGTCCTAGACTCTCCCACCAGTGGAAACATCCTCTCCACATCCACTCTATCCAGGCCTTTCATTATTCTGTAAGTTTCATTGTCCCCCCCTCTCAACCTTCTAAACTCCAGTGAGTACAGGCCCAGTGCTGTCAAACACTCATCATATGTTAACACACTCATTCCTGGAATCATTCTTCCAGGAATCATTTGTATTGCCTCAAGGTGTACAAATTATTGCTCTAATGCTGCAACTGAATCATCCTACCCACAACCAGAGCAATCATGAACTACTATCTACCTTGAAGATAGATGCAAAATGCTGGAGTAACTCAGCAGGACAGGCAGCATCTGTCTGAAGAAGGGTCTCAACCCAAAACGTCACCCATTCCTTATCTCCAGAGATGCTGTGTGTCCTGCTGAGTTACTCCAGCACTTTGTGTCTATCTACTATCTATCTCGTGGGTGACCTTCAGACTCTCCTTGATCGGACTTTGCTGGCTTAACCTTGCACGAAACGTTATTCATTTATCATGTATCTATACACTGTAAATGGCTCATTAGTAATCATGTATTGTCTTTCCGCTGGTTAGCACCCAACAAAAGCTTTTCACTGTACATCGGTACACGGGACAATGGACTAAACTGAAGTTCCGCTTTTGAAATGTCTTGCTGAAACTTCCTGCTCCAAGTGTGTACAGTTCTTTAGTCAGAGGCAGGCGAATCTGTGGAATTCTTTGCCACAGAAGGCAGAGGCCAAGACATTGGGTATTTTTAAGGCGGAGATAGATGGAGCGCATCAAAGGTTACGGGGAGAAGGCAAAATAATGGGATTGAGTGAGAAAAATAGCTCATCCATGATTAAATGGTGGAGTAGCCTCGACGGGCTGAAGAGCTCCTATGTCTTATGGTCTCCTGTGGTATTCTGGTCCTCTGTGTGGACCAAGTAGCGATGAGACAGCAGGCTGCCAAGAGCAAACCTTTTGCTTTGAAATAAAACTAAAATAGTAGCTAAGTGTTAAAGAAGGAACTGCAGATGCTGGAGAATTGAGGGTACACAAAAGGCTGGAGAAACTCAGCGGGTGCAGCAGCATCTAAGGGGCGAAGGAGATAGGCGACGTTTCGGGTCGAGACCCTTCTTCAGACTGGTCAGGGATCAGGGAAACGAGAGATATAGACGGTGATGTGGAGAGATAAAGAACAATGAATGAAAGATATGCAAAAAAGTATTGATGATAAAGGGAACAAGCCATTGTAAGCTGTTTGTGGTGTGAAAATGAGAAGCTGGTGCGACTAGGGTGGGGGAGGGAGATAGAGAGAGAGGGAATGCCAGGGCCCGAGGGCCGAGGGAGAGGTGGGAAGGGGAGGAGACAGCAAGGGTTAACAGAATTGAGACAATTCAATGTTCAAGCCCAAAGGATGCAGACTCGTAGCGCTCGTAGTTGGGATCAAACCTGGGTTTGTGGCGCTGCAAGTGCTGTAAGGCCGCAACTACCGCTTCGCCACCGTGCCGCCCTGTCCGACATTTGTGGATTTAAAGGTGAATTAATTTTTCTTTATTTGCACAGGTGCTTACAATAAAAGATGCAAAAGCATAATCCTACTGAGGTTAAAGTCCTGAACAAATCCTTCCCACCGCACCCTAAAGGAAAATGGTGAGCAAGTCCTGTGCCATCCATGACACGAGAAAATGCACCAACTTGGGCTAATGTTCTCTCATCGGGACTAGGTCTGAAGAAGGGTCCGTATGTGGGTATGCATATATTCTGCGGTTATAGAAACGTAGGGCAGAAGATGGTAATATGGTCCATGGTGATCATGCCAAATGGTGCAGATGAGAAGATAGACATGAAATGCTGGAGTAACTGAATCAGTCTGAAGAAGAGTCTGGACCCGAAACGTCACCCACTCCTTCTCTCCAGAGATGCTGCCTGTCCCGCTGAGTTACTCCAGAATTTTGAGTTTATCTTCGATTTAAACCAGCACTGCAGCTCTTTCTGGTACAGAAGAGAACACTAGTGCAAATAAAGAACAAGCAGTACACTGAGGGGAGTCAGTGAGGCTTGTGAAGGGGAATTGGTAGGCTGAATGCTCAGTCAACACCCAGAGGACATGGGTTTAAGGTGAGAGCGGAAAGACGCAAAGTAATTAGAGGGGCAACGTTATCACTCAGTGTGGTGGGTATATGAAACAAGCTGCCTGAGGAGGTAGTTGTGGCAGGTTCTTTAATAGCATTTAAAAGACAGGTACAGGGAGAGGGAAGTTTAGAGGGATATGAGCCAAATGCAGGCAAAATGGACTAGCTTAGATGGGGCAGCTTGGTCAGCATGGACGAGTTTTGACGAAGAGCCTGTTTTCGTGCTGTGGGACTCTGTGAGTGTGATACCTTTAAATCCAATAGAGTGTAGGATAGGAGGGGGGTCCCACTAAGTCACAAAGGATTCATTTCACTGCACATCTCGTATGCGTATGTAACAAATAAGCTTGACTTGAATTGACGACTTGAAATACACCGACTTAGAAACTCCATTTTTGCATCTCAATTTAAGAAGGCATGTGAAGAAAAACCTGGGATCTATAGACTGGTATGCCTAACTGAAAGTTACTGGAGAGGATTCTGAGGGATAATACTGTATATACATGCATTTGTGAAGACTGAGGATCATTAAGGATTATCAACATGGTTTTGTGTGTTAGAATATGATTACGTTTTTCGGAGAAGTAACCAAGAAGGTTGATGAGGGCAGGCCATAGACATAGTCTCTATGGACTTCAACAAGACCTTTGATAAGGTCCTGCATGGCAGGATGCTCTGGAAGGTTAGATCACATGGTGTCCAGAAAGAGTTAGATGACTGCATACAAAACTGGGTTCAAGTATTGGTGGAAGAGTGTTTTTCAGACTGAAAGCCTGTGAGTAGTGGTGTGCTTCGGGGATCAGAGCTGGGCCCATGGCAGTTTGTCATCCACATCAACAATTTGGATGAAAATATATAAGGCATGCTAGTAAGTTTGAAGATGACACCAAAATAGACAAGACGGTAATCAAGAATTATAGCAGGGTCTAGTTCATCTGAGCATATAGCCAAAGGAATGGCTAATAGAGTTTAATTCAGATAAGTCTGAGGTATTACATTTTGGGAAGTGTCACAAGGGCAGTATCTTCACAGTGAAGGGCGGGGCTCTGGGGAGTGTTGTGGAACAGAGGGATCTTGTATATGAAAGTATATGAGGTATATGAAAGTGGCGCCACGGGTAGATGAAGTGGTCAAGAAGTCAAAATGTGAAATGTATTTCTACTTGTCCATTAATTAGTTATTAGAGAACAATTGGTTGCTTTTACCTGTGTTGTTTCCCCCAGATTGCATCTAAAGAGTGCCTGGATAGAGTGGATGTGGAGAGGATGTTTCCACAAGTGGGAAGAAGGGACTCGACCCAAAACGTCACCCATTCCTACTCTTCAGAGATGCTGCCTGTCCCACCGTGTTACTCCAGCAATTAGTGTCTATCTTCATTTCAAACCAACATCTGCAGTTCCTTCCTACACATCAAAAAGATGTGGAAAGCAAAAAAAATGAATGCTGAATAAATTGGAAATTTAAACAAAAGGTGCTGGAAGTACAAGGTCCCGCTAACCTTTTTTCTGCAATGTTACTTTTGTTTTTAATATATAGATAATGTCATTTGAATATAAATAATGTCATTTGAATCGCCACTGATCGTGCAGCATCTGTGGAGACGGGAACAGTCAATTATTTCAGGTTTTGACTTTTCACCTCAACAAGGAAAAGTAAAACAGGAATTTTAGATGTGAAATATTATCTCAACATTTTTGTTTTAATTTTTGAAAGGCTTTACTTTGCTTAAATATTTGTTCTGACGTGTAAAGGTCCATGACGAGCTCTGAGCAGATTATACTGTATTTCAAGAACCAGGACGCCTTTTATTTTTCTGCAACATATCTTTTTGATTTTAATAGAAATAACACTATTTAAATTTTGCTTGTGTCTTTAAATCTGGGCGATGCAGATGACATTCCGAAAGTTTGCATTATGATAAAAAATTATTACCTGCGAACAAAAAAAGAGGAAAACTGACTTTAAAAATCATTGGTTAAAGCTCAGCGTCAGAATGCGAACTTTCACCAGCATTACTGTGTAAAACAAGGATGCAACAAACTCGATAATCAGGTTCGGCACGATGCGGGAAGAAAGTATGCAACAAAGAGTCATAAGGTTAAGGTGGTGGCAGGTAAAGCCAGAAAACAAAAGGAGAGATGTGTGATTTATTTGTACTTCAGGGCAAGCACACTTTCAGTATTCATTTATAATAAAGGTTCCGAGAACAAAAGGTACAAAATATCGAAGTTACAGCAAAAGTAATTTTCAAAACATTTAACAGCGAGACATAATTTAGGGATAGAGCATTGAAACAGACCCACAGCCCACCAGATCCATGCCAACCATCGATCGATCAACTGTTCACACCAGTTCTATGTTATCCTACAAAAAGAGACACAAAATGCTGGAGTAACTCAGTGGGTCGGGCAGCATCTGTGGAGAATATGAAGATGTAACGATTTGGGTTGGGAACCTTCTTCAGAGGTTGGGTTTGAAGAAGGATCCTGACCTGAATTGTCACAAGTCATGTTGTCTGAAGATGCCGCCTGACCCGCTGTAAACCAACATCTGCATCTGTCCACACTAGTATGTTATTACATTTCTCATCCACTCCGTACACAACCGAGGCCAATTAGCCTACAAACCCACACATTTTTGGGATGTGGGAGGAAACCGGAGCAACGGGAGGAAACCAAAGGGTTCACAGGGTTGGAGAACGTGCAAACTCCACACAGACAGCACTGGAGGTCAGGATCAAAGCCATATCTCTGGCACTGTGAGGTCGCAGCTCTACTCGCTGTGTCAGAGATAAGTTCATAAGTGATTGGAGCAGAATTAAGCCATTTGGCCCATCATCTACTGTGCCATTCAATCATGGCTGATATCATTTTTCCATCAATGCCACGATCCTGCCTTCTCCCCATAACCCCTGAAACCGGTACAAATCAAGATCATCTGGAAGGTTTTACAGAACAATGGCATGTGGGATTTAATCGTGGCAAAGTGAGATCAGGGAAGACCGACCTGTGGGTGGACCCATAGCATAAATGGAAGCGACCTTAAGATCATTGATTTACAGAGCCTCCTTATGGAGCAAGACCATAACTCCCGAAAAGTAACAACACCAATGGATATGGTAGTGAGAAGACATTTCCATGCTTCTAAACGCTTGCTTTGAGTAGGCTAAGGCCTTGAGTAGGGGAAATGTGTCTGAAGGAACTGCAGATGCTGGTTTAAAACAAAGATAGACACAAAATGCTGGAGTAACTCAGCGGGTCTGGCAGCATCTCTGGATAAAAGGAATAGGCTCAGACGGGTCTCGACTCGAAATGTCACCTATTGCTTTTCTCCAGGGATGCTGTCTGATCCGCTGAGTTATTCCAGCGTTTAGTTTCTTCCTTGAATTGGGATATAATGTTGCAGATGTAAAAAACATAAGATGGAATGCGCTTAAAGCACTGTGTACATTTCTGGTCACCACGCCTCAGGAAGGATGGGGCTACAACGGAGAGATGCACAGAATGATGCCTAGAATGGAGGTTTGCAATTATATAGAGAGATTGTTAAAGCTGGATTTACTGTCACTGCAAGATAGGAGGCTTGAAGAATGACCTTACAGAGGTTTATAAAATCATGGAAAGGATAGATTGCCTGAATCGCAAGAGTGTCAGAGTCAGAGCGAGGGACTGGTGGTGCCAGCACGTGGCGGGCAGAGTGGAACGCAGGGTACGGACTGAGAACTGTTGCGAGAAGCTGCCGGAGGAGATAGCTGAGGCAGGTAGTATGAGAAACATTTAGGCAGGTACATGGATAGGGTAGGTTTAAAGGTATAGGGGTCAGACGCAGTCAGGTGACACTAGTGTGAAATGTTGGCCGGTGTGGGCCAACATTTTGTATTTTGTCTGAAATCCAGACAAATGCAAAACCACTTGAGATTGATTCAAATCTTCTCCCACTCTATGACAGGATCTTGTAAAGGAATTCTGAATCGCAGAGACGTGACCTTAAGTAACATTATTACAGCAGCAGGTTCCTTTGTTGCTTCAGATTTCCCTTGGGGAAACTCTCCGACACTTTATACCTCTGTGTTTGTCAGGTGCAGCCCTTCACATTCTCAGCTCGCTTACAAATTAATTGTGATGCCTTATAAGAAATGACGTTTTATGCTTTCACGTGAAAATTCATGCTGCAGGACAGTACGATGGCACAGCCGATAGAACATCTGCCTCACAGTGCCAGAGACCCAGGTTCGATCCCGACCCCAGGTGATGTCTGTGGGTGAAACGTCACCGAACCATGTTCTCCAGAGATGCTGCCTGAGCCGCTGAGTTACTTTGGCACTTTGTGCTTTGTTATCCAGAAGGGAGATGGTGCTTTTAGGTCCCAATGTATTGAAAATGTTCCCCCACAAGCTGTCAAAGGGATGTCGTGTACAGCAGCACGGCTGGTAGAGCTGCTGCCTCAATGCTCCAGAGAACCTGGCCCCATACTGACCTTGGGGTACGTCTGCGTGGAGTTTGCACGTTTTCTCTGTGACCACTTTTTCTCACAGAGAGTGGTGAGTCTGTGGAATTCTCTGCCTCAGAGGGCGGTGGAGGCAGGTTCTCTGGACGCTTTCAAGAGAGAGCTAGATAGGGCTCTTAAAAATAGCGGAGTCAGGGGATACGGGGAGAAGGCAGGAACGGGGTACTGATTGGGGATGATCATCCATGATCACATTGAATGGTGGTGCTGGCTCGAAGGGGCCAAATGGCCTACTCCCGCACCTATTGCCTATTGTCTATTGACTACGTTAGTTTCCTCCGGGTGCTCCAGATTCCTCAAACAGCTCAAAGACGTGCAGGTTTATAGGTTAATTGGCATCTGTAAATTGGCCCTAATGTGTAAGGAGTGGATGCAAAAGTGGGATAGCATAGAACTAGTATGAATGGATGATTGATGATCGGCACGGACTCAGTAGGCCGAGGGGCCCATTTCCACGTTGTATCTATAAAGAACTAAAAGTAAAAAGAATGTTAATACACCTTGCAAGTTAATACACTGGTCATGATTTGTCTTTTTTTTTAACCACACTATTCTTATCAAGATATCCAAAATATTCCTATTTATTTCTGACGTCACACATTGTTACCTGCTCATTCATCACTAATTACAATGTGCTCACAAAAGATAGGGTCAGTTGGGACGTTTTACGCCTTCGGGACATAGATAATGGCAACCAGTTATAGAACCAATCACAAGTTCAAAAGTTCATAAATGAGTTAGGCCAATGGGCCCAAGTCTACTCAGCCATTCAATCTTGGCTGATCTATCTTTCCCTCTTCACCCCATTCTTCTGCCTTCTCCCCATAACGTCTGACACCCGTACTAATCAAAAATCTGCCAATCTCCGCTGTAGATATATCTACTGACTTGGCCTCCACAGCCTTCTGTGGCAAAGAATTCCACAGATTCACCACCCTTGGGCTAAAGACATTTCTCCTCATTTCCTTCCTGAAAGAACTAGGTTTGTCGATGAATTGGCTTCTGTAAATTGTCCCGAGTTTGCAGGAAAATGCTAATGCGTGGGGTGATTGCTGTTCAGTGTGGGCTTGATGGGCCGAACAACCTGTTTCCGCACAAGGTCTCTGAAGTAAAGTCTAAAGTAAAGCTGGCCAAGTTGCAGCTCGGAAACAGCTAATCAAAATAGGTACTCAAGTGTTAGACATTAGAAGAGACACACTAGTGAGTCTGAAGGGTCCCCAACCGAAACATCGTCAGCCCAGCCTGATGAAGAATGTAGAACAAAACAGCACAAGAACAGACTCTTCGGCCCACAACCTCTGTGCCAAACATGAATGCCCATTGTTCTTCCCTCCATAGCTGCTGACTGAATCACTGTCATCCTCCACCTATTTGTGTCATAGAATCATAGAATCGTAGAATCATAGAAAATAGGTGCAGGAGTAGGCCATTCGGCCCTTCGAGCCTGCACCGCCATTCAATATGATCATGGCTGATCATCCAACTCAGTATCCTGTAGCCTGCCTTCTCTCCATACCCCCTGATCCCTCTAGCCACAAGGGCCACATCTAACTCCCTCTTAAATATAGCCAATGAACTGACCTCAACTACCTTCTGTGACAGAGAATTCCACAGACTCACCACTCTCTGTGTGAAAAAAGATCTTCTCATCTCGGTCCTAAAAGACTTCCCCCTTATCCTTAAACTGTAACCATTTCGGCCCGAAACGTTGCCTATCTCCTTCACTCCTTAGATGCTGCTGCACCCGCTGTGTTTCTCCAGCCTTTTGTGTACCCTTAAACTGTGACCCCTTGTTCTGGAGTTCCCCAACATCGGGAACAATCTTCCTGCATCTAGCCTGTCCAACCCCTTAAGAATGTTGAAAGTCTCTATAAGATCCCCCTTCAATCTCCTAAATTCCAGCGAGTACAAGCCGAGTCTATCCAGGCTTTCTTCATATGGAAGTCCTGCCATCCCAGGAATCAGTCTGGTGAACCTTCTCTGTACTCCCTCTATGGCAAGAATGTCTTTCCTCAGATTAGGAGACCAAAACTGTACGCAATAATCCAGGTGTGGCCTCACCAAGACCCTGTACAACTGCAGTAGAACCTCCCTGCTCTTGTACTCAAATCCTTTTGCTATGAATGCCAACATACCATTCGCTTTCTTCACAGCCTGCTGCACCTGCATGCCTACTTTCAATGACTGGTGTACCATGACACCCAGGTCTCGTTGCATCTCCCCTTTTCCTAATCGGCCACTGTTCAGATAATAGTCTACCCTCCTGTTTTTGCCGCCAAAGTAGATAACCTCACATTTATCCACATTATACTGCATCTGCCATGCATTTGCCCACTCACCCAGCCTATCCAAGTCACCTCGCAGCCTCCTAGCATCCTCCTCACAGTTAACACTGCCCCCCAGCTTCGTGTCATCCGCAAAATTGGAGATGTTGCATTCAATTCCCTCATCCAGATCATTAATATATATTGTAAATAGCTGGGGTCCCAGCACTGAGCCTTGCGGTACCCCACTAGTCACTGCCTGCCATTCTGAAAAGGACCCGTTTACTCTTACTCTTTGCTTCCTGTCTGCCAGCCAGTTCTCTATCCACATCAATACTGAATCCCCAATACCGTGTGCTTTATGTTTGTATGCTAATCTCTTTTGTGGGACCTTGTCGAAAGCTTTCTGAAAGTCCAGATATAACACATCCACAGGTTCTCCCTTATCCACTCAACTAATTCTATAAGATTTGTCAGACACGATTTACCTTTCATAAATCCATGCTGACTTTGTCCAATGATTTCACCGCTTTCCAAATGTGCTGCTATCCCATCTTTAATAACTGACTCTAGCATTTTCCCCACTACTGATGTTAGACTAACTGGTCTGTAATTCCCCATTTTCTCTCTCCCTCCATTTTTAAAAAGTAGGGTTACATTAGCTACCCTCCAATATTCAGGAACTACTCCAGAATCTAAAGAGTTTTGAAAAATTATCACTAATGCATCCACTATTTCTGGGGCTACTTCCTTAAGTATTCTGGGATGCAGCCTATCTGGCCCTGGGGATTTATCGGCCTTTAATCCGTTCAATTTAACCAACACCACGTCCCGGCTAACCTGGATTTCACTCAGTTCCTCCATCTCATTTGACCCCCGGTCCCCTGCTATTTGCGGCAGATTATTTATGTCTTCCTTAGTGAAGACAGAACCAAAGTAGTTATTCAATTGGTCTGCCATGTCCTTGTTCCCCATGATCAATTCACCAGTTTCTGACTGCAAGGGACCTACATTTGTTTTAACTAACCTTTTTCTCTTCACATACAGTGGCTTGCAAAAGTATTCATACCCCATGAACTTTTCCACATTTTGTCACGTTACAACCACAAACGTAAATGTATTTTATTGGGATTTTATGTGATAGACCAACACAAAGTGGTGCATAATTGTGAAGTGGAAGGAAAATTATACATGGTTTCCAAATTTCATTACAAATAAAAAACTGAAAAGTGTGGCGTGCAGAAGAATTCAGCCCCCCTGAGTCAATACTTTGTAGAACCACCTTTCGCTGCAATTACAGCTGCAAGTCTTTTGGGGTATGTCTCTACCAGCTTTGCACATCTAGAGACTGAAATTTTTGCCCATTCTTCTTTGCAAAATAGCTCAAGCTCAGTCAGATTGGATGGAGAGTGTCTGTGAACAGCAATTTTCAAGTCTTGCCAGAGATTCTCAATTGGATTTAGGTCTGGACTTTGACTGGGCCATTCTAACACATGAATATGCTTTGATCTAAACCATTTCATTGTAGCTCTGGCTGTATGTTTAGGGAAATTGTCCTGCTGGAAGGTGAACCTCTGCCCCAGTCTCAAGTCTTTTGCAGACTCTAACAGGTTTTCTTCCAAGATTGCCCTGTATGTGGCTCCATCCATCTTCCCATCAACTCTGACCAGCTTCCCTGTCCCTGCTGAAGAAAAGCATCCCCACAGCATGATGCTGCCACCACCATGTTTCACAGTGGGGATGGTGTGTTCAGGGTGATGTGCAGTGTTAGTTTTCCACCACACATAGTGTTTTGCATTTAGGCTAAAGACTTCAATTTTGGTCTCATCAGACCAGAACACCTTCCTCCACATGTTTGCTGTGTCCCCAAATGGCTTGTGGCAAATTGCAAACGGGACTTCTTATTGCTTTGTTTCAACAATGGCTTTCTTCTTGCCACTCTTCCATAAAGACCCGATTTGTGGAGTGCACGACTAATAGTTGTCCTGTGGACAGATTCTCCCACCTGAGTTGTGGATCTCTGCAGCTCCTCCAGAGTTACCATGGGCCTCTTGGCTGCTTCTCTGATCAATGCTCTCCTTGCCCGGCCATGTCTTGGTAGGTTTGCAGTTGTGCCATACTCTTTCCATTTTCGGATGATGGATTGAACAGTGCTCCGTGAGACGTTCAAAGCTTGGGATATTTTTTTATAACCTAACCCTGCTTTAAACCTCTCCACACCTTTACCCCTGACCTGTCTGGTGTGTTCCTTGGGTTTTATGATGCTGTTTGTTCACTAATTTTCTCTAACAAACCTCTGAGGCTTTCACAGAACAGCTATATTTATAGTGAAATTAGATTAGACACAAGTGGACTCTATTTACTAATTAGGTGACTTCTGAAGGCAATTGGTTGCACTGGATTTTATTTAGGGGTATCAGAGTAAAGGGGGCTGGATACTTTTGCTCGCCACACTTTTCAGTTTTTTATTTGTAACAAAATGTGAAAACCATGTATCATTTTCCTTCCACTTCACAATTATGCTCCACTTTGTGTTGGTCTATCACATAAAATCTCAATAAAATACATTTACGTTTGTGGTTTGTAACGTGACAAAATGTGGAAAGATTCAAGGGGTATGAATACTTTTGCAAGCCACTGTATCTATAAAAACTTTTGCAGTCCGTTTTTATGTTCCGTGTCAGTTTTCTTTCATAGTCTATTTTCCCTTTCCTAATTAAGCACTTTGTGCTCCTCTGCTGGACTGAATTTCTCCCAGTCCTCTGGTAGGCTGCTTTTTCTGGCTAATTTGTATGCTTCATCTTTAGTTTTGATACTATCCCTGATTTCCCTTGTTATCCACGGATGCACTACCTTCCCTGATTTATTCTTTTGCGAAACTGGGATGAACAATTGTTGTAGTTCATCCATGCAGTCTTTAAATGCCTTCCATTGCATATCCACTGTCAACCCTTTAAGAATCACTTGCCAGTCTATCTTGGCCAATTCACGTCTCATACCCTCAAAGTTACCTTTCTTTAAGTTCAGAACCCTTGTTTCTGAATTAACACTGTCACTCTCCATCCTAATGAAGAACTCAACCATATTATGGTCACTCTTGCCCAAGGGGCCACGCACAACAAGACTGCTAACTAACCCTTCCTCATTACTCAGTACCCAGTCTAGAATAACCTGCTCTCTCATTGGTTCCTCTACATGTTGGTTTAGAAAACTATCCTGCACACATTCCAAGAAATGTTTAAGTTGAGGACCTTATTGGATTTCAATTTAACCTTTCAAGTGTTTACATCAATTCAACCTCTGGCTGTCACATCCGCCTTAAATACAACAACTTCTGTCATTTCGCTTATCCACAAACACAGGCAATCCCGTGATTTGACAACAGGAACAGGTAAGGCAAGTTATAAAAGTTACGAGCCCTTGGTAACTATTGGGGTTGGCTATTTTAAGATTGCAAAAGCAGTAACAACGACAACATTTTCTAAGGTAGACACAAAATGCTGAAGTAATTCAGCGGGACAGGTAGTATCGCTGGAGAAAAGTTATGGGTGACGTTTTGGGTTGAGACCCTTCTTTAGACAAAACTTTCTGCATTGTTCCAATGCCTAAACAATTGACAATTCAACATTTAACATGAGACTCACAAACACAATGTTTTTTTTCATTACCAAATCTAATCTGGAATGCCCGCTGAAATGTTGTATTGAGTTCTTGTAACCTGGAAGTTTGAAAACGCACACCTCCAGATTCAGGGACAGTTTTTTCCCCACTTGTTGTCAGGCAACTGAACCATCCTATCACCTAAAGAGTGGTCCTGAGCAACCATCTACCTCACTGGAGACCTTCGGACTATCCCTTCAATCAGACTTTCTGGACTTTATCTTGCACTAAACATTATTCCCTTTAACCTGTCTCTGTGCACTGTGGGCGACCTGATTGTATTCAAGTATAGCCTTTCCGCTAACGGCAACAAAAAGAGCTTTTCACTGTACCTCGTGGCAATAAAATAAACTAGACTACTCATAACCATTTATACCCAGCGTTCTGGATCAATGTATAAAATTACTATAATCACTGGTACCTTGGTCTGTTTTCTGTTGGTCTGACCTCAACACCCAGCCCTGAGATATTGAATACAGTGCCTTAGTGAGAAGCAATGCAGAAAAGGGAGATAGGAGAGGCATGATGAACCACTTCAAGAGTCATATGTCCCAGATAGAACAATGAAATTCTTACTTGCAGCAACACAACAGAATATATAAACATAGTACACTGTAAACAATATAATAAACGAGTAAAACAAGTTCAGTGTGTGCATATATAGACATACAGTGGCTTGCAAAAGTATTCATACCCCTTGAACATTTTCCAAATTTTGTCACGTTACAACCACAAACGTAAATGTATTTTATTGGGGTTTTATATGATAGACCAACACAAAGTGGCGCATAATTGTGAAGTGGAAGGAAAATGAAACATGGTTTTCAAATTTTTTTACAAATAAAAAACTGAAAAGTGTGGCGTGCAAAAGTATTCAGCCCCCTTTACTCTGATACCCCTAAATAAAATCCAGTGCAACCAATTGCCTTCAGAAGTCACCTAATTAGTAAATAGAGTCCACTTGTGTGTAATCTAATCTCAGTATAAATACAGCTGTTCTGTGAAGGCCTCAGAGGTTTGTTAGAGAACATTAGTGAACAAACAATGTTCCTTGGGCATCATGAAGCCCAAGGAACACACCGATAAAGTTGTGGAGAAGTTTAAAGCAGGGTAAGTTTATGAAAAATATCCCAAGCTTTGAACTTCTCACGGAGCACTGTTCAATCCATCATCCGAAAATGGAAAGAGTATGGCACAACTGCAAACCTACCAAGAAATGGCCGTCCACCTAAACTGACAGGCCAGGCAAGGAGAGCATTGATCAGAGAAGCAGCCAAGCAGGTAACTCTGGAGGAGCTGCAGAGATCCACAGCTCAGGTGGGAGAATCTGTCCTCAGGACAACTATTAGTTGTGCACTCCACAAATCGGGCCTTTATGAAAGAGTGGCAAGAAGAAAGCCATTGTTGAAACAAAGCCATAAGAAGTCCCGTTTGCAGTTTGCCACAAGCCATGTAGGGGACACAGCAAACATGTGGAGGAAGGTGCTCTGGTCTGATGAGACCAAAATTGAAGTTTTTGGCCTAAATGCAAAATGCTATGTGTGGCGGAAAACTAACACTGCACATTACCCTGAACACACCATCCCCACTGTGAAACATGCTGGTGGCAGCATCATGCTGTGGGGATGCTTTTCTTCAGCAGGGACAGGGAAGCTGGTCAGAGTTGATGGGAAGATAGATGGAGCCAAATACAGGGCAATCTTGGAAGAAAACATGTTAGAGTCTGCAAAAGACTTGAGACTGGCGCGGAGGTTCATCTTCCAGCAGGACAATGACCCTAAACATACAGCCAGAGCTACAATGGAATGGTTTAGATCAAAGCATATTCATGTGTTAGAATGGCCCAGTCAAAGTCCAGACCTAAATCCAATTGAGAATCTCTGGCAAGACTTGAAAATTTGCTGTTCACAGATGCTCTCCATCCAATCTGACTGAGTTTGAGCTATTTTGCAAAGAAGAATGGGCAAAAATTTCAGTCTCTAGATGTGAAAAGCTGGTAGAGACATACCCCAAAAGACTTGCAGCTGTAATTGCAGCGAAAGGTGGTTCTACAAAGTATTGACCCAAGGGGGCTGAATACTTTTGCACGCCACACTTTTCAGTTTTTTATTTGTAATAAAATTTGGAAACCATGTATCATTTTCCTTCCACTTCACAATTATGCACCACTTTGTGTTGGTCTATCACATAAAATCCCAATAAAATACATTTACGTTTGTGGTTGCAACGTGACAAAATGTGGAAATATTCAAGGGGTATGAATACTTTTGCAAGCCACTGTATATATATACATATATATATATTATATTAAACACAAAAAACTGGATTAATTCAGCGGGTCAGACAGCATCTTCAGAAGGGTCTCGAACCGAAACGTCACCTATTTTTCTTCAGAGATGCTGTCTGACCCGCTGAGTCACTCCAGCGTTTTGTGTCTATCTTTGGTTTAAACCAGCATCTGCCAGTTCCTTCCTACACACTCCTATATTTTACATTAGTCTTCTTCCCAACTCCTTAGAAATGTCAGTGGCATGTTTGCTTCTATGTTATTAAAAAAAGAAATGAGTCGAATATCAAACCACTGAAGATGCTGAAAAGATTAAACATAAACTGAACGTGCTGGATTGTACATTAGATGCCTTCCATGGCAAGAGATACAGTCGGGGCTTGTCAGGAATAGTCACACCACACATAGAGTTGAGAAAATGGATGGGTGTGGGGGGGGGGGGGGGAGTAAAAGAGAAGGCAGTAATACATTTAAAGATGTTCAAGAGTCAAGAGTGTTTTATTCCTATGAGTCTTGAAACAGAACAATGAAATTCTTACGTAGACAAAAATGCTGGAGAAACTCAGCGGGTGAGGCAGTATCTGTGGAGCGAAGGAATAGGTGACTTTTCGGACACATCTTCAGACCCGAAACGACACCTATTCCTTCGCTCCATAGATGCTGCTCACCCGCTGAGTTTCTCCAGCATTTTTGTCTACCTTTTCCAGCACCTGCAGTTCTTCCTTAAATGAAATTCTTACTTGCAGTATTAGCAGTTTTGAAGGTTAGTGAGTAAATTCTAAAAAGATCTCCCGTCCTTTTTAGATTATGAACCCTAAAAAGATTTACAAGGATGTTGCCAACACTCCAGGGCCTGAGCTATAGGGAGACGTTGAGCAGGCGAGGGCTCTATTCCTTGGAGCGCAGGAGGATGAGGGGTAATCTTATAGAGGTGTACAATATGAGAGGAATAGAGCGGGTACACACAGAGTCTCTTTCCCAGAGCAGGGGAATCAAGAACCGGAGGACACGGGTTTAAGTTGAGGAAAGATTTAATAGGAACCGGAGGGGTAATGTTTCCACACAATATGGTGGTTGTAAGGTACGAGCTGCCGAAGGAGGTCGTTGAGTAGGTACTATCGCGACGTTTAAGAAACAGTTAGACAGGTACATGGAAAAGACATGTTTAGAGGGATTTGAGCTAAATGCAGGCAGGTGGGACTAGTGTAGATTGGTGTGTGGCATTTGGCCTATTTCCACTCTGTGTCACTCTATGGCTCTTTGACTCTATGATGATGACATTAAACAAAAGTGCATGGTATTTCTTACCTAACGTCTCCTTCCTGTTCCATTGCAATCTCTTTTCCAATCTCTTTTGATTGATTGCAACATCACCGAAAACATTTTGAAAAAGTTGAAAAGTAGTTGAATAATGGAAAAGATTTTGGGCGAGGAAACAGAAGTAATTTCTTTTAGATTGAGAAACATTAAATTCATACCAACTAATTAAAAGAGTGACAATACCAGGAAATACGAATAAATAAAGAATTAGAGAACAAAAGGCTTACTCCTGGGCGGACAAGTCACCACAGATGCCGGAATTTGGATTTAAAGAAAGGAGTGTTGCTGCGGGTAATCGGTGGGTCAGGCTGCATTTGCGGAGGGAGAGGCTGAGTCAACATCGAGTGAGTGGTACACTTCCCTCTGTAGATGCTGCCTGTCCCACCTGAAGATAGACATTAAAGTCTGGAGTAACTCAGCAGAATAGGCAGCATCTCTGGACGGAAGGAATGAGTGACATTTTGCGTTTGAATTCTGAATTCCTCCATCAGCCAAACTTTCTTGACAATAAAGGTCAGCACACTATTGCATCGGGCTCTAGCTTTGGTTGGTAAAAAGCTGAAGATGAGAATCGGGCGGCACAGTGGCGAGGCAGTAGAAATGATGCCTTTTTTTAAATTGAGAAACATTAAATTCATGGCAACTAATTAAAAGAGTGACGATACCAGGAAATAAAGAATAAATAAAGAATTAGAGAACAAAAGGGGTGGATAAGACCCAGCTTCAATCTGACTACAGGTGCTGTCTGTATGGAGTTTGTACGTTCTCCGTGTGACCGAGTGGTTTTACTCCCGGTGCTCCGGTTTTCTCCCACGTTCGAAAAACAAGCAGGTTTATAGGTTAATTGGCTTCTGTAAATTGTTTCCACTCTGTATCTCTAAACTAAACCAAGCATATCCTGCCATTTCTTTCGCCATTATATATTTTTCGACTGCCTCTTAATTGTGATGTTCTCCTTGTTGGAATGGGTTCAATATTGTAACTATTCTTGGTGCAAAGGAAGCTTTTCCTGAGCTCTTTGTTGAATATTTTGATCTGATTTTCATATCAGATGATCTGTTCAGACATTCTTAATGGTAGAATATCTATGTGCGTTCACAAAATTGTGGCACTCGTGTAAAGATTTAAGTCGAAGCAGAATTGCTCTCGATAACGTTAAGAATAGGCGGCAAGGTGGCGCAACAGTAGAGTGGCTGCCTTCGAGCGCTTACAGACAGAGACTACAGTTGAATCCTAGCTACGGGTGCTATCTGTACGCTTCTCCCCGTGGCCGCATGGGTTTCCTCCCACACTACAAAGGCGTGCAGGTTTGTAGGTTAATTGGCATGGTAGAAATGTAAAAATTGACCCTCGTGTAGGATCGTGTAAGTGTGCGGGGATCACAGGTCGGTGTGGATTTGGTGGGCCAAAGGGCCTGTTTCCACGCTGTATCTCTAAACTAAACGAGTAACTAATAGCGCAATGGCAGTCACATGATAAGAGGTTGTCTATAATTGTTCGGAACGGACATTGTGGGCCGAAGGGCCTGTTTTTGTGCCGCATTGCTTTATGTTCTAAAACAGCCATGCATCTTTATAATGGGATTTAATTTCCCCTGGTGCATCTTGCCAGGGCTTATACCTGCAAGGGTAATATATTTACTGTGGATCATGAGAGCAGAACAGTTTGACAGGATGCACCTGTAGACAGCAATTAGCTCTTGAAGATACCAACATGATCTTCTAACTGTGTACTTGAAGTTTTCTCCAGCCCCATACAAAATGTTCACAATGTGGGTTGGATATTGTTGCTGCTACACTTGGCAATTGAGCAACCACGTTTAAACTAAACCTAAGACACCGTGGCCTGGAACTAGGGTTACACAGCCCTATTATTTTCAACGTTGTGTCCTTAACAATGGCTTTAAGCCCAGAGTGGAAGGCAATGATGACCTCTCTGTAGTCATCATAGTAGAGGCGGCCAAAGCCTTTATCCCACGATTTAAAAAAATCATATACTATAAGGCACGGCTTTAAGTTGAGAGGGGGTAAAGTTTCGCTGGCCTGGTGACTATGGCATCTGGGGGCTGCGGTCTGCGGAGCTTCTAGCCGCGTGCGTGGACTTACCATCCGGAGCCTGGAATCCCTTCCCGGGGATCGCCGGAGAAGAGCTCCGACCGCCGGCCTGCGGCCTATAACATCCCGAAGCCGCGGTCTTCGGTGCGTGGGTGGCCGATTTGGGCACTCCAGGCACGGAGTGTGTTCGGCCGTCCCGACGTTGGAATTTCGATCATCCCAATGAGAGGGTCTGTACATCCAGCCGTCTGTAGCGGCGACTACGGAGGGTTTATGGCCCCGACCACGGGTGAACAAAGGAGGAGGACTGACTGAACTTTATTGCCTTCCACCACAGTGGAGAATGCTGTGGTGGATGTATGTGTTGATTGTGTATAGTGTGTTCATTTTTTCAACTGTATCGCTGCATGGCTAATTCATTTCATTGTGCCTTAGTTAGTGCATGTGATGAAGACATTTGTATTGTATTGTATTGTATTGTATTATAAGTTTAAAGGAGATGTGTGGGGCAACTTTTTTTCTTTATACACAGAGGGTGGTTAGTACCTGGAAAACACTGCTGGGAATGGTGGTGGTGGCATATACAATAATGGCATTTAACAACCTTTTGGACAGGCACATGGACATGCAGGGAAAGGAGGGATATGGATTATGTGCAGGCAGATAAGAGATGGTGGTGACATTGTGTTCGCCACAGACATTGTGGGCTGAAAGGCCTGGGGTTATGCTGCATCGTTCTATGTTCAATAACAGCCACGCGTCGTTATAATGTGATTTAATTTCTCCCGGTGCTTCTTGTCAGGATTTTTAATTACAGGATAATATAGTTCCAGCACAAAGTACCTATCCTGTCAGGCAATCGAGTATTCTAACATGTGTTAGAAATGACAAACACTATAAGATAACACAACAGTCACAGATCAATAATGGCACAGTGGCGCAGCGGTAGAGCGTAAGCCTTACAGCGCCTTAGACCCAGGTTCGATCCTGACCACGGGTGCTGTCTGTACGGAGTTTGTACGTTCTCCCGTGCACCGGGTGATCCAGTTTTCTCACACACTCCAAAGATGTGCAGGTTTGTAGGTTAATTGGCTTTGGTAAAAATTGTAAAATTTCCCTGGTGTGTGTAGGATAATGTTGGTGTGCGGGGATCGCTGGTCGGCGTGGAATCGGTGGGCTGAAGGGCCTCTTTCCGCGCTGTATCTCTCAAGTCCCTGAAGTCTGAAAATCGAAAGTCAATGGATTTTAAAAACACCATTTGTTCTGTGGCTCCATGACTTAAACAAGCACTCACACCTACAACTTAACATTTTGCCATTCTGATCCACAGTTCTCTGACTGCTCAGTATCAAAGCAGCTCGCAGACCCAAATAGCCTTCCACAAACCTCCACTGCTGTCTCTAACTTTACAAAGGATGATATTGGATATTCCATAATCATGTATTTTTCCAAAATAATATCCATATTCCCAATATCAATTTATGAATTTAAGTGTTGGAGTAACTCAGTGGGTCAGGCAGCATCTCTGGAGAACATGGATAGGGTGACGTTCATTCCATCAATGTTCCCAATACCAATCACAGGATCAGTCCATTCAGCCACACAGTTTGAGTCAGCATTTATGATTCACTTGAGTTCCTTCCCATCTATCTTTATCTATGGATCATCCCATCAAACTCCAGTCAATTGACTCCATCTACAATTCACCCTGCCTCAGCATAATCAAGGACGAGTCTCACCACGGACACTCCCTCTTCTCCCCTCTCCCATCAGGCAAGAAGTGGAGATGTGTGAAAACGCACACATCCAGATTCAGGGGCGGCTTCGTCCAGCTTTTATCAGTCAACCGAACCATCCTATCACAAACTAGAGAGCGGTCCTGACCACCATCTACCTCATTGGAGACCCTTGGATTATTTTTAATCGGACTTTACTGGACTTTATCTTGCACAAATCGTTATACCCTTAAATAATCTGTACACTATGGATGGCTTAATGATAATCATGCATTGACTTTCCACAGCATGCACCAAAAAGTGTAAATCAGTGCATGTGGCCAAAAACTAAATTAAACAGAGGCCTTGATTAGTTCAGTTTAGAGATACAGTATGGGCACGGGGCCTTTGAGTCACCAAGTCCACACCATCCATCGGTCACCCAGTTACTGGTTGTCCTCCATTAATCCAAGCCTCCCTGCACAATGCTTCAATATCAGCAACAGCAATAATGTTCCTCTAATTGTTGCTGACAGATACAGTTAGAGCAACAGGTTGACAGGACTAGTTACTCAAATCACCTTGTCTTTCTTTTTGTAAAGTGTAACAGCAGGTTATTGTACCTTTAAGTAGAGTTTCGGAAGATCACACAGATTTGGAGTGAGCATTTTTGTGGAGCGGGAGGTTTTTAGTTTAAATACAGCGCAGAAACAGGCCGTTCGACCCGCCCCGTCCGCGCCAACTTGCACACTAACACTATCCTATGCACAAACACTAGGGAAAATTTACTATTTTACCAAAGCCAATTAACCTACAAACCTGTAGGTCTTTGGAACGTGGGAGGAAATCGTAGGTCCTGGGGAAATCCCACACGGTCACGGAGAGAACATACAAACTGTACAGACAGCACCGGTAGTCAGGATCAAACCCCGGGTCTCTGGCGCGGTGAGGCAGCAACTCTACCGCTGGCGACCGTGCCGCTCAAGAGGTGGTGACTGACATTTCTAGCTTGCTCTACAATACAAAACATCACCAAACCTCAGTATTATTTAATAATAGCTGAAAATGCTGGAAACACTAATCAGATCAGCCATTATCAGTGGAAAAATAAACAGAGTTAGGGGGCTGTCCCACTGCGGCGACCTAATTGGCGAGTTTAGAAGAGTTTAGGAGACTTTGAAAAAGTGTCATGTTGAAGACCTCCTTACACTATGTTGAAGACCTCCTTCCACTATGTTGAAGACCTCCTTCCACTATGTTGAAGACTAGCTTCAGGAAAATTGGACACCGAATAGCGGAGAGTGAAGACGATCACCTTCGATCTCCTTCGACCTCCCTTTGACTATGATGAACACTATCTATGACTACCTTCGACTACCCTCGATTACCTATGACTAACATGCTACAACTTACTTCGACTAAACCTACGAGTAAAAAAAAAAACAATTTTTTTCCATGGCGACCATTTTTCACTCGCGGGCATTTTTCAGCATGTTGAAAAATACGCCGCCACCTAGCTGAGGCTTCGAGTACGTGGGGACTACTCTCGAGCATGAAGGAGAGTTACAAAGACCTCCTACGACCTCGTGTCGACCATGCTGCGAGTATGAGTCGAGGGCAAACTCTTCTAAACTCGACAATTAGGTCGCCGCAGTGGGGCAGCCCCTTTAACATTTCCGTTCATCAGAATGCTGGCACCCTTTCTTTGCCTGAACTTTATGTTCTCAGTGCACAAAGCCAACATCTACATCTAATCCGTCGACAAAGGACATGCACTGTATTGTTTCATTAAAGTAGAAGAGGAAACCATCTGGACATTCAAGCTGCTCTGGTGATCTGCGGTGGGACAAATTCTTCCCTTTTCCAGTCCGGTACATTTAATGTTCTACAATAAAAGTTAATGTTTCCCACTGACTGACTCACTGAGTATCTCTCAGGTGCTCAGCTTGCATCACCACTTCAGGTTTTTTTTTCCGATTTCACCTCACTAGCATTTGACGTTTTTTTTTGTGTGGCTTTACATTTACGGCCTTTGTCATAAGCAGCTGCTTCATAAGGTCATAAGTGATAGGAGCAGAATTAGGCCATTCGGCCCATCAAGTCTTCACCGCTATTCAATCATGGCTGATCAATCTCTCCCTCCTAATCCTATTTTCCTGCCTTCTCCCCACATCCACAACATCAGCCTGCTTGTTGACTTAAGCTATTTATTCCATTGTGAGTGCGGGATGCTCCGTTTGATTGGCACATTTCCTCTCTGGTGCATTGAAACAAACAGAATAGTGAAAGGCTTTGATAGAGTGGATGTGGAGAGGATGTTTCCACTAGTGGGAGAGTCTAGGACTAGAGGTTATCGCCTCAGAATTAAAGGACGTTCGTTTAGGAAGATGAGGAGAAATGTATTTAGAGGGTGGTGAATCTGTGGAATTCTTTGCCACAGAAGGCTGTGGAGGCCGTCTGATAGATAGATTCTTGATTAGTACGGGTGTCAGAGGTTACGGGGAGAAGGCAGAAGAATGGGGTTAGGAGGGAGAGATAGATCAGCCATGATTGAATGGCGGAGTAGACTTGATGGGCCAAATGGCCTAATTCTACACCTATGACATGTATTTCTCCTACTTACTAAATAGAATGATGCCATTCAGGCCAGCCCTGAGAGCAATCACTACCCCAATAAGAGAGTTCAGTATTTTCACTGCCCATGCCCAGGTCATAGGTCACTCGGGATAAACCTTCTCGCCAGCTCAGCTGCTGCGTGTGTACGGGCCTGCGTATTAATTTCAATGAGATTTATAAATACATTTATCCGTCAAATATGTCAGCACTAGGCCACAGCGTACTGCAGGCTGCACAAATCCACAATTTTATCTATTTAAATTATTGACTCACTACAGCACCAGCCTTGAAAATGCAAGAATGCCTGGAAGGAACCTGTCAATTATCAAATCCCTGGCATTAGCCTGAGTCACAGCCATTCAAATTCGATATTGATTTACACGAATTACAAGTTGTTTGGTCAACCAATTATGAGAATTTGCAGCCATTTGAACTGCAGACAAACTAGAGGCTTCACACAGGAGTGGGTCGCAGCTCCCCAGCTGATGGGACCTGTTCTCGCTCTCTTCGTAGGAGGCACCAACCGCCCCAGCGAGTGGGCAAACGCGGAGCCAACCTCTAATATGGGCGGGAGCATTTTCTCAGTCAGACTTTATGTACAGTTGGGGAGGGGGATCTGGGAGAGAGAGAGCTGGCGATGCCGCACGGACGGAACAGTTTAATAACGACCCATTAAAATCCGCCCTTCGGTCACTCAGCAACCTTGGCTGATCTGATCTGACAACCCTCTCGCTAGCTCGCTGCGTGCCCGATCCTAACGCAGAACCTCCACAAAACCTTTGGGCTTTGGGTAACACCTGCACAAAGAGCCTCAGCCAACAATGGCTGGTGAACTGTGCTGGTCAACGTGCACTGGGCAAGATGGCTGGGGGAAACGCACCACAACCACCGCAAACTTGGAACGGCACAGACCCGCCACTCAATCTATCCAATACTAAAGGGCAGGCATTTCGCAGTTAAATGTCTTATATCAGATTGGCGGCTCCTTCACACGGCCAACCCTGTACTCAGTTTTCCTCAGAGATTAATCTTTGCCTTAACGGTACATTCACATTGCCTGCAGGTAAAGCATCAGCCCACATCACTGACACAGTCGCTGCCTGCCTCAGATTTAATTTATTTTTACATATATATTATGAATAAAGATAAGAAAATGTTTCAAACACAAGTCATATTTTCTTATTCCAGTAGCAAACACATTGAGGATTAAATGAAAATAATATTTTTTTTAACTTTTTGAATATCTCATAACTGCGGATTAATGAACTGAACTAGAACTGGGACTGTGTAAGTAGTGTGTCAACTGCAGAGCAAGGAAGGAAGCTATTGAGTTGACAGGAGTCTAGATTAATTAATTGGTAGAATAGTTAACATTTTATACACAGATTATGCTGCACTGGTTTCGCTTTTATTTTCCCAAATGACCTTTGACAAATCCCATGATTCCTTGCATTTATTGAAATACCGAACTCGCTTATTACTTTCCTCTAAGTTAGTCACTCTCAAGCCCATCAATGCTCCCTCTCACACACCTCTGCTAAGGCTAATTACATTTACCAATTAACCAAAAAACCTTAGTTTAGTTTAGTGATACAGCGCGGAAACAGGCCCTTCGGCCCACCGAGTCCTTGCCGACCAGCGATCCCCGCACATTAACTAACCTACACACTAGGGACAAGCACTATCCTACACACTAGGGACAATTTTTACTGAAAACAATTAACCGATAAACCTGCACGTGCTTGGAATGTGGGAGGAAAGCTGAGCACCCAGGGAAAACCCACGCAGTCACAGGGAGAACATACAAATTCCGTACAGACAGCACCCGAAGTCAGGATCGAACCCGGGTCTCTGGGGCCGTAAAGCAGCAACTCTTCCGCTGCGCCACGCCACCGTGTCGCTCTTTGTGTTAAACGTTTAACCTGAGCTTGGAGACCTGGGAGATTATAGATGCTGGAATCTGGAGCAATAACGAACAGCTGGAAAATACTCAGCAGGTCAAGCAGCATCTGTGGAGTCGAAGGGATAGTTGACGTTTCCAGTCAAGACCGTGCATCAGGACTTCATTAACCGGAATCTATTCATTCTGTTGCATGCACCGCATGAAATTAGCGCTGCTTGTTGCTTGACCTAAATCATTGTGTGTATTCAACGGCACCTTTGCCACATTGCCGGCCTGAGCATAGATGCCAGGAAAGCAAGAAAAGATGTGTTTCCGTTACCAAGTGGCATCGACTGACCAGCCAGACCACTGGCCGAACGGCCCGGCCCCCACCACTGGATGGAACAGACAAAGCTGCAACCTCTACCGTTCAAAACTAACAGCGACATTGTCTGCACTCGCGGTCCTGTTGCCACTCACACGCCCATGCTTTTGCTCATTATTCCCACACCTTCCACCGCAGTGTACTTTGCCATCATTTACTTTGTACCACAGTGTTAGCCACCCAATTTTCAGTGAAACTTTAATTCATGCGAAAAGGAATGCTTTTGTTGAATTTGTTGAAAAGCAATGGTTACAAACAAAAAATGCTGGAACTGCTTCGTGGGTCAGGCAGCATCTTGATTCAGTGATTGTAACAAGCCCTTAAGTCCACACCGCGAGAAAGTGTGAGAAAATCCACACTATCACATGCAACATCTCCCAGATTTACTTAAATACCCGTGGCAGGCGGTGTGAGTTCCATCACAATCATTCCTGATTCGTAGGCCAAACCATTGGGTATTTTTAAGACGGAGATTGACAGATTCTTGATTAGTACAGGTGTTAGGGGAGAAGGCAGGAGAATGGGGTTGGGAGGGAAAGATAGATCTGCCATGACTGAATGGTGGAGTAGACGCGATGGGCCGAATGGCCTAATTCAGCTCCTATCACTTATGACATTATATCACGAGCAACAATGGATTTAGTCAGAGGGTGGTGAATCTGTGTAATTCATTGCCACAGACGGCTGTGGAGGCCACGTCAGTGGATCTATTTAAGGCAGACATAGATAGATTCTTGATTAGTACGGGTGTCAGGGGTTATAGGGAGAAGGCAGGAGAATGGGGTTAGGAGGGAGACATAGATCGGCCACGATTGGATGGTGGATAAGCCTTGATGGTCCAACTGGCATAATTCTGCTCCTATCACTTATGACCTCATGATTTAAAAGCAGGTTGCATGTCTTAGAAATGAGCTGCAGCATAATTTCAAGGCATGGTGAAATTAATTTTAAATGAAATCTGTTAAGGTATTTTGAGAAACGTCCAAACATGCAAAAGAAAATGCCTTATATTTCCTGGCATTGCAGTAGAGGGTTTTGAGTTATGCAGAATGGAAACAGGCCCTTTGTCCCATTGGATGTGTGTGAGTAATCGAGCATCCATTGACATCTATTATTCTTACTTAATCCCCATGGATTCTGCCCCTCACTGGGGCGGCATGGTGGAGCAGCGGTAGAGTTGTTGTCTCACAGTACCAGAGCCCCAGGTTTGATCCTGACCAACGGGGATGCTGTCTGTACGGAGTTTGTACGTTCTCCCCTTGACCTGCGTGGGTTTCCTCCCACACTCCAAAGATGTGCAGGTTTGTAGGAGAATTGGCTTTGGTAAAATTGTAAATTGTTCCTCGTGTGCATAGGATAGTGTTAGTGTGTAGGGATCGCTGGTCAGCGTGGACTCGGTGGGCCGAAGGGCCTGTTTCCGCACCGTATCGCTAAACTAATCCAAACTCACCTGCACACAAGGGATAATTCACCTCACAATTCACCAACCCGTACACATCTTTGGAACGTTTGGAAGAAACCAGAGCTCCCAGGGAAATCCACAGCGTCTCAGGCGGTGTGTGCAAACTCCACGCAGACTGTACCAAAGGTCAGCATCAAACCATGGTCGCTGGGGTTTTACTGCTGCCCCACATAAAATGGTAACAGCAAGGAGTAACATCTACCCAACAAAGCAAATACCATCCATAGCAAACAGCGATGTTATAATTAATGTATAGGAAGGAACTGCAGATGCTGGTTTACACCAAAGACAGACACAAAATGCTGGAGTAACTCAGTGGATCAGGCAGCATCTCTGGAGAAAAGGAACAGGTGAGGTTTCAGGTTGAGACTCTTCGAAGGGTCTCAACCCAAGAAGTCACCTATTTCTTTTCCTAATTCTTAACTCCAGAGTTGTTGCCTGATCCACTGAGATTCTCCAGCATCTGTGGTTATAATGATGAATGAAGGAATGAGTGAATGAATGAGTTTACTGGCCAAGTATGTACACATACAAGGAATTGTCCTTGGTGCTCCGCTCGCAAGTAACAACACAACATACAGTAAACAATTAAGAATAAAAAATAAACCATTAAAACATTAAGGATAAAACATTATAGTTTACACATGTGAATGATATGAAATACCAGAGCAAAAGGAGGCTGCAGACTTTTGGTTATTGAATACCAAACGTCGGTAGCTAAGTAGTTTACAGGGAGGTGTTAAAATAAAAAAATGTGATACAATATAGTCTCCCTGAGTTCTACCTGTTTACAAAAAAAATAATGTAATACTTACTAACTAACACCTAAGATAATCTGGTTCGTTTATTTGGGTATCCCCTCAAAGACAGTAAAAAACAACAGAAAAGCATATCTGTAGGCAAAAGGCAACGCAAATCCCGATAAACAGGAGAAAAGTACAAGGAATTGTACGACAAAATCCACATTAAGTGCACCAAAGTGGAAAAATGGAAAGAGACTAGCAAGATATATCAAAACTAGCTCACACAAAAAAAAGTGCCCACGACAATACTGGCTTTCTAAAAGTGATATTGTAATTGAATATGTAGAAACAGTGGACATGTCAAATGACTATATTGAACTAGAATTTATATGAGAAGAGGAAGAGTCTCCCAGACATTTGAAGATTAAAACTGTCGTATCCAAGATGGGGACTTACTAGCTTAGTGTCGGCAGTAGTGAGAAAATAATAGCACTTGGATTAGAGATACAGTATGGAATCAGGCCCTTTGGTCCACCATGTTGATGCCCACCTTCGATCTCCCGTTACCAATAGTTATGTTATCCCAATTTATCCCACTTTCGTATCCATTCCCAATTTACATTGGCCAGTTTATCTACAAACCTGCACATCTTTGGGATGTTTGAGGAAACCCAAGCGGTCACAGGGAGAACGTGCAAACTCCACAGACAGCACCCTAGGGCAGTATCGAACTCTGCCACTGTGAGGCAGCAGCTTTACTAGCTGTGCTACTGTACCACCCTCGCACCAATGTTCCACACTTAGATGACAAATCCCCTGGTTAATTGGCCAATGCAAATTAGGAGTGGAACCGAAAGTAGGACTATTGGTAATGGGTGATCGATGGTCAGCATGAACTTGGTTTTCATGCTGTATCGTTCAATTAATCAATTCTGTTGGGTAACATTAAAGTTCAAGGAGCTGAATAACGAGGAATGGCCCAGCCTCAAAAATTGACCGAGTGGCAAGACACAAAGTAGTGACAATCAGCTTCCCCCACTGATTTGATACAACTTGTGGGTCAAGTAGCGATCTGATAGAACATATCTTCAAGTTGTAATTATTCACCATATTCCATATGTGCTTTTTTTTCGATAGGATAGAAAGTTGAATTTCCATATTGTGGCAATAATGCAAAGATGTGGCCACATTATAATCAGTGCAGAGATCAGCATTAAATAAGAGTTACATTAGTAAATTAAGTGAATGGACAACATTCTTGCAAATATATTTGACTGCAGATAAAGAAAGAGTCCATCCATTTATTGTACTTTAAAAGTGGTTAAGATACAGGGCGGTACGATGGCACAGCTGTAGAGTTGCTGCGTTACATCACTTGCAGCGCCAGAGACCCAGGTTCGATCCTGACTACGTGTGCTCTCTGTAGAGTTTGTACGTTCTCCCCGTGACCACGTGGGTTTTCAACGAGATCTTCGGTTTCCCCCCACACTCCAAAGTCGTACAGGTTTGTAGGTTAATTGGTTTGGGGTTGTATACTTGGTATTGTCCCTAGGATGTGTAGGGGATGTGTAGGATGTGAATGTGCGGGGATCGCTGGCCGGTGTGGACTTGGTTGACCGAAGGACCTGTTTCCGCGCTGTATCTCTAAACTAAACCAAGCTTAACTAAACATGAGCAGAGAAGGTCCAAAAATAATTTCTATGTTGGGTGAGTCCAGAACCAGGGGCCACAGTCTTAGAATAAAGGGGAGGTTATTTAAGACTGAGGTGAGAAAAAAACCTTTTTACCCAGAGAGCTGTGAATTTATGGAATTCCCTGCCACAGAGGGCAGTGGAGGCCAAATCACTGGATGGATTTAAGAGAGAGTTGGATAGAGCTCTAGGGGCTAGTGGAGTCAAGGATATGGGGAGAAGGCAGGCACGGGTTATTGATAGCGGGCGATCAGCCATGATCACAATGAATGGCGGTGCTGGCTCGAAGGGCCGAATGGCCTTCTTCTGCACCTATTTTCTATGTTTCTAATTGGGGGTCCAAAAATAATCCATGTTTGTATCTTTGATAGATGTTAATGAAAGATACAAACACAGAGCGAGACGAGGCGACACTACCCTGCCACTTCAGTCATTCAACTCGATTGAATAAGAACATGACTCATCTAATTGTAATATCAACTGTACATTCCTCCCGTTCCCCAGTGATATGTCACTCCATTTCAATAAAACCATCTGTTCGTGCATTAAAAGTATGGTCAAGGAGTGGTAGGGTAAGTGAGGAATGTTTCTACTTGGGGGAAGGCATATGAGAGGATTAAGATTATGCTAGATGAACAAAGCTTTGGGCAATGATGTGAGCTGTTCTGGACACCACATCCTAAGAAAGATGTTGCCTTTAAAGAGAGAGTTGTCAAAGGGCAGTCAAGGGAGTTGTCTGTCAAGGGAGAGATACAGAAAGTAATCAACATTTTAACTTTAAGGACAACATCAAAAGAGTTTATTGTAATGTGTCCCTGTCAGGACAATGAAATTCTTTCTTTGCATAGCACAACAGAACATAGTAGGCATTGACTACAATTATATACGTAAATACACACATTAATTAATAAATTAATAAAGTGCAAATAACAGATGGAGGGGTATTAGTGTTCAGAGTTTTGTCCGAGCCAGGTTTAATAGCCTGATGGCTGTGGGGAAGTAGCTATTCCTGAACCTGGTCGTTGCAGTTCTCAGGCTCCTGTACCTTCTACCTGCAGGTAGCGGGGAGATGAGTGTGTGGCCAGGGTGGTGTGGGTCCTTGATGATGCTGCCAGCCTTTTTGAGGCAGCGACTGTGGTAGATCCGCTCGATGGAAGGGAGGTCAGAGCCGATGATGGACTGGGCAGTGTTTACTACTTTTTGTAGTCTTTTCCTCTCCAGGGCACTCAAGTTGCCGAACCAAGCCACGATGCAACCGGTCAGCAAGCTCTCTACTGTGCACCTGTAGAAGTTAGAGAGTGTCCTCCTTGACAAACCGACTCTCCGTAATCTTCTCAGGAAGTAGAGGCGCTGATGAGCTTTCTTAATAATTGCATCTGTGTTCTCGAACCAGGAAAGATCTTCACAGATATGCACGCCCAGGAATTTGAAGCTCTTGACACTTTCAACCATCGACCCGTTGATATAAACAGGACTGTGGGTCCCCATCCTACTCCTTCCAAAGTCCACAATCAGTTCCTTGGTTTTGCTAGTGTTGAGGGCCAGGTTATTATGCTGGCACCACATGGACAGTCGCTCGATCTCTCTTCTATACTCTGACTCATCTCCATCAGTGATACATCCCACAACAATGGTGTCGTCAGTGAACTTGATGATGGAGTTCGCACTGTGACCGGCTACACAGTCATGAGTATAGAGTGAGTACAGCAGGGGGCTGAACACGCAGCCTTGAGGTGCTCCCGTGCTGATTGTTATCGAGTCTGACACATTTCCACCAATACGAACAGACTGTGGTCTGTGAATGAGGAAGTCGAGGATCCAATTGCAGAGGGATGCGCAGAGACCCAGTTCTGCGAGTTTGGTAACCAGCTTGGAGGGGGATGAATGTGTTAAATGCCGAGCTGTAGTCAATGAATAACAGCCTGACATATGAGTTTTTGTTGTCCAAGTGGTCCGGAGCGGAGTGGAGGGCCAGCGAGATCGCGTCCACCGTTGATCTGTTGTGGCGGTAAGCGAACTGCAGTGGGTTCAGGTTTTTGTCGAGGTAGGAGTTGATTTGCGCCATGATCAACCACTCAAAGCACTTCATCACCACAGGCGTTAGTGCCACAGGTCGATAGTCATTGAGGCATGTCACCTTACTCTTCTTGGGCACCGGTATAATTGATACCCTTTTAAAGCAGGTGGGAACCTCAGACCTCAGAAGTGACAGGTTGAAAATGTCCGTAAAAACTCCAGCCAGTTGGTCCGCACAGGTTTTTAGAACACAACCAGGTTTGCCATCAGGTCCAGATGCTTTTCGAGGGTTCACCCCTCTGAAGGATTTCCTGACGTCAGCCTCTGTGACTGAGACTGAAATACCATCACAGCGATGGGGGCTCGGGAAGACACATCGGTGTTCTCCCTATCAAAGCGTGCGTAAAACACATTGAGCTCATCAGGGAGTGATGTATCGCCGACATTCGAGCTGCGTCCTGGTTTCGCCTTGTAGGAAGTGATTGCATTCAGTCCCCGCCACAGCTGCCGAACATCTGTCTCATCCTCCAGTTTGGAGCAGAACTCCCTTTTGGCCTTTTTGATGGCATACGAGAGGATTGAAATTATGCTAAAGGTATACACAGCTTCAAGAGTCAAGAGTGTTTTATTCTCATATGTCACAAAACAGAAGAATAAAAATTTGTATTTGTAGCAGCATAACAGATATGTAAACAAGGTACTCTGTAAAACCCATAATAAACACCAACAAAAAGTTCAGTGTAGGAAGGAACTGCAGATGCTGGTCTAAGATGCTGGTTAGACACGAAATGCTGGAGTAACTCAGCGGGACAGGCAGCATCTCTGGATAGAAGGCATGGGAGATGTTACGGGCCGAGACCCGTCTTCTGAAGAAGGGTCTCGACCCGAAACGTCGCCCATTCCTTCTCTCCAGAGATGCTGCTTGTCCTGCTGAGCTACTCCAACATTTTGTGTCTACTATATGTGTGTGTGTGTGTGCATACATATATATGTAAATATATATATATATATATATATATATATATATATATATATATATAGTGTGTGTGCATTTACAGTGGCTTGCAAAAGTTTTCATACCCCTTGAACTTTTCCACATTTTGTCACGTTACAACCACAAACGTAAATGTATTTTATTGAAATTTTTTGTGATAGACCAACACAAAGTGGTGCATAATTGTAGTGGAAGGAAAATGATACATGGTTTTCAAATTTTTTTACAAATAAAAAACTGAAAAGTGTGGCGAGCAAAAGTATTCAGCCCCCTTTACTCTGACACCGCTAAATAAAATCCAGTGCAACCAATTGCCTTCAGAAGTCACCTAATTATTAAATAGAGTCCACTTGTGTGTAATCTAATCTCAGTATAAATACAGCTGTTCTGTGAAAGCCTCAGAGGTTTGTTAGAGAACATTAGTGAACAAACAGCATCATGAAACCCAAGGAACACACCAGACAGGTCAGGGATAAAGGTGTGGAGAAGTTTAAAGCAGGGTTAGGTTATAAAAAAATATCCCAAGCTTTGAACATCTCACGGAGCACTGTTCAATCCATCATCTGAAAATGGAAAGAGTATGGCACAACTGCAAACCTACCAAGACATGGCCGTCCACCTAAACTGACAGGCCGGGCAAGGTGCGCATTAATCGGAGAAGCAGCCAAGAGGCCCATGGCAACTCTGGAGGAGCTGCAGAGATCCACAGCTCAGGTGGGAGAATCTGTCCACAGGACAACTATTAGTCGTGCACTCCACAAATCGGAACTTCATGGAAGAGTGGCAAGATGAAAGCCATTGTTGAAACAAAGCCATAAGACGTCCCGTTCGCAATTTGCCACAAGCCATTTGGGGCACACAACAAACCTGTGGAGGAAGGTGTTCTGGTCTGATGAGACCAAAATTGAAGTCTTTAACCTAAATGCAAAACGCTATGTGTGGCGGAAAACTAACACTGCAAATCACCCTGAACACACCATCCCCACTGTGAAACATGGTGGTGGCAGCATCATGCTGTGGGGATGCTTTTCTTCAGCAGGGGCAGGGAAGCTGGTCAGAGTTGATGGGAAGATGGATGGAGCCACATACAAGGCAATCTTGGAAGAAAACCTGTTAAGAGTCTGCAAAAGATTTGAGACTGGGGCAGAGGTTCACCTTCCAGCAGGACAATGACCCTAAACATACAGCCAGAGCTACAATGGAATGGTTTAGATCAAAGCATATTCATGTGTTAGAATGGCCCAGTCAAAGTCCAGATCTAAATCCAATTGAGAATCTCTGGCAAGACTTGGAAATTGCTGTTCACAGACGCTCTCCATCCAATCTGACTGAGCTTGAGCTATTTTGCAAAGAAGAATGGGAAAACATTTCAGTCTCTAGATGTGCAAAGCTGGTAGAGACATACCCCAAAAGACTTGCCCCTGCAATTGCAGCGAAAGGTGGTTCTACAAAGTATTGACTCAGGGGGGCTGAATACTTTTGCATGCCACACTTTTCAGTTTTTTATTTGTAATAAAATTTGGAAACCATGTAGCATTTTCCTTCCACTTCACAATTATGCTCCACTTTGTGTTGGTCTATCACATAAAATCCCAATAAAATACATTTACGTTTGTGGTTGTAACGTGACAAAATGTAGAAACGTTCAAGGGGTATGAATACTTTTGCAAGCCACTGTATATATATATATATATACACACATATACATACATACATACACACACACACAAACATACATACACACACACATATATATATATATATATATATATAAACAAACAAACAAACTAATGAATAGACTACAATAATGCTAAATAGCTTTATGCACTGTGGAATACTGTGAGCAATAGATGTTTGACTTTGAAGTGAGTGTGGTGTTGATTTACAAAGAAAAAAGGTACACCTAAATTCTGCTGTGTTCTAATGTTTAACAGGTTAGATGATGATTTGATATTTCAGTCTAGGTCAAGGTAATCATTCGACATGTCCTCGAATTCTATATTTTCAATGACAATATCACTTTTAGAAGGCCAGCATTTTCTTGGGAACCCTATTTGGTCGTTGAAACAAAGAACTGCAGATGCTGGTTTACACCAAAGACAGATCCAAAGTACTGGAGTAACTCAGCAGGTCAGGCAGCATCTCTGGAGAAAAAGAATGGATAACGTTTCGGGTCGTCTGAAAAAGGTTCCTGATTCGAAACGTCACCTACCCCTTTTCTCTATGGATGCTGCCTGACCCGCTGAGTTACTTCAGCGCTTTGTCAACTCTTTTTGTCTGATCTACATTTTGCTATCTCTTGCCAGTCTCGTTCCATTTTTCCACTTTGCTGCATTTCATGTGGATTTTGTCATACTATTCTTTGTACCTTTCTCCTGTTATTGGGGTTTGCGTTGACTTTTGCCCAGAGATATGCTTTTTTGTTGGTTTTTTACTGTCCTTGAGGGAGGTTCCCAAAAAAACAAACTATAATATCTTAATTGTTACTTTTTTTGTGTAAACAAACAGAATTGTAACCCGAGGAGACAATATTGAGTCATTTTTTTTTTTTTGAACACCTCCCTCTAAATGACTTTAATTATAATTGAGAAATCCTACTGCCTCCGCCCACTTTCCCAAGTCCTACTGTCTCTGTTCAAGAAGGATCTGCGGATGCTGGAAAATCAAAGGTAGACAAAAGTGCTGGAGAAACTCAGCGGGTGAGGCAGCATCTATGGAGCGAAGGAAATAGGCAACGTTTCGGGCCGAAACCCTTCCGGGTTTCGGCCCGAAACGTTGCCTATTTCCTATTTTGTTGCCTATTTCCTTCACTCCATAGATGCTGCCTCGCCCGCTGAGTTACTCCAGCACTTTTGTCTACCTCCTACTGTCTCTGCCCACTTTCTATCTTTTTCCCGCACCTCCCGCCCCCCCCCACCATCAGTCTGAAGAAGGGTCTCGACCCGAAACGTCACCCATTCCTTCTCTCCATAGATGCTGCCTCACCCGCTGAGTTTCTCCAGCAATTTGCGTCTACCCTTAATTATAACACTTTTGTGTGCTCTGGATTTTATTTGCTTCATTGAGCAGATGTTACTAACATCCCAAAGATGTGTATGGTTTGTGATGTAAATTAACCCTTGTGCGCAGGTGAGTGGTAGTAGAATCAGTGCAGGTTTGTTGGTTAACTGGCTTCTGTAAATTGTCTCAAGTGTGTTGGGAGTGGGTGCGAAAATGAGTTAACACGGAACTAGTCTGAATGGGAGATTGATGGTTGGCGCCGGCTTGCTGGACCTGTTTCCATGCTGCATGTTTCAATCAACCTGGATGGAGTTTGTACACAGTTTGTACGATCTCCCTGAGACTGCGTGGGTTTTCTCCGGGTGCTCCAGTTTCCTCCCAAATTCCAAAGATAGGTTAACTGGCTTGGTAAAATTGTAAATCTTCCCTAGTGTGTAGGATGGTGTTAGTGTGCATTGTGATCGCTGGGAGGCGCGAACTCTGTGGGCTGAAGGGCCTGTTTCCACGCTGTAGCACTAAAGGAAACAATCTTACCCTTGCCTTGGCAACAGCACTCCTATTCAAGTCAAGAAGTCAAGTCAAGAGTTTATTGTCATGTGTCCAGGACAATGACATTCTTGCTTTGCTTCAGCACAACAGAACATAGTAGGCATTGACTACAAAACAGATCAGTGTGTCCATATACCATCATATACGTAAATACACACATGAATAAATAAATTGATAAAGTGCAAATAACAGATAAAGGGCTATTAATGTTCAGAGTTTTGTCCGAGCCAAGTTTAATAGCCTGATGGCTGTGGGGAAGTAGCTATTCCTGAACCTGGTCGCTGCAGTCGTCAGGCTCCTGTACCTTCTATCTGAAGGTAGCGGGGAGATGAGTGAGTGGCCAGGATGGTGTGGGTCCTTGATGATACTGCCAGCCTTTTTGAGGCAGTGACTGAGATAGATCTCCTCGATAGAAGGGAGGTCAGAGCCGATGATGGACTAGGCAGTGTTTACTACTTTTTGTAGTCTTTTCCACTCCAGGGTGCTCAAGTTGCCAAACCAAGCCACGATGCAACCGGTCAGCTCTCTACTGTGCACCTATAGAAGTTAGAGAGAGTCCTCCTTGACAAACTGACCCCGCTAGTACTACACACCGATTACCATCATTTGTGCCTCAGGATACACACCAGCTTGCTCTGCAAATCAGAGATACACCAATAAATGTCACGTAATCTATTTGGGTAGACTAACTGCTGCATTTAGAATAGAAGTTTCTTTATTGTCATTGTAACATGAACCATGTACAACAAAATTAAAAACATGTCAGCCAGTCAGTGCACCATTCAAACATTTCTAAAAGCTAACGATACATACAAGGTAAATATTAAAAAAGATAAACAACTAAAATAAATATGAAAATAACACGCATAAACACCCAACCCTACATCCTTCTGTCGATTTCACAGTGTACCAACCACAGTCCCTTAGTCCCTGCGTTCCTTGGCGGCTACATTTAGTGCCTTTATAGCAGTGGGGTAAAAACTGCTTTTAAGTCTGTTTGTCCTTGTAGATCTGTACCGTCTGCCTGACGGCAACAGTTCAAACAGGGAGTGTCCGGGGTGGGAAATGTCCTTTATAATATTCTGGGATTTTTTGATGCAGCAGGAACTGTGTACGTCTTCCAAGGTAGGGAGAGGGCAGCCGACAATCCTCTGGGCGTTGTCAATGGCCCTCTGGAGCGCTTTCCTCTGAGCCGCTGTGCAGCTGGTGTACCACACGCATACACAGTATGTTAGGATGCTCTCAATGGAGCACCGATAAAAGGACAGCAGCAGTCTCTGAGTGATATTATTCTTCCTGAGCACCCTCAGGAAGTGCAGTCCCTGCTGGACCTTTTTCAGCAGCGCAGAAGTGTTCACACTCCACGTCAGGTTCTCCTCAATATAGATTCCCAGGAAGCGGAAATCCGCCACCCTCTCCACACAGTCCCCTCTGATGATCAGTGGTACCATGTCCATTTTGTTCTTCCTGAAGTCTATTATTATCTCCTTGGTCTTTAAGGTGTTGAGGAGCAGGTTATTTTCTCCACACCACACTGTCAGCTGTTCCGCCTCATCCCAATAGGCATACTCGTCCCCCCCGGAGATGAGTCCCATCACCGTAGTGTCATCCGCAAATTTGACAATGGTGTTGCTGTGGTGGGTGGGGGTGCAGTCATGTGTGTAGATGGTGTAGAGCAGGCGGCTCAGCACGCAGCCCTGTGGAGAGCCGGTACTGAGGCTGAGGGCCGTGGATGTGTGATGGCCCACACTGACTCTCTGGCTGCGACCAGATAGGAAGCTATTTATCCACATGCAGGTGGAGTGTGGAAGTTCCAAGTCCCCCAGTTTGTGGGGAAGGAGAGTATTAAAAGCAGAGCTGTAGTCCACAAAGAGCATCCGCACGTAGCTCCCCCGCTGCTCCAGGTGGGACAGTGCAGCATGGAGAGCTGTGGCTACTTGAGTTTGCAGTCTGAAGAAGGGTCTCGACCCAAAACGTCAGCCATTCCTTCTCTTCAGAGATGGTGCCTCTCCCACTGAGTTACTCCTGCATTTTGTGTCAATACAAGATTTACATGTCAGTTACGTTACAAGAGCACTGGTGTGATAAAGCATATGAATGTTAGGTATGTATGGATTTTGAGAGGTAGTTAATAGCCCCATGATGAGGGTATGAAGTGAAATTTCCATGGGGTGTTGGCTCCTGGAAATGAACTTCATGCTTAGCTTCTCATATTGGTTTCTATGTTATAGCTGGGGACTATATGGACCAGTTCCCCTCTGGCTTTGAACAGAGGCAGGCATGGTGGCGCAGTGGTAGAGTTGCGCCTTACAGCGACAGAGATGGGTTCGACCCTGACTGCGGGTGCTGTCTGTACGGAGTTTGTACGTTCTCCCTGTGACCGCCTGGGTTTTCTCCGGGTGCTCTGGTTTCCTCCCACTCTCCAAAGACGTGCAGGTTTGTAGGTTAATTTACATCTGTAAATTGTCCCTCGTGTGAAGGATAGAGCCCAATGTATAGATGATCGCTAGTCAGTGCGGACTCAGTGGGCCAGAGGGCCTGTTTCTACGCTGTCTCTTTAAACAAAACTAATACACAAGAGGACATAAGATGTTGGAGTAACTCAATGGGTCAGGCAGCATCTCTGGAGAACATGGATAGGTGACGCCTCTGGCCCAGACCCTTCTTCAGACTCATTGTTGGGGGGGGGGGGGGGGGGGGGGGGGGGGGGGTTGGGGGGGGGGGGAAGAAAGCGGGAAAAGGGAGAGGGGGGAAGAGCTGGAAAATGTGGCAGTTAATGGGTTAACATAGGTAAGGGTCGTTTTTCTTTAAGTTTAAAAAAAAAAAATTTTTTTTTAAATTTATTATTATTATTATTATTATTATTATTATTGTTATTTTTATTTTATTTTATTATTTTTTTATTTTTTAGGGGCGGTAAGGGGCGGTTTTGACAGGCAGATAGTTGGAACAAACGCCAGAGATAAGAAAGGAAGGCATGAGTAGGAAGGAACTACAGATGCTGATTTAAACCGAAGATCGACACAAAAAGCTGGAGTACCTCAGCGGGACAGGCAGCATCTCTGGAGCGAATGGGTGAATTTTTGGGTCGAGACCCTTGTTCAAACATGAGACAGGTTTGAAGAGTTGCAGATTGTAAAGCCAGAGGGATGAAAGTATCAGGGTGGGGAGAGGAAGGGGGGTAGAAAGGAGAAATGTGGGAGCCCAGGTGGGAAAGAGGGGGAAGAGGTGGGGGGTGGGGGGGTGCGTTAGTTACTCTATCCCAAACACCACTATCAGTAGGTGCTCTGATGTTAGGCTGGTAGTCCCATGGCAGAAATGTACCAGATTTATTGACCAGATTGACACCACCCAGATTGACAGGTCATGCACCATTGCACGCTGATTCACCTGTCAGAAATTTCCGCTCCAAAAATGCTTCAGCTGGTAGCACCGAAGCAAAGCAGTCCTAGAGTACCTGCAGCAGAAGATACAGTGGCTTGCAAAAGTTTTCATACCCCTTGAACTTTTCCACATTTTGTCACATTACAACCACAAACGTAAATGTATTTTATTGGGATTTTATGTGATATGAATACTTTTGCAAGCCTCTCTAAAGGTACATTATTCATCTTGCGTGCCAACTGTATCTGGATGGTGAGGTATGTTCAACCACACCCATTATGAGATCTAATTATCTCTCTCAACTATCTCTCGATCAGCATGTCAAGAACATTGGATCTTGCAGATATGAAATTTAGGTTCCCTATAATAGGATGATTCAGAAGTTTAAAATGCACAAGATTAACAGTGATTTGGTAATATGGATAGGAAGGAACAGCAGATGCTGGTTTATACCGAAGATAGACACAATTGCTGGAGTAACTCTGACTGAGAGGTGAAGAAGGGTCTCGACCCGAAACGTCATCCATTCCTTCCCTCCAGAGATGTTACCTGACCCGCTTACTCCAGCATTTTGTGTCCCTCTTGTATGGCTTCAGAGCTGGCTTGCTGATAGAAAACAGAGGGTTGTGGGGAAAAACAAATCTCACACTTCCATTGACTCCATTTATACCTCACGCTACCTCGGCAAGGCCAGCAGCATAATCAAAGATGAGTCGCACCCTGGCCACTCCCTCTTCTCCCCTCTGGCAAAAGGTATAGAAGTGTGAAAACACACACCTCCAGATTCAGGAATAGTTTCTTCCCAGCTGTTATCAGGCAATTGGATCATCCTCCCACAACCAGAGAGCAGTGCTGAACTACTATCTACCTCTATGATGACTCTCGGACTATCCTTGATCGGACTTTGCTGGCTTTACCTTACACTAAACACTATTCCCTTATCGTATCAATGCACTATAAAAGGCTCAATTGTAATCATGTATTATCTTTCCGCTGAATGGTTAGCATGCAACAAAAGCTTTTCACTGTACCTCAGTTCACGTGATAATAGACTAAACTGTATCTGGAGGTTAGTGACCAATGGAGTTTTACAGGGATCTCTCTTCACTGAGTTACTCCAGCTTTTTGTGTCTCTCTTCACACCTCTGCGGTTTGTGATATATATTAATGATACGGATGTAAAGGTATAGTAAAAGGTTTGCACATGAAACCAAGAAAGCTGGGGTCACAGATTGTGTGGAAGGCTATCAAAGTACACAGCAGGATATGGATCAGCTGCAGAAATGGGCGGAAGAATGGCAGATGTTGTTTAGTCCGAGTAAATGTGAAATGTTGCACCTTGGGAGGTTGAATCTAATGGAAAAATATACAGTTAATGCCTTGACCTTTAACAACATTGATGTACAGAGCAATCTTGGGGTCCAAGTCCGTAACACCATGAAAATGGCAAAACAGGTAGAGAGTTGTAAATAAGGCATATGCTATGCTTGTCTTCATCGGTCGGAGCACTGGGTATAAGAGTCAGGATGTCATAATACAGCTTTATAGCACTTTGGTTGGACAATTGGAGAAAAGCCACCAAAGTGGATAACCTCACATTTATCCACATTATACTGCACCCGCCATGCATCTGCCCACTCACCCAACCTATCCAAGTCCCCCGGCAGCCTCATAGCATCCTCCTCGCTGCTCACACTGCCACCCAGCGTTTTGTCATCCGCAAACTTGGAGATGTTACGTTTAATTCTATTGTCTAAATTGTTAATATATACTGTAAATAACTGGGGTCCCAGCACTGAGCACTAGTCACTGCCTGCCATTCTAAAAAGGATCTGTTAATTCCTACTCTTTGCTTCCTGGCTGCGAACCAGATCTTTATCCATGTCAATACCTATCCACAATACCATGCGCTCTAATTTTGCACACTAATCTCTTGTGTGGGACCTTGTCAAAGGCTTTTTGAAAGTCCAGATACACCACATCCACTGGCTCTCCCTTATCCATTCTACTTGCTACATCCTCAAAACAATTCAGAAGATTAGTTGAGCATGATTTCCCTTCATAAATCCATGCTGACGTTGACCGATCCCGTCACTGCTTTCCAAATGCACTGCTACTACATCTTTAATAATCGACTCAAGCATCGTCCCACTATCGATGTCAGGCTAACTGGTCTACAATTCCGTTTTCTCTCTCCCTCCTTTCTTTAAAAAGTGGGATTACATTAGCTACCCCCCAGTCCACAGGAACTGATCCACAATCTATAGAACATTGGAAAATGATCACCAATGCATCCACGATTTCTAAGGCCATCTCTTTGAGTACTCCGAGATACAGACCATCAGGCCCTGGGGATTTATTTGCCTTCAGTCCCAACAGTTTACCCAACATCATTTCATGATTAATGTGAATTTCCTTCAGTTCCTCCATCACGCTAGATCCTCAGTCTCAATAGACAATAGACAATAGGTGTAGGAGTAGGCCATTCGTCCCTTCGAGCCAGCACCACCATTCAATGTGATCATGGCTGATCATCCCAAATCAGTACCTTGTTCCTGCCTTTTCCCCATATCCCCATGACTCCGCTATCTTTAAGACCCCTAACTGGCTCTCCCTTGAAAGTATCCAGAGAACCGGCCTCCACCGCGTTCTGAGGCAGAGAATTCCACAGACACAAATACTCTCCTAGTATTTCTGTAATGAAGACAGAACCAAAGTACATGTTAAACTGGTCTGCCATTTCTTTGTTTCCCATCATAAATTCACCTGTTTCTGACTGCAAGGGACCTAAATTTGTCTTCACTAATCTTTTCCTCTTCACATATCTAAATAAACTTTTACAGTCAGTTTTTATAATTCTCTCGTTAGCCATAGTTAAGCCACCTTCCCAATTTTATATTTACGCCAGACAGGGATGAACAATTGTAATTCATCAATGCGATCTTTAAATCTTTTCTAGTGCATATCCACTGTCAACCCTTTAAGTATCATTTTCCAGTCACCCTAGCCAATTCCGTCTCATACCATCCGTTACCTTTCTTTAAGCTCAGGACCAAAATACCTGTCCGTGTGCCTTTTAAATGTTGTTCTGTGTTCCATAGAGATTACCTGGAGACAGGTGCACTATTACCACTGAACACCTGTCAAGAAAATAAAACGAAAATAGTCACATTCTTATTTGTAATTGCATCAATGTTCTAGGTTCCCGTACTTATGCAATTATACACCACTCTTGGCAACATCTCAACTTCCTCAGAGGTTTGAGATTCAGCACAGTGCCAAATGTTTTTATCACCCTTCTATAGGTGTACATTGGAGAGCATACTGACTGGTTGCATCACGAACTGCATCGGTAACTCGGACGCTCAAGAACATAGGAGGCTGCAAAGAGCAGACATTGCCTCTATCACCAGGTGTATTACCCTCACCACCATCGAAGGGATCTACTGGAGGCGCTGCCTCAAGAAGACCAGGGGCCACAGTTTAAGAATAAGGGGTAAGCCATTTAGAACAGAGACGAGGAAACACTTTTTCTCACAGAGAGTGGTGAGTCTGTGGATTTCTCTGCCTCAGAGGGCGGTGGAGGCGGGTTCTCTTGATGCTTTCAAGAGAAAGCTAGATAGGGCTCTTAAAAATAGCAGAGTGAGGGGATATGAGGAGAAGGCAGGAACGGGGCACTGATTGGGGATGATCAGCCATGATCACATTGAATGGCGGTGCTGGCTCGAAGGGCCGAATGGCCTACTCCTGCACCTATTGTCTTTTGTCTATAAGACAGCTAATATGATCCCAGACCCACATTACCCGGGCCACACGCTCATCTCGCCACTGCCATCAGGAAGGTGGCACAGGAGCCTGAGAACCATTACCTTCAGATGCCTATTCATACGCAAGAATCCTCCAATAAAATGTTTGTCTGAGATGTTTTTGGTTGCGGAAAATCTCATTTGTTGGTCACAGGCATATTTGTACCTGTCAGCTGCGAGATTTAATAAAGGAAGAACATTTTATTTATGCAAAAGCTTTCCAGTGTCTTAGTGCAGGTAGATGGGACTAGGTGAGAGTAAGTGTTCGGCACGGACGAGAAGGGCCTGTTTCCGTGCTGTAATTGTTATATGGTTATTATATGGTTTTGCAAGACCAATTTGCTGTAAACTAATTGTTACTTTTAAAATGTGTCAGTAGTGGAATGCAAGTAACAACAACAACACAGAACTAGAGGAACGTCAACATTGGCTAGCTTACAACCTAACAGTATTTATTGAAGCATTGAGCAAGTGTTGAACTGAGTTATTAGGTGCAGTTATTTGAATTAGGTTTTAAACCACAGTTATGTTTGCCTTGGCAGAGGGATGTCAGACTGCTCTCTGGTTGTGGTAGAATGTTTCAGTTGTCAGCTGTTATCAGACAACTGAAACATCCCACCACAAGCAGGGAGCAGCCCGTTTTCTCTGCCCTATATTCATTTTCTCCAGAGATGCTGTCTGACCCGCTGAGTTACTCCAGCTTTTTGTGTCTATCTTCGGTTCCACCAGTTGCACCACTGTGCTGTCTTTCTGACATGGTCCCATGGTCCCAAGAAATACATATATTTATGCTGACCAGGTATGGTCAGCAATGTATATATCTAACATTTCCAAACAGTGCTACATGATATCCCAGTACTATCAGCTTAGTTTATTCAGTGCACTTTAGTTTATTGTCACATGTACCAAGATACAGTGAAAAGTTTTTGTTGCTTGCTATCCAGTCAGCGGAAAGACAATTCATGATTGCAATCGAGCCATTTAAAGTGTATAGGCACATGATAAAAGGATAACATTTAGTGCAAGGTAAAGCCAGCAAAGTCCGATCAAGGATAGTCCGAAGGTCACCAATGAGGTAGATAGTAATTTAGGACTGCTCTCTGGTTGTGGTAGGATTGGTCAGTTGCCTGATAACAGCTGGGAACTGAATCATTCTACCACAACCAGAGAGCAGTTTGACATCACTCTGTCAAGGCAAACATAATTGTGGTTCAAAACCTCATTCAAGTAACTGCACCTATCTCAGTTTAACATTTACTCGTTCAACATTTAACAAGTTCAAGATAAGGTTGAACCACAGAATGCAGTGCTTACCATGCAGATTAACAGACCTGCAAATCTCTGTGGAACTGTTCATGTTATCCCTCGTGAGCTTCATTGTCTGTCTCGTTTTCACTTAACCCACAGATAACAATGGCCTGTTTCCTTCATCATCAATACTTGTTTGCATATCTTTTATTCATTAGTTCTATAACTCTATATATCACCGTCTATATCTCTCGCTTCCTTTTCCCCTGACTCTCAGTCGGAAGAAGGGTCAAGACCCGAAACGTCACATATTCCTTTTCTCCAACAATGCTGACCTGCCGAGTTACTCCAGCTTTTTTCACTATTCATGGTAACTCAGGAATAAGCCACAGTTTACTAATGTGAACATTTGACAGTACATCATAGACACAAAAAGCTGGAGTAACCTAGTGGGTCAGGCAGCATTTCTGGAGAAAACATGTAGGTGACGTTTCGTGTCGAGACCCTTCTTCAGACTGACTGACTTCAGATGCTGTCTGACCCGCTGAGTTACTCCAGCTTTTTGTGTCTATCTTTGGTTTAAACCAGCATTATACATCATAATGTGCAAGCTGAAATGATGCTGTGATTTTCCCATTCATTTGAACACACAGCTGTTGAAAGTAAAGGCCTGCCAACTCTAAGCTGATCTAAGGATGGTCAGAATGTACCATTGTACAAATATGATGTAATTATGTGCAAGGTGTTAGATGATATAACATTATGCACATTAAGAAAACAATATCAGTAACCAAAATGATGATAGACTCAAAAATCTGGAGTAACTCAGCGGTTCAGACAGCATCCCCGGAGAAAAGGAATAGGTGAGGTTTCGGGTCTTGACCCTTCTTCAGACTGAGTCAGGGGAAAGGGAAGCGAGAAAAATAGACGGTGATGTAGAGAGATATAGATCGGTCTGAAGAAGGGTCTCGACCCGAAACGTCATCTACTCCTTCGCTCCATTGATGCTGCCTCACCCGCTGAGTTTCTCCAGCATTTTTGTCAACCTTACATCAAATTAATGAAAGATATGCAAAAAAGTAACGATGATAAAGGGAATACTTGTTTTTCAATGTTAGCTGTGGGCTCGGTGAAAACGAGTTAAAGACAGTGAAGCTCACCAGGTGAACAGTGAAACTAGTACAACGACTAGGGTGGGGGGAGATACGGAGAGGGGATGCAAGGGTTACTTAAAGTTAAATAAGTAACTTCTTTGTAGAAACAAGGAACTGCACATACTGGTTTACCAACAGAAGAACAGTTCAGCATTACTAGAGAACATTGAGGCAACGTTTCGTTTCGGGACCTTCTTCAGACTTGTTTGTCAGATTGTTCCAGGTTTATCCTAATGGGGGGGCTCCACGAATGCACAGAGATTTATATTGCATAAGTTTCAAATCGCTTTCATCGCCATACATTTTCCTATCATTGTGGTTGGAGGTGAGAAGGCGGGAGGAGGCAGAGCGACACGCCAAGGCCATCTCAATGGCCGGGCAGGGTCAATGGACTAACTGGGAGAGCTGGAATAGAGGAAACTCGGCTGACATGACATCTGGCAAATGGAGGGATCTCGACTAAGTTTTGTCATCACAGTCACTTATGATGTTCTACCCTCACCCCAGAACCTGAAGCAGTGGTTCGGAAAAGACCCCGCTTGCGCCCTTTGCCAAGCACCTGCATCACTAAGGTACATCTTAACAGGATGCACTATGAGCCTCGGCCAAGGGCGTTACACTTGGCGGCATAACCAAGTTCTCAGACAGCTGGCATCTATCCTGGAACAGAGGCGAACAGCCACTAATGCTTCCCAACAACGATCGGCAGGAAATGTCCACTTCACAACATTTGTACCAGCGGGCCAACCTCACCAGATAACATCAAAGGATGCAAGCATTCTGCAGCCTACTCGGGATTGGAAAATGGACGTGGACTTGGAAAAAAGGCTTGTGTTTCCCCCAGACATTGTGGCTACAACGCTCCGGCCAGACATGGTCCTGTGGTCCACAACAGCCAAGTTGGCATACATTGGGGAATTGACAGTTCCATGTGAAGATGGTGTTCAAGAAGCTTATGAGAGGAAAAAGACCAAGTACTCTGAACTGGCAACTGAAGCTTCCCAGAAAGGCTGGAAGACCAAGATTTTCCCTGTTGAAGTGGGATGCAGGGGATTTGTTGCTACATCTACGACCAGTCTATTGAAGAAAATGGGGGTGAGAGGTCGCTCCCTCCAACAAGCAATCAAGTAATTGTCAAATTCAGCAGAAAAAAGCAGCAATTGGCTTTGGATTAAAAGGAAAGACAATAATTGGGCTCTAAGATGAAGACAGGAGGGTATGGAATTGAGGTGGGTGTAACTGGGACGCCAGGTATCACCGTTGAGCCCTCTGGAGACGTTGTAGGCTTATCAATGAAACATCAAAGGAGGGTGCCCCCTTGATGACCCCGATGACGTACCCACCCTACCTTTCACCACTCCAATCCCACTGCCAAAATCAAGAGTGCCGACTTACTACAGGGATTGAAACATCCAGCTCTACTGCTCTTGTGCCATTTCGGTGGGCCGTTTCCACACAGTATCTCTAAAATAAAATAAACATGTCAGGCTTTGTTCTTCCCCGCTTCTCTTTCAGATTATCCTCCATCCCCCTTGTCCCCCACCCCTCCAGCAACCAATCTGAAGATAGGTTCCAACCTGAAACATCACTTTTCATGTTCTCAGGAGATGTTGGCTGGCCTGCTGAGTTACTCTAGCACTTTGTGCCCTATTTCCACCTCATACTGCAATGCTAGATTCAGACCCCAGTATTCAAAGTGCTATTTCCAAAGATCTTTCCTGGACCCAGCACACTGATGCAATTATAAAGAAAGCACATCAACTTCCTCTACTTCCTTAGAATATTGCATAGATTTGGTATGTCAGAGAGGATTCTCTTTAACTTCTACAGGTGTACAGCAGGGAGCATATTGACTGGTTGCATTACAGCCTGTTTCGGCAACTTGAATGCCCAGGAGCGAAGACTGCAAAAAGTTGTGAACACTGCCCAGTCCATCACTGACTCTTACCTCCTCACCATCAAAGGGATTTACCGGAGTTGTTGCCTCAAAAAGGCAGCCAGCATAATTAGAGACCCACACCACCCTGACCACACACTCATTTCACCCCTGCCATCGGGAATTAAACACTACAACCTCAAATAAGCTCTGAACTACATAGACTATTATTACACTATTATTGGGGGGTTTTTCCGTTTACGTTTGTGTGCGTGTCTGTATAAATATATATCACACAAACATATATATATATATATATATATATATATGTGTGTGTGTGTGTATTTGCGAGTATGTGTATACACACACAGTCACATTTCAACTCTCATTTCAAACGTGCTTTTCTTCATGTATTGTGTAATTGATGACGGGTGGAATCCACCCAGAGATATAGAACAAAACAAAATGTTTTCTGAAACAATAAAGAAGATTGGCCCCAAAGGCGGTAAACACCCATGACTTGCAGAAAACCAGTGTTTTAAATATTGTGCAATGGTTTGAAATTAAATATTCATTTTTTTTCCTCCCTGTTGCATTCATTAATGAGATGTGGGCAATACCTTTAGATCCAGCCAAGGAATGGAATACTTTATTGTCACATGCGACAAGGTAAGTGAAATTCTTTGCTTGCATACCCAAGGTATATAAATAGTGGCCACCTAAGGCGCTGACAAAGTTACAACGTTCGCCAGCTCCTTCTTTGATCTTTCTTCCCCTCCTCCCACACAGCTGTCCCCCCCACGCCGAGTCTTCCATTGACCATTGGTCTCATCCTCCCCATTGTTCTTCCCCTCATGGCGGTCCCCCGCCGGGATCCTCCATTTTTCTTCCCCCCTCGGCGGTCCCCCTGCACTCTCACCGACCGCCGGTCGACCCACGAGACGTCACCACCACCGAGGCCCCATCGCCGGGAGGCTCCTCCACCGAGGCTTCACCGACGATTATCCTGTCCCAATTGCCCAAGTCACACAGTGGGTAAGTGGAAGGAGCTGCCAGAGGAGGTAGCTGAGGCAGGCACTACACGAACAGTAAAAAATACATATGGACAGGTATGTGGATAGGAAAGGTTTGGAAGGGATATGCATCAAACGCAGGCAGATGGGAGTAGTGTAGATGTTGGCATGTTGAACCCAAGGGCCTGTTTCCTTGCTGAATGACAATGTGACTATAACACACCTATTGAACCCATGCAGTCCTTGTGTTTACGGGATTTTGGCCTGAAACATCAACAATTCCATTCCCTCCAAAATTGCCGCTGGATCTGCGGAGATGTTCCAGCCGGAAATAGACACAAATCAGACGGAAGAAGGGTCTTGACCTAAAACGTTGCCAATTCCTTCTTTCCAGAGATGCTGCATGTCTAGCTGAGTTACTCCATCATTTTGTGTCTATTTTCAATTTAAACCAGCATCTGCAGTTCGTTCCTACACATAGAACAGCACATGAACAGGCCTCTCCACCCATAATGTCTATGCCAAACATGATGCCAAGTTAAACCAATCACCTTTACCTGCACGTGGTCCATATCCCTCTGTTGCTGGTAAACCTATATGCCTATCTACAGAGCACTCCGTAACGTTTGGGACAAAGACCCATCATTTATTTATTTGCCTCTATGCGCCACAATTAGTAATTTGTATTAGAAAAAAATCAAATATGGTTAAAGTGCACATTGTCAGATTTTATTAATGGCCATTTTTATACACTTTGGTTTCGCCATGTAGGAATTATAGCAGTGTTTGTACAGTTCCCCCATTTCAGGGCACCATAATGTTTGGGACACATGGCTTCACAGGTGTTTGTAATTGCTCAGGTGCATAATAATTGCCTCCTTAGTGCAGGTATAAGAGAGCTCTCAGCACTTAGTCTTTCCTCCAGTCTTTCCATCATCTTTGGAAACTTTTATTGCTGTTTATCAACACGAGGACCAAAGTTGTGCCAATGAAAATAATGAGACTGAGAAACAAGAATAACACTGTTAGAGACATCAGCTAAACCTTAGGCTTACCAAAATTAACTGTTTGGAACATGATAAAGAAAGAGCACTGGTGTGCTTACCAATCGCAAACGGACTGGCAGGCCAAGTAGAACTCCACAGCTGATGACAGAAGATTTCTCTCTTTAATAAAAGAAGACCCCCAAACACCTGTCCGACAGATAAGAATCATTCTTCAGGAGTAAGGTGTGGATTTGTCAATGACCACTATACACAGAAGACTTCATGAACAAAAATACAGAAACTACACTGCAAGATGCAAACCACTGGTTGGCTGCAAAAATAGGATGGCCAGGTTACAGTTTGCCAAGAAGTACTTAAAAGAGCAACCATAGTTTTGGAAAAAGATCTTGTGGACACATGAGACGAAGATCAATGCCTCAAAACTCATTGGCCGGCGGTTCATTCTACAGCAAGCCAATGATCCCAAACATACTGCTAAAGCAACAAAGGAGTTTTTCAAAGTTAAAAAATGGTCACTTCTTGAGTGGCAAAGTCAATCACCCGATCTGAACCCAATTGAGCATGTCTTTTATAATCTGAAGAGAAAACTGAAGGATACTAGCTCCCAAAACAAGATAAACTAAAAATGGCTGAAATGCAGGCATTGCAGAGCATCACCAGAGAAGACACCCAGTAACTGGTGATGTCCATGAATCGCAGGCTTCAAGCAGTCATTGCATGCCTTGGATATGCAACAAAATACTAAACATGACTACTTTCATGTATAAATATGTATAAACACTGCTAGGTGGTGAAACCAAAATGTATAAAAATAAACTTTATTAAAATGTGACAATGTGCACTTTAACCACATGATTTTTTTCTATTACAAATCTCAAATTGTGGCGTACAGAGGCAAATAAAAAAAATGATGGTACTTTGTTCCAAACAATATGGAGGGCACTGTAAAGGCCTTTAAAACACAATTGTATCTGAACATAGACACAAAATATCAGTTTACAAACATTCGGACACGTAAATAGATTGGATAGGTTTAAAGGGATATGGACATAGCACTGATAGGTGGGACTAGTGTAGATGGGGCAAGTTGGGCCATAGGACCTGCTTCCACGCTGTATGATTCTATGATTACTGAGTTTCTGTTTTCCCCCAACATTTTGAACAGTTGCAGCCTATCTGGTGAATGTGAGTCATAGGGTCATTAACTCTGCATTCTCTATTGCTCTAAAACAACCTGTTGAAAAAGACAGAAAATGCTGGATCAACAGCGGGTCAACCTGCATTTTTGGAGAACATGGACAGGCGACGTTTCAGGTCTGGACTCTTCTTCAGACGGATTGTAGTGGGGGAGAGGGGCAAGAAAGCTGGAAGAGAGGTGGAGCAGGAAAAGCCTGGTAAGTTATAGGTGGATAGATGAGTTAGATGTATATCGGTGGGCGGGTGGAGGTAATTTGATTGGCAGATGCTTGAACAAATGTGAAAGATGAAAAACAAAAAATGTGAGATAAGGATAGAAGAGGTGTGAACGATGAAGCCAGAATGAGGAATATAGGTGGATGGGGAGGGGGATGTTGTGTTGTAAGCTATATTGTTGTTATTAATTTCTGTAAATGTCACTGTATCCTCCTCCCTTATCAACTATTTAGCCAGGCATAAAAGGCACACCCTCCTTAGTTCCACAGATTTCCTTTTCACGCCATGACCGTATAGAACAAACCACAAAGTGCTGGAGTAACTCAGCAGGTCTGGCAGCATCTCTGGAGGATGCGTTTCACGTTGCACGTCCTTTCAGAATGTTAATTAACAGTCCTTTCAGAATGTTAATATCGGAGTTGAAGAAGCATCAATGGTGGAATTCCAGTGGAGTTAATAATCATAAATTAATTTGTTTAGTTTAGAGATACAATGCAGAAATAAGCCTACCGAGTCCACGCTGACCAACGATCCCTGCACACTAACTATCCTGCACATCATAGCTGCTGTACCATCGCGGAAAGCTGCAAACCACGTAACCAAGTCATTGCTAGTAAGCCAGAACATCTTACAACCCAGTGGTATGAATATTGATTTCTCTAACTTCAAGTAACCCTGGCATTCCCTCTCTCCATCCCTCCCCCACCAGTTAAAGAGAAAACTGGTCCCCGTAAATTGTGTGTATAAATTGAATATCCAAATTTAATTACATTTTCTGTACTTTGCTAGTGGTTCAGTCAAAAATAAGTTTTTAACTTCAGGAGTATATATATTTCTAAAAATAATAACAACGGCGGTATGTCAATAACATGTATGACATAAGGAAGGCACGGTAGCACAGCAGTAGAGTCGCTGACTTACAGCGCCAGAAACCTGGGTTCGATCCTGACTATGGGTGCTTGACTGTATGGAGTTTGTATGTACTCCACGTGACCTGCTTGGATTTTCTCCAAGATCTTCGGTTTCCTCCCACACTCCAAATACTTTTTTTGTAGGTTTGTAGGTTAATTGGCTTGGTATAAAATGTAAATTGTCCCTAGTGTGTATAGGGTAGTGTCAATGTGCGGGGATTGTGGGTCGGTGTGGACTTGTTGGGCTGAGGGGCCCGTTTCCGTGCTGTATCTTTGAGCTAAACTAAACTAAATTGTATAGTCTGTTCAACAGTACATTTCTGTGGTGGAGGGGTATTTGGAACAACATGGAGGTAGAACAACTCTCAAAGGTGTCAGTCACCAAGTATGTTTGCCCAATAAATGCTTGACACAAAAGGGGTGAATTTGGTCAATACCAGTAAAGCAACATCAGCACACAGCAAATCTGGTTATTTCCGATAACGTGGTGGCCCTGGAGCATCTACCCATCTTGTCAACAACCACTGTTGAAAACTTCATGGCAACTCCCTATTCACGAAAGGTCATAAACATTAGCTCACCGCCCACTCATTTAACCACTGCAAACACTTTTCCCTTTCTTCTTTTGTCTCTTCACGAGGCGTTTTCACGGGTATTTTGCCAGCCTGAACTTCAAGAGTACTGCTCCTCTCACATTGTTCTGTTATGTATTTCTCTTTTAGTTCCCCGATGATATTGTGCAGGTTATTGACATGCGTGCCCATCTCCCAGTTGTTGTCCACCGTGTGCGTGAAGGGGTCAGATGTGGTCACTTCTATCGGCTCTCCTTCCACAGGGATCTGCAGGTAATAGGCATGAAGCATCATGCGATAAGGGCCGTTATCTGTCTTCAAGCTGTAGGTGAAGTCGCCCACGATAGGATGCCCGATGGAACTGCAATGAACCCTCAGCTGATGTGTCCGACCTAAACAAAGGAGAGCAAGACACGTTGAAATGTTACCTCTGCTGGACTCTGGAAGGAAATACAGGCAGACCTTGGGTAAGAGTTCCATTCCTGAGAACTGTCCCTTACACAATTTTCCATCCATTTTCTATAGATACCCATATTGTATCACTCTTTCTACACTTGTTCTAATTCATTGACCAATTTCCTTAACACTACCCATAATTTAATGGAATACATTGAATATGACACTGCATTGAAATTGACAAATTGCATTTGTCTTTCCACTCAGGCCACAGTCCCATCAATCCTATGCCAAATCTCATCCAATCAATCCTGTTCTTCCATTTATTTCCTTCCAAGTTGTTGCCTTCCAATGAGAGCCTCGGTGGCAGCGGGAGCCTCACGATCGACCCGCGATCAGCAGTGGATGAACATGAGGGGGGAGAGGAAGATAATGGGGACCCTACGTGGGGGGACTGCCATGAAGAACAATGGAGGACCCGGCATGGGGGGGACCGCCGTGAGGGACGGTGGGAGAACAAAGGGGGACCCGTTGTAGGGGAGGGGGGTGGCACTCTAGTTTAGAATCCTCTGCCCAGCGGATAAGCCTGCGTTTGTTTGCTTGTTCATTCCGGTTAAGGTGCTGTGCACACGGCACCTTTTTGTTTTCACTTTTAAATTCAAGTTTTCGTGTACGTTGTTGTGTGGTGACTGTTGGCAGACCAATTTCCCTCCGAGAATTAATCAAGTTTATCGTATAGTATTTCCTTTTGCAGATTTGTCAGTAACAGTACTGCTTAACTTTAAATGATTTAGCAGAATGATTGGAGGAGTTTTGAGATGGAAATGATTGAATCAATTGCTGGGGTCTGGAACTTACTGCCTCCACACATTCAACAAGTGTGTAAGAAGAAACTGCAGATGCTAGTTTATACCTCAGATAGACACAAAATGCTGCAGTAACTCAGCAGGTATAGGCAGCATCTCTGGAGAAAAGGAACAGGGTGGTGTTTTGCCAGGTGAGAACATCACTTATTCCTTTTTCCCCAGAGAAACTGCCTGACCCACTGAGTTACTCCAGCATATAGTGTCCATATACATCCAGCCAGTGCCTGGCTGAGTAGATGCAGAGCACAGACCTGTCGCGGGGAACATTAAATTATACACCAGTTGGGGGTAGAGTGCTGACATGGATAGAAAATTGGCTGGCAGACAGAAAACAAAGAGTAGGGGTTAACGGGTCATTTTCAGAATGGCAGGCAGTGACTAGTAGGGTACCGCAAGGCTCATTGCTGGGACCACAGTTACCTACAATATACATTAGTGATTTAGATGAAGGGATTAAAAGTAACATTAGCAAATTTGCAGATGACACAAAGCTGCAGTGTGAATTGTGAGGAGGATGCTATGAGGATGCAGGGTGACTTGGACAGGTTGGGTTGAAAGAGCTAACAGTCAAATCTAATAGTCAAATCTAAAATGGAGTCGTTCTTCTACAAAAGCATGGACTAGTAGAACAAAAGAATGGCTCGGTGCCAAGTCTGAATTACATTGTAAAATATATGGAACATAATATGGAGGACAGGTTGTCTTTTCAATAAAGACATTAAGATGGCAGCCTGCTGTAATAACATGTGCTTCTTCAAGGCCATAAAGAAGTCAAGATTGCAAAAATAGCTGACGCTCCAGAGATAAGTAATAATTTATTATTGGATGAGCTCGATTTAGACCCAGCTTTCCAAAATTGTGAAAGGCGACAGAATCTTTCAGTCATGCCATATTTAGACTTGGTAGGAGTGTTTTACTGATAAGCAAAATGTATAATTGTCCTAACTGTCCTTTGTTCTGTGAGTGGGAGCCTGAGAAGCACTGAGCAACGTTTGTGTTCATTGTAGATCGCCACTCCCGTCTGGTCTACTTCAACGTTTGTTACTATCTGCTTTTTAAGAAACAAACTTTCACAGGGTGAGTGGGCAGATGCATGGCAGATGCAATTTAATGTGGATAAATGTGAGGTTATCCACTTTGGTGGCAAAAACAGGAAGGCAGATTGTCAAGTTGGGAAAAGGGGAAGTACAACAAGATCTGGGAGGTTCTTGTTCATCAGTCACTGATACAGATACAGCAGGCAGTGAAGCAAGCTAATGACATGTTGGCCTTCATAACAAGAGGGGTTGAGTATAGGAGAAAAGAGGCCCTTTTGCAGTTGTACAAGGCCCTAGTGAGACCACACCTGGAGTATTGTGTGCAGTTTTGGTCTGCAAATTTGAGGAAGTATATTCTTGCTATTGAGGGAGTGCAGCGTAGGTTCACAAAGTTAATTCCCAGGATAGTGGGACTGTCATACGTTGAGAGAATGGAGCGGCTGGACTTGTATACTGGAATTCAGAAGGATGAGAGGGGATCTTATTGAAACATATGATTATTAAGCAATTGGACACACTAGAGGCAGGAAACACGTCCCCGATGTTGGGGAGGCCAGAACCAGGGGCCACGGTTTAAGAATAAGGGGTAGGCCATTTGAACGATAATGGGGAAACACATTTTCACCCAGAGTTGTGAATCTGTGGGATTCTCTCTCTACCTCAGAAGGTAGTGGCGGCCAATTCTCTGGATGCTTTCAAAAGAACATTAGATTGAGCTCTTATAGATAGCGGAGTCAGGGGATATGGGGAGAAAGCAGGAATGGGGTTCCGATTGTGGATGATCAGCCATGATCACAGTGAATGGCGGTGCTGACTTGAAGGGCCAAATGGCCTCCTCCTGCACCTATTGTCTAAGTGGAATTAATCTGGCTGGCGTGGACAGTGTGCCTCTAGGCCTGCTTCTTTATCACTAATTTCCAAGACTTCTGCTTCCATCAATGTATCTAACCATTGACATCAATGACTCAAGCGCATAAATCAGGTGGTTTTTTTTATTTCCCCCTTACCATTTCCGTACTTTTTTGATCGCTGCCATGACCTGTTTGATGTTATCCTTCGCCCTGCTCCTGGTCTCGGCCCGCACCGATCTGCCGGACATACTGTGTGTGTGCGCGTGTTTGTTTCACGGAGTCTTGGGGGAGAAGCGCCTGCACCAAGAGCGAGCGAACGCGCAGGCAGATGGACTAAAGCAACGATCATAGAGCGGAATAGGTGCCATTTCGGGTCGAGACCTTTCGTCAGACTGACAGTCAAGGGAAAGGGAAACGGGAGATATAGGCATATCTTCCATTAATTTGTCCTTAGTACCATCTATATCTCTTGTTCCTCTTTCCCCTGACTCAGTCTGAAGGGTCTCGACCCGAAATTCGAAGGGCTGAATGGCCTACTCCTGCACCTAATTTCTATGTTTCTATGTAAATGTCATCTATTCCGCTCTATGATCGTTGCTTTCGTCCGTCTATCTGCTCGCTCTTGGATTAAGTAGCATGGGATAACGCTGCAAAATCACGCACAGGATGTGTTTGTGAGAGAGAGAGAGAGAGAGAGATCTCCCGACACCAGCACATCTCCATTTATTCATCCTTCACAGAAATGTTGCATTTAATTTGTAGGTCAAACACAGTTTTCTAAAAACGAAGTGTCTGAAGAAGGGTCTTGGTCAGAAACGCCACCCATTCCTTCTCTCCAGAGATGCTGCCTGTCCTGCTGAGTTACTCCAGCATTTTGTGTCTACCTTCTTTCTAAAAACAACCCCTGGTCCCGCAATGTTTTAAAACACGCAAAAATAAATAAATCACGTTTTTTGCAGCATTCGCGTCCACCCCTCCGGGGAAATGAAAGTGTTTATTTTTTTTGTAGTAAAGGAGGGAGGAGGGTGAAATCGTTCCGTAACGGGTCATGGCAGCTATCGAAAAAGTCGACCCGAAATATCACCGATTCCTTCTCTCCAGAGATGCTGCCTGATCCGCGGAATCACTCCAGCCTTTTGTGTCTGTCTTTGGTTTTAAACCCGCATCTGCAGTTCCTCCCTGTACAAGGTATGTGCCGTTTTAACTGAATGCATAACTGAAGTCGGGTCGGGTCAAAGATAGGGGCGGGTTACTGAAATGGCGGACGTTACGCTCCGTTGCGTACTACACGTCAGTCCATTGGATTTTGCAGGAGTGGTCTATCTTAAGAAAACTGAAGTTAACAGGGATCTCTCATCTGTGTCCCACCCAGACTGTACCCCTTTCTACCACTATCCCACCCCTTGTTATAAAGCCAAAATGCCATTCGCTTTCTTCACTGCCTGCTGTGCCTGCATGCTTACTTTCATTGACTGATGAACAAGAACCCCTAGATCCCATTGTACTTCCCCTTTTCCCAACTTGACACCATTTAGATAATAATCTGCCTTCCTGTTTTTAGTACCAAAGTCTTGATAATGCAAGTTTCTGACCAAAACAAACACATTAGTTCGTATTCAAGATGCAGGTAAAGTTTTGAGCAGGATCACTAACCTGTTAAAGGTTGGAGGAGTACTTTTGTAACTGGATCTCCACTGTAGAAACCTCTTTCCAAAACAGTCAGTTCAGTCTGGCATGGCTTGGGATTTTGACAACCTTTGTATAATTACACAAAAATAACAATTTAAAGATCAGATTTGTCTTCCTTAAAACCTCAAACAGATAAAACTCAAACAAGTTACCTGTATGACTTATCCGGGAAGTTAAAACTCCTAGCCCTAACAGTGCTTAAATACATTTTTCTTATTATTCACATTGTGAAATTCACTGGAACATACAAGAGTACAGCATAAGAACAGGCCCTTCCGCCCACAATGTCCGTGCCAAACTCAATGCCAATACCAATACTTATCCGCTTGCACATATTCCGTATCCTTTACGTATCATTCTTTACATATCCGTGTGCCTATCGAAAAGCCTCAAATTGTATCTGCCTCCGCCCCCCCCCCACCCCCGGCAGCACTTTCCTGGCATGCACCACCCCCTGTGCATAAAGCCATTCTGATTAAAGTTTTAAATAAAAGATGATCTTTTTAAATTTCTGCAACCTCGTCCATTTAGCATTTTTCGAGTTTTATCAATTTCCAACTGGGGCCGAGCCCTCCAGTAGGCCGATCTCGCGGCCACGGACTTCAACAGGACCTGCGAGCAACCGGCAAGAGCGAGAGCGGCTGTCCAGGAGCGAGGATGGCCGGAGTGTGGGGGAGGGGGGGATTCGGTCGGGAGCTCCCGGTGAGCGCCGTGGAGCCATCCATGAAAGGACCCTGTGCCATTGGCCAAGTATGGGCGTGCAATGAGTGCCAGACGGGCCGGCGGTGGGTGCTGAAGGTCGGTCAAGGACATGCTGCCGAGAGAACGAAGAGGGACCAGGCGTGGAGGCCGCCGAGTGATCAAGGCGAGACTATTGGGAACTACTTTGTAGGTGCCCTATACGTGGTGACGCTTTGCACACTTTGTGTATGATGTGTAAACAAAAAATGTCTTCTCTTCAGTCTCTTCTTCCTATTCTAACCTATACTTTTACACAACATTTCTGTTAAAATTGAAACAGTGCACCTTCTCCAATTGCTGCTCAATCTCTCAATATTCCCTCAGGGTTCTAAAACCCAACGTCAGATTGACAAATCATTATTTCCACACTCTCTTCACCTATTCTTTCAAGATGCTAACTTCCTACTATGGATGAAAATAAGTACCTGGTGATGAAGACAAACAAGGGGGTGGGGGGGTGGGAAAGGCAAGAGGTCTGGAATAAAGCAAATAGTCATGGAGCACAGAAACAGGCCCTTTGGCCCAACTTGCTCATGCCTACCAAGACACCCACATCTACACCAGTCCACCTGCCTAAGTTTGGCCCAAGATAGATGCAAAAAGCTGGAGTAACACAGTGGACCAGGCACCATCTCTGGAGAAAAGGAATAGGCGATGTTTCGGGTCAGAACCCTTCTTCAGACTGAAAGCAGAGGTGGGGGGTAAATAAACTAGAGGCAAGAAAAGGCCAGAACAAATCAGAGCCGGCAACACATGACCTCAGGAATGGTGAAGCTCATAATGGCCCAATGTTGGCTGGAGAAGGCCAATATGGGCTCCAGCCATCCTGAGATCATCAGCGCGCACATGTGCGAATAAAGAATCAATCAAGCAATTCTTCCTGGGGCCGCGGTACACATCAATCTTACCGTGCATTCCAACAGTACACATCATGTGGGTCATTCCCACTGTTGTACTTTTACCAATTGCATGATTGATGGCCATTCTGCCCAAAGAGACATGACCTCTGACCTGTGGAAAAGATGATAGTTAGATTATGTACATAAATCAACGATCCTTTTTCCAAGACACACTTTACAAATGCATGACAATTATGTTTCCCTTTTTCTGTCCTTCTAACCAATTATGACAATTGCAGTGAATGCAGCTTAAAAGGACTGCAGTTTCAAAATTAGGAAATTGATGCACAGAAATTTGTTGTTGAGGCCAAGGAGAAAATGCTCTGCCTAAAACAATACAAACAGCTAGGGTCCATGTAAAAAAAGCAGACCTAAAGAGAATTATAAGAACTGAAATGCTGCATCACCCATGAGTAAATAAAGACGTGACATTTGTCAGCTGGGAAGAGAGAAAACAGGTTAATTTTGAATTGTGGAGAGGGTGGGGATGGATGATGGATATGTCAAAGGGAATATCTCTGATAGGGCGAGTCCAAAGTTGCCAAAGTGATTGTGCTGTTTATAAAATTAACGGGTGGGTGGTTGGGTGAGTCAGTGGTTTTTTAAAACATTTTCCTATTTCATGCCTCATCTCATCTCATCTCTCCTAGCCTTTTGTCTTTTCAACTCTGACCTTGGACCAAATATCTTGCAATGGAAAAACCTATCGCCATCACACCAATATCCACCTATCACTTGCCAATCTTCTACAATCAGTCTGATAAAGGGTCCCAACCTGAAACATTGCCAATCCATGTTCTTTAGCGATGCAGCCTTACCCACTGAGTAATTGCAGTACTTTGTGTCTTTTAAAACCCTCAATTTACCCGTCACTTGCCCGGCTCAGCCCTGCCCCACCCGCTCTTTTCCAGATTCCTCCCCCCCTATACTATCAGTCTGAAGAAGGGTCCCAATTAGAAATGTTGCCTGTCTATTCCCCCCATAGATGCTGTCTGACCCACTGAATTCCTCCAGCACTTTATGTTTTGCACCTTTATAGATTTCTCAACATTAAGCACTGAAGCTTGACTTTCTCTGTGGTCAGGCACTCGACTGAGCAAAGAAAAATGTGGAAACTTGCAAATTTAACCAATTATTCAGCAGAGCCAAGATAACCTCAGGTGTTCACTGTTGCTCTGTTCTTGATTATTGTAGCTGGCAGAGCAATTATTCTCAGCTGTGACAAGGCCACCTGGTGGCAGCAAACGTTAATGCAACACTTCCAGTACAAATGGAAGTCAAAAAAGTCATAAAGTGCTGGAGTAACTCACTGGGTCAGGCAGCAACTCCAGAGAATATTGATAGGCGACATTTCGGCTCTGGACTCTTATTCGGACTGCCTGACCGGCTGAATTACTTCAGCACTTTGTGTCTTTTTTCGTAAACCAGCATCTGCAGTTCCTCCTGTCCACGAATGGGAAAGGGAGAATGAATGAATTGTGTACTTATATATTTCAACCTAGTGCAGTATTTTGTTGTAAAAGCCTTTAGAACAGGAAGATGTGCTTATGAACCATCGTGTCAAAGTGAAAATGTGTGCAGCCAACTAAAAAGGGTCAGAGGCGTACCAGAGCCAGGTATATCTTGGTTACCAGACGATCTCGGAAACACCGATAGGCCTTGGCAGCTGCCATCTTATTGAGAGCAATGCACAGCGCCCCGCTTGTTGAGAAATCCAGCTGATGACAAAATCTGCCCAGAAACACAAAAACAAAATGTAATGCATTGAACAGTGCAGCACAGGAAAAGATCTTCAGCCCACAATGTTCATCTGGGAGAGAGTGAGAAGGACAAGTGATACCAATTGAAAGGAACACTTTGAAGATTTCAACCATGAAGTCTTTAACCCGAGCACCTTTGATCCTTCACATTACAGCGCACTCAGGCTAACCTTTCCACCCCTCCTAACCAACAAGGAGTCAAGGTCACATCCCAATTCAAAAATAACATTGAGCCTTGTGAGCAGACTGTATCCACACCTAAATTGATTCCCGGTAACAATAAAAACACTTAATTGCCTGCAGCGTGGAGTGGGATATTCTAAAATCATAAAGAACGTAGAACAGGACAACACAAGAACAGCTCTTTGGCCCACAATATCTGCACCATTTCCTGCATATCCAAGTGTCTATCTAAAAACCTCTCAAACGCCACTATCGCATCTGCCTCCACCATCACCTGTGGTGACGCGTTCTTGGAACCCACCACTTTCTGTGGAAAAATGTTTGCCCTGCATACCTTTAATTCTTTCAACATTACTGCACTCATCTTAACGCTAGTTCCTCTCGTCTTTCACATTTCACCCTGGGGAAAAAGGTTCTGACTGTCTTCCTGCACCTTGTCCTGCTCTTGATGAACCACACTCAGCCCACTCTTTAGACTCTAATTTAAAGATACAGCGCGGAAACAGGCTTTTCAGCTCATACACTAACTAGCACAATCCTACACATAAGGGAAAATTGGCAAATTACAACAGCCAATTAGCCCTCAAAGCTGCATGGTGTTAAGAATGTGGTAGGACACTCGAGCACCCAAAGAAAATCCACAGAAAGAACTTACAAACACCGTACAGACAGCACCTGTAATCAGGATCAACCCTGGGTCTCTGGCGCTGCAAGGCAGCAACTTGACCGCTGCACCATTGTGCTGCCAAGATCTGATCTGGCATCTGGTTAGGGCACACTTAAATTCACTCTGCCCATGGTACTACTGGACATAGAACTTGATGCAATAAAATTGAGTTTATTTACCTCATATTTTTTAAAGTACTCACCTAAACCCATAATACGTGTTTGGGTCTGCAAGCTCAGGAAACTGGTGCTTCAGTTGAGACTGGACAGTCAGCTTTTCATACCACATCTTACTGTCAATGCGGACATCCCAGTGCTTATTCACCACCAGGAAATCGGAGCTTTGGTACAAAGTACACAGGTTCCCAATGCTGGCAGGCTCCATATCCAGGCCACGCACAGAAAGTAGCCCTGAGTGAAAATGAAGAACTTGAAGATTACCATTTAGCTAGACTACTTTCAGGACAAATAAGTCGGAAACTGCTCCAGTAGACCGAGCTCGCGGGCAGACTGGATTTGGAAAGGGCGGCAACTGCATGTGTAAATATGCAAACAGAATTTTGCTGTGCAGTTGCACGTGACGAATAAAGCACCATTGAAGACCATGAGACATAGCAGCAGAATTAGGCTATTCTACCCATCGAGTATGCTCCGCAAATCAAACATAGTCAATGTATTTTTCCCTCTCAACCGCATTCTCCTGCCTTCTCCCCGTAACCTTTGACGCCCAGAATCGAGAATCTGTTAATTTCCGCTTTAAAAAATATCCTGACACGACCTCCACCACAGACTGTGACAATGATACATGGGAGGTCAGGAACCTATCAATCTCCTCTTTAAAATACCCAATGACGGCCTCCACTGCCATCTATGGCAATTAATTCCACTCTCTGGCTGAAGAAACTCCTCATTTCCATGATAAAGCTACATCCTGTCATTCTGAGGCTATGCCTTCTGGTCCTTGATTTCCCCCACTCCTTCAGTTGAAGTTTCGGGTCTAGACCCTTCTTTAGGCAATTGATAGCCGTTTCCATTATAATTGCTACTTTTTTGCATATCTTTCATTGATTTGTTCTATATCTCTCTACATCACCGTCTACATCCCTCAATACCTTTTCCCCTGACTCTCAGGCTGAAGAAGGGTCTTGACCTGATAAGTCACCCATTCCTTCTCTCCAGAGACGCTGCCTGTCCCGCCGAGTTACTCCAGCACTTGTGTCTCTTCGGTATAAAACAGCACCTGCAGTTCATTCCAACACACGCACACACATATATATATATTATACACACACACATGCCCATACATAGATATGTACACATTAGCGATGTTACAATACTTACTTTCAGCGGCGTTGCAGTTCTGCCACTGGCCGTGTGCACGACTTTGGCGCCTTTGGGGGGGGGGGGGGGGGGAGATTAAAATGCCGTTTTGTACTGCCTGTCGGAGGCAGACTTCCTCGGGCTGCTAAGTGCTGATGAAAAATCGATCGGACTTCCGTTCGTGCTATATATTTTTTTAAAAATTTGCTGCACAATTTAATATTTGGATTAAAATGAAAAACGACTTTGAACGCCCTCAACGCCTACAATGTGACAAAACAAAGGGTAGGTCGTCTATTTTACATATAATCTTGCTTCTTGGGGTGGCTTTAATCTAATTTTACGTTGCAAAATTTTTTTTGGGTCCCATATGGACCGGCAGTGTTTTTCCTGCTGATATGGAGTTCCAATTCTCCGCAAATACAACGTTCCAATCGATCGCGTTCCAGAAGCAAGATGATTAAAATGCCCTTTTTTTTGGACAATCATGTCATAAGCCGTCCAAGTTGTCTATATTTTGTGTTATTCTCTCTCCATGATCATTATTTTTTTAACTAAATATTCACAACAGTTTGAGTCACATGTATTGTGCAAAAAACATAATTTTGATTATATTTTGAGAGGATGTTTCTGGATTAATTTATGGGAATTAAACATTAAATTCCTTCCATCTGGCATATAAATTCTTGACAATGAGATTTAAAAATCATGTTATATTGTGAATTCCTGTGTGAATGGGATTAGTTTGTTATTTGGATACTTAGGCTATTTAAAAAAATTATCACTTTCTTAAGAAATTGAATCTACAGGACATTCTTAATGGGAAAGTAGTGGGCAGAAAGGCATGTCATGCGTGGTTTGAAGAGCAAAAACTTGTAGTTTATAATGCCAAAATTGAAAAATTGAGGAAAAACAAGGTGTACAGAGTTGCTTATTGGTTACAATCTGAGGAGTATGATGATGCTACTGATTATGATATGCCAATGTACCAGCTAGCAACTGATCTTCTCCATAAAGACTTGGTCTATTGCTAGAAATTGTAATTTATTTACCTATCTGTTACGGACTTACAGCATATTATACAATAATATTAGTTCTAATCTTGAGAATATCACATTTTTGAATTTTCAAGGCATTCTGGGTGTTTTTTACTATTTCCGTCACAACGGTCAATTTTGTAATTAGCTACAATTAGGTATTTAACTAATTATATGCTTTAAGGTCAGGTCATCCAAGTAAGATGTTTTATATTTGTTTCAATCTATAGGGGAGTTGCACGTAAGGTCACTGGGTCATAGGGCTTGATGCACGGAGCCGCGCAATCCATCTGGAGGACATCCGTAACTTCTGAAACGCGTACTTTCCTACTTGTTAAAAAACGCCAATATGTTGAATTTTTGCGCTGTAAAAAATTGTGTAAGTGTGAGAGACGCATACCCAACTTCAGAATTCCAAAAGTGAAATGAAGGTAAAGAGATAGGAGAACTGAAGGAACAACAGCTAAAGTGCTTGGCGAACATTGGCTGTGCAGTTATCGGAATTGAAAATATTGGGAATTATCGCGTTTGCTCACTGCATTTCATCAACAGTAAGGCATTGTTTGTGTTTTTTCTTGATTCCTTTGGTATCTAAAAAGTCTCAGAAGTGATAAATCTGGCTGTAAATTTTGCTTCAGAGGCCTTTTCTTTTTGTATGTAAAAACCCATTTGAGAACCATGGGCGATTTTTAAATTTTACAGCCAGATTTATCACTTCTGAAACTTTTTAGATGCCAAAGGAATCAAGAAAAAACACAAATAATGCCTTAGTTGATAAAATCCAGCGAGCAAACGGCAAATGTTCGCCAAGCACTCTGGCTGTTGTTGTCCCTTCAGCTCTCACTTCTATCTACCGTCATTTCTCCTCACTTTTGGAATTCTGAAGTAGGCTGAATGTCTCTCATGCTTATCCCGATTTCCATAATTATTTACACTGCAAAAATTGACAATTTTTTAACGGGCCCGCTACGCTGGAAACAATGGTAAGTGGCTTACCTGCAGTTCATCATGTGTACTGCACTTGGCGTAGCGTAGCAACAGTACAGGTCATGGGTCGTGACCCGACTGCCTTGAAGCCTCCCTATAATAACTGAAAATTTCATTCTGTTCTCTTAATTATTAAGAAAATTATGGGCTTTTGACTGTCCTCGATCACAGCTTTTGTGTTAAGTCAATGGAAAAGCAATAGGGAACAAGATGCTAATTTCCAAGTATGAAAATGGCCATAACGTTTTTGATACTGAAGATATGAAAGTGAATTAGGTGTCAAATTAAACTTCTTTTTGTGCTTTATCAGATGGAATAAATTGCAGACTTGATTTTTTAAATCTCAAAATTGTGTAACATGTAATACACACAAATAACGGCTGAGTAGGCTTGACGGGCCGAATGGCCTAATTCCACTCCTATTCATCATGACAATAAAACACTCTTGGTATGCTTCAGTCACCCGAGACTCATCTCCCGTGACTTATCTGATAGAAACGTCGAAAATAGGTGCAGGAGTAGGCCATTCGGCCCTTCGAGCCAGCACCGCCGTCAAAAAGTGATCATCCAGAATCAGTACCGCGTTGCATCCCCTCTATTCCCTCAATCTCCTCATGTAAACTTCCTCAACACCGAGCGAGCGAGCGAGCTCCCGCCTTGGTTACCGGCCGTGAGGGCATCACCGTTGTCCGCGTCTCTCTCTCTCTCTCTCTCTCCCGCGCGCCCGGTCAAGCCGCCAACGGCCGTTCCGCCGGCGACAGGAAGCAACGCCTTAACCCCTTGACGGACAGCCGCTTCGGCCAACGGGCGGGAGGCGACGCCGCGTGATGGACTGTCCGCGGGCCAATCGGGAGCGGGAGCGGGGGCGGGGAGGGGAGGGCGGGCGTTGGGCGGCTGGGCCGGAAGTGGACGGCGCCAGGCGGGAGGCGACTTGTGTGTCTCCGTGTGGAGCAAAGGTCCCACAGCAAGCCGGGCCAGCCGGACATGGAGGACGACTGGCATCTCTACGGCGTGGAGGATGAGTTCGAGAGCCAGTTTGCCGACGAGCTGGAAGTTCTGTCTGAATTAAAGGAGCCGACCCATGGTAAAGGGACACCTTGCAGTCATCTACTGAATGTAGGGGGCAGATCACAGCTTCATCAACGTCTGTGTCCCTCTCCCTCTCTCTTCCTCCCTCCCCCCCCATCTCTCCATCTCTCTCCCTGTCCCCATCTCTCTCTCTCTCCCTGTCCTCATCTCTCTCTCTCTCTCTCTCTCTCTCCCTGTCCCATCTCTCTCTCTCTCTCTCTCTCCCTGTCCCCATCTCTCTCCCTGTCCCCATCTCTCTCCCTGTCCCCATCTCTCTCCCTGTCCCCATCTCTCTCCCTGTCCCCATCTCTCTCCCTGTCCCCATCTCTCTCCCTGTCCCCATCTCTCTCCCTGTCCCCATCTCTCTCCCTGTCCCCATCTCTCTCTGTCCTGTCCCCATCTCTCTCTGTCCCTGTCCCCATCTCTCTCCCTGTCCCCATCTCTCTCTGTCCCTGTCCCCATCTCTCTCTGTCCCTGTCCCCATCTCTCTCTGTCCCTGTCCCCATCTCTCTCCCTGTCCCCATCTCTCTCTGTCCCTGTCCCCATCTCTCTCTGTCCCTGTCCCCATCTCTCTCTGTCCCTGTCCCCATCTCTCTCCCTGTCCCTGTCCCTGTCCCCATCTCTCTCTGTCCCTGTCCCTGTCCCCATCTCTCTCTGTCCCTGTCCCCATCTCTCTCTGTCCCTGTCCCCATCTCTCTCTGTCCCTGTCCCCATCTCTCTCTGTCCCTGTCCCCATCTCTCTCTGTCCCTGTCCCCATCTCTCTCTGGCCCTGTCCCCATCTCTCTCTGGCCCTGTCCCCATCTCTCTCTGTCCCTGTCCCCATCTCTCTCTGTCCCTCTCTCTCTCTCTCTCTGTCCCTCTCTCTCTCTGTCCCCTCTCTCTGTCTCTCTGTCCCCCTCTCTCTCTCTGTCCCTCTCACCGTCTGGGTGGGTTTTCTCCGGGTGTTCCGGTTTCCTCCCACACTCAACACGTACAGGCTTGTAGGTTGAGTGGCTTCGGAAAGAATTGTAAACATTGGCCTAGTGTGTAGAATAGTGCTAGTGTACAGTGATCGCTGGTACCGGTGCGGCCCGAAGGGCCTGTTTCTGTGCCGTATTTCTAAAGGGCCTGTCCCACTTGGGCGACCTAATCCGCGAGTTCTGGCGAGTTTGCCCTCGACTGATACTCGCAGCATGGTCGACACGAGGTCGTAGGAGGTCTTCGTAACTCTCCATGCTTGAGAGTGGTCTCCGCGTACTCGAGGCCTCAGCTAGGTCGCGGCGGATTTTTCAATATGTTAAAAAATCTCCGCGAGTACAAAAAGGTCGCCATGGAAAAAATCGATACTTTTTTTACTCGTAGGTTTAGTCGTAGTAGGTCGGCATGTTAAACGAGGGTAGTCGAAGTTAGTTGAAGATAGTCGTAGATAGTCTTCTACATAGTCGAAGGAGGTTTTCAACATGTCATTTTTTCAAACTCTTCTAAACTCGCCAATTAGGTTGCCCCTTAAAACTATAATTAAACTGAAACTTTTATCTTGCTGTAAACAAGCACACATGTTTACAAACCTGCTCAATTTGTTGTGTCTTTCAAAGTTAATTATCCTCCCAAAGCAATAAAGGTTTGATAATTATATTCCTGCAAATAAGTTGTGAAACAGGCCATCATTTCTGTTCGTTGCTCCGCCCGTTTAACCCACAGGATGCTTGCTCCCATCCACATGGATATTAGTTTATTATTGTACTGAGATACAGTGAAAAGCTTTTGTTTGCATGTTATTCAGTCGAATCATGCTATGCATGAGTACAATCAAGCCGAACACATGCACAACAGTTTAGTTTAGAGATACAGCGCAGAAACAACTTTCGGCCCACCGAGTCCGCGCCGACCAACGATCCGTGCATGGTGACTATCCTACACACACTACGGACAATTTACAAGTATACCAAACCAAATTAACCATTCAAACCTGTACACTTTTGGCGTGTAGGAGGAAACTGGAGTTCCTGGAGAAAACCCATGCCGGTTACGAGGAGAATATACAAACTCTGTTCAGACAAGCACTCATAGTCAGGATCAAATCCGGGTCTATGGCGCTGTAAGGCTGCAACTCTACCACTGCGCCACTGTGCCTTCCAAAGTTATAATTGTCCCCATAACATTTAACTTTGTTAACTTTCCCTTTAGATGATAAACCCACCAAACACTTAAGAAGTTTAACTTTTGACAGGGCACACAGACCTTCAAAGAAGCCATTGCACCAGGTGATATCTTTAGCAGGAATTAGTCAAGTGGTAGGATCCAGATCCAGGAGCACAAAGAGCTGCAGGGCAGCACCAGAGACCCTGCTACCCTTCAAAGTCTTCTATATTCTGACCACCCCTGACGTTTTCTGTAAATATTTCTCCTCTCCCCTTAAACCTATCGCCTCTTGGACTTTCATACCCTGGTAAAAAGGCTGTGACCATTCACCTTGTCAATGCTCCATATGATTTTACAAACTTTTAAATTGTCATTCCTCAGCCTCCTTTGCTGCTAGGAAATGGGCCCAGTCTCTTTATAATTGTCCACCAGTCCCAGCAACATCCTTGTAAATCTTTTCTGCACTCACTCTAGCTTAAGTATGGTGACCAAGACCAGTACTCCAAAAGTGATCTCACAAACTTCATGCACAGCTGTAAAATGACAACCTTACCATTGAAGTTTTAACTTTTATGCTGACATGTAGTAATTAAAAAAAATCTCTTGGGTTAAATGAGAATAATTTAAATAATTCACACTGTCTGTCCAGAATTAACCCAGGTCTCTGGCGCTGTAAGGCAGAACTCTACTGCTGTGCCACCATGCTGCCCAGTAATGCAAGGGAAATAAAAACTAAGTGCAGGATATATTGTTTCAGCACTAAAATGTTACAGTTGCAAAGAAAAAGTGCAATGAGATAGGTTGGAAGATCGGGACTAGACACCAGGTCCTGGGAGAATCATTCATTAGTCTGATAACAGCAGGCAAATCTTGGAGTAGAATCTGATATTTACCCACCCATCCTAATAATGATTTGATATCTTAAATTCCTGTGACCATAATGCCTCAAAATATTAAACTTGTTTAAAGTCATAAAGGTTTGAGAACTTTTTTTAACGTTGTTTCAACTTCTCCCCTTAGATGACAAACCCAGCAAAACACTTAAGGAGTCTAAGTTTCGACAGGGCAAACAGACCTTCGAAGAAGCCATTGCATCAGGCGATGTTGTTAGCAGGAACGAGCCAAGTGGTAGGATCCAGGTCCAGGAGCACAACGAGCTGCAGGACAGCACCAGAGACCCTGCTGCCCCTCAGAAACGAAATTGTGATGTCCTCCACTCGCCTCGGGAAGAGGAACTGCACGACAATCTACTGCACAAGGATGAAGAGCAAAGACTGAGTACGTAAACAATCAGTGAACTACAATGTGGTCACGGATGTTCAATTTCTTTTGCAGTTTTTCTTTCGCACTGGACTCTCTTTGGAAATGTTCAGTTACGGAGCTTAGTGTTGAACTGGATTGAATCCAAGTCAGTAAGTGCTGAAATGTGTAGGAAGCCTTTGCTAATATTGAATTATGCACATCGGAAATGCAATTCAGGAGTTTAGGAGCAAGAGACAAAGGGACTCGGAGGATTTTTTTTTTGTACTGTCCTCTGCCTGAACTCTCAGCGTGATTGTTCATCTCTATTGTCAACCCAGAACATAGTCTTACAGAATATGAGGGAGGTGATGGAAAAGTGGAAAATGTTGTCTTCTGTGTTAATGGGTCACTACAAGGATTGCTCTCAGTGCTTATCTTTTTGAAGCTACATGCCTTAATTGTTAGGAGACACAAGAAACTGCAGATGGTGCAGTCTTGAATTAAACACCATTCTGGATGAGCTCAGTGCAGTGAGGCAGCATCTGTGGAGTGAATGGGTCAGGCAGTGAGGCAGCATCTGTGGAGTGAATGGACAGGTGACATTTCGGGCCAGGACCATTCTTCAGCCTGACTGAAAAAGAGTCCCGACTCGAAACATCGCTTGTCCATTCCCTGAACAGATGCTGCCTGACCATCTGAGGTCCTCGAGCACCTTGTGCTTTTTCCCCTCATGGTTTCACCAGCTTGTATCTCTCCCACTACCGGCCTTTTCAGTGCCTTAGCTCACCTACTCCAAATTTCCTAAATAGCGATGCTCTCTCTCACAGTGAAATAGGTTGGATTGAAGCATGTACAAAACTCCCTTCATATGCACATTCAATGATTACTTCCTCTTCCTCTCGGGATTAAGTTATTTGCATTGCTTATACCTCTTTTAATACGTCAAATGGTTTTACTAGAGTGGTTTATTTAATTGTCGCAGCTCCCAAGCACAAGAAACCGAGGTTGGATGCTGTGAAGAGACTGGAATTCGAGTCACTAGTCAGCCCACCTGAACTTCCACCATCAGATGATGAGATTACTCCGCCATCATCACCAGATGACTTGCCCCAGATCCAACACCCCAGGTAGGTTGGGAGACACAAGGAAATGCAGATACTGGTTTGCAAAAAATATATAGTGCTGGAGTAACTCAGCAGTCAGGCAGCATCTCTGGAGGTAATGTTTTTGGGTTGGGTCCCTTCTAGCGTTGTAATTTATACTGTAGTTGCTTCTGTTCATTCAGCCATCTCTCGAGAGTCAGAACTAATAGTGACAGACTTGGCGTCACGCTTTCTAATGAATGACAGCCCTGTAAACCTTCCCTGTGACTTGTTAATTATGTGCTCTTTTCTCAGTCATCTTGAGTAAGCTGTATCATGTTTCCAACTCTCAGAAACCAGATCAGGAGTTTTTGAACCTTCCTTATATGATTTGACTTTTTGGCATCATATCCATGCACTTGGCCAAATACCTCAAACATTGTAATTGTACTTTCTTCTAATATTTGCTCTAGCAGCTTCCTCCATTGTCCTACAGCCCTCTGTGGAAGAATTTGCCCTTCAGGTTCTCTTCAAATCTTTCTCCACCCTTAAACGTATGCCCTCTGACTTTGACATGCTGGGAAAAAGACGGTGACCATTCACCTTGTCCATGCTCCTTATGATTTTACAAACATCTAAACTGTCACCCCTCATCCTCCTTTGCTCCTGGGAAAAAAAATATTTCTTCAGCTTATTGATTCATTATTCAGCTTTCTTATTTACTTATGCCTTTGGCCGCCCATTTTACCAGCGATCGAGTAGCTGCTAAGGGTCAGACCAGTTCTACTTCCAGCCCACTCATTACTCTATCATGGAGGTGCAATTTCCCTGTGGGTTATAGAGCAGGCGTGACGGAACAAAAAGCAGAGGTGGCAACTTCAACATGATGCTTAAACCTTGTTAGATATAGCTCTTAGGGCTAATGGAATCAAGGGATACAGGGAAGAAAGCTAGAATGAGTTACTGATTTTGGATGATCAGCCAAGATCATATTGAATGGCAGTGCTGGCCTACTCCTGCACCTATTTTCGATGTTTCTATGAAATGGGCCCAGCCACTTTATAATTATCCTCCAGTCCCAGCGACATCATTGTGAATATTTTCTGCACTCATTCCAACTTAAGTACGATGACCAAGACCAATACTCCAAATGTGATCTCACCAACTTCATGTACAGCTGTAAAACGAGGTTGTTACCATTGAAGTTTTAGCTTGTGTTCTGACGTGTAGCAATATCTTTCGGGTTATGTGTGAATAATTAAATTAATTCACTTGTGCTGGAGATGCTGGATTGTGAGTAAAACATATGAAGAGGAGTTCCAATCCAAAATGTCTGTCCATTTCCCTCCATACTTGATGCCTAATCTGCTGAGTTCCTCGAGCACTTTGTTATTTCACTCATTACTGATTGCCCTTTTGGTGAAGGGGTCTGTCGTTCGAACAAGTTTACAAACTGAGATCCCCTATGCACACTTGGGCAAATCAAACATTTATAACTTGTCTAAATTTCAGATTCCAAGAAAAATGGGGTGTTCTGATAATCCAAGAAATCACTTTTGCACTTAGGGCTTCCAAAATGTATTTAATATCTCCTACAGTTCGCATTGTTTGAGATTTTGCTGGCCTCAAATGCCTGCTACCGTTGCCAAGTCAACAATTATAATAATTCATATGTGAATTTATTGTGTGACTGGTATGTTATGATTTAGGAATGTTATGATGCAAGAAACTTTGCAAATGCAAATATTTCATTCTAAATTGGTCAAAATGTGTTAATTGCTTGTTTTTTTTAATTTCAAGGTGTCCAAAGACATCTGCTCAGGACATCCTTGGTATCAGTGATGTGGCCCCCATGGAAGAATTTCCTGTTAAGATGCAGAAGCGGGTTCTAAAACGTCCTCCGGTTATGGAAGATTACATCAAAGTGACATCGACTGATGGAACAAGGGTTTACATGGTCTTAGAAGATGAAGACGCTGGGCAGAAGGTGAAAGCTTTGATGGGCTTATGCCTTTCAATACGTGTATTTTCACATCAGTACTCCACAATTAAATTACATGTTGGATTTATTCATGCAGATTCTCAGGGGCACTATTAATGTAATGAAGAAAAGTTCAATTTTTTTAATGTTAATTGTACGGATGTAACCTCGAGTGGTCTAGAAGGAATTCTGTTTAAGCTGATGCTTCAGAATTTGATACGGTGTTTTTTTTTTTTTTTTCAAAAAGTCTGCGTTCTTATAACATCAACCCAGCAAAAGTATTTAGTATTTATAATTCAGTGCTGACTTGGATGTTGCTCAGGTGGCCTTAAGCTAATTATTGAAGACTATAAATCCACTGATGCTGCAAAGACTGAGCTGGGACACTTTTTGAAATGAGTCCCGAGTAATTGCCGAATAATCTTTGTAGTGTAGACACCATTGTTGTTGGCCACATTCCTCCGGATGTAGAATGTTTGAAGTTGAAGACAGCTCTTGAAAGCGTGGAGCACTGGTAGGGTGACGATGACAAAGGGCGAACGGACATTTTAAAACCATAAGGACAAGATCGCACATGCAGTGAGTTTGCTACTTCACCCAGTTATTCATCAGTGTGACTACTGGGAGTTGGGGGGGGGGGGGGGGAATACACAGTTTTAAAATGTCTCCTTGCCCCCTTCCCCAAACTTCTTCTCCTGCCCAGTGTTCATCCATTCAAGAGCTGTCTTCAACTTCATACATTTATATGTCTGGAGGAATAAGTAGCAACAATGATACTTTGGCTTGCTGCGCTCATAATGTAATGTTTCATCTTAGTCGATCAATACTCATCGTTGGAATGGACAGCGGCAGCTGCACTTGCTGGGAGTACCTTTCTCCTATCTGAAGGAACAAGTTGCTGAAGAGGTAATTAATCCACTGGTAAATTTCATAGTTGCTTGTGTAGAGTGAAATGATGAACTGGTGGCTTCTGGTTTGAGCCATTTGGGAGCAGACCCTGTCAACTGAGGGGGCTGAACAGTGGCACAGAGCTGACTACGAGTGCTGTCTGTACAGAGTTTATATGTTCTCCCAAGGGTTTTCTCCCATATAACTAAAGTCTAAAGTAAAGATAGCGATCTAATGCAGCACGACAGCCTGCAATAAATCCTGTGGACTTCTCCAACTCATTACCTGTGGCTCCCAAATTTTGCGTTATAGATTGGGGAAACTAAGGTGAGCACGTGTCTTACTCTTTTTGCTGCAATTCTCTGTCGGCAGAAATGGCCTGAACTGAGCAGATGACAAGTACTGATACAAATTGCCACCTTAGCTTTTGTGATCATTGTGCTTAAATAACTTTGGCAAAAAAAAAAGGAGTTTCTCCTGGATAATGTTACATAGTTTTGAGGAGCTATGGGTACAGATTTATTTTAATGGGTGACAAGTGTGTTGTGGCAATCTATTTGTTAGTAATCTGTGGCTACAACCCTATCAATTCCATCAGATGTATTTACACCTCTGTAACATGTTTTTGTCGACTCCGCACAAAGATGATTGAATTCTTTCCTGAGTAAACCTCTGTGGTAAATCCCTCTTCCAGACTCTGCTGCTAATCGCTATTCTGTATCATCTACTCACCCATTGCATTTTGCCATCTGGCATACTTTGGACCACACGTTAACATTGTATCAGTTAAATTTGGAACTGCAGATGCTGGATTACAAAAAAAAGCATAAAGTGCAGGAGTGATTCAGTGGGTCAGACAGTGTAACTGGGAGAACATAAATGGGTGACGTTTCAGGTTGGGATGCTTCTACAGTCTGATTGTGGGGAGGGGGGAATAGCTGGAAGAGAGAAGGGGCAGCGCAAAGTGTGGTAGGTATTAGGTGAACACAGGCGAGGGGGGTCAGTGTCAGTGAAAACATCTTAAAAAGCAACATCAAGAGTCAAGTCAAGAGTCAAGAGAGTTTTATTGTCATGTGTCCCAGATAAGACAGTGAAATTCTTGCTTGCTGCAGCACAACAGAACATTGTAGGCATAAATACAGAACAGATCAGTGTGTCTATATGCCATAGACCACATATATATACACATAATTAAACAGATAAAGTGCAATAGGCTGTTAGAGTTCAGAGTTTGTTTGAAGTTATGTTTAATAGTCTGATGGCTGTGGGGATGAAGCTATTCCTGAACCTGGATGTTGCAGATTTCAGGCTCCTGTACCTTCTACCTGATGGCAGCGAAGAGATGAGTGTGTGACCTGGATGGTGTGGGTCCTTGATGATGTTGGCAGCCTTTTTGAGGCAGCGCCTGCGATAGATCCCCTCGATGGTAGGGAGGTCAGAGCTGGTGATGGCTTGGGCAGTGTTTACAACTTTTTGCAGCCTTTTCCGCTCCTGGACACTCAAATTGCCGAACCAAGCCACGATGTAACTAGTCAGCATGCTCTACTGTGCACCTGTAGAAGATCGAGAGAGTCCTCCTTGACATACCGACTCTCCGTAATCTTCTCAGGAAGTAGAGGCACTGATGTGCTCTGTAATAAATGTACTGCGTATTCTTTAAAAAATAATTACCAAATGCAGGAAAGTCTGAAAAGGGTGCGACCCGAAACATCACCTATACCTTTTCTCCAGAGTCTGACCCGCTGAGTTACTCTAGCATTTTGTCTATCTTCAGAAATCTCCTCGTTTGGTTGGTTTTTGGCAAAATCTGTTCAGAAGTCCTTGCCTCCACCGATCATGCCTCCAGGTGTCAGTGTTGAAGGCATTTAAGTAAAGTCATACAGCATTGTGTTTGCAAGTAGCTCCACACTGCCATTGCAGCCATTTAACTATTTCCATGCAAGGACACAGTGCAGGAGTAACTCAGCGGGTCAGACAGCATCTCTGGAGAACATTCATTTTAGTATATTATTGACACATGTACCAAGGTACAGTGCTGCATGCTCTGCAGTCAGCAAGAAAACTATACATGGTTACAATTAAGCCGTGCACAGTGTACAGATACAGGATAAAGGGAATAACATTTAGTGCAAGATAAAGTCCAACAAAGTCCGATTAAAGATAGTCCAAGGGTCTCCAATAAGGTAGATGGTAGATCAGGGCCGCTCTCTAGTTGGTGATAGGATGGTTCAGTTGCAGCTGGTTGCAGGTAACAGCTGGGAAGAAACTGTCCATGGTGATGTTTCAGGTCGGGACCCTTCTTCAGCCTCCCACTGATGGTCCCTTCGCCCCTCTCCAAAATTCCCCTCTTCCAATATCTTTACCTGATCTTCATTTTGACCCATCATTTCCCACCCTCCTCCTCCATCAACACCCTCTGAAGTTGAAATAAGATATTAAAGGACAATTTAAAACTTACTGCTATCTTTTGAATTGTTAACTACAATTGTTCATTTAGGATATTTGTTTTCTGGTTTAATTTGATTTTTGCACCCAATTAAGTTTCTACTTTAAACAAATTCAACGTGCTGGAGTAACTCGGCAGGTCAGATAGCATCTGTGAAATTCGGACATGTGTGGCTGACGTTTTGCGAGTGAACCCTTCTTCAGACTCTGGATAGTCTGAATGTCACCTATCCATGTCCTCCAGAGATGCTCCCACTGAGTTACTCCAGCACTTTGTGAGTTTTTATTTGTAAACCAACATCTGCAGTTCCTTGTATCTCACTGTTTCTGTTCAATTGTGTTTGGGAGTTGAGTTAGTTAGACATATGAACAAGTATTTCTCAATGCATGATTCCTCATGGCTGAACGTTTCCTTGTTAATCTTTGTGTTTATCTAGCACCGTCGACAGGTGATAGAGGAATCGCAGAGGCTGAGTGAGATGCTGAGTAGGTAAGTCTGGGTACCATGACAAAAAACAAGCATTTTAGATATACTTTCCCTAAGCTATTTGTTACGTGCCTATAAGCACTCTATAGGAAATAGTGACAAATCCGGAGAAGAAGTGGGGAAATACTGTAGCGGGCATTAGATAAATAATAATGAAAATACGAGAATCCATTGCTGAAGTGCCACACTTGGTGGAAATGAATGGTAAACAACACAGGACTTTGGTTGAAAGCTTGGAAACAGACCACTTCCATGCTGACCTTCGATCATCTGTTCAAACTAGTTCTGTGTTGTATCACTTTTACACCCCCTCCCAACACACAGGGGTCAATTTGCAGAAGAAAAATAATCTACAAACCTGCACGTCTTTGGGATATGGGAGGAAACGGGAGCATCCGGAAGCAGCCCATACGGCCACAGGGAGAACGTGCAAAATCCACACAGACAGCACCCGTAGTCAGGATCGATCCTGGGTTTCTGGCGCTGCGAGTCAGCAGTTCGACCAGCTGCGTCATCCCAGGTTCACTCATTGAAAGAGAGACAGCACAAGATAGACCAGCAACTTGATAAATTCACTAATAAAACTCTGTGCTGACTTTTGGAATATGCATCAGTCAAAGTGAACACCTACAAAATAGAAGATAGACACAAAACGGTGGAGTAACTCAGCTGGTCAGGCAGCATCTGTGGAGAAAAGGATTGGGTGACGTCTCTGGTTGAGACCCTTCTTCAGACTGAAAGTCAGAGGAAAGGGAAACAAGAGATATAGACTGTGATATAGAGAGAAATAGAACAAATGCATGAAAGATGCAAAAAAGTAACGATGATCAAGGAAATGGTTCATTGTTGGAGGTGGGCTAGGTGGTAATCTATTTCACACCCGTTAAATAATTCCTTTCTCTCTGTTCTCTTGATTTTTGTTTTACTCATAAAGTCAGATTGACAAGGAGTTTGGTGAAGAGGAAGAAATTGCTGCAGGTGAAGAAGAAACTGCTGCAGGTGAAGATGAAGCAGTTGATGAAATTAATTCCAGCTCTCTGTGGGTAGATAAATTCACGCCAAGGCAATACACAGAGCTGCTCAGTGATGATGTAAGTAACGTTGCAATCTCAGCTAATCCTTCTGTGCTATGAAGTGATGGTAATTGTATGAAACTAGGATTGCTGGGAGAGGTTCTTCGGCATAAATTATGGCCAAATTTAATTCTTTCGCTTAAAGTTCTAGGATTTGACTATCCTGTGCCTTGGTAGTGTACAGGTGTGTCAATCCAGATTACGCTTTCAGGTTTTCGGTAAGGTTAACAGAGACCCCGCCAAGTTCCGTGTTTTAAAAAGAACATAACTCGTACTGGCTTGAACCTGTAATATTTAACAAGGTCAAAAGCACCATTCTCAGAACCTCAACTGAGCATATGTGTAGTGGACTATAGTTAAAGTATGGACAGGTACATGGATAAGAAAGTTTTAGAGGGATATGGACCCAATTACAGGCATATTAGACAGGTGTGGAAGGGCCGTTTGGTCAGCATGAGCAAGTTGGGTTGAAGGGCCTGTTTCCGTGTGGCACGATTTAATGACATTCTTTAGCAATTTGCTTCTCTTGCTCATATACTTGTGTGGAGCTAAGTTTATCAAAGTGACCTTGACTTCATGTTTTAAGGGCCTGTTTGTCATTGCAGTACACCAATCGCTGCCTGCTGAAGTGGTTGAAGTTGTGGGACACTGTGGTCTTCGGCCGAGAGAAGATTGTGAGGAAAAGCAAACCGATGATGGAACAGCATTCGTCTCTGAAGCAGTCATACCCGCAACAGCAGCAGCAGCAGCAGCAGCAGCAGAACAAATGGAAAACCAAGGCACAGATTACTGAGGAGATGCTGGATGCTGAACTAGATGCACACAACAGGCCAAAGTGCAAGGTAACGACATCGAATACCAAGCCATTGAATTTTTTTTTTAAACAATTGTGATGCTTCTTTGGAATTTTTTCATGAATTTGTGCATTCTGCTAGTATTGTCTGTAATCTTAAAAACAATAAGTACGTAAATGAGTAACTTCTCTTGTGATGATCTAGGCTTGTAAATGGTGCAACACAGGTACAAGTTCTTTCATTTTATCTGCTCGCCTTATATGAACCAGGGGCACAGATAATTAGTATTGAAGTGTTAAATACCGAAGTACTGAGAGGACTAGAATATAAAAACATAAAAACAGGGATGTAAAGCTGAGGCTTTATAAGGTGCTGGTCAGACTGCATATGGAATATTGTGAGCAGTTTGGGACCCCATATCTGAGGAGGGACGTGCTGGCGTTGGAGAGGGTCCAGAGGAGGTTTACGAGAATGATCCCAGGGATGAGCAGGTTAACATATGATGAACGTTTGGCGGCTCTGGAGTTTAGAAGGATGAAGGGAGGGAGGGACCAGAGGGCACAATCTCAGAATACAAGGACATCATGGCTTTCGGGAAAGGGTGGTGAATCTGTGGAATTCATTGCCACAGACTGCAGTAAAGGCCAAGTAATTGGGTATTTTTGAAGCAGAGATTAACAGGTTCTTGATTCATAAGGTTGTCAAAGGTTACGGGGAGAAGACAGGAAAAGGGGTTGAGAGAAGTGATCAGCCATGATTGAATGGCAGAGTAGACACGATGGGCAGAATGGCCTAATTTTTCTCCTTTAACGTGAAGTTTTGCAACATTTTGATATGATCAATGGATTTTCGCTTATTGTTCATCTATTTTGCTTGTGTCGAAAATGTTTTATCAGCCAGTCCTTTTCCTGCCTCTAGGTAGCACTGTTAAGTGGGCCTCCAGGCCTGGGAAAAACAACATTGGCTCATGTCATTGCAAGCCACGCTGGGTACAATGTGGTGGAGATGAACGCAAGGTGAGAATGAGGAATTTAACACATCACTGTAAAATGGAGACGCATGGAGCTGTGAATGCAGGAATCATAAGCAACCTTGAATTGAATAATTTATTATTCAAGTCACAGTGAAATTTTTTTGCTTGCATACCCAAGGTATGCAAATTGTCTCCCGTAAAGGGGGCTTACAAAGTGATAAAGTATCGCACACATGGTCCCCCTTTGTTCTCCACCCTCCTTCATGGCGGTCCTCCCACACCGGGTCCAGAAAGCGCTGGCGATGCTGCGTGAACTGCTGAGTTCTTCCAGCATATGGTGCTGTAAAAAGTTACTTTCGAACTGCAGTGGAAATACCAGCAATTATAGAAATTCTATTTGCAAATAAGATGAGTGATTTCCTCAACTACCTGTTATCGAGAGATGCTGCCTGTCCTGCTGAGTTACTCCAGCATTTTAGACAATAGGTGCAGGAGTAGGCCATTCGGCTCTTCGAGCCAGCACTGCCATTCAATATGATCATGGCTAATCATCCACAATCAGTACCCTGTTCCTGCCTTCTCGCTGGTAAATTGCTTACCCCTTATTTTTAAACTGTGGCTCCTGGTTCTGGCCTCCCTCAACTTCGGGGACATGTTTCCTGCCTATAGCGTGTCCAAACCCTTAATAATCTTATGTTTCAATAAGATCCCCTCTCATCCCTAAATTCCAGAGTGTACAAGCCCAGCCGCTCCATTCTATCAACATATGACAGTCCCGTCATCCCGGGATTTAACCTGGTGAACCTACGCTGCACTGCCTCAATAACAAGAATGCCCTTCCTCAAATTTGGAGACAGAAACTACACAATACTCCAGGTGTGGTCTCACCAGGGCCCTGTACAACTGCAGAAGGACCTCTTTACTCCAGCAGTTTGCAGTTCCTTGTTTCTACATTGATTGTATTTGTGTTTGGTATATCTAATCTAGCATACAAAACAAAACTTTCACTATCTTGTAACACTTGTGACAATAGTAAAACTAAACCTTAAAGGCCTGTCCCACTATACGAGTTTACCCAAGAGCTCTCCTGAGTTTAAAAAAAAATCAAACTCGTGGTATGTACGTAGCGGGTACATCGGAGCTTGGGACGTCTCCTAGCGGCTCGTAACGCTAACGGCAGGTACTTGGGAAACGCGGTAAGCTCGTGAAATTTATTCAACATGTTGAAAAATGTCCACGAGAGCCCCAAGTACCTACGAGCGGCTATTACTGTAATTCTCCGAGTTCGAATCGGGGAACTCGGGAGAACTCTTGAATTACCTCGTACAGTGGGACAGGCCCTTAAGAGGCGAGGAGGCCAATTCGCGGATTGTAAAATGGTGAGCCGAGTTACATATCAAGTTATTTATGTTTTGTCATGCAGTAATGGTACTTATGTCCTCTACAGTGATGATCGAAGTCCTGAGATATTCAAAACCAGGATTGAAAGTGCCACCCAAATGAAATCTGTGCTCGGAGCAAACGAAAAGCCAAACTGCCTGATCATTGATGAAATTGATGGAGCTCCCACTGTAAGTTGTTCTAGGATGGTTAAAGTGCGGCACCATTGTGAAGCGGTATAGTTGCTGCTGTATAGCACCAAAGACTCGGGTTCGATAATGATTAGGGGTGCTGTTTGTATGGAGTTGGTACGTTTTCCCTCTGACCGCATGGGTTTTCTCTGGGGGCTCCTGTTTCCTCCCACACTCGAAAGACGTGCAGGTTTCCAGGTGAATTGACGTGTAAATTGTCTCTAGTGTGGGATGGTGCCAGTGAATGGGGTGATTGCTTGTTGGCACGGACCAAAGGGCCTGTTAACGCACTGGAACTCAAGTGTAAAGACTAAATTCTAAATGGGGTTGAAAAAGTTTTACAAACCTCAGTTAAGGGGACAGACATAGTGTAGTGTTCGATAAATCACTGGATTCACTATAGATAGTAATGTACAATAAAGGCTGGCACTGCTGGGAATTAGTACATTTAAAAAAAACCTCTTAATCAGAATTTGATGGTTTTGAGAGACCTTTTGGAGTTATTGTATTGCAGCGGAACCTGTTTGTGCCCCTGCTCAAGGTCAGCGCTGATCTCCATACAACCTCCAGGTCTCCTGGCTGGAAAGTTTGGAGTTGAATTCTTACTTTTCTTTGCCAGGCTGCAATCAACACTCTCCTGAGTCTCGTTAACCGCAAAGACGGGAAGGAAGCTAAAATGCCCGTGGGTGCAGGAACGAAGAAGAAAAAAGAGGGAGGAATTTTACGGAGGCCAATCATCTGTATCTGCAATGATCAGTTAGTATAGCTGTTCATGACAAGGTTTCTGCATATTGCTTTCTGATGCTATAATGTGGAATGTTTGCACTTCAAGCCAGCAGGCGTTTCATTTGCCTGGTAAAACTTTGTAAACCGTTATAGTAGATTCTACTCTGCCACTCAATCATGGCTGATTTCTGCCTCCTAATCTAATTTTTCAGCCTCCTCCCCCCCTCCATAACCCTTGACGCCCGTTCTAATCAAGAATTTTGTTTATCGCTGCCTTTTCCGTTCAACCCATTTTGGGAATGGTGTGGTTGGTACAGCTCAAAATATAACGTGTGAGATTGTAGTCTAAATATGTTTAGCTATGATTATTATGTGAAATGGTATGATTGCCTTGTATGACCTTATTTGGGAATGGTGTGGTTGGTACAGCTCAAAGTATAACGTGCGTGTGTATGTGTGAGATTTTAGTCTAAATATGTATAGCTATGATTATTATGTGAAATGGTATGATTGCCTTGTATGACTTTATTTGCGATAGAATTCTCATGAGTCAGAAGGTTTTGTGAATATGTCTCACTCCTGGGACTTGAACTGACAATCTAGGCCAATGCTCCAGTAAGTACTAAGTGAGTGCCACTCCATTGTTGGTTTAGTTTAGAGATACAGCTTGGAAATAGGCCTTTTGGCCCACCGAGTCCATGCTGGCCATTATCATCCATTCACAATAGTTATATGTTATCCTCCCTCTCACCCACTCCCTTCACACTAGGGGCAATTTACAGATGCTGGTTAACCTACAAAACCGCACGTCCTTGGGATGTGGGAGGAAACTGGAGCACCCGCAGGTAACCGGAGCACCCGGAGGAAACCCACACTGTCACAGGGAGAACATACACACTTCAAACAGTCTGCACCCAAAGTCAGGATGGAACCTGGGTCTCTGGAGCTGTGCGGCGGCAGCACTACCAGCTGCATCACTGTAACACCCTGCAGAAGCTGGACTGTTCTTGAGATGCTCCAGAGAGATCCTAATACCTCTTGGAAGATGTAAATGAACCTATGGCATTGATTATAGAGGAAAGGTGAAGCTCTCTTCAGCAAAATGTCCAATAGTCATTCTCAGATCATGGTAGTGTAGCATAATGTCTAGTTATTATTGTGTTGCTTTATACCTGCAGCATTTCCTTCCTGAGTCTAATCCATTGCCTATTGATTTCTGGACAGTCCTACTGTTACCAAAAGCATTAAGTAAATGCATTTTTTCCCTTTTTTTAATAGGAGAAAGCAGTGCTGTTCCTTATTGCAGTTTGCTTTTTAAAAAAATGTGATACCACTATGCACTTACCTGGATCACTATGATGAATGCAATTGTCCAATGTTCTTTCCTGACAGGTATGTACCTTCTCTGAGACAGCTGAGGCAGCAAGCTTTCACGTTGGTCTTCCCTCCAACTCTTCCCTCCAGGCTCGTACAAAGGCTGAATGAGGTTAGTACTAGGCCAAAGGGTCAGAGCAATTGGGAAAAGCAGCTTGCTGAAAATGCAGTGCTCACTTAAACCAGCCTTTTAAGAATGGATAAAGAATGCGGAAATGGGATATATTGGTCAGTACATCACAGGAACAGGCCTACAATGCCTACGGCGACATTATGCCAAGATAAACTAATCATCTCATCCCACATATGGTCTACGCCATTTTGTTCCCTGCATATCCATGTACCTATTCGAAAGCCTCTTAAACACCACTATCTTATCTGCCTCCATCACCACCCCTGACAATGCGTTTTAGACACCCACCACACCCTCAGTTAAAAAGAAAATTGCCCGCAGATATCCTTTAAACTTTTCCCGCTCACCTTAAAGCTATGGCATTGAGTCTTTGACATTTCCACCCTGGGGAAAAGGTTCTGACTGTTTATGTCAGTAGGATGAATACGTTAACGTTTTTTCTGTGTTTCCATTTGTTACGAGGTGCGATTAGTAAATAATAATAATAATAATGCATTTTATTTGCTGGCGCCTTTCTGGACACCCAAGGACACCTTACAGGACATAAAATCACAATACATTATCAATATTAAAATCAAGTTGATTAGAAACAAAAAACAAAAAAAACACAAAAATACACAAAACATTTTAAGTAATTAAAATCAGGCTGAACATGGTGGAAGTTATATCGGGTATGCTAATCTATACTGGTGTGTTTTGAGTTGTGATTTGAATTGACCGATAGTGTCCAGGTGACGGATGGGAGGTGGGAGAGTGTTCCAGAGACGTGGGGCAGAGCAGCTGAAGGCTCTGGCACTCATGGTGCTGAGTAAATGTGGGGACAATTAAAATTGCAGCTGAGGGGGAAGGAAGTGACCGGGAAGGAGTGTATGGTGGCAGCAGGTCAGAGAGGTATTGGGGAGCAAGGTGGGGTAGGGCTTTGAAGGTCAGCAGTGAAATCTTGTAGTTAATCCGGTGGTGCACAGGGAGCCAGTGGGTGTGATGTGGTCCGATGATCTGGTGCGGGTGATGATCCGGGCTGCAGAGTTCTGAATGCATTGGAGGCGATGAAGAAGTTTATTGGAGGTGCAAGTGAGGAGGGCGTTGCAGTAATCGATGCGGGATGTGACCAGAACGTGGATGAGGACTTTTGTATTGTCTTTGGAGAGGGAGGGGCGGAGTGTGGAGATGTTGCGGAGATGAAAGTATGCAGAGCGTGTGATATTGCTGATGTGGGGGCCAAAGGAAAGTGTACTGTCCAGAATGACGCCGAGACTTTTGACATGGGAGGAGGTGGGTATGGGTGAGCCATCAACTGAAATGGTGAACAGGTGGGTTTTGGAGAGTGTGGACTTTGAGCCAATTAGCATGATTTCTGTTTTATTTCCATTGAGTTTTAGACGGTTGAGTGACATCCAGTTGCTGATAGCTTGAAAACAGGTGGTGAGGGCGGTTGGGGGAAGGGAGGTGTTTGGTTTTGTGGAGAGGTAAACTTGCATATCATCAGCGTAGCAGTGAAAATTGATTCCAAAATGATGGCGAATATTGCCAAGGGGTTGAATATAGATGATAAAAAGCAGTGGCCCCAGCACCGATCCCTGAGGAACACCATGGGTGACTGTGGCAGTTGTGGGTGTGACTTTATTTCGCTGGATGAACTGTTTTCTGTCGTGTAGATAGGACCTGAACCAAAGTAGTGCATTGTTGTTGATGCCGGTGGCAGATAAACGTTCCAGAAGAATTGGGTGGGAGATGGTGTCAAAGGCTGCTGTGAGGTCGAGGAGGATCAGGATGGATAAGTGGCCGGTGTCAGCAGCGAGAAGGAGATCATTTGTAATTTTTACCAAGGCTGTTTCAGTGCTGTGATTGTGGTGAAAACCGGACTGAAATGGTTTATATAGGTGATTGTTTTGAAGGTGGACTTGAAGTTGTGTCGCTACTGTTCTTTCCAGAAGTTTAGTGATGAATGGGAGGTTGGAGATGGGGCGGTAGTTATTTGGATTGTTTGGATCAGAACCTGTTTTTTTTAGAATCGGGGTGACAAGCTGTTTTGAGAGATGTAAGGACAGTAGCAGTTAATAGGGAGGAGTTAATTATGTTGGAGTAGTAGGAGGATTTAGCAGCAGTCAGGTCATTTTTATATGAGAGAAGATGATCTATATGCATTTGGTGGTGAATAGTTAGTCCAGTTTTCTTTGTAAGTCTCTCCAGACGCCGGCCCACCATTTTCATATGGCGGAGTTCAGGAGTGTACCACGGAGATGACCTGCTAAAAGAGACTGTACAGTAAAGATGTCTGGGGATATAAGGAGAAGGTAGGAGACTGGGGTTGAGAGGGAAAGATAGATCAGCCATGATCGAATGTCAGATCAGACTCAATGGGCAGGAATGACCTAATTCTGCTCCAATCATTTATGATCTTCTGAAGAGTAAGTATATTTGGAGGAGCTAAAGTGGAATTGGTTGACATCTCTGTCCTTAATTGGCCTAGAATATAGAGCGGACGAAACTGGGCCACGTAAACTCACATTTTGATGCATGGGCATGGATCAGAAAAGTCTCTTCTTTACTGAGAGTGGCAAACAGTGCACCCAGTATTTGCAGTGTGGTCGGCCAAGAGGGGTAATGTGGGGTTGTCAAACCTTGCAGCAAATCGTTTCTTTTTTTAATGGGAAGATGGGCTGGAATCTCACAGGACTGGCAGTGGTTGGTGGAGATTGTGATTTGAATGGATTGAAGTGATGGGGGAGGAGGGGGCAGGAGATCTGGATAGTTTGGAGGGGAGGGGGAGGGAAGTAATGCTGACAACGAAGGGGCGACACTCAATGGCCCAGGAGTGCTGGGGAGAGACAAAATGCTGGAGTAACTCAACGGGTCATAGAGTGATACAGCGTGGAAACAGGCCCTTTGGCCCAACTTACCCTCACCGGCCAACATGTTCATGTTTTGGTTAATATTCCTCTAAGCTTGTCTAAATGTTTCTTAAACTTTGCAATAGTATCTGCTTTAACTACCTTTGGCAGCTTGTTCTATATGCCCTCCCCCACTTTGTGTTTTAAAAAAAAAAAACCCTCAGGTTCCCATTAAATCTTTCAACCTCACCTTAAACCTATGTCCTCTGCTTCTCAATTCCCCTACTCTGGGCAAAATATTCTATGCGTTTACCTGATCTATTCCTCCATGATTTTGTACCACTCCATAAGATCACCCCACATCCTCCTGCACTCCAAGGAATAGTGTCCTAGCCTACTCAACCTCTCCCTATAGCTCAGTCCCTTGAGTCCTGGTAACATCCTCGTAAATCTTCTCTGCACCCTTTCAAGCTTGATGAGCCCTTTCTCGTCCCGACCAGAAACGTCAGCTATCCATGTTCTCCAATGATGCTGCCTGATCAGCTGTGTTACTCCAGCACTTTTGTGTCTTTGCTTGGTAAACCAGCATCTGCAGTCCCTTATTTTGAGTACTGCAGAGAGATGCCAGATCAGGTTGCTCCTATCTATTCAGCTGATGCGTTATCTGAGCTCTGGGAAATCTTGGCCGCTCACCATTAAATCTAGCTGGCTGCTGGGCAGTGTCAGTTTAGAGATTTAGAGATTCAGCGCAGAAACAGGCCCTTCGGCCCACCGGGTCCGCGCCGACCAGCCATCGCCGCACATTAACACCATCCTACACCCACTAGGGACGATTTTTACGTTAACCAAGCCAATTAACCTACAAACCTGCACGTCTTTGGAGTGTGGGAGGAAACCGAAGATCTCGGAGAAACCCCACGCAAGTCACGGGGAGAACGTACAAACTCCGTACAGACAGCACCCGTAGTCGGGATCGATCCCGGGTCTCCGGCGCTGCATTCGCTGTAAGACAGCAACTCTACCGCTGTGCCACTGTTAGGTCGTGTGTATGTGCTTCTGCAATGGTGATGGTGAATAGGTGGGCTATCTTTCATCTTTGGTGATTTGAAAAAAAAGTTTAATTGATTTTTGAATGGAACTGAAAAGCAGCAAGAGTTGCTAAATGGGACCCTTCAGCTAACTTTAACCCATATTACACTCTCACGGTTTGTACATCTGCTCCTTTGAAGAATTATTCTGCAGAGATGCAGGAAGCAAGAGTCTAAGAGTTGGAGCTGGAGTCTTGTAATTCCATTTCTAATCAACTTCCACAGAGGTATACCTTCTCCACAGCATATTGTCACTTGTTCCTCACTTACTGACCCCTACCCCACACGGGAATCCTTATCAAGCTATCCCTTGCCAAAATAAGGGGCAGCACAGTGGAAAAGCGGTAGATCTGCTTTACAGCACCAAAGACCCGTGTTCAACCCTGACTACGGGTGCCATCTGTACAGAGTTTGTACATTCTCCTTGTGACCACATGGGTTTTCACCAGGTGCTCCAGTATTCTCCCGCACTCCAAAGACATACAGGTTTGTAGGTTAATTGTCTTCGGTAAATTGCCCCTAGTGTGTAGGATAGTGCTAGTGTACGGGGTGATCGCTAATCGGAGCAGACCCGGTGGGCCGAAAGGCCTGTTCCAGTGCTGTATCTCCAAAGCAAAAGTCTGAAAGTCTGTTCCCTCTTACTGATGTTAGCGCTCTCATTAGTTCTATGAGATCAACTGGTTATTTTTTAATATCTTCACAAAGTTTGAGAGGTGGAAGAAATACAATTTGGTGTTAGGTTTGCCTCTTATTTTGAGAATAATACACTTTTTTACTGTCTTCCTCATGATAGATTGCCAATAAAAAAGGAATGAAGGCAGACCTAGGAATTCTCATGAGTCTGTGTGACAAAGCTGAAAATGACATACGTTCGTGTGTGAACACATTACAGGTATGATGCTGAATTGATTGTTTGACAAGCATCTGACTGAATGGCAGAATTAATTTTGCTGCAAATAGTTATTAACTGTACCTTCTGATTAATGGCATTTATTGTTCTGATCAGTACAATTTCTTGACCTTTTCCCCTTTGGCGATTCCTATTTGACGGATAGAAAAGATGTCACCAAGTTTGAAAGGGTACTGAGAAGATTTACAAGGATGTTGCTGGGACTCGGTCTAAGCTATAAGGAGAGGTTGAGCAGGCTGGGGTTCTGTTCCCTGGAGTGCAGGAGGATGAGGGGTGATTTTATAAAATCATGAGAGGAATAGATCAGATAAATGCACAGGGTGGGGGAATCGAGAACCACAGGTGAAAGGGGAAAGATTTGATAGGAATCTGAGGGGAAACCTTTTTCACACTAAGGTTGGTGGGTGTATGGAACGAACTGCCAGAGATGGTAGTTGAGGCAGGGATTATTGCAACGTTCAAGAAGTGATTAGATAGGTACAAGGATAGGACAGGTTTAGAGGGATATGAGGCAAACACAGGCAGATGAGACTAATGTCGATGGGACATGTTGGTCAGTGTGGGCTAGTTTGGACCGAAGGGCCTGTTTCCACACTGTATGACGCTATGACTGGTTAATGGGCCCACTTGTTTGTGGTTTCTTCACATTTGGGACCTGATGTCTTCCTGGTTACTGAGTGGTGCCGTAGTACAATTAGCAAACTGTTTCCTTTGCTGTTTGATTGCAGAGGTTGTGCCTCCCGCTGCAGTATTAGAAGCCTAGAAACAAGCAGAGGAAGCATCCCTCATTGATCTGTACATCAAATTAATATTTTAAAAAGCAAATAATAAGTGCTGTGCATAAACCATGTGAGTGCGGTCCAAAGGCTGATGCTATCCACTTTGGGCAAGGTCTGTCTATGATTCTTCAAATGATCAATCGAATGAACTTTGCAGAAGGAAAGCGATTTAACTTAACCGATTCCTGGAACTCCAACCCTGAGTTCTCAGTTCCCAGTCCATTTCTTGCTTTGTACTAATTTTCTTCAGAGCCTACACCTGCCAGGTTGTCAGATTGTTGGCATTGGGAGAAATAACTTGCCTTTAAAAGGGAACAAAAAGCAAACATATTTAGATGCTGAAAATGTCAGAAATCGAGTTCTAATGAAATATCTTGTTCTAGGAGCAGAATTGGGCCATTTGGCTCATCAAGTCAACTCTGCCATTCAATCATGGCTGATCTATCTTTCCCTCTCAACCCTATTCTCCTGCTTTCTCCCCATAACCCCAGACACCCTTACCAACCAAGAAACTATCAATCTCCACCTTAAAAAATATCCATTGATGGCCTCCACAGCCTTCTGTGGCAATTAATTCTGCAGATTAATCACCCTCTAACTAAATAAATTCCTCCATCCTTTCTAAAGGTACGTCCTTTTATTCTGAGGCTACAGCCTCTGGTCCTAGACTCTCCCACTAGTGGAAACGTCCTCTCCACATTCACTGTATCCTGGCCTTTCACTATTCGGCCTGAGCCTATCCTGAAATGCTGTTTCTCTTTGTTGCTATCTGACCTCCATTATTTTAATTTTTTGGCCTTGCATAAAAATAATCTTTACAGGCAAATTACTAAATCATGGTTATACAGCACAGAAACAACCCCTTTTCTCACCACGTCCATGTTGAAGTCTTTGCCCATCTACTCTATTCCCAATTGTATACTCTGATTTTCCTCTACCTCATCGTGGACTTTGTCTCAGGAACTGTCGTGGTACAGTCCAGAGAAGTATAGATTCTGCACTCTATCGTTCCTTACATTCTACCTATTCTACTTGAGTTTGGCTTAATTGTATGTACATAGTATTATCTGATTTCATTAAATAGCACATAGCAATAATAAACTTAAATTAGAACTAGGGATAGATGCAAAAAGCTGGAGTAACTCAACTGGCAGGCAGCATCTCTGGAGAAAAGGAGTGGGTGACGTTTCGGATTGAGACCCTTTTTCAGACTGAGATTTAGGAGAAAGAGAAACAAGAGATATAGGACGAGATGTCTTTCGTTTTGCATTCCCCTGACTGTCTGAAGAATGGTCTCGACCCGGAGCCTCGTCTCCTCCTTTTTTTCTCCCGAGATGTTGCCTGACCAGCTGAGTTACCCCAACACCTCCAGATCTATGTTTTTTTTGGAATTAAGTATAATCTCATGCTGTCAATGTTATTGCTTGTATTGCTGCTTTGCATTTGTAGTTCCTCCATGGAAGAGGGACGAAAGAACTGAGTATGAAGATGATTCGGACCACTACGATAGGACTCAAAGACCAGAACAAAAGCCTATTCTCCGTCTGGCAAGAAATCTTTCAACTCCCAAAACTTCAAAGGTAACAGAATAGCTGGGCGATGACGTCATTTGTATTGGTGTTGTGACAGGTGCCAGCTCTAACTGTAGGGATGGTGGATCTGAGTGAACTTGTGCTTGGGTTTTTCTGCTATTAGGGCACGGATCAGTCAGGAAGGCAGCTCACGGAGTGAAATGTGGGCCGATGGTGACCAGGACCCTCTCAACACTGCTGCAAGAACTCCAATCAGCGCAGCAGCACAAAGATTTAATCACATCCTTCATCTCTCCACCTCCACCGGAGAGCACGAGAAGATCACTCGGGTAAACAACTTTTCCAGTAATTGGCAACATTTATTATTTTCGTGCTGAGGGGGGGGAGAAAATCCCGATGAATTATTCTCTAATATGTACTCAGTGTGAAGATGAGTCCCGCCCCGAAACGTCACCTGACCATGTTCTCCAGAGATGGCAATCTTGTCCATGGGGTTGAGGTAAAGAGATCAGCCATGATTGAATGGTGGGGTAGACTTGATCGGCCGAATAGCCTAATTCTGCTCCTATCACTGATGAACTTCTGATGTGTATGTGTGTCGGATGTGTTACATTTTTCTGTAATAAATCGCTACCTTGCTTGTGTCACAGGGTTTGTACGACAATTTCCTGAGCATGAAGTTTAAGGACCCCTCGTTCAGTGGAGTCTGCCTTGCTTTGGAGTGGCTGGAGTTTACAGACATCCTGAACGAGAAAGTGATGAGCGTGCAGAACTTCCAGCTGATGCGGTACCTTCCATTCCTTCCCGTCGCCTTTCACATGCTCTTTGCTGCCACCAACGTTGCCAGGATTTCCTATCCAAACAGCCACTATGAGGTGAGGGGAGTCCTTGTGTACATTAACTCAATAATATATGGATTTCTTCGATACTAATCTAGACTAAGAAAACCGATCTATTTGGGGTGGTGCAGTGGTAGAATGGGGGCACAGTGGCGGTATGGTAGAGTTGCTGCCTTACAGCGCCAGAGACCCAGGTTTGATCCTGACCATGGGTGCTGTCTGTTGGGAGTTCTCCCTGCTACTGCATGGGTTTTCCCTTGATGCTCCAGTTTTCTCCAACATTCCAAAGACGTATGGGTTTTCAGGTTAATTGGCTTCAGTAAGTTCTAAAATTTCCCCTAGTGTGTGTACAGGGTGTTCGCTGTTCGGCCGGACTTGGTGTGCTGAAGGGCCTGTTTTCACTCTGTATCTCTAAACTAAACTAAATAAGATCTGCTTGGTGAATGTACGATAATCGTCACACATCCTACCAATTCAAAATTTTTAACAGAATGGTTTATTGCTTGGCATCTGCACTGCCCAAGACTGCAAACAATTGCAGAGTTGTGAATGCGGCCCAGTCCAATCTTCAAAAAACAATTTTCCACATCACCACCAACTCCCCCATGGAATTCGGCCATTTGTTTACACACTGGGGTCAATTTACAGTGGTTAATTTATCTACCGTGTTGTTTATTTGTATTGTGTAAGGAAGGCTGAGGAAGTCACAAGGAGAGCATGCAAACTCCACTCAGACAGCAACTGAGGTCAGCTTTCAACCCAGGTCAACTGCGAAGTACGTCACTGCACTGCAGAAGGCGCCTCACCACTCCATTGAATACCTTTTGTGTTTCTGTTATAGATCATTAGCAGAAACTGCACCAGTTTCTGTTCATTCACGAAGCACCGTGATGAAAGAATGATAAAAGAATGTGTCGACTGGGCTTGTATTCACTGGAATTTAGAAGGATGAGAGGGGGTCTTATAGAAACATATAAAATTCTTAAGGGATTGGACAGGCTAGATGCAGGAAAAATGTTCCCGATGTTGGGGGAGTCCAGACCCTGGGTGTCACAGTTTAAGAATAAGGGGAAGGCCATTTAGGACTGAGATGAGGAAAAACCTTTCCACCCAGAGAGTTGCGAATCTGTGGAAGTCTCTGCCACAAAAGGCAGTGGAGGCCAATTCACTAGATGTTTTCAAAAGAGAGTTAGATTTAACTCTTAGGGCTAACGGAATCAAGAGGTATGGGGAGAAAGCAGAACAGGGTACTGATTTTGGATGCAAGTAAGGAAGTAATTTTTATTTATATAGCACTTCTAAATCAAATCATGTTGAAGCCAAAGTCCTTTACCGAGAAAAAAAATTAGATTACCATACGTACAGAAAAATAAAAAAAGAAGAAAAAAGACGCAATACACCATAGGATTAAACATGAACATCCCCCCACAGCAGAATCAACACTTTCCACTGCGAGGGAAGGCACCAGAAAGTCCACTCCTCCTCCTCCTAGACCACCCGAGGTCGGGGCCTGTTTGAGGCCTGCGCAGCCAGTCGCCGCAATGGCGGCCCGATGTTATAGGCCCACCTGCCGCAAAGATAGAACACTGGCGTCGGGTGAAAAGTCCTCAGCGGCTTGGAGATGGCTGCAGCGGCCGCTCCCTCCCCAGACACCGCAGCACCTGAAGTCCTCATGGCCGCACTGGTTTGGAGCTCCGACTCTGGCGATCTCGAATCCCAGGCTCCACGGTGTTTTAAATCCAGCGCCGCCCACGGCCACAGCTCCTCGATGTTGGAGTCGGCGGTCACCGCACTCCGGAGCTTGCCGCATGGCCACCCGGTAAGGCATCGCCCGCTCCGTGTCGGTATCCCAGCGCTGTGCTGCCGCCGAAGCTGTAGTCCCGCCGGTCCCGGCTTGAAACGCTGCTCCAGTCCGATGGTAGGCCGCACGGAGAGGACGAAGATGCGATTCGGAGGAGAACTGCAGAAATAAAGTTTCCCCCTTCCCCTCCCCTCACCCACCATATAAAAGAAGACCAACAACAAACATTTGGATCTAACAGGACTAAAAATAAAAATAAAGAAGGGTGAAAGGACGGACTGCAGGCAGAGCTGCCGTACACAGCGGCGTCCCACTCCTGCAGTCCGCCATCTTCTTGGATGATTAGCCATGATCATATTGAATGGCGGTGCTGGCTCGAAGGGCCGAATGGCCTACTCCTGCACGTTTCTATGAACAGAATGACTTGGTTCACTGTGGAAAGGACTGATTTAGTTGGTTTTAATGAAGCACCATTTTCCTTCTGCTTCCACAGGCTCAGGCTAAACAGGGTCAGATGCAGAACCTGCTGTCGTCCATGGTCGGAGAGATCAGCCCTGCCATCCGCAGTCGCCTCACACTGAAGGCACTTGCCTCAGAGATCCTTTGCCTTCTGCTCGATATCCTCTCTCCAAAATTGCGACCGGTGAGTCTTGAGATGTAGTTCGGTGATTCAGACCTTCGGCAATGGTGACAGCGCGTTTTCAGTCTCCTGTTTGGCTAACTTTTCTGGCCGTTTGAATTTAGATGTCATGCAGGGAGATCTAACGTTCATATTAGAATCATGCAGGACAGAAATGGGCTCCCACGCCCAACTTGTCCATGCCGACCAAGATGCCCCATCTAAGCTGGACCAATTGGCCCGCATTTGATAAATATCCTTCTCAAATCTTTCTTATCCATGTACCTATCCAAGTGTCTTAAATTATTTTATATTATCTGCCTTAACTTCCTTCTCATATATTTTTCCGAGTGGAAAAAGTTGACCCTCGGGTTTGCATTACATTTTTCCCCTCTCACCTTAAACATATGTCCTCTGGTTCTTGATTTTTCACCCTATCCCCCTCAAGATTTTATAAACATCCAAGATCGCCTGGTGTGTATAAGATCCTAAGATCCAGCTAAGAGCTCCAAGTGATAGTCCTAGCCTTGCCCTATCCTTTCCATTCCCTTGGGCCCTTACAATAGTAATAGGAAAGGCTGGTTCAGCGTTGATGGACCATAAGAGCAACTTGCATGCTGCATGACTATTTTATTCCTTGGAAAGCTTACAACCCAGCAGTATGAATATTGATTTCTATGAGCTCAAGTAACCCTTGCATCCCTTACCTTTCCTACAGCCAACAATGGACCATAGTGGGCTCCTCCTTTCCTTGGTCATAATTTCTGACTTTGATCTGTCTTTTTGCATATCTTTCAATAATTTGTTCTATGTACCTTTTCATATCTCTCGTTTCCCGCTCCCCTGAATCTGTCTGAAGAATGGTCTCGACCTGAAATGTCACCTGTTCCTTCTCTCCAAAGATGCTGCCTGACCTGCCGAGGTACTCCAGCTTTTTGTGTCTATCTTCTAAATAAAGCTAGAACTGAGTTTTAAACTTCATGCATTTTCTGATCTCCTTTGACACCAACATCACGTCACCATGCTTGTCTAAATAGCTTGTTAACATTTGATGATGGTTCCCTATTAAGCCAACTCTTAGGCCTTAATGGATTAATGACATAATTCTTCAACTTTGGTTGAAAGCAACCTTGGTTATAAATACGGTTATTCTGCTTTGAATTTTCCGAAACATGATAGATTTGGGGCAGCGACTGACAGGCCCACTTATCAATTGTTTCCCTGCTGATTTGAAATGCTTACTACGGGGAAAAAATAGGGCAGATTTATCTTTTTTTTTCAAGCTCAGGTAACGTATTGTCCTTTTGTTAAATAATGGTATGTTTTTGAGTGTTCGTTGATATGTGATTGTACGAGAATCTTCTGTCAAATTATTCAGCAAAGAGAAGGCTGAGGGATGACTTAATCAAAGGTTTGTTTGTGTAAACGCAAATGATGATAGTTTACGTCATCTAATGTTAATAGACACTAATGAACGATGCTCACTAATAAATCCAATGGGGATTCTGAAGACCTTCTTTCCAGAGTGGCCAGTAAGTGACAAGTACATTAAATGAGGTGACTTGTACACTTGCATTATGAGACAAGCTAGATAAACATGACGGAGAAATTATATCAAGGCGATACAAGGAACTGCAGGTGCTTGAATCTTGAGTAAAAGAACGTTTGTCAGGCAGCATTTGTGTAGGCAGTTAAAAGGCGGTGTTTCGGGTTGTAACCGTTCAGGTAGTTCTTAAGGAGGTTCTATAAAGAACAGTGTCTGTGGTTGATAATTAAGTAGAAACAGACCTTTTGGCCCACTGAGTCCAGGCTGACCAGCGATCACCCCGTACAGTAACGCAATCCGACACACCAGGGACAATTTTACAACTTACCGAAGCGAATTAACCAAAAAAAATTTGGAATGTGGGACAAAATCAGAGTACCCAGGGAAAACCCATGCTGTCACAGGGAGAACGTAGAAGCCCCATACAGACAGCACCCGTAGTCAGGATCGAACCTTGGTCTCTGGCGCTATAAGACAGCAACTCTACTGCGGCACCACGGGGCTGCCCCAAGATCTGTATTTCACATGGGCAGCCGGTAATTGGTATGCTCGTGCTGAAGAAATATAAAGGCTTTGCTGCGGGATCATTAATCTTGGGCTAATAAAAGGAAGAGCATGGGTTCAAATTCCATTGTGAGAATTTGGTTTTAAAATATGCTGGGAAATCGAGGACTGTTTATAATAACATTGTCATTAAAAATGTAACTAGCTCCTAATTCAGCAATGGAAACTTGCCATAATTTCTTGAGGCAAAATAATTAATGAAGAAGTAAAGTTGTAGTAAGAGATAAACAAATTTTAATAAAACCGATTGGATTTTCATTTCTCAAGGCTTATTTTGGCGAATCCAATCTGACACCAAAATGGTTGGCGCCGAACTGCCCTCTGTAATGTGCACCAATTTCACCATCTCCCTGGGGCAGTCAAGTTCAGGCAAAAATAAACAACTTGTTGTCCACAATACCTACCCCTTACAGGGAGTTACAGGAGAAAATAAATGATGTCTGGCTCACTGGTTAATATAGGAACAAAGAACTGCAGATGCTGGTTTATATCAAAGCTGGACACAAAGTGCGGGAGTCACTCAATGGGTCTGGCTGCATCTCTGGAGAAAAAGGATGGGTGACGTTTTGGGTCGGGACTTCTTCGTGTCTGAAGTTGGGTCCCGACCCGAAACATTACCCATCCTTTTTTTCCCAGAGATTCTGCCTGACCCGCTGAGTTACTCCAGCACTTTGTGTCTGTCATTGGTTAATATGCTTGATGGAACAGGTCATTTTGAATTAATTCCTTTTCAGTAACAACGTACATTAGATCAGTCCTCAATTATGCAACTCTGTTTCCCCGTTATTGCTAAAAAATAAAGCAATGTGCCTGCGAAAAGAACCCTGAAGGACGCAGTTCCAATTTTTGAGAGCGATTTCTTTGCATTAGCAGTTACAAAATTGAATATCAAAAGGTTTTAGAAAAGTGATGAGGGTTTTCAAACTGAAAGCAAAGAAGTTGCCTGTGTCTGTGCCACACAAGAGTTGCCCGTCTCGTTTGCACAATTTCTATGTTATCCCTTTTTCACATCCACTCTGCACACTAGGGGCAATTTAGAGGCCAATTAACCTACAAACCTGCACATCATTGGGATGTGGGAGGAGCACCCAGAGAAAACACATGCGGTCACAGGGAGAATGTGCAAACTCCACACAGTCAGGATGGAACCCAGTTCTCTGGCGCTGTGAGGCAGCAGCTCTACCAGCTACGACATTATGCTGCCCCGTGTACAGAAAAATACATGACGGTCAGAATTGAAGCTGAATAAGTTGTTAACACTAAGGCTGTCTGAATGGCTGAGGGTGTGTGTCTCCTGTAAATATGGATCACAGCAAGAAACTATCATTCACAAGAAATGGGGAAGACGAAAATATAGTTTGGGCCAGGAAAATAATTTGTCAGCGGAAGGGATTATTAGACCAAGGTTGCCTGACTTACTCAGTATGTGAACATCATTTCCAAAAATAATCTGATTGCTTATCTGGCCCTTAGTACTGCACTCTAAATCCTGCAGGTCGTGCAGTTTGGGCATTCTACCTAATAAAGAAAGATTCCAATGAGGATTACTGTCTGCTGCCTTCATCATATCCATACTAATGGATCTTTGCTCTAAGGAGCCAATGAATCTCACAATCCCATCGGGACTGAGCTGCAGTTTACAATGCACTTTAGTAATGCTGCCTCAACTTTGTATGAATAAATGCCTATTACTATCCAACCCAGAATGAAGCCAGTGAGTGTAAAGGTGAAATTAATCCTATTTTCTAGCATCACAATAAACACCGAACACTTTGAGTTGTTATTATGCTCCCAGCAGAGGACTATTACTGACTAATGAGACTATCAATAATTTAGTTCAGAGATACAACACCAAAACAGCTCCCTTGGCCCACCGAGTCCGCGCTGACCAGTGATCGCCATAAACTAGCACAAGTCACAATTTACAATATTTACCTAAGTCAATTAACCTACAAACCAGTACGTCTCCAGACTGTGGGAGGAAACGGGGAAAACCTACGCGGTCACGGGGAGAACGTACAAACTTCATGCGGACAGCATCCGCAGTCAGGGTCGAACCCGGGTCTCTGGCGCTGTAAGGCAGCAACTCTACCACTGTGCCACTGTGGTGCCGCAATGTGAAACTAATGTGAATGGGTGATCAGTGGTCGGCAGGGACTCAATGGGTTGAAGGCCCTGTTTCCATGGTGCATCTCTGAAGGTAAAACTAAATTGTGCAGTAAAATTTAAATAGACAATGTAAGGTTTTGCTACTCGTGACCACGCTTCATTAACACCCTAGTGATGTGTTGCACGCCTAAAATACCAAATCAGATTTTTCTCCTGCCATTTGCACAGTCCATATTACTACTATGGCTGCCTCTCTTCATCTTTGTTGTGCATGCACTGTGCATATGGTTGTGAGTTAAGTAGTACACGTACACGAGGTGATAGCAGCTCACACAAGCTCATAGTAATGTATGTGGCATGTTGATTAACAGTATGGTAGTTCCCTTCATTATTCTGATTCATTCTAAAATATTCACGTGGAATTTATAAATGTGAATTATACATTTTTAGTATTTGCTACTATTGAGATGTATCGCAACTAGCTCTTGTGATTTGCTTTACCCACCATGACGTCAACAAAACCTCTATCCAGAGGATTATTGAATGTATTTAAAACTGATCTGAGCCTAATCGTTGTAACTTGTGAATAATTTTGCAATCTTTAAACGCTCAACCTTCTGTTGCGTAGATGGCTTTATCAGCAGCTTGTGGATATTCTGTTCAGCCCTCTGAACCTTGAGGTACCACGTTCAATCTCAGCTCTGTGTGGTGTCAGCAGAGCACCTGCCGTTCCATCCCTAAGCATGAAAGTGTTTGTTTAACTGCACGCTAACAGTAGGTGCGTGTGTAGTTAGTTTAGTTTATTGTCATGTGTACCTGAGGTACAGTGAAAAGCTTTTGTTGTGTGCTAATCAGTCGACGGAAAGATAATACATGATTATAATCAAGCCATTCAGTGTACAGATTATTTGTGTATTTATCAAGCGGGGGTCATCGTCATCATCATTCCTGATAATGGATCGAGTCCCAAATCTATTTAGCTTTTTCCTACCCTTGCTGAGTTGTACAGTGGCTATCCTAGCCCAGGCAGGATGTCTGTTCCATTAGAGACCTTCCTATTGAAACGCATGAAAACCTTCTCACTTACTGTTTATTTAGCTGATATCCATGCAGTATATAACATTACAGTCCTAGAGCTGGCCCTTCAGCCCACAATGTCTGAGCCGAACATGATGCCAAGATCATCTCTTATCTGCCTGCACGTAATCCATTTCCCTCCATTCCTTGCACACCCATATGTTTATCCACGTCTCTTAAATGCCACTTTCGTATATGCCTCAACTATCACCCCCTGACACCCTCTTAAAGATAGCGGGAGTCAGGGGATATGGGGAGAAGGCAGGAACGGGGTACTGATTGGGGATGATCAGCCATGATCACATTGAATGGCGGTGCAGGCTTGAAGGGCCGAATGGCCTACTCCTGCACCTATTGTCCATTGTCTATTGACAGCATGTTCCAGGCATTCACCACCATCTGTGTACATACCCCACACACCTCCTCCAAACTTTGTCCCTCTCACCCTAACGCTGTGAGAGAGGAACATGGATACGATGAAATTGCGCAGAAAGTAGTTGTGAGGTTTTCCGGGAGCATTATCAAAATATCCCAAAACTGGGTCACAAAATTGATTTTGTTGGTAATGTGAAGTAGCCAAGAAACAATAAAATTGAATTCAGGAAATGAACTCATTAAATAAATCTAAAATGGATAAAGCTGCTTCTGGCAGGATTCCCACAGAGCTGAGTTCCTGACTTGGATCATGTTCCATGGGTTCACGTTGACAGTAAACCACTTAAATGTAAATGCATGTTTCTTGCTGTATATATTTTAACTTTGCCTGAATTGTCTGTGTTTGCACCTGTCTTCCTTTTCCTTATGTGTAAGAAGGAACTGCAGATGCTGGTTTAAACCAAAGATAGACACAAAAAGCTGAAGTAACTCAGCGGGACAGGCAGAATCTCTGGAGAGAAGGAATGGGTGATGTTTCGGGTCGAGACCCTTCTCCTTATATTTAGCTTAGTGATATAGCAGCACTGAAACAGGCCCTTCTGCCCCACTGTCCATGCAGACCATTGATCACCCGTTCACACTAGTTCTATGTTATCCCCACTTTCTCATCCATCCCCCGCACACTTGGACCAATTAACCTACGACCCCGTACATCTTGGATGTGGGAGGAACCCAGAGGAAACCCGCACAGTTACAGAGTGGACATGCAAACTCCACACAACAGGGTTGAACCCCAATCCCTGGTGTTGGAGGTAGCAACTGTTCCACCCTTCTATGGACTTAGCATGTATTTTTAAACTTGATCTTATTAGATTTTTCTTTTGCCTTTTCTCTGTATGAAGTTATGCCATATCTCCTTCTTGCATTAACCTCTCTTTGTCATATTTTTCATTTAATATGTCCTTATTCTGATATCCTCCAAATAGTTTGTTCTTGTTGGAATGGCCAGCAATTTGATAAATGTCCAAGATCAAGTGTGCTTGTACCTTTGCTCTAAATTGGGATGAGATTAGTATTATTGAGACTGAAACGCTTAAGAAAAGTCCTTATCTCTCCATGGCAAGTATAGATCATTTCCGATCAAAACCTAGATTTTTTTTTTTGCCCACCTAGATGAGAGGTAGAAAGTTTAAAGGAGATATGCGGGGAAAGTTTTTTTACACATAAGAGTGATGGTTGCCCAGATCATGCTGCCAGGGGTGGTGGTGGCATTGAAGAGGCATTTAGATGGGTACAAGAATATGCAGGGATATGATTCACGTGCAGGCAGAGGAGATTAGTTTAACTTGGCATCTTGTTCGTTGTGGATATTGTGGGTCAAACTACCTATTCCCGCTGTATTGTTCTATGTTCAAAGAGGAGCACAGTGGCCAGTGGAGTTCCTGTGTTACAACACCAGAGACCCTGGTTCGATCTTGACTCCTGGAGCTGTTTGTATGGAGTTTGTACGTTCTCCCCGTGACCACGTGGGTTTCCTCCGGATGCTCCGGTTTCCTCGCACACTCCAAAGATGTACAGGTTTGTAGGTTAATTGGCTTTGGTAAAATTGTAACTTGTCCCTCGTGTGTACGATAGTGCTAGTGTATGCGGTTGTCGCAGGTTGGCGAGGTCTTGGTGGAGGCCTGTTTCCGCACTGTATCTCAAAAGACAATAGAGTATTGAGTTTGTGGGGTGACACTATGACTTTGAAACTAAAGAAATTCATCCCAAATGTGGCAAGGAATTCAAAATAAAAAATATTAGAAGATATGTCTTTGGTAAACCAATAAATATTGTAATAAGAGCTGCATGTAGGTATGACTTTTAAACATTTGTTTCCATTGAGGCTGATGAAACTGAGTCTCGGACAGAGATTACATGCAAAGGTGCATTGCATGTTTAGCCAAAGCTAGTAAACATTTTTACCTTGCAGTTAAAACCTATTTGACATTGAGGAGTGTGGAAAGTCTCTACTGACTCTGGAATGCTTCTCTGGGTTTAATGTACACTATAGTTGCTGTTTATAACACTTACATGGAGTTATTGCTTGTAATCAGGAAATCCTGCGTGAATGAATGGATTTCACTTCAAGTAGGTTTGAAGACCAAAGGTGTCCTTTGAAAAAGTTTTACCTGACACTAATTTAGATTTAGAAACAAGGAACTGCAGATGCTGGTTGACCAAGGAAAGTCACAAAATGCTGAACTTAGACAGGCAGCATTCCTGGAGAACATTACAAGAAAGATGTGGTGGCTTTGAAGAGGGAGCAGAGGAGGTTTACCATAATGCTGCCAGGATTAGAAGGTTTCTCTGTGGAATTCTCTGTCCCAGAGGGCGGTGGAGGCAGGTTCTCTGGATGCTTTCTAGAGAGAGCTAGATAGGGCTCTTAAAAATAGCAGAGTCAGGGGATATGGGGAGAAGGCAGGAACGGGGCACTGATTGAGGATGCAAGTCAGTTCTAGGTTGGGGAATTGCAGAGACAGGATGTTCAACTAAAATTGTCATGCAGAATTAATGTGGAAATGGGCACAGTGTATTCTCTGGGTACTTTAAATAATACAAAACATAATTAAAATGGAAAATAGCAAGAGAATCATTGCTTGTCCTACAAGATTTTCCATAAAAGAGAATCTGCTCTTTCTTGGAATTGTTGTTTCCTCAACAACATTTTGGAACCCACGGAACCCATCAACAACCCATAGAAACAACACTTTGAATTCTCTGAAATAATTAGACCACACTGACTCCAGAAATTTCAGTTGCTGAAATCTTGGACACTAGACAATAGGTGCAGGAGTAGGCCATTCGACCCTTCGATCATGGTTGATCATCCCCAATCAGTACCCCGTTCCTGCCTTCTCCCATATCCCCTGACCGCTATTTTTAAGAGCCCTATCTAGCTCTCTCTTAATAGACATCTTGAGCAAAACACAGAGCTGGAGGAACTCAATGGGCCAGGCAGCATCTGTGGAGTGACCTGCCAAAACGTGGTGTCCTGCCCAGATGAGGTCTGCTATGTGATTCTACTGGGTTGTCCCTGTACCTAGGTAGACATGACAAAGTTTCTTAAGTGATAGGAGCATAATTAGGCCATTCAGCCCATCAGGTCTGCTCCGCCATTCATGTATCTGCGGATGTATCTCCCTCCTAACCCCGTTCACCTGACTTCTCCCCATAACCCCTAACATCCGTACTAATCAAGAATATCTATTTATGCCTTAAAAATATCTATTGACGGCCTCCACAGCCTTCTGTGACAATGAATTCCACAGATTCACCACCCTCATTGAATGCACAACGAGGATTTGGCACTCTCATTCAGACTGAGGAGGGGGTTCCTCATCTGGATCTTTCCTTAGACTGAGGACAATGTTTCAGGTCAAGATTCTCCGATCAGACTGATGGATCAAGTCTGAAGAAAAGTCCTGACCCAAAGCATCCATCCATTCCCTCCATAGGTGCTGCCTGGTCCACTGAGCTCCTCCAGTACTTTGTGTTCTGCTCCAGACCAAGCTAAAACACTATCTAAACATGCAAGCTGAAATTTATTTAGGAGGAAGGGCAGTTAAACTATGACAAGAAGAAGGTATTTCTATTACTGATTGAATGTAAAATGTTGGACACAAAAAGTGAACTTAAAAATAGTAATAAAACCACTTTGCTATAATCTATTTTGCTTTTGTCATTAATATTGCAATTTGGTGAGGTTGATGCTAATGTCAGGTGACATTTTAACTGCAGAGACAGGTGTTACCATCTTATTAAACTCATTTTGATAAATGGGATTTATCCCATGCTGGGATCTATATTCTGCACTCTGTATTTGTCCCTTCACTCTATCTATTCTACTGCAGTATAGCTTGAATGTATGTACAGTGTTATCTGATTTGACTGGATAGCATGCTTTCCAAAGATTTACTCTGTTCCTCGGTATGCGTGACAATAATAAACCAATCACACAAAAAAATCCTGATTCAGATTTGATATCCAGAGCACTACTTCCATGTTCCATGACGGTAGTTTTTATAAAAGGATGTACTGAATTACCTCGCTACATTCAAAAGTATCCAACATGGATGTTTAAAAGGGAGATATTTTTATGCAGCTTGTACGTAACACGTAAAACATTTTGTTTCAGGTTAATACCCAGCTATACAGTGCCCGGGAAAAGCAACAGCTATCTGACCTGATCGGAGCCATGCTGTCTTATAACCTTACCTATCACCAGGAGAGGACCCTTGAGGGCCAGTACATCTACTTATTAGATCCGTAAGCATTGTCTCTACTTTAATTTAATTTGTATGGTTATGAGATTAAAACATCGCAATCAGTTTAAATATTTCTACTTGCCCTTTACGAAGTCAAATCTTTAAACCTGAAAACATTTGAAGAATGGATGTAATTGCTTCTCACGTGAATGGCTTGGGAGGGATTCTGTACAAAAGTAATAAAGTATTAGTTATATTGAGGCATGTGGGATTTATCCAGCTTGGAATGACTCAGATTTGAAGATTCACAACTTTATGTGGCCTAGATTTTTCACTTTTATGAGCCTTGCAGTATTAGTTGTTGTTTAGTTTATTGTCACGTGTACCGGTACAGTGAGAGCTTTTGTTGTGTGCTAACCAGTCAGTGTAACGAAAATAGACACGAAATGCTGGAGTAATTCAGCAGGATCAGCAACATCTCTGGAGAGAAGGAATGGGTGACGTTCTTCAGTCTGGTGAAGGATCTCGACCCGAAATGTCACCTATTCTTTCTCTCAAGAGATGCTGCCTGTCCCACTGAGTTACTTCAGCATTTTGTATACATCTTTGGTTTAAATCAGCATCTGCAGTTCCTTCATACACAGTGAAACAACTATACATGATTACAACCAAGCAATCCACAGAATATATTTTATCCCCACTCAAATTGTGAGTTTGAATTGACTTCTTGAATGATGAGATTTCTGAAGAAAAAAAATGCATTGTTTGTGCTCAAATTTTCAAATAAATATATTCGGAAAGATTTCTATTCTAAATTGTAATTGCAGACTAATCCTAGAACAGCGGGTAAATCTTTTTATTTATACTCTCAGATGTGATTTGAATTTTAGCTGCTCACTGATTTTTGTTTTTCTTATTTAGTTTAGTTTAGAGATACAGCGAGAAAATAGGCCCTTCAGCCCACCGAGTCTGAACTGACCAGCGATCGCCACACACTAACAGTATCCCACTCACTAGGGACAATTATACCAAAACAATTAACCTACAAACCTGTATGTCTTTGGAGCGTGGGAGGATACCGGAGATCTCAGCGAAAACCCAGGTGGGTCACAGGGAGAACGTACAAACTCCGCACGGGCAGCACTTGTAGTCAGGATCAAACCCGGGTCTCTGGCGCAACTCTACTGCTGCGCCACTGTGCCGCCCTTATGTGGATTTTCTGCTAATTAAATAGAAGGAGGTAGTCCCATTAGATGCAGTGTTTTGTAGTGATTTAATTAAAGTAGTGAGAGAATGTAGTCTTTCTTTAAATTTATTCAAACCTTAAAGGAGTTGATCATTTTTAGTACAAAGTACTTACTTCCTGTGGTGTCCCAAGCTCATTCAAGAACTAATTGCATTTTAGAAAGGAGATTGAAACACTTGTTTCTATTCACACCTCATGCTGCCTCGGCAAGGCCACCAGTATAATCAAGGAGGAGTCACACTCCGATCACTCCCTCTGCTCCCCCTTCCCATCAGGAAAGAGGTGAAAATGCACACCTCCAGATTCAGGGGCAGTTTCTTACCAGCTGCGACCAAGCATTGAACCATCCTATCAACAACTATCTACCTCATTGTAGACCTCCGGACTATCTTTAATCAGACTTTACTGAGCTTTATCCTGCACTAAATGTTTTTTTCATTGTTCTATCAGGGACACATAACAATAAACTCACTTGAACTTGAACTCCCTTTATCCTACATTTGTTCACGGTGGAATGCTCGATTGTTATAATGTATTGTCTTTCCGCTGATTGGTTAGCACGCAACAAAAGCTTTACACTGTACCTCAGTATTCGCGACAATTAGCTAAAATATACAGCATTGAAGAGGCTTATTTGGCCCAATTATTTCATGGAGACAAAATAAATTACAGATGCTGAAATCTTGAGCAAACAACAAAATGCTGGAGGAACTCGGCACCCACCGATAATCATTTTTAGTTCTGTTGGTTGGATACGTATTGTACAAGACTCCAATGCTTTTCCTCACAATATTATCCGGGCATCTTTTGTGCTGCCAGATAAAGTCGTTGGAGCCAGTTTAATATCAGTCTGACGGAGGGTCTCGACCCAAAACGTCACCCATTCCTTCTCTCCAGAGATGCTGCCTGACCCGCTGAGTTACTCCAGCATTTTGTGTCTACCCACAGTTTAATATGTCAGCCAAACAATGTTGCTTCCTTAATTTTCGTTTTGAAGATACAGCGCGAAAACAGGCCCTTCGGCCCACTGAGTCCGCTGCAACTATCTATCACCCGTACACTAGTTCTACATTAATACACTTTCTACACAGTAGGGAACAATTTACAAAAGTCAATTAACCTACAAACCTGCACGTCTTTGGAATGTGGTAGGAAGCCGGAGCACCTGGAAGAAACCCACTTGTTCACAGGGGGAGCATGCAAACTCCACACAGAGGGCACCCGTACTCAGAATTGAACGCTGGCCTCTGAGGCAGCAGCTCTAGTGCCGCAGTGTCACAGTGCAGCCCTTGCACAGATAATACTGCATCAACAAGCCAGCCTGAATGTCGTGTTAACGTCTCTTAACTGGAATGGGGCCCCACAAGCCTCTAAATCAGAGGTGCAAATGCTACCCTCAGAGGGAAAGATGTAACGAACACACTAACTGACGATGAGCCCATGAGCTATTCACCCCCATTTAATCCCTTGGCACAAGAAAATCAACACCAGGCTTGCCGGATTTCTAGTTTTTTTTTAATTTCTGTAATGTAGGTTTTTACAGTAACATTCATGCGATTTCAGTACGTGCCGTTCTGGAAGTCATTTACTCCAAAGGTCAAATTTATCTGCTAATATCTGAAAATCCCTCCCTTCAGCTTATGGCTTAGTGATGTTGCATTTCTGCACTCGTTTCCTTTTACATTCGCAAATCTCCGATTCTCCAAGAACTGAAGAGAAAATCTAAACCCGGCGTGGGGTGAGCTATTCTTGATCGACGCACAGCCGACGGAAGAGGATAACGAGCCGCATGGCATCTGGAAGACAAAAATAAACACTTGTTTAATCAGTTCCACAGACAGCTCGCCCTCGACTCTCCCCTGTCCTGTCTTGGGGGTCAGCTCGCTGACAGGTTCCGCACAGTGTGAGTCAGTCGGAGTGAGAGGGAATGTGTTCCTCAGCAGCACAGTCTCAGACTGACCACTTGTCAGTTCCCATTCACCAGCTTACGTTCCAGGCGCGGTGTGACGAGACGATCCTGATCACCAACTGGGGTCTGCCCCTGGCCGTGGCTCTCTTCTTACTCTGGCTTACCTACACCTTCATCTACCTGCCGGCCATGGTGCATCGGTCGATGGTGGAGAACGCACTGAAAAATCTCTCGCAGGATCTCGATTATGGACACGCTGGTCACCTCAACTCAAATTAGGAGCTGAAAAATCCCAGGGAAGCAAGGGGAGTGGTTGGTAAGAGGGACCATTGGGGTCATGGTGACTACTTCAATGGTGCAGCGAAGCCTCCGATGCTGACACGTGCGGTGCTGATTTGATATTGCAGATTCCAACCTGTTCAACCTTCTCCTTGAGGAGAGAAGAGACAAGAGTGGTAGCCTCCTCCAGCTAACTGTAGTGTTTGGAAATTATTGACAATAGAAGTTTGCACCGTTCACAAGTTCGATTTCAACAGAAGATGGAACTAAATCACTGGATCGGCTGCCACTCCAAGAGACCGAGTGCGCAGACTGGAAGCGGCCTGCAGTAGCACAGAGTGGTGGAGTTCACTTACAACTTCACCTAGCCAGGCTGACCCTGCAACGCCGCCAGGACCTTTCTGTCCATGTGCTCTTAAAACAAAGTTGGACACAAATTGCTAGAGTAACTCAGCAGGACAGGCAGCATCTCTGGGGAGAAGGAATGGGTGATGTTTCGGGTTGAGACCCTTCAGACTAAAGACCCTAACCATCACCCATTCCATCCCGCCAGAGATGCTGCCTGTCCTGGTGAGTTACTCCAGCATTTTGTGTTTATCTTCGGTTTAAACCAGCATCTGCAGTTTCTTCCTGCTCTTAGAGCAACGTGGACCTAGAAAATAGCACCAAAACCCGGCGACTCTTGTATGTTGTCTCAGTGGACTATTTGTACTTATTCTAAGATTGTGCTGATGTATGGTAACACTTTACTGAATTGTATACACAAAAAAATTATTTCACTGTGCCTCGGTACAAATGGCAATAAAGAACCATTGAAAGGATGAGTCCTGTGCCGAACACAGCTGAGAGAAGGAGTCAGTAGCATGCACTGATGGAATTGTGTTTTAGAAAATTAGTGGCAGCTTGGAGATATTATTTCAATCTTGCATTGTTTGAAGCTGCCATCTATTATGTTAAGGCATCCACTTTTTCGTGTGTTGGTAATGTGATTTTCTTCTTTTGGTAGCTGTCTCACAGTGTATACCTGAGTTGCATCAAGCAGGGTGAAAAGAGGGGATGAAATGGAAAAACTGAATTTATATACATAGACCACCTGAGGATCAAAAAATGGTTCTCAGAAAACTTACCTCTTGTGGTGTTAAGTCCTTCTCTACAAATCCGCTCAAATCTTAAAAAATATTGTCATAAACTAATTTGTAGTGATTTAAACTTAAAATGTTCTAGAAAGAAAATCAGCATTTTGTGTTGGGATTCTGAAACTTTTACCATTCATGAAATATGTGATGTAGTTAATAACTTCCTTGATTAAGTTGTGGAAGTTCTTGTCAGAAGCCTGACTACAGGTGCTGTCTGTCGGGAGTTTGCTCGTTCTCCCTGTGACCGCGTGGGATTTTCCGGGTGCTCTGGTTTACCCCACCCTCCGAAGACGTACACGTTTGTAGGATAATTCGCTTTGTTAAAAATTGTAAACTGTCCCTCATGTGTAGGATAGGGCTAATATACGGGGATCGCTGGTTGGCGCGGCCACAGTGGGCTGAAGGACTATTCCCGTGCTATATCTCTGAAGTCTAAAGTATCTACACAGTCTAAAGCCCTTCAGCCTTTCAGCTAATGATTGGCTCAAAGCTTATGCTTTAAACTGATACTCTAGTGCAGACAAGATAGGACTGTTGCACTCTGAGCATCTTCCTTTCAGATGAAGCCTCTGCCTCTTGAAGTTGTTAAAGACCCCAATTAAAGGGAAACAAGAAGCCATCCTGATAGTTCTGTCTACCTTTTCTTGCTACTATTAATTGCACCAAAATTGGTTCTTGAATGACAGTTCTTAAAGGGCACAACTTGGAAAGTCCCATGGTCAATTTGTTGCTGTATAAAATGCAAGTTCGTTATTTGTGTCACGGTAGTTGCCACCAGACTCAGGAACAGCTTCTTCCCCTCTGCGATCAGACTTCCGAATGGTCCTTTCATAGTCTAGGAAACTGGGATCTAGGATACTATCTGCTTTTCCAGCCTATCTCATTGTGGACATTGGACTTATTCTCGGGAACTGCAACATCATAATGCTGAGAAAGTATATTCTGCAATCTTCTATTTTTCTCTTCGCTCTACCTGTTGTACTTGTGCAATGCTAGATTATTTTCATGTACCATATTACCTGAATTGATTGGATAGCCCGCAGACAAAAGCTTTTTACTGTTTCTCGGTACACGTGACAATAATAAATCAATACTAACACAGAGTTTTATTTTGCCTTTTGTTGTTAGCTACCCTGGCTAAAGCAAACAGTGCTGACTGCTGCTTCAGAGTCCTTGTGGAATCAGCAGTGTTTCCCAGTTTGCAAACAATAGACATTTGTGGACAAAGGCAACTCTCTGTGTGCTGGTCCCAGAAGTGGATCTGCAATCATTCATTCCAATCTTTTAACCCTCTACTCCAACAGCAGCACCACCTACTCTAACGATGCTCACTAAACGTTATTCCCTTTATCCTGTATCTGTACTGTGGACAGTTTGATTGTAATCATGTATAGTCTTTCCATTGTCCAGACAGCACGTGACATAAAAGATTCTCACTGGACCTCGGCACACCTGACATTAAACTAAACTAAATTGTCCTGTATGTGGGAAAAATTTGGGCTCAAACGTACTTGTGAAAAAGCTTAGAAATTCCAGTGCAGAGGAAGGAAATCTGGTACGGTACTAAAGAAGCTAATCAATATTCTGCTTTCTGTTGAATTTTTGGAATAAAGATCCCTACGTTATAATTTGTGCCCTTAATTCTTACCCCTCTCACTTTACACATACCCTCTTTAAACATATCCCCTCTTCTTATTTTTGATTCTCCTACGCTGGGTAAAAGTCTGTGCATTCACCTTCTATATTCCCATCTATTATGTTATGATTGAATCTTTCTGAGCCGATTTACTCCCCTTATTGCTATCCCAAGGTCCAAATATAAAGCAAGGTCACAATTAATTAACGCAAAAGCAGTCATTAACAATTGTAATTTTGCATTTATTTTCTACCTCCCTGATGCAGAGAAATCTGCAGAAAAAATAGGATTTCCTTGACAATGCCCTTCATGTCACCTCTGAGTGGATTTTATTCCTTCCACTACTTTCTAATCCAGCAAATGTCAATTTTGTACACTGATGTTTGTGAATATGTTATGTCTTATTTAGTCATCCTGTACAGAGCATTAAACTGATTCCCATATTTATCATTGGCATTTTATAATCTGTCGAACCATCCAATCATCCATCCTGTTTTTTTTGTTTAGAGATTTACTGTGCACCAGTGAGTGAATGGGTTTGTATGTGACCTCAATATTGCTTGTTTCATCCAGCAGAAGGGTCAAATTAATATTAAACATCATTCCTGCAATTCCTGACCTGCACAGACGCTCAGTCGAGCAGCACCTAGGTTTAAAATTCTCACCCTTTTTCACAAGCCTTCCATGCTTTTGTAATCTTCTCCAGCCTTGCAACCTCTGAGAGGTCTGATCTCTAATTTCGGTCTCGAGGACACTCACAACTTTAATCACTGCATGATACAGGTTTAAAGTGAGGGGGGGGGGGAGAGATTTAATAGGAATCTGAGGGGCAACTTTCATGCAGAGGGTTGTGAGTGTATGGAACGAGCTGAAAGAGGATGTAATTTCAGGCAAGGACTGAAACATAGAAAATAGGTGCAGGAGTAGGCCATTCGGCCCTTCGAGCCTGCACCGTCATTCAATATGATCATGGCTGATCATTCAACTCAGTATCCCGTACCTGCCTTCTCTCCATACCCCCTGATCCCTTTAGCCACAAGAGCCACATCTAACTCCCTCTTAAATATAGCCAATGAACTGGCCTCAACTACCTTCTGTGGCAGAGAATTCCAGAGAATTTTTCCAATCTTTGTGCGAAAAATGTTTTCCTCATCTCGGTCCTAAAGGAATTCCCCCTTATCCTTAAACTGTGACCCCTTGTTCTGGACCTCCCCAACATCGGGAACAATCTTCCTGCATCTAGCTTGTCCAACCCCTTAAGAATTTTGTAAGTTTCTATAAGATCCCCCCTCAATCTTCGAAATTCTAGCGAGAACATTTGACAGGTACATGGATAGGACAGGTTTAGAGGGATAAGGGCCAAATGCAGGTAGGTGAGACTAGTGTAGATGGCCGGTGTGAGCAGGTTAGGCCGAAGGGCCTGTTTCCACGAACTAAGACTCTATGACTGATAGTTATCCTTTCATTTGGAAGTCCTTAACTTGTCAAGTTCCTTTTCAAAATTCTGCTGCGACAATTCTTTTTCTTCTGTTTTAAAATAAAAATTACCTTGCATTTGATTTAGTTTAGAGATGCAGCACGGAAACCGGCCCTTCGGCCCGCTGAGTCTCTGCTGACCAGCGATCCCCATGCACTATCACTTTTATACACACTATGGACAATTTCGTTTTTTTTTACACCCAAATTAACCTACCAACCTGGGGTGTGGGAGGAAACCGGAGCACCCGGAGGAAACCCACGTGGTCACAGGGAGAAAGTACAGACACCACCCATAGTCAGGATGGAATCCGGGTCTCTGGCGCCGTTGCATCAACTCTACTGCTGTGCCACCCTGCTGTGCTTTGAACTTTGCCCCTCTCACCCTAAAACTATGCCTGCCTCAACTGCCACCATTGACAGCTCGTTTCATATACACTGAGCGAAAAAGCTCTTTGCGCAGTAGATTCTATTATCTTTCAAAAATAATCTTTAATATTCCCAATATCTATAAAGTTTATTTTTTATAAAACTTTTAATACATTTTTATTTAATTTCCCAACAGAATATAAAAGAATTAATAAGAACTGACTCGTGTCCGAGCAATTTGCATCAGTGTTGTACATGGCAGAGGCCTGTGTGGTGCTGTGGAGGTGTTTAATTATGGACAAAATAAATGAGTTACATGTTCAAAATAATGCTCTGATGTAAAAGCTCAAAATGGAGGGTGCTTCTGGCTATTCTTGCAAAACTGCTGTTATAAACAATCTGAAAGATGCCACGACAACCCACAAATCCACCAGGTTCATATGAAGAGCTTGCAACAGTCACAAAATCTTGAAGAGCTTTGCCTGTGATTTTTTTCCACTCTTTGATGTACAGGATCTGAAAACTGCATTCATGTAACCCTGTTAATGCTGACAAAATACCCACTGGATTTGAAGTCCTACCCCATCTGCAGTCTTAGCTAGCTTTTTCCCAAGATGGAAAAATCAATTACTACAGGGCGTAGCTTTAGGGCGAGAAGGGCAAAGATTAAAAGAGCAAGTTTTTTAATTTAGTTTAGAGATGCAGCATGGAAACAGGCCCTTCGGCCCGCTGAGTCTGTGCAGACCAGCGATCCCCTTGCACTAGCACTTTCATACACACTATGGACAAGTTTCGGGACGTAAAATTGCCTATTTCCTTCGCTCCATAGATGCTGCCGCACCCGCTGAGTTTCTCCAGCAATTTTGCCTACTAATGTATACAAATAGCTATCACCTACGGCACTAAGTTTCAAAGTACGCTGGCTTCCCCTTTTGTCCCCCTTCCTCTCCCCAAACCCCTCCCCCATGCCCCTCCTGGATTTACATTTCACTCCTCTCCCTATCTAAGACCATTTTCTCTCCTTTTCCACTTCTAGCCTTAGTCACTATTTTTATCCATCTGTCAATTGACCACCCCCCCCCCAGTCACCTGTATCCATCTATCACTGTCCCCCCCCCCGCACCTTTCTCTCCCAGCTTTCCCACCCAACTCCATCAGATTGAAGAAGAGTGGTGACACGAAACATTGCTTAGCCATTCCCTCTTCAGATGCTGCCTGACCCGCTGAGTTCTTCCAACCGTTTTGGGTTTTTTTTTTGCTCAAAATTCCAGCACCTGCAGTTTCCCGTGTGTGTAGTGTCTTCGATTTCACCAGAACCACTTGGTTCTGTATTTCAGCACAGTCTTTGGTCTTAAAATGGACCAAAGAGCCATATTCCAGTGGTGAGCTGAGTGATTGCCCATACCATGAAGAAGGTTATCCATCAGTTTCACACGATCAGCATCTAACCAAACCTGGACATTCATTATCTCCACCAGTGGTGCACAATGGTTGCAGTGTATACCCTCTGTAAAATATACTGGAGTTGCACGCCCGCACTCCTCCAACACTACCTCCCAAACCATGACCTCTAAAACCAAGAAGGCCAAAATGGCAGCAAGAGCCTGGTAACATCGATATCTGCATGTCCCCCTCCCAGTTGCACACAATCCTGACTTGGAAGAGTTTAAAAGAGATAATTAGGGCAAGATATTTTACCTAAGCAGTGGCTGGCACCTGGAATGTGCTGACAGGAATGGTGGTGAACGTAGATACAATGGTGGCGTTTCGGAGGCTTTTAATGGAGCGATATGCATTTTGTGCAGGCAGAAGGGATTAGCTTAATTTGGCATCGTGTTCAGCTCAGACATGGATGCATAGAAATGTACCCTGGCAAGATGAATAACTATCATGGTACATCAAGTTTATTGATTTTGTTATTAACCTGATTAGGGTGACACAGTGACATAGCGGTAGAGCCTTACAGCTCCAGAGACCCGGGTTCAATCCTGACTACAGGTGCTGTCTGTATTGGGTTTGTAAGTTCTCCCTGTGACTGCATGGGTTTTCCCCAGTTGCTCTGAATTCTCCCATATTGAAGAAATGCAGATTTGTAGGTTAATTGGCCTTTGTAAATCATTCTTAGTGTGTCGGATGCAAAACTGGGAAAACATAGCATGAAACTAAACTGATCTAACTTTGTTTCTCAGTAACGTGGAAGACGTTTGTCGATTCCCTGACCTTCCTGCACGGAGACCGATGACCTACCAGGCCAAGCAGCTGATTGCGCGGGAGATTGAGCTGGAAAAGATGAGGCGTGTGGAAGCCTTGTTGAATGCACGCAACACAGACAAGAAGGTAAGAGCTGCTCAGATTGATCCTGTTGGGTTTGAGGGATCAGAGGTGCAGATTTTGCAGGGAAATGATAGTAGTTCAGCTTGAACCCCGTCTTGGTACCGGCATGTTTGGGATTGGCTGCCATACCATGCACAGAAAAGGAAACCAAAATATATGGGTGGCACAGCGGGTAGAGCTGCTGCCCCACGACGCCAGAGACCCGGGTTCGATCCTGACATTGGTTTGTCTGGAGTCTGCATGTTCTCCCTGTGACCACGTGAGTAATCTCCGGGTGCTCTGGTGTAAAATATGTTCTTACATAGGCATGATTATTTTACGAGTGCAATTAAAAATAGTTTTCATTTGTTGTGCTGATGTTGTAAAGCTTTCAAAAACTTGTCGCGTTCAGGGTCAACCTTCTACTCAGCACAGAATTAATTCTCTTTTGACGTGCAGTTTTGTCCCAGATGTGTTGTGCCAGATTAATGAGGCCTTTAGAGATTGGTACCTCAAGCCGCAAAGTGTGGATTCAGAGTTAGAAGGTGAATTGTGTCCCTGGAGAATACTTGTTTGTGTGATGCAGGAAAAACACATCCCGTTAATTAGCCAGCAAATGCGATCATGATCAACTATACACATCATATCTCAGGGTAGTTCAATTACCTGTATTATTCCAACTAAACATGGACAGGATCAAAATTTTAAATATTTAAACTCGGGGTCATGGTGTCATACAGCATGGAGTCATACAGGCCCTTTGGCCCAACTTGCCAACCAAGATTCTCCATCTACACTAGTCCCACCTGCCTGCATTGGGCTTGTATCGCTCTAAACCCTTCCGCTCCATGTACCTGTCCCAGGCACGTGCCGTCAGGGTAGGCAAGGTAGGCAGTGCCTACCCTGACCAAAATTCTAAAAAAGTAATTATTAAATATAAATAGTAAAGACTTCCAATTCATTTACTAAATTCAGTATTTATTATTAAATTGTTATTATTTTAATAATCGATCTTAGGTAGGCATAATTCTCCCGTGCCTTTCATCCGTAGCACATGTAATGCGCATAACTATCTTCAACTCGCGTGCCGTGGGCGCTGCTTCTAGCCTTCACTTACAACGGGCAGTAAAGGCAGCTGAAATTCTGCGCATGCCCACAGGAGAGGAGACCAATCAGCCCATGCTCATTTTTTAAAGATTTTATTAAACTCGACTGACTGCCCATAGGACCGATCTGCGCATGTTCGGATTTTACGAGTGCATGCGCAGTTTTCACGGTTTTCTGCACATGCGCGGATTTTTAAAAGTCGACTGATTGCCTAGTGCCTACCCTGAATAATTACTCACAGCACGTGCTGGACCTGTCCAAGTATTTTTAAGTGTTGTTATAGAACCTGCATCAACTACCTCCTCTGCCATCTCGTTCCATACACAAACCACCCTCTGTGTGAATAAGTTGCCCCTCAGGCTCCTTCTAAACTTTTCCTCCTCTCAACTTAAACCGTCCCCTGGTTCTTGATTCCCCTCCTCTGGGAAAAAGACTGCATATTCAACTTATCTGTTCCTGTCATCGTGACTCCTTCCCTGTTCTCTTGTTCCTATTTTGGGTTAAGTCTGACTGGTCTTTTACCATCCTATTGAATTCTGACCAATATGCCCTCCATTGTGCGTTTAACACCATTCATTAATTTAGTAGATTTCTGACAAATTCCCGTCCTCTATTCTGTTCAAACTCCAACTCATCCATACAATATAACTTTGTCCTGGTCACTGGGAACCGGGTGCAGTAACCTGATGTATAATTTACATTGGAAACATCTTCCCATGTTTCTTTACAACATGGAGGCCATTCAGCCCATCAAGTCTGTCCCCGAATCCTGGTCCCTGCTAATTTTCCCTTTTCTTTCTTAATCTCTGTTTGGCATTAATTTATGCTGTGTGTGCTTTGCGCATTAATATCTGTCAGGACAGAGGGTCCTTGTGGCCATGTTATGACTACATTTTTAACAGCTTTGAATTTGAATCAAACAAAATGGCGCTGGAAACATGGCGATACCAGAATCATACGGTGTGGAAACGGGCCCTTTGGCCCATCTTGCCCACACCAACCAACATGCCCCATCTGCACTAGTTCCCCCTGCCTGCGTTTGGCGACTATCCCCCTAAACCTGTCCTATCCATGTACCTGTCCAAATATTTCTTAAGCCTTGTGATAGTAACTGCCTCAAATACCTCATCTGGCAGCTTGTTCTATATACCTAATTCGGGCATTATTTCTCTATAGGTAGACACAAAATGCTGGAGTAACTCGACGGGACCGGCAGCATCTCTGGAGAGATGGAATGGGTGACGTTTCGGGCCGAGACCCTTCTTCAGACTGACGTCAGGGGAGTGGGGACGGGACAAAGATAGAATGTAGTCGGAGACAGTAAGACTGGTGGGAGAACTGTTCTCTCCAGAGATGCTATCTGTCCCACTGAGTTACTCCAGCATTTTGTGTCTACCTTTGATTTAAACCAGCATCTGCAGTTCTTTCCTACACATTATTTCTCCATATCCTATTTGGAAATATTTCTCAGCAATGAAAATCAAAATTAATTATCTAATTTACTGTTTTGAAGGGAGTGTAAAATGGGTATTCTGCTTTCTTTAATTCATTCTTGCCTTTAGTATCTTTTGCTGTCACCAGGATTTTGGTTGCCACTCCTCATCTCCAACAGCAGTCCAGCTTTTCAAGTTCAGTAGCATTTGACCATGTTTTTCTCAGTTGAAAACTCTATTGCTGCACCTTGGGATGCCTTTCTGGAGATTGGATTCTGAAATTGTTACTAAGTCCTGACGCTAATTTTATTTGATGTTGTTTTTCAGGAAACTGGAGACGTCAACAAAAAATCAACCGAGAGCAAAAAAGGTTTCACATCTTGTGTGAAAAACCACAAACAAAGCCTGGAGAAGGCTCTCAAGTCGGTAACCGTGAGAGACGAGGTAAAGCTTGTCCATAGTGATTTATAAATATAGAAGGGTCCCAACCCAAAATGTCAGCTACCCATTTTCTCCACAGATGATGCTTCTTGCGTTTGAGGCAGCGGAAGTCTGCAGCAGGGAGATGCTATCTGGTTCGACATCCGTAGGTGCCCACCCTAAAAAGGGCGCATGCCCCAGGTTGGCGCCAAGCTGTGGTGCTGCTGCTGCTGTCTCTGTTTGTTGTCATTGGCCTGACTGAGGTCAGTTGTCAGGGCTCACCACGGGAAGGTCGACAGCATGAGCCCCTCCAGAGATGCTGCCCAACACCCTGAGTCACTCTAACAAATTGAACCCTGATGACTGCCTGTTTTCACATCCCCCACCCTATCTCCATCTCAAGCACCCACCCTCAATCACCTTTCCATTCATTTGAGATGGCAAACGTATGCATGCAGCCATCTCTCAAAAGGTGTGGTCCTTGATAAGTTCATAATTCATAGGAGCACAAGTAGGTCATTTGGCCCATCTGGTCTACTCCGCCATTCAAGCGCGGCTGATCTATCTTTTCCTCTCAACCCTATTCTCCAGCCTTCTCCCCATAACCGTTGACACCTGTTCTAATCAATTAGATTTGATCTGCGAAAAATGTAGTTATAAGCCTCTTTTTTTAGAGCTTCCTTGTTTGTAAGTTGAAATTCTACCTCCTTATATCAGTCAGTAGCGCAAAACCCCAGATGTATTTATTTATTGCGTTCCAATCACTCCTGTGGATGTCAGTAGACCCTCCCCTCTGTCAGCGACCTTTTGTTACAACATCTGTGGATTTTCCTATTATTCAATCTCTGCTATTAAATGACAAAACCATAGTTCAACAACAGCCTCTTAGCGAGCATTTGGTGAGAATGTGTTCAAAAGCCACTGTAGCTCACAAGTCTTACCAAAAGCTTTTGGTAACGTGAAACCCTTGATTGAACTAAATTACAGCCTTAAGATAAATATAGTCACTTACATTTTACACTTGAATAATTTCCACCCACTTCCCTTTCTTCCCTCATCTCTTTGCACCATTTTGCCCCTCTTCTGAAACCTTATCCCCTTCCCATCCTCAATTACCCCATCACTTCCTTTGCTCTTTTCTTTTACCTAGCCCCTTCATAGGGTCACGTGATAGGAGCAGAATTAGGCCATTTGGCCCATTGTCTACTCCGCCATTCAATCATGGCTGATCTATCTCTCCTAACTCTATTCTCCTGCCTTCTCCCCATAACCTCTGACACCCGTACTAATCAAGAATCTATCTATCTCTGCTTTAAATATATCCCCTGACTTGGCCTCCACAGCCTTCTGTGGCAAAGAATTCCACAGATTCATCGCCCTCTGACTATAGAAATTCCTCCTCATCTCCTTCCTAAAAGAACGTCCTTTAATTCTGAGGCTGCGACCTCTAGTTCTAGACTTTCCCACTAGTAGAACATCCTCTCCAAATCAAATCTAACCAAGCCCTTCACTATTCTGTATGTTTCAATGAGGTCTCCCCTCATTATTCTAAACTCCAGCGAGTGCAGGCCCACGGCCGTCAAACACTCATCATATGTTTTGAGCATTACACGTTTTATGCAAAGGATATAATTATTTGATGTTCCTCAAGCTCCTCTCTCCACAAGACGTTTGCCTGGAACATCAGAAGTTGAGGGGAGACCTGATAGAGGTTATGCGGCATAAATAGGGTAGCCAGTCAAAACCTTTTTTCCCAGGGGGTGGAAATGTCCAACACTAGAGGGCAAAACTATAAGGTGAGAGGGGGAAAGTTTAATGGAGATGTGCGGGGCAGGTTTTTTTACACAGAGTGTGGTGGGGGCCGGGAACACATTGGCAGCAGTAGTGGTGGATGCAGATACGATAGTGATGTTTGAGAGGCTTTTAGATAGGCACATGGAAGTGCAGGGAATAGAGGGATTTCGATTATATGCAGGCAAATGAGATCGGTTCAACTTGGCATTATGTTTGGCACAAGCACTGTGGGGCAAAGGGCCTGTTTCTGTGTTGTGCCGTATTGTTCTATGTACTTTGCTCTCGATTCATACTGAGCTTAGTCTCTGAGCCTTTCTACACCATCTAAGTGCTCATTCTCATCTACCATTATAGTAGGTTGATGGGCTGAGGGCGCATTGCAGCTGAGACTCATGAAGGTCTCAGCTGATTGGCGCTCTCTTTCCGATCAAGAATGGAAATCCTTAATCCTCAAAATACTGAGGCAGGAGCCTCCATGCACAGCAGACGTTTCAAAACCTTTGTATTTAAAGGGGTAAATTGATGGAAACCTTTGAAGACGATGTATCACAGGAACGCAGGAAATTATAGTAGTTTATAATGTTTTGTCTGCTGAATGGTTCATTATGGAATGAAGCTTAAAATGCACACCCACTTGAGACAAACATTTCTATTTCTGGTGCATCGTTCACATTCCACAACACCTGCTTAACCCAAGCCGCCCAGCTATATCCCTTCCTCTGGCTTCACATTTCGCACTTGTTCTCTCCTCACCTCACCGCCTCTTGTGGTGCTCCCGTCTCTGGCCCTTGTCCACCCATCTGCCAAATAACCCCAACTCACCTGTATTCCACCTATCACTTGGCAGGCTTTGCCCTGCCCCCTCCTCCCTTCCAGCTCCCCCCCCCCCCTTTACAATGTCTGAAGAAGGTTCCCGATCCGAAATGTCACCTATCCATGTTCTCCAGAGATGTCTGATCCGCTGAGTTACTCCAGCACTCTGTGTCTTTTTTTTTGTAAACCAGCATCTGCAGTTCCTTGAAGGTAGACAAAAATGCTGGAGGAACTCAGCGGGTGAGGCAGCATCTCTGGAGCGAAGGAAATAGGCAAAATAAAGCACTTTGGGATTCCATTTATAATTTTAGAAATGACGGCCTTGTTTTATTTTAGGTTTGGATGCAACCTGCGTGCCCAGTCAGATCCCACAGCCAAGTATGATTAATGATCAGGAGTATTTTTATAATGGCTTGGTGTGAAGGAACAATGATGGCCATGAACACCATATTGGAGGACTCCTGATGTACTTTGACAATCGCATCTTTAGTTTAGAGACACAGCATGGGAACGGGGCTCTTTGGCCCACCAAGCCCATTGGTCACCTATTCACACATCTTGTCCCATTTTCTTATCTACTCTCTGCACACTAAAGAAAATTTACAGAGGCCGATTAACCTATAAACCCGTGCGTCTTTGGGATGTGGGAGGAATCCGGAGCACCCGGAGGAAACCCATGCGATCACTAGGAGAGAAGTGGGCCAACTGCGCAGACCGCTCCTGAGGTCGGGTTCCTGAGATTCTGGCGCTGTGAGACAGCAACTCTACCAGTTATGTTATATGTGGGAGGAGAATAAATCTTTGGAGATAATCCTTTTTGGAAAAATGTAACCCTAAGATTGTCCGGTTCTTTACGCCTCGTGATACTCTGATGTGTCTGCTGAGAATCTTTACCACTTGTCCTGCTTCAACTCTGTGCAGCTCTTGTCATTAAAACATGTTCTGGGATGTTTGATGGTTGCCTGATGCACTGTCTGGAAATAAACAACTAATTTGGGCAAGCTGCAGCTTGTTGAGCAGGATATCAGCGCGTTGGTGCAAGGAGCCTGGCTGCCAGTCTTGCCCTGGGGAGATTGTGCTACCTCACAATTTAAACTTCACGGGAAGGAGAGGATGCTAAGATCACTGGGGTACCTCTCTCCTCTCCAGATACCCTGCTCTCTCATCATAGAAAACAACGTTTAAAATCAGCTGGTTTTATAATTATCTCTCAGTTATAGGAGCAGAATTAGGCCATTCTGCCCATCAAGTCTACTCTACCATTCAATCATGGCTGATCTATTTCTCCCTCCTAACCCCATTCTCCTACCTTCTCCCCATAATCTCAGACACCCGTGGTATAGAGACAAAATGCTGGAGTAACTCAGCAGCCTCCCTGGAGAAAAGGAATAGGTGACCCTTCAGTCAGACTGCAATCTGAAGAAGGCTCTCAACCTGAAACGTCAGCTTGGAATAGAAAGTGCTGGAGTAACACAGCAGGTCAGACAGCATCTGTGGAGAGCTTAGATAGAGTAGACGTGGAGAGGATGTTTCCAGTATTGGAAGAGTCTAGGACCAGAGGGCACAGCCTCAGAATAAAAATTACCTTTAGAATGGAGATGAGGAGGAATTTCTTAAGCCAGGAAGTGGTGAATCTGTGAGATTCAACGGCTGGGGAGGCCAAGTAATTGGGTATTTTTTAATTGAGATTGATAGGCTCTTGATTAATAAGGAAGTCAGAAGTTATGGGGAGAAGGCAGGAGAATGGGGTTGAGAGGAAAAAACAAATCAGCTGTGATCGAATGGCGGCGTATACTCAGTGGGCCGAATGGCCTAATTCTGCTCCTGTGTCTTGTGATCTTATGACACGGGCGGTGACATTTTCGGTCTGGACTTTCCTCGTGTTTTCTGCAAGATTTCAGCACCTGCAGTTCCTTGTGTATCCGTAGCTCGGACTAGATTATGTTTCAACCACTTAAGATAATTTTCTATCCATGAAGGCAGCGATGGATCAGTGAGAGTGCTCCTCTTTTGGGTGGCGCAGCGGTAGAGTTGCTGCCTTACAGCACCTGAGGCCCGAGTTCGATTATGACCACAGGTGCTGTCTATGCAGAGGTTGTACATTTTCCCCGTGACCTGCGTGGGTTTTCTCCGATTTCCTCTTACATTTCAAAGGCCTGCAGGTTTGTACGTTAATTGGCTTTGGTAAATATTATAAATTGTACCCAGTATGTGTAGGATAATGTTAGTGTACGGGGTGATCGCTAGTTGGTGCAGACATGGTGGGCCTGTTTCCACGATGTATCTCTAAACTAAACAAACTGTTCCCCTTTCCCCCTGACATGGAGTGCACTGTCCACATAACAAGTGCAGTCTGAGGTCTAAAGAGGATCTCCCATTTTGCACCATAGTCTAGGGACATCATTGACATTATAGCTCGTTGCCAGTGTCACAATGTTTTGTAACTTAACTTGTTTGGTGCTGCAATAGTGGTTTATTTATTGATAAACTAATGCCTTTCTTTCACATTTTCTACACCTGCTCCTTTAAAAGTATTCAAGCGTGATTTGTACATTATTTTTTCAGACTGAACGAGACTTCTTTGGACGACAAATGGACAGAAAGAATATAGTTTCAACCTCCACAGGTACTTGCTCGCTTAATTACCCTGCTCCTCATGAACAGCAGCAACAAGTCTCCATGATCAGAAACAAACAGCCCTCTGCCGTATGATGAAGCACCGCGCTATTTGACTGCATTCCCAATCCTCCAGCATCGTGCTGAAGTCTCCCAGGAGTTGGTTGTTAAACACTGATGTTGCTATCACAAATCCAGTCAAATAATCAGAACAGGATGTGTGCTGGATTAATTTTTTTTTTTAACATTATTTATTAGTTATTTGACATATGGACTTATTTTCCCCGCCCCAAGAAAGATTGTGGTGGCACGGTGAAGCTGCGGTAAAGTTGCTGCCTCACTCACAGCCCCAAAGACCCAGGTTCGATCCTGGCCTCGGGTGCTGTCCGTGTGGAGTTTGCTCGTTCTCCCTGTGACCAGAAGGGTTTTCTCCGGGTGCCCCGGTTTCCTCCCACATCCCAAATACACACAGGTTTGTAGGTTGATTGGCTTCTGTAAATTGCATCCAGTGTGTAGGAAGTGGATGAGAAAGTGGGATTACATAGAACAAGTGTGAGCAGGTGTGCAGGAAAGAACTGCAGATGCTGGTTTAAATCGAAGGTAGACACAAAATGCTGGAGTAACTCAGCGGGACAGGCAGCACCTCTGGAGAGAAGGAATGGGTGATGTTTCGGGTCGAGACCCTTCTTCAGAAGTGTGAACAGGTGATTGGTGGTCGGCACTGAGTCGGTGGGCCGAAGGGTCTGTTTCCTTGCTGTATCACTAAACTAAACTAGGCATGCATGTTAAGACTAAAAGCGCTTCGTTTGCACAAGCACTTTAGGGAAAGACAAGAGGCCAGGATGGAAATCTCTGGGAATTTGTTCAACCTGGGTTTGTGACCCTGTTGCTGATATGCTCCCTCTTTTATGATATGTTCAGTCAGCAAGGAATTTGGACAAAGGAGTTTGATTATATAAGACCATGACTCTCTACTCTGCACCCCAGCGCACTGTGTTGCTGCAGCTGTATTAATCCCTCATCACCCAGTTGCAATAAATGACCAAACAAAATTGCATTTTAAAATACTGGAACACAAATTGCTGGCATAACTCAGCAGGTCAGGCAGCATCTCTGGCGAACGTGGCTAGGTGACATTTCAGGTCGGGACCCTTCTTCAGACATTCAATGGCTGTGTTTGCCAATTGAACCTTCAATCTCTCAGAATATTAGAGACTTTATTTTGGCACGTCACTATGGAAACCAAGTCAGACATTCAATATCCTGTATCGAATATAGGAGCAAAGAGGTCCTTCTGCAGTTGTACAGAGCCCTAGTGAGACCACACCTGGAGTATTGTGTGCAGTTTTGGTCCCCTAATTTGAGGAAGGACATTCTTGCTATTGAGGGAGTGCAGCGTAGGTTTACAAGGTTAATTCCCGGGTTGGGTCATATGCTGAGAGAATGGAGCAGCTGGGCTTGTACACTCTGGAGTTTAGAAGGATGAGAGGGGATCTCATTGAAACATATAAGATTGTTAAGGACTTACTGTAGCCCCTGGTTCTGATCTCCCCCAACATGTTCCTGATGTTGGGGGAGATCAGAACCAGGGGCTACAGTTTAAGAAGAAGGGGTAAGCCATTTAGCAACGGAGACGAGGAAACACTTTTTCTCACAGAGAGTGGTGAATGTGGAATTCTCTGCCTCAGAGGGCGGCGGAGGCAAGTTCTCTGGATGCTTTCAAGAGAGAACTAGATAGGGCTCTTAAAAATAGCAGTCAGGGGATATGGGGAGAAGGCAGGAACGGGGTACTGATTGGGGATGATCAGCCATGATCACATTGAATGGCAGTGCTGGTTCGAAGGGCCAAATGGCCTACTCCTGCACCTATTGTCTATTGTATATTGTTTGCCATTTTGCACTAAATAATGTACCCGTTGTCCTGTATCTGTACACTGTGGCCGGCTTTATTGTAATCATGTGTAGTCTTCTCGTTGGCTGGGTAGCATGTGACAATAAGGCTTTCCGCTGTACCTGTGTACACATGACAATAATAAACTAAACTAAACCTAGTAGACCTACCCTATCAGTCTATCTCCCCTATCCATTTTAACTAGCCTTGGACATTTTTCCTTTGCCATTATAGATCCAATTACCTGCTGAGTATTATTATTGAATATGGATGTCTATCCTTTTCCAAATAGTAACCCACTGTAAAAATATACTTCCAATTCATTTGCTAATCTGCAACCTCCTCCTCTATGTAGTCAAAATGTTCAAATTCTCTTAAATCCAGCATCTGTCACTGAACTGAAGTGGCCCCTGACTGGAATCTTTCCAGCAGGTTCTGGCGAGGACTCCTGTCTTCACCACTGCTCTATCAGTGGGGCCATGTTGGTCAGCATATTTAAGTGCTCCTGTAGCAGTTGTTCAGAGCAGTGCCGTCCTCTCGTCGTCTGACTTAGTTTCCATAGTGACGTGCCAAAATGAAGTCTCTGATATTCTGAGAGATTGAAGTTTCAATCGAAGGTTTACATTAATACCAAACACAGGCTGATTTTTGCTGTTTAATTTACTGCATTACCAGAGCTGATTCGTGTCGCTTGGATGATGTTTCCCAAACATCTTTCTCAGAGCAGTATATTCCTATCTTTCAGTGTATAGTTATAAATGGCTGTGATTATTCAAAGCTAGTGAGTATCTCGTTCCTGTTCTGAGTTTATCTGAGATAAAGCCTCTTGAAACAAAAATGTATTTTGAAGGATTTATTTGTCTTTTACAGGCTACACTTTTTTTTGTTTAGTTTAGAGATACAGCGCGGAAACAGCCCCTTCATCCCAACCAAAGTCTGCACCGACCAGCGATCACCTCGTAGACTACACTATCCTACACACATGAAGGACAGTTTACAGAAAATGCGGGAGTAACTCAGCGGGACTGGCAGCATCTCTGGAGAGAAGGAATGGGTGACGTTTCGGGTCGAGTCCCACTGAGTTACTCCAGCATTTTGTGTCTACCTTTGATTTAAGCCAGCATCTGCAGTTCTTTCCTACACGGCGACAGTTTACAATTACACCAAGCCAATTAACCTACATACCTGTACGTCTTTGGAGTGTAGGAGGAAACCCACACAGGTCACGGAGAGTAGGTACAAACTTCGTACAGACAGCTCCCGTAGTCATGATCAATGACATGGTCAAAAGCAGTTTGGTCACATACATTAACAAGCCCATTACAAGGGGCGGCACGGTGGCGCAGCGGTAGAGTTGCTGCCTCACAGTGCTGGAGACACAGGTTCGATCCTGGCTCAGGCTTAGCAGATTTAGGCTAGTCAGTCCATTAAGTCTGCTCTGCCATTCGATCGTTGCTGAGTGTTCATCCTGAAAATCAAATATGGTCCGAGGCTCTGCCTTCACTGACCACCCTGAATTCAAGGCATCCATCTTCCCCATTCACAGGAGCCCAACACTAGAACTCTCAAAACCCAAAGAACCTAATGTTTTTACTCCTACATTCAGCATCTATTTATTTATTGATTTGTAAGATTGTCCTAGGTGTGTAGGCAGTGCGTGCAGAAGTGGACTAGTGTGAATGGTCGATCGATGGTCTGCGTGGACTCAGTGGGCTGAAGGGCTTGTTTCCACATGTTGTAATTCTCAATTCCCAATTCAGTTCAAATCTATTCAGATCATGAAAGCTCTTCCTCAATAAATCATGTCCTTAAGTTGCCAGTGGCCAACTGTGGAAGCCCTTGAGGAGAATTATGTCCAGAGAAAATATGGGATGCTTTGATATGTTATTGTCACATGTTTCCAGGTACAGTGAAGTGCTCGTTTTGCATACAATCCAGTTAAAGTCATGTAGAAGACCTCACACAAGTGTCGCCATGTTTTAACGGTGACAAAGTTATGAAGGTTCACCGTACAGTCCAACCTACAGCCTGCCGCTGCATGTGGCATCAGCCCCCACCCCCCCCCACCGAGACCCCCTTCGTTCTCGCCGGCCCCCTATGACTGTACCCTTTGTAGTTCTTCGGTCTGAAGAAGGGTCCTGACCGAAAACATCGCCTGTCCATTCCCTCCACAGATGTTGCCTGACCCGCTGAGTTCCTCCAACACTTTGCATTTTGCCTCTGTGTTTATAACGTACTTTATCGATACTCATTGACAATTTCAGCTGTCTGATTAAAATAAGCGCTTTCCACAGCGATCACCATGTTGATTTTTCTCTCTCTTCCCCCCCACTGCCACTCAGTGACTGGAAATTCTGAACCTGTGGCGGAATCAGCCGAGAAATTTATTGGAAAAGCAGTTGGAAAAAGCGACGTCTGGTTCCGATTCAACGAAGGGATGTCCAACGCAGTAAGGCGCAATGTTTATATAAAGGATCTGCTCTGAGAGTGCCGCAGGCTGCTGAGATAATGAGCAGCGGTCATTTGGAAGTTTGCGTGTTCTTTTCCCGAACAGAACTCTCACTTGTGCCTGAGCTCACACGGGTTTGAAGATAAGCGCTCCGCTGCCGTCTCTTGTGGGACGTAAGTTCCAGTCAAATGGCAGTAATATTGAACATCAACCTGTGCAACTAACGCCGTGGTGTGAGCATGATCAAGAGACCAGTCTGGTTCAACAATGCGTAGGTTTGGAATCTACTTTTCCACTAAAAAAGAGGCTATCCATGCTGAATGTTGCTTATTGGTGCCCAGGTGTGCGTCTATAATGTATAACGTGTGTATAATATGCCATTTGCCAGCAGCCTACTTCCAATTGTAGATATACGGTATTGAAAACCTTGGCTACGTGGCACAGTGGCGCAGCAGGTAGAGTCGCTGCCTCACAATGACAGATCCTGACCTCGGGTGCTGTCTGTGTGGAGTATACACATCCTACCTGAGACCGCATGGGTTCCCTCCGGATATTCCGGTTTCCTCCCACATCCCAAAAATGTGCGAGTTTGTAAGTTAATTGGCCCTCTGTAAATTGCCCCTCGCATGTAAGGAGTGGATCGCAAAAGTGTGGTAACGTAAATCTAACGTGAACGGGTGATCGATGATCGGCGTGGACTCGGTGGGCAGAAGGGCCTGTTTCTATGCTGCATCTTTCAATCAATTCAATCGAACAACTGGTTTTGATCTGAACTCTTGGTGTTTGCTTCCAGCCTTGACAGACATGACATGAAGTCTTCTATCATTCATTATTGCTTTATTTGTCATCTACATTGCTTCTTTCTATTTGTACAAAGAAGTTAATTATCAATCGTACAATGACTTTGCTTGGAATTACCATAAAATGTACAAAAAACGTAATGCATGTGTTTAAGAATTTAAAAGACGTTGCCAACAAAATTCTCCTAGAGAGTCTCTCCCTTTTCAAATCAATTTTCTTACACAAGGAGCAGTTTGAAAACGTCAAAGTATAGCACATTTGCCTTTCTCTACCCATGGGTTGTTCTTCATTAGTTCTGGGTTGAGGAATGGGTCGTTTGGAACTCCTTCTTCTATCCACTTCACAAAGCTTCCGAGCGGGATGGAATAGAAAGGAGAGGTGATTAGTAGCACAATACACATTCGTGGAAACAGTAAATGAAAGCAGTTGAGGTCAAATTAAATTAAATTAAGTGGCTTTTCCCCTGGCTCTCAGTCTGAAGACGGGTCTCAACGGTTACTCCAGCTTTTTGAGTCTACCTTCAAATTAAGTTTACCCTGAACTCGTAAAGCATACGAGGAAGAATTACGAGTTTAATGGCTTCACTGCCTGTGCAGATAATTGTAACAATTGCCTCGTTTCATAAGTTATTGGAGCAGAATTAGCCCATCAAGTCTACTCCACCATTCAATCATGACTGATCTGTCTTTCCCCCTCAATCCCATTCTTCTGCCTTCTCCCATAACCCCAGACACCTGGGTTTTTGTAGTATATCTCTCGTAGTATTATATTACTATTGGTGGAATTTGAGAGCATAAACATTGTCCTGTTTCTATTATCCTAGTTTGACCTTTTCTTTAGAACCTGACTGCCTCTTCTAGAGTTTTATTTCCTAAAATCATTTCCAAGAAAGACCTGTCCATTAAGCAAGAGCCCGACTAATTGGCTAGCCCAACTATTGATTGTGCTTTCATCCCAGTCGCAAGACGTTGCTGCAATTTTCATGACGATTGCTGAGGAAAATACTTAACACTCCTTCTCAACAGCTGAACGCATTAGAACATTATCACGCATCTCTCCCTGGCCCCATTGCTTTAGTTTAATTTAGAGATACGGCATTGAAACAGGCCCTTCCGCCCACCGAACCTACACCAACTATCGAATGCCCTTTCGCACTATTTCCATGTCATCCCACTTTCTCATCCACTCCCTACACATTAGGGGCAATTTTATAGAGGTCATTAATGACTCCAAACCCGTAGTATGTCTTTGGGATGTGGGAGGAAACTGGAGCCACCAGAGAAAACCCAGGCGGTCACAGGAAAATCGTGCAAACTCCACACAGCCAGCACCCGAGATCAGTATCAAACTCGGGGCTCTGGCGCTGTGAGGCAGCAACTCTCTCCGCTGCGCCACCGTGCATACTTGTGCGATTGGAGTTTGTTAATTGTGTGTTTGGGATAAGGACAAATCATGAAGCCATCAGCTGAGACGTAGGTGATTGAAAAAGCATGGGTCTGAACCAACCTCGTCCTTGCCCTGTGTTCCCCTACAAGGGAATGGGATATAAATGTGAAGTAAATAAAATAATTATTGACAAATATACCGATTTGAATTGTTAATAAATATTTTTCATGTATTGGGTTTGTTTTATTATTTTGACTGGTTTAGTTATTTTTATGAATGCAATCCAGCACTAGTGCTGAAACAATTATCATTCTCTGTAAGGAGAACACACAAAGCTAATGATTGTACTTTCCATGTTCAGTACTGATACGTGGCAGCCAAAGATCATAAGTCATTGGAGCAGAATTGGGCCATTCAGTCTACTCCACTATTCAATCATGGCTGATCAATCTTTCCCTCTCAACCACATTCTCTTGCCTCATCCCCACAATCCTTGACACCGTTGCTAACCAAGAATCTGTCAATCTCCGCCTTAAAACTACCCAAAGACTTGGCCTCCACAGCCGTCTGTGAGAATGAATTCCACAGTTTCACCACCATCTGACTAAAGATATTTCTTCTCATCTTTTCTAAAGGTTTTTATTCTGAGCCCATTCCCTCTAGTTCTAGACTCTACTTGCAGTCAGCACAAAACCCTCTGCTCTGAATCGAACACAGTCTGCAGAAGGATCCCGATCCCAAAACGTCATCTATCCATGTTCTCCAGAGATGCTGCCTGACCTGCTGAGTTGTTCCAGCATTTGGTGTTCTTTGGTGTATTATCCAGCATCTGCACTTCCTTGTTTTTACTAGTTTAGTTTAGAGATACAGCATGGAAAAGGCCTCTTTGGCCTAGCATCGATCACCCGTTCACACTACTTTTATGCTATCCCACATTTAGCATCCGCTCCCCACACACCAAGGACAATTTACAGAGGCCATTTAATCTACAAACCTGCATGTCTTTGGGAAGTGGGAGGAAACCCATGTGGTCACAGGGAGAACATGCACACTCCACACAGACATACGCGGGGTCAGGATCGAACCCGGGTCTCTGGTGCTGTGAGGCGATCCCGGGTCCCTAGCAAACTCTTGACAAAAATTCCCAAGTTTGTTTTTTCTTTTGCATTTTTGTGTTTATTTTCTCACACAAATTCCATAAGAGCCAATTTTTATTCTGTATCTCAAATCTATGCTGGTGATTTATTAATTCTGTAAGGGCAAACTTCTGTTACTCAAAAAATCCTATAACGCTGGGGGTTGCTTGTAGATTTGTTGGAGTCATTTGCATTGTATTGTTGCCATTGGTATGGTTTCACCATTGCATTTGAAAGAAGCATCATAGAAAAAGACCCTTCAGCCCACCAAGTCTATGCAGACCATCTAGTTCACACTAGTTCTATGTTATTCCACTTTTACATCCACTCCCTACACCCTCGAAGTATAAGTAACACTAAGTTGCTTAACTTCATATTAAGAATACATGCGGAGACCATGACAATGGCATCTGCAAGGTACAGCATCGTAGATTAAAACCGAGGTTTAGCTAATCGCACACCTCCAGATGGCATTGTGCAAACCCGGTATGGATTATGGATCGGGTTGGCAATAGTAAAACCAGACATGGATCAAATCAGCAAATCTGATCTACACTCAGGGCAATTATCCTACAAACCCACACGTCTTTGGGATGCGAGAAGAAACCGGAGCACACGGGGAGAACATGCAAACCCCGCACAAACATCACCCAAGGTCTGCAATGAACCCGGGTCTCTGGCGCGGTGAGGCAGCAGCACTACCAGCTGCACCACTGTGCCGCCCTTAATAATATTTGCTCAACCTCTATCCTATTGAACCTTTAGAATTCTGAATCTCTACTTTTAATGTGAATGTGGTTTTATATGATCTCAAGTAAGGGAAGGAGTTGCAAGTTGAAGAGAATAGTTTTATTCCCAAATATCTAAGGCCAATCTGTTCTCTTTTCGAACCTTAAACACAATTTAAAAACAAGTTAAAGCTTACTCAGGGATAGTTTTGGAAGACATTTCCCTCTTGAAGGACAGTTGATACTTCAGACTATCGACTTCCATCTTGAATTGTGGTGCATCCCAATCTTCCATGGCCACGGGTTATTTTAAGTGTTTTCTTTTTGAGTGGAAACAAAAACCTGAAATAAGTCAAAAACAAAGAAATTCAAATCTCAGCAGTTCAAAACATGCATTAAAAACCCAGCGAATAAATAGTAGCTCAAGCGAAACACGAACTGCTGGCGGCACATTGGCACAGCGGTAGAGTTGATGCCTTGCAGCGGCAGGGATCCAAGTTCGATCCTGACTATGGGCGTTGTCTGTCCAGAGTTTGCACGTTCTCCCCGTGACCTATGTGAGTTTTCTTCAAGATCTTCGGTTTCCTCACACATTCCAGTTGGAAACCTCCACCGGCTATCCTCAGCTTCAGTAAAGACACGATGGCGCAGGAAGGGGCGGACTGACCCGGGGAGTGACGGGGAAGAGACTAATCCGCGCGGCGCTGACTCGCAGAAAAGATTGATCTGCGCACGCGCGTTTTTTAAGATTTTTAAACCTCGCTAACTTTTACGATGCTCAACCGAAACTTAGCGCATTTGCAGCATGGGAGAACGATGAGTGAACTGGCAAAAAATCGTAGCGCTATCGCGAACCCTTTTTGCACAAATAGAAAGACCGCCAAACCGGAAGATAACAAGATCAGAGTTTTAGTTATGTATAGATAGATTACAATTAAGGGCGGCACAGTGGGCAGTGGGCAGAGCTGCTACCTCACAGCATCGGAGATCCAGGTTCGATCTAGATCTCATGGACTGTCTGTGTGGAGTTTGCACGATCTCCCTGTGACTGCCTGGGTTTCTTCTGGTTGCTCCGGTTTCCTCCCACATCGCCAAAGACGTGCGGGCTTGGATGCTGCAGATGCTGCTGCACCTGCTGAGTTTCTCCACATTTTGTGTACCCTCCTAGGGTAGGAAACTGTGTTACAGACTCAGTAGAGATTCAGTAAGGTCATTATTGTCACTGTTGCCTTTCATTTTGGAGGATAGTTTTTTATCCGGTCATCAGTTATATCGTCTGTCCCTATATCTCCTCTCTCGACTCTGTCCAGGGACCCCGACAATCCTTTCAGGTTAGGCAGAAGTTCACTTGCACCTCCTCCAACTTCATCTACTGTTGTTCATGGTGCGGACTCTTATACATCGGTGATACCAAATGTAGACTGAGCGATCGTTTCGCTGAACACCTCTCAGTCCGCCTGGACCTAGCTGATCTCCCGGTTGCTAAACATTTTAATTCCCCTTCCCATTCCACACTGACCTTTCAGTCCTAGGTCTCCTCCATTGTCAGAGTGATGCCAAATACAAATTGGAGGAACAGCACTTTATATTTCGCTTGGGCAGCTTACAACCCAGAGGTATGACATTGATTTCTCTACCTTCAAGTAACCCTGGCATCCCCCCTCTCTCCATTACTCCTACTAGCTTCAAAGTCGTCTAGTTGACTCGCAGTGTCTGTAACTCGTTTTCACCTAGCCCACAGCTAACAATGGCCTGGTTCCTTCATCATCTTTACGTTTTTGCATACCTTTTATTCATTTGTGCTATATCACCGTCTATATCTCTTGTTTCCCTTTGCCCAGTCTGAAGAAGGGTCTCGACCATAAACCTTTTCTCCAGAGATGCTGTCTGACCCACTGAGTTACTCCAGCTTTCTGTGTCTATCCTAGGGTAGAAAATTGTCTTACAATCTCAGCAGAAAATGTGTCAGTAGGAATCATTATTATCACTCCTGCCCATGATTTCGAAAGATATTGCTTTTATCCAGTCATCACATATGATTGTGAAAGTTTCCATATGTTTCCCACTTATTTAAAATATCTTACTCAATTTTAAGTGTCAAAGGTGTTTATATGTCATTTGCTCTGGGAACAGAACAATGAAATTCTTCAATATTTCATTTGATGGTTCGGGATCTGGGCAAGCTCTGAAATATTGCAGAGGTATACTGAGTTAATATGGGTGAATGCTGAAAGTATAGATAGAACATGATTACAGAACACTGCATGGTAAAAACAATTGATTTGAAAAGACAGTATGGTGTAGGACACATTTAGTTTAGAGATACAACATAGAAACAGGACCTTCGGCCCACCGAGTCCGCGCAGACCAGCGATTCCCGCACATTCATGCTATCCTACACACACTAGGGACAATTTACATTTATACCAAGCCAATTGGTATACCAAAGGCTTGGATAGAGTGGATGTGGAGAGGATGTTTCCATAAGTGGGAGAGTCCAGAACTAGAGGTCATAGCCTCAGAATTAAAGGACGTTCTTTTAAGAAGGAGATGAGGAGACATTTATTTAGTCAGAGGGTGGTGAATCTGTGGAATTCTTTGCCACAGAAGGCTGTGGAGGCCGTCAGTGGATATTTCTAAGGCTGAGATAGATAAACTCGTGATTAGTATAGGTGTCAGAAGTTATGGGGAGAAGACAGGAGAATGAGGTTAGGAGGGGGAGATAGATCAGCCATGATTGAATGGCGGAGTAGACCAGATGGGCCGAATGGCCTAATTCTACACCTACTCCTTATGACAATTAACCCACAAACCTGTACTGCACGTCTTTGGAGTGTGGGAGGAAACCGAAGATCTCGGGAGAAAACTCACGGGGAGAACGTACAAACTCCGTACAGACAAACACTCATAGTCAGAATGGAACCCGGGTCTCTGGCGCTGTAAGAAACCAAAGCTCCTAACGGAAAAATAAAGTTCATTTGAATTGAATTGAATTTGAAGACAGCAGCTCCACTGCTGCGCCACCGTGCCACCCCTGTTCTGGCAGTGAGAACTCTGAGAGATACTCACCTTAATAAAATATTATAAATCCTCGTTCTAGCGGATTATTGCATCCGTCTCTTGGACCTAACCTAAAAAAAAGATGTGCCGATTAACCTCCCTCTGAACGATCATTAGATGATTCCTGAATCCAGGCATACCAAGAACAACAGCAATAAATTGCATTTCTAAAGATACCAGATACTTCACAGGATGTTAACAAACCAAAATTTGATTGTGTGCTGATAAAAGTAAGATTAACCCAAAGATAGATAGATAGATAGATAGATAGATAGATAGATAGATAGACAATAGATAGATAGATAGATAGATAGATAGATAGATAGATAGATAGATAGATAGATAGATACAAAAAGCTGGAGCAACTCAGCAGGTCAGGCAGCATCTCTGGAGAAAAGGAATAGGTGACGTTTCTGGGTCGAGACCCTTCTTCGGACTGATAGGATTAGCCCAATGACTAAAAGCTTTGTCAGAGAGGTGGGTATTAAGGAGCAATGTATAAGTGGAACATAGAACTGTACAGCACAAGAGCAGGCCCTTCAGTCCACAATGTGCCGAACTTGATGCTAAGGCCAACTCTTATCTACCTGCACATAATTCTTATTGATTGCAATAACCAATGTGAACAATTAGTCAATGTTGGTTAATACAATGTGGGTTAATTGGGTCGGGAGTCTTCTTCAGACTGATTCTGATGGTTATTGGGAAGAATAGCTCGAACACCACACAACACCAACCATCAACCATCAATCGTGACCTCTCTTCGGTTGCACTAAGAACTTTGGGCATTTTTCTGCACTGGTATTGGTGTTCAGTTTAGAGATACAGCACGGAAACAGGCCCTTCAGCCCACTGAGTCCACCCCGACCAGCGATCCCTGTACACTCGCTCTATCCGACAATTTACAGAAGTCAATTAACCTAAAAAAAACAACGTTTTTGCAGTGTGAGATGAAACCTGAGCACCCGGAGAAATACCACGCGGTCACAGAGAGAACATACAAAATCCGTACAGACAACACCTGTAGTCAGGGTCGAACGCAGGTCTCTGGCGCTGTAAGACAGCAACTCTACTGCTGTGCCACCGGTTATTTATAGATGGTTTTGTTTATTATATTATCTGTGTGTACTGTGCTTACAGGCCTGTTAACCCGCTGCAAAAATTTTATTGTTCCGTTATCGGTACATGTGACAATTAAATGCTTTTGACAAAGAGTGTTGGAACGAACTGCAGATGCTGGTTTACATCAGATTAGTCACAAGAAGCTGGAGTAACTCAGACAATACTAGCCACTCGACTGTAATGGGGGAGGAATAAAATTTCACATCTGTGATCTTTATTGAGAATTGGCCCCATTTACCAATGCATCAGAGCTAGTTAAGCGGCCAGTAACCAAGACCTTCACACCTTCATAAGTAGAGTCACGTTCTTCTGAACGAGTCTCAATGGTACCCTTACAGGATGGACAACATGGAGAGCATGGCTGCGTCCCAGTGGATGCAGGGTCTGAAGAAGGGTCTCGACCCGAAACGTCACTGATTCCTTTTATCCAGAGATGCTGCCTGACCTGCCGAGTTACTCCACCATTTTGCTTCTACCTTCAATGCATACTAATCAGTCTGATTAAGGGTCCAGACCCGGAACGTCACCTGTCCATTCCCCTCCACGGATGCAACCTGTTCCTCCAGCACTTTGTGTTTTGTCCGAACTTCCAGCACCTGCAGTTCCTTGTGTAGGCTTCCTAATTTGGTTGTGGGAAACATAGAAACATAGAAAATAGGTGCAGGAGTAGGCTATTCGGCCCTTCGAGCCTGCACCGCCATTCAATATGATCATGGCTGATCACCCAACTCAGTATCCTGTACCTGCCTTCTCTCCATACCCCCTGATCCCTTTAGCCACAAGGGCCACATCTAACTCCCTCTTAAATATAGCCAATGAACTGGCCTCAACTGCCTTCTGTGGCAGAGAATTCCACAGATTCACCACTCTCTGTGTGAAAAATGTTTTTCTTATCTCGGTCCTAAAAGACTTCCCCCTTATCCTTAAACTGTGACCCCTTGTTCTGGACTTCGCCAACATCGGGAACAATCTTCCTGCACCTAGCCTGTCCAACGCCTTAAGAATTTTGACCTATAAGATCCCCCCTCAATCTTCTAAATTCTAGCGAGTACAAGCCGAGTCTATCCAGTCTTTCTTCATATGAAAGTCCTGCCATCCCAGGAATCAGTCTGGTGAACCTTCTCTGTACCCCCTCTATGGCAACAATGTCTTTCCTCAGATTAGGAGACCAAAACTGTATGCAATACTCCAGGTGTGGTCTCACCAAGACCCTGTACAACTACAGTAGAACCTCCCTGCTCCTATACTCAAATCCTTTTGCTATGAATGGGGAAAGTTGAACTGGGGAAGGCTTCCTCGGATCATGTAGATCAAACCACGGACAATTAACCGGCAGCTTTGCTTTTTATTTTGTCGACAGCTGCAGGAACCTGAACAGATGATTTGATGTGAAATGATTTTTAAGGGATAATGCTTAGATTTGGATAATCCATTGGCATATCTAACATTCGCTAGGACTGGCCGAATAGTGAAAGGCCTGGATAGAGTAAATGTGGAGAGGATGTTTCCACCAGAGGGAGAGTCTAGGACCAGAGGCCACAGCCTCAGAATTAAAGGAGGTAACTTAAACAAGGAGATGAGGATGAATTTCTTTAGTCAGAGGGTGGTGAATCTGTGGAATTCTTTACCACAGACGGCTGTGGACGCCAAGTCAATGGATATTTTTAAGGAGGAGATTGATAGATTCTTGATTAGTACGGGTGTCAGGGGTTATGGGGGGGGAGGCATGAGATGGGGTTGAGAGGGAGCGATAGATCAGCATTGATTGAATGGCGGAGTAGACTTGATGGGCCGAATGGCTCCTAGACCTTATGAATTTATCTACACTCCACAGAGATGAAAAGGAAGATACGAGGAACTGCAGATGGTGGAATCTTGAGTAAAACACAAAGTGCTGGAGGAACTCAGTAGGTCAGGCAGCATCTGTGGAGGGAATGGACGGGCGAAGCTTCAGGACTGGACTCAAATGAAAGGGAAATAAACATCTGAATACAAAGGAGAAACTAGGAACTGCAGATGCGGATTTACCAAAGAAAAGCACCGTGGGTCGGGCAGCATCTCTGGAGAACATGGACAGGTGATGTTTCTAGTCGGAGGCTTCTTCAGATGAAGTGTCTGAAGGGCCTCGTCCGGAAACGTTAGCTGTCCATGTGTTCTCAATAGATGCTGCCTGTCCCGCTGAGTTACTCCAGCATTTTGTGTCTATTTTCAGTGTAAACCAGCATCTGCAGCTCCTTCCTACACAATGTGTGTTTTGTTCTGTGGGAGAGGCAGCATCTGTGGAGAGAAGGAATGGGTGATGTTTCGGGCCACCCCTTCTCTCCGGACATGTTGCCCCACCAGCTGAGTTACTCCAGCATTTTGTGTCTATCTTCGGTTTAAACCAGCATCTGCATTTCCTCCCCATAGACAATCTTGTGTTGAGTGGCGCGCACCAGTTGGGCGCCTGGTCAGGTTTAGGGAGGGTTCTGCCTGGTCGGTTTCACGGTGTTTACTATCACGTGGGCGATTTCACACCATGTTTGGGAAAAACAAGGCTAAAATGAAAATACACACGGATTTCATTTGCATTCTCCTTGTCTGAAGGTCTGAAGATGGGGCTTGACTGGGAACATCACCCGTTCCTGCTCTCCAGAGATGCTGCCTGACCCGCTTAGTTACTCCAGCATTTTGTGTCTGTCTTTGGTGTAAACCAGCATCTGCAGTTCCTGCCTAGTCCTACAAGTGACCGGGATAAGTCACTCCAAACACTGCGGGAACCATTTTAATCACACTACGAACCTTCCCACTCAACTTCATAAAGGTGGACAATGTCATTGGACGTTGGGAATTGAGGGATAGGAAACATGCCCTTCGGCCCATCTTGCCCATCCCAACCAAGCTAGCACGTCCATGTCCATAAATGCTAGAAGCAGAATTGGGCCATTCGGCCCATCCAGTCTACTCCACCACTCCATCGTGGCTGGTCTATCTCTCCCCCCTCACCCCATTCTCTTGCCTTCTCCCCATAACCCCACCCGACACGTCCACCAGCCAAGTTGGGCTGGAGATGGACACAAAAGGCTGGAGTAATTCAGTGGGGCGGGCAGCATCTCTGGAGAAGTAGGAATGGGTGATGTTTGGGTTCGCGACCCTTCTTCAGACCAAGTTGGGCTCGTCCTGTGTTCAGTCAGTCCTCGTCTCCATCGAAACCTCTCATCATTTACAACACATCTTAATCCTTTATCTGTAACCGCTCCTTTAAAACAATACCATTACTAAAATCGGTCCCATCCGTAGTATTATGGAAAGCATGGACCAGTCTGCGTTAACCCAGCCTCCTCTTCTGCCAGGGCGAAATTGGCCGCCGATGTCTCTATTTGAACAGCGTTTTAGAAGGAACTGCAGGTGCTGGAAAATCGAAGGTAGACAAAAATGCTGGAGAAACTCAGCGGCTATGGAGCGAAGGAAATAGGCAACGTTTCGGGCCGAAACCCTGGGGGAAATAGGCAACGTTGCCTATTTCCTTCGCTCCATAGACGCTGCTGCACCCGCTGAGTTTCTCCAGCACTTTTTTTGTCGATTTCAACAGCGTTGTGGCCACAATTAATTGGCGAATCGCTGCAATATATATATTTTTAAAAAAAATACTGGGTCCATGTTTTCACCGAGCCACACAGTCTTTTTTGTTTCAAAAGGAGACAAATGAACCAGTATCCGCAGTTCCTTGCTTCTTCACCTCCCCCCCTCCACACCTCCCTCCCTTTCTCTCTCCCTCTTCAAACTCAAGCAAATGATTTCAATGCCTCGTTCAACCCAGGGCCACCCAACACAGCGAAAACTAGCAGGTTAAATGCTCCTCCATTTATATCAAATGCCCAGTAGCGTCGCCTCTAAACAACACGGCAGTCTGTCTGTCTGTGGGTGTCTGATGTGGAAATCTAGTGCTGGTAATACAAAAAGCCCCCCGTCTGATTTATTCCAACGGCACTGCGAATCCAGATAGAACTCGTTGTCTATTATCCGATGTCCAGCATTTTAAGATGGACAAACCAACAACAACAACAACAAAAAATCACTTGTGTACATCTTAAAACACCAAGACAAACGCCACACCCTGGGGTGAAAAATTAGGCAGCCGTGAACATTCAGCACTTTAGATTGCCAAGATCGGTCTTGGTTTTTAAAAAGGATATTTTCACTCACCTCGCTCTGTGTGTGTGTGTGTGTTAAAGGTGCTGTCAGACCCACAACGCGAGGCGCTGTCTCCGCCAAGCCACTCCTTGCTGTCGCCCAGAGAGATGGGAACGGAATATATATATATATATATATATATATGTACAGATCTTATTTATCCTCTCCCCTCTCGGAAATACAAATCCGTGGTGTAATCTATGAATGCAGCTGCCAATTCATTCAGATGGAGGGAGAGAACTTGCACAGCTGAGCTCTCCCCGCCTGCCCGCACTGGTCAAGCAGCCGAGATGTCTGTGTCAGGATGCAGTCTCGTTGGAGGCTGTGCCCTCCCTCCTCCATGGGTGTGGCGTGGACCACTTGTCCATGGCATCACGGCTAAACACCTCCTCTCGCCAGCATCCGCCGCCTTGATCGTGTCCCCTGTGGGCCGTGGTCGCTTGCAGCAGCTACGGGGGGCTCCACCAAATTGGCAGCGTTGCCAGTGTCAATTACACAAAGATGCTGCTGCCTGGCCCGCTGAGTTACTCCAGCTTTTTGTGTCTACACGAGGAATACAGTTGGACTCATTTAACCCCCCTTAAACTGGAGAGGGTACAGAGAAGATTGAGGGAAGAGAGGGAAGATTTGGGGGGGGGGGGGGGGGGGGGATTAAGGCGAGGGGGAATATTTTCACACAGAGTGAGAGAACTAAAAGCAATTTATAAGTGTGTAATAGCATGATAGGGTTTACACAGTGTTTTACCCAGAGTAGGGGAATCAAGGACCAGAGGACATAGGTTTAAGTGAGGGGGGGGGGGGATTTAATAGGGACCTAAGGGGCATTTTTTTTTACACAAAGGGTGGTGGGTGTATGGAACGAGCTGCAAGAGGAGGTAGTTGAAGCTGGAACTATCCCAACATTTAAGAAACATTTGGATAGATACATAGAAAGATTCAAGATTCAAGATTCAAGAGAGTTTATTGTCACGTGTCCCAGATAGGACAATGACATTCTTGCTTTGCTTCAGCACCACAGATCAGAGTAGGCACGACTACAGTAGGCATATAGTAGGCAGAACGAGCAGGTTTAGAGGGGTATGGGCAAAACGCAGGCAGGTGGGACATGCAGGTCAGCGTGGGCAAGTTGGGCCGAAGGAACACTGTATGACTCTGTAAGATTTACAAAGATGTTGCCAGGACCTGAGAGTCTGAGCTATAGCGAGAGATTGGGCGATTGGGCAAGTTTGTCCCTTGGAGTGCAGGAACAAACTTGTGGGGTGATCTTATAGAGTCAAGAGTGTTTCATCGTCACATGTCCCCAAAGCAAACAATGACATTATTATTTGCAGCAGCACAACAGATATGCAAACGTAAGACTCTGTACACACCATGTTAAACAACAAAAGGTAGTGCGGAGAAGGGTCTCAACCAGAAACGTCACCCATCCCTTCTCTCCAGAGGTGCTGCCTGTCCCGCTGAGTTACTCCAGCACTTTGACCCTTTTGTTTTCACCTCACCATGGCTACTGTTCTGTAGGAGGTTAAATGATCTGTCTATGTTCTCGGGGAGGGTGGTGGGGGGCGGGGGGGGGGGGGGGGGGGGGGGGGGAGAGAAATGAGTGAAACTGCTAAATTAAATGTATAACAAAAGACAAATGGTGTTGCCAGTCAGAATAGCTATTAGCAGTTCTGCTCTCAATGCATTATGCACCATTTTGTGTTGCACAGTTCGCTGAAATACCAGGAGCGACACACTTCATGCAAACGGATGCTTAACAGAGTGTGAGTAATATGCTGCTCAGTAAATAAGGAACCTTGCAAGTCAATTAAGTAAAAAAAAAAAGACTCAAAGTGCTGGTGTAACTCAGCGGGTCAGGGCGCATCTCTGGAGAACATGGGTAGGCGATGTTTCAGGTCGGGATCCTTCTTCATTCCCAACCCGAAACATCACCTGTTCATATTCATAAGTTCCAGGAGCGGAATTAGGCCGTTCGGCCCATCAAGTCCACCATTCAATTATCTATCTTCCTATATCAACCCCATTCTCTGCCTTCTCCCCATAACCCCTGACACCATTACTGATCAAGAACCTGTCAATCTCCACCTTAAAATTATCCATTGACTTGGCCTCCACCGCTGTCTGCCGAAATGAATTCCACAGATTCAAGAAATTTCTCCTCATCTCCTTTCTTAGATAATAGATAATAGACAATAGACAATAGGTGCAGGAGTAGGCCATTCGGCCCTTCGAGCCAGCACCGCCATTCAATGTGATCATGGCTGATCATCCCCAATCAGTACCCCGCTCCTACCTTCTCCCCATATCCCCTGACTCCGCTATTTTTAAGAGCCCTATCTAGCTCTCTCTTGAAAGCATCCAGAGAACCTGCCTCCACCGCCCTCTGAGGCAGAGGGCGTTAAGTTACCTCCTTTAATTCTGAGGCTATTATATATAACCCCTGTCACCCGTACTAATCAAGTTCTCCAGAGATGCTACCTAACTCGTTGAATTACTGCAGTACTTTGTGACTTTTTTTTGTAAACCTGCATCTGCAGTTCCTTCAAATGAAGTAAGCCTGTTTCACCAGTCAGTGAACAACTATCTACCTCATCGGGGGCCCTCGGACTATCTTTGATCGGACTTGGCTGGCTTTCCTTGAACTAAACGTTATTCCCGTATCACGTATCTGTGCACCGTGGGCGGCTCGATTGTAATCATGTATTGTCTTTCCGCTGGCTGGTTAGAACGCAACAAGAGCTTTTTTTTAACTGTACCTCAGTACACGTGACAATAAACTCAACTGAACTGAAGACTGATGTAATGAACAGCACACCTTCTCATTCCTGATGTTTCTGCTTATCTGAAACTGAAATCTAGCAAGGTTTTTACACGTTTCCATGTGATGTTTTACTCCAGATATTACAGTTGAGGCATGGGCCGGTGATGTGATTTGGAACAGTCTGCACTGTGAGTATATTTCAAGATAATGAAAATCAAGTGTGACATCAGGGGAACGCTGATCTGTTTCCTTCTACTTCCTGTTTCACCCAAGAAAGATTAATTTCAGTTTTAATGTCTGAGCAAGTTGGTAATACCAGCACCCGGAAATCAATGACCTCTCAAACATTCAGATTCAGACTGAGCGGGTACAGTGAAAAGCTTTTGTTGCGTGCCAACCTGAAAGACAAAACATGATTACATTCGAGCCACTTTACAGTGTATAGATGCCCGATAAGGAAATAACGTTTAGTGCAAGATAAAGCCAGCAAAGTCCGATCGAGGATAGTCCGAGGGTCACCAATGAGGTAGATAGTAGTTCAGCACCGCGCTCTGGTTGTGGTAGGATGGTTCAGTCATAGAAGCATAGAAACATAGAAAATAGGTGCAGGAGTAGGCCATTCGGCCCTTCGAGCCTGCACCGCCATTCAATATGATCATGGCTGATCACCCAACTCATCCAAGTCGTCTGATAACAGCTGGGGAGAAACTGCCCCTGAATCTGGAGGTGGTTATGTGTGTGGATTTTATTTATTTACAGTTAAGGTTGGAAGTGTGAGAAATTACTGAGGGAGAGGAGTTTAAAAAACAATTAAAACAATTATCCCCATATTGTGCCTCATTGTGGGAACATCGGCAGCCTATCAATTCACAGCTCATACCTTCTCCCACTAAAAAATAGAAAGTTTGCACTTTATAAAGGCCCGCACACCGTTTGAGCGATTTGTATATTTACTCTGACATCTCGAATCAGATGTCGGTACTGCAAATATTATTAAAGGTGTTTTAATAAGTGGCCAACATGGGTTTATTTTTAGCACAGTTTGTCCCACAAACCTATTTGGACACTGTCTCCACCTCACCCTTGGAGAGGAGGCTGGCACAGTTGTTTATTGAATTTCCAAATAACCAAAATCCCAAAGTCTAAGCAAATGTGATGTTCATACATTAGTTTCAAAATGTTAATCTCCGGCCAGGGATTATCATATTCAATCAGTGCCAAATGCAAACAGAACATTGTCCTGATTCAACCGATTAGGGATGAAAAATAGGTTGATGTTTGTTTGCTTGCAGCTGCCGTGTTACAGTGCTGAAACCCTCCTTAGACACGATGAATCGAGCCTTGTTTCCTTGTTGTTCAATTATCATCGATCACCTGTATCACCCTGCATCACAAGGCGATGCATTCCCCTGCCTTCTCCCCCAGAACCCCCCCCCCCCACCAATACTGAATCCCACATTACAATCCGGTCTAGGACCAGAGGCCACAGCCTCAGAATAAAAGGGCGTACCTTTAGAAAGGAGATGAGGAGGAATTTCTTTCGTCAGAGGTTAATGAATCTGTGGAATTAATTGCCGCAGAAAGCTGTGGAGGCTGTCAGTGGATATTTTTAAGGCAGAGATTGACAGATTCTTGATTAGTACGAGCGGCAGGGGTTATGGGGAGAAGGCAGGAGAATGTACCACTCAAATGTATTCGTTCTCCTGTGACCACGTGTGTTTCCTCCGGGAGCTCTGAATTCCTCCCGCACTCCAAAGACGTACATGTTTGTAGGCTAATTGGCTATGGTAAGTTGTAAAAATGGTCTGTAGTGAGTATAATAGAACTAGTGTACTGATGATCGCTGGTTGGTGCTAATTTGGTGGGTCGAAGGGCCTGTTTCCGTGCTGTGTCCCTGAAGTCCAAAGTCTAAATGTTGGTTTAGTCGGTAAAGTTGTCTGTGGGGAGTTTGCATGTTCTCCCTGTGACCACTTGGGTTTTCTCTGGGTGCTCTGGTTCCCTCCCAAACTCCAAAGATGAGTAGGGTTTGTAGGCTAATTGGCTGTCGTATATTGTCTCTAGTGTGTAGGGAGTCGATGAGAAAGTGGGATAACATAGAACGAGTGCTGACAGTATGGACTCAGTGGGCCGTAGGGCCTGTTTCCATACTGTAACTCTAAACTGAGCCATTCTGGTAACATTTGAAGATCACCTTTGTGGGCTCAAGACAGTTCCTCTGTTCACACTTTCTAGCACACGATAATTGGTGATGTCTACTAAACTGCAGTGCATACGTTTCGAAGCAACTCATGCTCTGAAAATCACAAGGATGTGAAAAGTGCTATAAACTTGGGAATTATTTCTATTTTAGTTGCAGCTTTAATGGTTCCTGTTGGAAATGGCGCAAGTGTGCATGTGTGAGGAGTGAAAACATGGTCCGGCAGAGATGTGGTTACACTTCATGGGAAATAAGCAAACCATGTGCTTGGGTTTGCAAACGAAAACCGCCAGCCTCGTGTTCCCCCGTGGCTCAGCTGTTCAAAGTGGCGGAACTGATCTTTGGATTAGTTTAGCTCAGAGATACAGTGCGGACACAGACCCTTCGGGGTCACCAAGTCCGTGCCGACCCACACTAGGTACAAGTTTACATTTATAACCAAGCCAATTAACCTACAAACCGGCACGCCTCAGAGAAAACTCACGCAGGTCACAGGGAGAGCGTACAAACTGCACAGACAGCACCCATGGCCAGGATTGAACCCGGGTCTCTGGCGCTGTAAGGCAGTAACTCTACCGCTGCGCCACCAGCGCCCCTGGCAGTTCCTTCAAGCTTCGTGTTTCACTTAATAAAAAGGTGCAAATGACCTATTACCCAAGAGGTAACACACACCATGGGAAAGCTCAATGACGATGGGTTTCGTAGCCACATATGCTGCTTGACTAGCTTACAACACAGCGGTACGAACATTGAATTCATTCTGCAACACTGAACAGTGTGAACAACCTGACAAAGGGTCCCGACCCGAAACGTCACCTATCCATGTCCTCCTCAGATGCTGCCTGACCCGTTGGGCTACTCCAGCACGCCACGCCTTCTTCTGAATTCTCCAATTTTAGGTGATTAACCAACAAACACCCAGCCCTCCTACTTCCCGCCCCCCCTCCATGTACCCCACCTGGATGCGCACCCATTTCTCCATTCTCCCCATCCCCTTCCACATATTCCTTCCTGTGGCTTCCCCTTTCAAGCCTCTTCTATCCTACTCTCCTTAGTGATACAGCCCACTACGACCAGCGATCCCCGCACATTAACACCATCCTACACACACACCAGGGACAATTTACATTTATATAAAGCCAATTAACCAACAAACCTGTACGTCGTTGGAGCGTGGGAGGAAACCGAAGATCTCGGAGAAAACCCACGCAGGTCACGGGGAGAACGTGCAAACTCAGTGCAGACAGCACCCGTGGTCGGGATCGAACCCGGGTCTCTGGCGCTGTGAAGCAGCAACTCAACCGCTGTGCCACCGTGCCCCCCACCTATCACTTGCCAGGCTTTGTCCCACCCCCATGACTGTACCAGTCTGAAGGAGGGTCTCGACCCGAAATGTCACCCATTCCTTCTCTCCAGAGATGCTGCCTGTCCCACTGAGTTACTCCAGCATTTTGTGCCTATCTTCGGTTTAAACTCCAGCATCTGCAGCTCCTTCCGTGTGTATAACAATGGTTTTATTGACTGCATGCCCCACTGCTGATGACATTATCAATAATGACAAATAAAGGTTTATAATGCTGAATCATTTGTGTGTTACCTATGATTCTCAGCTGGCTGCGTTCCCAAGCCTGAATCTGAATGATGCGATTTCAAATGTCATTCCCAAGACCGGATTATAAGGTTTTTGTTTAAGAAGGAACTGCAGATGCTGGAAAATCGAAGGTAGACAAAAGTAGACAAACGTCCGAAGAAGGGTTTCGGCCCGAAACGTTTCCTATATCCTTCGCGAGGCTATACCCTTCTCGGCTATAAAACGTTGCCTATACCCTTTTCCGGGGGGGTACTTTCGCGCCCGGGTGGGTTTAGAAAGGGAATACGCGCTGTCCATGGGCGCGCCCCCCCCCCCCCCCCCCCCCCCCGGTCACTCCCTCTCCCATCAGGTACAGAAGTGTGAAATCGCACACCTCCAGGTTCAGGGACAGCTTCTTCCCAGCTGTTAGCAGGCAACTGAACCATCCTATACCCTTCCATAGGACACTGAGTTGGATGATCAGCCATGATCATATCGAAAGACGGTGCAGGCTCGAAGGGCCGAATGGCCTACTCCTGCACCTATTCTCTATGTTTCTATGTTTCTATCCGATCAACAACTAGACCTCCCATCTCCTCATTGGAGACCTTCGGACTGTATTTAATCTTGCACTAAACATTACTCCCTTTATCATGTTTAAGAAGGAACTGCAGATGCTGGGAAATCGAAGGTAGACAAAATTGCTGGAGAAACTCAGTATCTATGGAGCGAAGGAAATAGGGAATTAAATAGGAAATAGGCAACGTTTCGGGCCGAAACCCGGAAGGGTTTCGGCCCGAAACGTTGCCTATTTCCTTCGCTCCATAGATGCTGCCTCACCCGCTGAGTTTCTCCAGCAATTTTGTCTACATTCCCTTTATCGTGTATCTGTACACTGTAAGTGGCTCGATTGCCATCACTAAACCTAACTATTTTTGTGTAGGAAGGAACTGCAGGTGCTGGTTTACCCGAAGATAGACACAAACTGCTGGAGTAACTCAGCGGGCGTGGCAGAATCCCTGGAGAGAAGGAATGGGCGACCTTTCGGGTCGAGACCCTTCTTCAGACTGAGAGTCAGGGGAGGGGAGCAACAAGAGGTATGAAAATGGTTCACAGAAAACAGCACCGATGATCATTTTCGTCATTGACTCACAGATTGCACGAAAGGTTTGCACTGTTCTGCTAATACGTGACTAAGAGTGTGGGGAGGGATATAAAGAGAACAGTGAAGGCAAGGGACCTTGTGTGAATGTTCCAGGCAGAGCAATTAACAGATCACCAGGACAATTAACTCGGTCGCCTCTGGTGGGTGCCTTGGCCAACGTTAACATCAGTGTGATTAAAAAAGTCCCAGCAGGGATGGAGCATTAAATACACTTCACCAAGATCAGTCTCACCCTGTGGGGAGCCAGGTACAGCGCAGAATTCATCCCGCGTGTATTAGTTAGTACATTGTACAAAAAGAATACACTGCAAATGCTGGAACATTAAGGTTAAATAAAAAATATTAGGAGGATTCAAATGACGTGCAACATTAAGTCGACACATAGAAACATAGAAACATAGAAAATAGGTGCAGGAGGAGGTCATTCGGCCGTTCGAGCCAGCACCGCCATTCATTGTGATCATGGCTGATCGCCCCCTATCAATAACCCGTGCCTGCCTTCTCCCCGTATCCCTTGACTCCACTAGCCCCTAGAGCTCTATCTGAACCCACGCGTTCTTCCTGTGAACGCGTGGGTTTTCCCCGGGTGCTCCAATTTCCTCCGACACTCCAAAGACGTGCAGGTTTGTAGGTTGGTAAGGATTGCAAATTGTCCCTGGCATGTTGTATTAGTGTGTTAGTCTGCTGGCTGGCGCAGACTCGGTGGGCCAAAGGGCCTTTCTACGGTTAGCTCTTTGATTAAGCGTTCAAGAGTCACAGGCTTTCAAAATATTTCAAGGGTCACAGTTCAAATATAAGGGGTAGGCCATTTAGGACTGAGATGAAGAAAAAAACGTTTTCACCCAGCGAGTTGTGAATCTGTGGAATTCTCTGCCACAGAAGGCAGTGGAGGCCAATTCACTGGATGTTTTCAAGAGAGAGTTAGATTTAGCTCTTGGGGCTAACGGAATCAAGGGATATGGGGAGAAGGCAGGAACGGGGCACTGATTGGGGATGATCAGCCATGATCACATTGAATGGCGGTGTTGGCTCAAAGGGCCGAATGGCCTCCTCCTGCACCTACTTTCTATGTTTCTATGTTTCTATGTAAGAAGTTTGATTTTTAACTATTTTAATTTAGAAGTTAAATCAGAATGTAGCTATTGCAGAACTTAAGCCGGAATGTATTTATTTTTTTAGATTTTGGAGATACAGTGTGGAAACTGGCCCTTCGACCCACCGAGTTCGTGCTGACCAGCGATCACCCCGCACACTAGCACTACCCTACTCACACGAGGATCAAGTTTACCGATTATCCTACAAACTTGTACGTCTTGGGATTGTGAGAGGAAACCGGAGCAGCTGGAGAAAACCCAATGCAGGTCACAGGGAGGACGTACAAACTCTGTAAGTGAGTAAGTAATTCATTTATTAGCCAGGTATGTGAAAACATACAAGGAATAGGGAGGTTGCACGGCAGTCGAGGTCGCTACCCGTGACCCGTACTGTTGCCACGCGACGCCTTCTGGAGTACAAGCGGTGAACGTCAGGTAAGCACTAACTATGGCTGCCAGAGCAACGGGCCCGTCCTCTGTTGCAGCATCTGGACTCCATACTCGCTGACTGGTTCCACACTCGCAGACCCCGGGCCGTCTGTCCCCGCGGCCGGTGTTTGGCGGCTGAAACGCCCGGCACCCGGGGGTGGGGGGTTGAATCACCCCGTGTGGGGGTCGGTGGGGGGGGGGGTTTGGGGGTGAATCACCCCATGGGTTGGTGGGGGTCCAGGGGTCGGGGGGGGGGGGGGTGGTGAATCAGGGGGATGAATCACCCGGTGTGGGGGTTGGGGTCTGGTGCCGATGCCGGTGCAGAGCGGTCAGTGGCTCTGGGTGGGCGGAGGGACCAGACTGTCCCCAACTCTGCTGCAGCTGACAGGGACGTTGCCGGGTTTATGGCCCTGTGTGTGTGTGTGTGGGCACTGCTGACCCACAGCCCGCACAGGGTGAGACGGGGCCAGACAGCGCTGACCATGGGGGGAGAGTGGGGGCTGTCCCGAGGAATGCGCTCCTTCGGCCGCTTATACCTTGGTGCTCAGGTTCAGACCACTCAGTCACCCTCCAGCCCTGGGCGGTTGTGAGCTGGGGCTTGCCTTCAATCCGCCGGCACGCTGCTCTTTCGCACATCAGTGAGCAGCAGTGATTTTGCCAGTTTTCCCTCACGGTTACCCCTATTTCCACAATTTGTACAGCCCAAAAATTGACCATTTTGGCAGTTTCTAACAGGTAAGAACGTACGTGCTTCGTGTGTACTAGTGTATGCCGGAAGCTGCTTTGTACTCCAGAAGGATTGAGCTACTCCATGCGTCACACCCTTTGAACTGATGACAATGGACAATAGGTGCAGGAATAGGCCATTCGGCCCTTCGAGCCAGCACCGCCATTCAATGTGATATATTTAAGAGTGAGTTGGATGTGGCCCTTGTGGCTAAGGGGATCAGAGGGTATGGAGAGAAGGCAGGTACGGGATACTGAGTTGGATGATCAGCCATGATCATATTGAATGGCGGTGCAGGCTCGAAGGGCTGAATGGCCTACTCCTGCACCTAATTTCTATGTTTCTATGTATGTTTCTATGTTTCTATGTTTCTATGTGATCACGGCTGATCATCCCCAATCAGTACCCCGTTCCTGCCTTCTCCCCATATCCCCTGACTCCACTATCTTTAAGAGCCCTATCTAGCTCTCTCTTGAAAGCATCCAGAGAACCCGCCTCCACCACCCTCTGAGGCAGAGAATTCCACAGACTCACCACTCTCTGTGAGTAAAAGTGGCTTACTCCTTATTCTTAAACTGTGGCCCCTGGTTCTGGACTCCCACAACATCAGGAACATGTTTCCTGCCTCTAGCGTGTCCAAACCCTTAACAATCTTTTTTGTTTCAATGAGATTCCCCCTCAGCCTTCGAAACTCCAGAATGTACAAGCCCAGCTGCCCCATTCTCTCAGCATATGACAGTCCCGCCATCCCGGGAATTAACCTTGTAAACCTACGCTGCACTCCCTCAATAGCAAGAATGTCCTTCCTTCTTCTTCTTCGTCCGTGTGGCGTGCACAGCTTAAAGTTGTTGGCCAACTTGTTCTATTTGATCTTCCGTTTGTGCGCGTCGAGTTGATTGCATTAGTCGAAACAGGGCGGACCACGTGAAGGTTGCAATCTCCCGCCCCAATGTCCTTCCTCAAATTAGGGGCCGAAAACTGTACACAATACTCCAGGTGTGGTCTCACCAGGGCCCTGTACAACTGCAGAAGGACCTCTTCGCTCCTATGTGCCTTACGTGCAACCCCACCTATTGTAGTCAGCAGCCGTCGTCAGGATCAAACCCAGGTCTCTGGTGCTGTGAGGCAGCAACTCTACCGCTGTTCTAGGGTTCTATTGTTCATCTTCCCCCAGCGCCATGCAGCACCAATCCTTTCAGACGCTCGCACACGGGCAATGTGAACGCAGTCGGGGGACGGGTGATTAACGAACCAGGCAGGCGCTTTAGCCCTTCTTATTGCAAAGCAACATGAGATTCTGCGTCCCCTGCAGCCTCGGATCACCCAAGCCCCCTTCTTGGCAAAGTCAAGTGAGTGTGGCCCGTACAGTCTGTCGAGTGGCCGCCCCAAGCCACCAACCAAGCAGCTCATCCTGACTGCCAGCCCTGAGCTGTCTCCCCTGCGTCCCTCATCACGAGCGGCAAGACTCTCTGGCGAGCCGTGCATTATCCCTGCTCTCCAGAGCGGTCGACTGACTCATCCAGAAAGGCAATAATTAATAACTAACGACCATCTGCTGAACTGGCAGCGACTCTCTCTCTGCAAGGCACAGGCACGCACTCCAATCTCCCATGCATTACCACAAAATACAAACAATAACATTAATATTCAAATCTAAATCCCCATTCTGGTTCTTGCTCTACTTCCAAAGGAAATGTTGGTAAATTGATAATAAATGATTTTCATGCCAAACCAAAATCGTGTTGCGACAATGCACTTTAAACCTCTTTTCAACCTGATAAATTCAGATTAAATCAGCTTCTGTCAAAAATGATTCTTTGTTTGGCCGAAGAACATCAGCCTCTATTTTCTATCATCAGTCACTACATTTATTATGTTGCTCTTGGAGCTTGTCAGAGTTATCACTGGCCATCTTCGTGATGTTCTCACCTGTGATTTAGTTTAGTTTAGTTTAGAGATGCAGCGCTGGAACAGGCTCTTCGGTCCAGGCACGGAAATCGCTGTCAAAACATGGGGGGGGACACAATTTCTTGGCGGCTGCGCGCGCGCATGCGCACACATACACCGTGGGCCTTGTGGACAGTAACATCGCGAGCTGACCTGGTTGGTGACCGACTCCGACCTCCAGCAACAGCAGCTTCATCCACCCCGAACCGTGGGGCTTGAATTGGGGTCTTTCACCGGCCGGTGGGGGCTTCAACATCGGCTCGATCTCAGTGCTGCAGCAGTCTGATTTTAAGCCACGCCGGGCGCTGAAAGGCCCCGCGAACGGGCCGATTCAGCCCTTAGAAAGCGTTTGATCAAGTCCGGATTACGAAAGATGGGGGGGGGGGATTGTCCCCCACCTCTCAAAGCAGGGGGGCGTGTGTCCCCCCTGTCCCCCCCAGGATTTCCGCCCCCTGCTTCGGCCCACCATGTCCGTGCTAACCAGCGATTCCCGCACACTAACACTATCCTACACACACCAAGCACAATTTACTCTTAGACCAAGCCAATTAACCGACAATCCTGCGCGTCTTTGGAGTGTGGGAGGAAACCGAAGCACCCGGAGAAAATCCACGCAGATCAAGGGGTGAACGTACAAACTCCGCACAGACAGCACCCGTGGTCAGGATCGAACCCGGGTCTCTGGCGCTGTGAGGCAGCAACTCTACTGCTGCGCCACCGTGCTGCCCCGTAATCTCTGTACCTTTAGAACACAATTACATTCTTGTGCGATGCCCATTCACTCCCACACACAACCTCACACCCACTCTCGGTCTTGTGTGCCTGACCCTGCACTTGCAAGCAGGAAGGACACGCCATTTAACAGAACATGGGACAGTACAGCACAGGAACAGGCCCTTCAGCCCATAATGTCATGTCACAACAAATAGGAGTAGAATTAGGCCATGCAGCCCATCTACTCCTCCATTCAATCATGGCTGATCTATCTCTCCCTCCTGACCCCATTCTGCCTTCTCCCCATAACCTCTGCCACTTGTACTAATCAAGAATCTGTCTATCTCGGCCTTAAATATATCCACCAACTTGGCCTCCACAGCCTTCTGTGGCAAAGAATTCCACAGATTCACCACCCTCTGACTAAATAAATTCCTCCTCATCTCCATCCTGAAAGAACGTCCTTTAATTCTGGGGCTGTGACCTCTAGTCCTAGTCTCTCCCACTGGTGGAAACATCCTCTCCACATCCACTCTATCCAAATCTTTCACTATTCTGTACGTTTCAGTGGGGTCCCCCCCTCATTCTTCTAAACTCCAGCGAGTGCAGGCCCAGTGCTGACCAAAGCTCATCACAGGTTAACCCACTCGTTCCTGAGACATTCATGTGCCGAGCATGATGGGCCGTTTCTTCCCGGCTGTTATCAGGCAACTGAATCATCCCGCCACAACCAGAGAGCTGTCCTGCGCTACTATCTACCTCATTGGTGTCCCTCGGACTATCTTTGATCAGACTTTACGGGCGTAACCTGGCTCTAAACATTATTCCCTTATCTTGTATCTATACACAGTGAATGGCTCGATTGTAGTCACGTATTGTCTTTACACTGGCACTCAACAAAAGCTTTTCACTGTTCCTCGCTACAAGTGACAATAAACTAAACTGAACTGAACGGACGCAGTTTAAATATTAATCATCTATAAATGGCTATTAAATCCCTTTGTACTGTTACTGCACGCAAGGAGTTTTCAATTGCATTTCATACTGTCTGCTCTCCAGAATACAGTAGCTAAAAAAAAGATTGTGTATGAAAATAACCCACGAATCCAATGCGATTTGCTTCGCACCTTTGAAAGGGAAGCACACACAGTGTCACACAGATGTTTCGGGTCAGGTCCGAAGAAGGGTCTCGACCTGAAATGTCACCTAGTCCTTTTCTCCAGATATGCTGCCTGACCCGCTGAGTTACTCCAGCAGTTTGTGTCTGTCTTCGGTACAAACACCAAGCCCACATTGTCGTGCTCCCAATAACACAGCATTCGCAGGGATATGGGGAGTTCTTAATTACTCCCCAAGACTGTGTGATTCCATCTACCTCCACAGTTTCCGCCTGACCTGCTGAGTTCCTGCAGCCAGTTTGTTTATTGTTCATTTAATTACTTTTATCCTCTTACCTTCAAATGATAGGAGCAGAATTAGACCATTCGGCCCATCAAGTCTACTCTGCCATTCAATCATGGCTGATCTATCTTTCCCTCTCAGCCACATTCTCCTGCCTTCTCCACGTAACCCCTGACACCCGTACTAATCAAGAATCTGTTGGTTTCAGAAGCTGTGTTATAACTAAGGCAACATAATCAAAGGCTTGTCCCACCCCAGTCATTCCTCCTTCTCCCTGCTCACGTTAGAAGGTACAGAAGGTACAGAAGCTTGAAAGCGCGCACCACCAGACTCGGGAACAGCTTCTTCCCCTCCGTTATCAGGCTTCTGAACGGCCCTTCCATAAACTAGGGGACTGTCCGACTCACCTCTATCATACTGCGGACAATGGACATAGTCTATGGGAGTGTATGAGAAAGAACCGCAGATGCTGGTTTAAATCGATGGTAGACACAAAATGCTGGAGTAACTCAGCGGGTGAGGCAGCATCTCCGGAGAGAAGGAATGAGTGACGTCGCCCATTCCTTCTCTCCGGAGATGCTGCCTCACCCGCTGAGTTACTCCAGCGTTTTGTGTCTACATTGTCGATGGAACTGATGTGCTACAATGCCGAGAACCATATTCTGCACTTTGTGTCTTCCCCTTTGCTCCACCTTGAGTATGACTTGATTGGATTTATCTATAGTGTTATCTGATTTGATCGGATAGCTTGCAAAACAAAGCTTTTCACCGTACCTCGGTACACGTGACAATAATGAGCCTAAACCGATGTGTGGAAGCTGCTTGGTTCTTTAATCCCAGCTTTGGATAGAGGGTGCCCTCTGCTGCTGGAGGATGGTATTAACGCAATGAGATGCCTCTGTCTTCACTGCTTCAACCTCCATTTAAATCAATTAAAATATGAAGGGCTGTACAGTGGCACAGGGGTAGAGTTGCTGCCTTACAGCGCTCGAGGTGCCGGAGACCCCGGTTCGATCCCGACTACGGGTGCTTGTCTGTACGGAGTTTGTACGTTCTCCCCGTGACCACGTGGGTTTTCTCCGAAATCTTCGGTTTCCTCCCACACTCCAAAGACGTGCAGGTTTGTAGATTAATTGGCTTGGTGTATGTGTAAATTGTCCGCAGTGTGTGTAGGGTCGCTTTAGTGTGCAGGGATCGCTGGTCGGCACGGACTCTGCGGGCTGAAGGCGCTGTTGCCGCGCTCTATCTTTAAACTAAACTACACTCAACATACCAAAGGTTACACAGAGATATTACCAAACAAAGATAAAATGAGGAAATGCAGGCAATATTCTAATATTCTGTGGGTCAGGAGGGCAGTTAGCAGTCTGACCTCTCTCCTGACGATGGTCATGATTATTGATCCTGATTTTACGTGCTGCCTTGTGGAGTTTGCACGTTCTCCCTACATCAAAAGTCTGCTTGCCCACCACACCACCTCCAGTTCCCTCAGATCACCCGACTTGGGGTTACTGAACATCCCGCGGTCCAGGCATAAGCTCAGGGGCGACCGCACCTTTGCAGTTACAGCATCCCTCTGCCCATCAGAACGGCCCCCTCCATCAACTCTTTCAAGTCGAGACTTAAAACTCATCTCTACTCTCAAGCCTTTCTTGACATCCTCTGAGGGAGGGCTATATGTATGTATGTATTTATGTGTGTATGTACTTAATCTATGAACCAATGTTGTATAACGTTAGTACCTCCACCAATGTAAAGCACTTTGGTCAACAAGAGTTGGTTTTTAAATGCTATAGAAATAAAAGTGACTTGACTGTGACCACGTGGGTAGCGGCCCAAAGAGTTGTGCCTTTTTCTGGTCGCCGCTGGATTTTCAACATTCTGAAAAGCTTCGGCGACCTGCTGCGACTATGACGGGACAGACCCTTACACTTTCTGAATGTTTCAAAGACCAGGATTTTCATACAGCTGCTGTAAATTTCCCCACTGTGAGAGAACATAGATAAACAAGATTCGATTCAATAGCACTACCTGTTTAATAAAGGCTGCAAGATAAATAAAATACCCCGAGATCCTTTTAATATTCAGTTATCCATGTTAATCCAGATTGGTATAAGTCTATTTTTAGTTGGCACTAAATAATTCATAACATTACAACACGGTTAATGAAGCTAAATTAAGTCGATTTTCTGGGAAAGTGGTTTTACAAAGTGGCAGATTGCAGAATCAAACCGATTTACATTGGAGCGCATCTGGACTCTACAGAACTATTCCATGTATGTTTAAGCATCTTAATGAAATAGCGTGAAGCTGGGATAACAGACACAATCTCTCTCTCTGGCGCTATGGTGATTTATTTGTCACCGGTGCAATTGGACAGTGAAATTCTTTTTGCATGTATTACACGCTTCCACAAGTGGGAGAGTCTAGGACTAGAAGTCGCAACCTCAGGATTAAAGTACGTTCCTATTGGAAGGACATGAGGAGAAATTTCTTTAGTCAGAGGGTGGTGAATCTGTGGAATTCTTTGCCACAGAAGGGTGAGGAGGCCAAGACAATGGATATTTTTAATCTTGATTAGTGTGGGTGTCAGAGGAAATGGGAGAAGGGGGTTAGGAGGGATAGATCAGCCATGACTGAATGGCAAAGTAGACTTGATGGGCCAAATGGCCTAATTCTACTCCTATCACTTATGACCTTGTGCAGGCGCTGCCATTATTGGCGCCATTATTCAGAGTCCTAGGTCCGCTGGGCCCGTGCGCTCGATGTACTGGAGGAGTTCCCACAAACCGATGTGCCTCTCCTCTGCTCGCCCGGCCATCTTTGTTCCTCAGGGGCGCCTCCTGCAGCCGACCTCGAAGGCGCTGGAGGCATTAACCCGGTTCATCCTCCTACCGGCCCTTGCTCCTCACGTCCCACATCTCCAGCTCCCTCACGGTTACGCCGACCGACCGACGAGCCTCTGTCTGTGCCTGTCTGCTGTTTCCAAGACGTAAATTGGCCCCTGTAAATTGCCCCTAGTGTGTGGGGAGTGGATGTGAAAGTGGGAAGAGAGCGCATGAAGGAGGCAGGCCAGAGGAAAAGTTATTCAGAAGGGTGAAGATTGGCGCGGTTAAATGAGAAACAGTTGACAGTCCAGTGCAATCTTTGTGATGGTAAGCAACACTATGGTGCACAGGTATCTCTGGATAGTTCAACAATTTGTTACCCGACCTTGCAACATTTATGTTTATTAATTGTGTGTACCGGCACCTTTTCACCTGCAATAAAAATCACTGGAAATAACTTTAGTGCAGTGTGTTGCTAAGTTCAATATGCAGATATTATTTTAAAATTTAGTTTAGCGATACAGCGCAGAAACAGGCCCTTCGGCCCACCGAGTCCGCACCGACCAGCGATCCACGTACATTGACCCTACCCTATACACCCTAGGGACTATTGCACTTATACCAAGCCAATTAACCTACAAACCTGTGTAGGAGCAAACCGAAGAACTGAGAAGACCCACGTAGTCACAGGGAGAACGTACAATCTCCGTGCAGTCTGGATCGAGCCCGGGTCTCGGGTGCTGCAAGGCAGCAACTCTACCGCAGCGCCACCGTGCCGACCTTGTATATTATTCCGATTTCTTTTTGTGTGCAGAGTTTAAACAAACATTGCTCTCAGAGGGCGAACGGCTAGAAATGTGCTAGATTCAGCATATTGCACGCTTTAAATCACGTAAAAGGACAATGCTTTAAATAATGCAAATTAAGATAATATGCAAGCTTCAAGCTGCTTTAAGCAAATTTGCAGTTTCATTTAAACAAACCAAAATGCTCTGGAGTTTTGATTGAAGATAAGTATCATTTGGAATGCAAATTAAATGCCTGACATCCTTTTCACCTTGGAATTGGAGGAACAAGTTTTAAAACATGAACGTATTCCTGATGTTTAAGAAGGAGCTGCAGATGCTTGGAAAATCGAAGGTAGACAAAAATGCTGGATAAATTCAGCGGGTGAGGCAGCTTCTATGGAACAAAGGAAATAGGCAACGTTTCGGGTCGAAACCCTTCTTCAGGCCCTTCTTCAATCTGAAGAAGGTTTTGATCCGAAACGTTGCCCATTTCCTTCGCTCCATAGATGCTGTCTCACCCGCTGAGTTTCTCCAGCATTTTTGTCGACCAACATATTCCTGATATTGACCAGAAATTAAATCCTTCTTCACCATAAATGTCAGTGATTCCGTGTTACACGGTTTAAACTTTAGACAATAGGGGCAGGAGTAGACCATTCGGCCCTTCGAGCAAGCACCGCCATTCAATGTGATCATCCACAATCAGTACCCCGTTCCTGCCTTCTCCCCCTATCCCCTGACTCCGCTAACCTTAACAGCCCTATCTAGCTCTCTCTTGAAAGTATCCAGAGAACTGGCCTCCACTGCCCTCTGAGGCAGAGAATTTCACAGACTCACAACTCTCTGTGAGAAAAAGTGTTTCCTCATATCCATTCTAAATAGCTTACCCCTTATTCTTCTGTTTTGCCGGTTTCACCTGCTAAAATCATGCTGGGCCCAACGTTATCAGGATTTGAATTTATTGGGTTAATTGATAAAATATGAAAACTTACTCCTTGGAAAAACTATTTTCGATAAAGACAAACATGCAGAACTTAGAGATGCAGGGAAATGCAGATGCTGGAACCTTGAGCGAAATCCCAAGTGCTGGAGGAACTCAGCGGGTCAGGCAGCATCTGTGGAAGGGGCGTGTGACATTTAGGATCACAAGTGGAATCAGGCCATTCGGCCCATCAAGCCTACTCAATCATGGATGATCTCTCTCTCCTAACCCCATTCTCCTGCCTTCTCCCCATAACCTCAGACACCTGTACTAATCCACAATCAAAGGGCCAGACCCTTCTTTAGACGGAAGAATGGTCTCGACTTGAAACGTCACCTATCCACTGCTACTTCCATTGTGGAATATTCCCAATGGAAGCATGACTGATGTTTGCAATCCAAGTGGCACAACATTCCATCCTTCACTCCACCTGCAAAACACAACAAGGACTCACAAACACAGCACACAACCAACACTATTATTTTTTTAGAAACACAAATTGAAAAATTTATTGAGCGATTACATACAAATACAGATTTTAAAAGGTATGAATGGTACAGAAACGCTAGAAGAATATATAAGGCTTTCTTTAAAAAAATTGGAACAAAGTACTTTGACACGAGTCAACTATTTAGCTTCTACAAGAATCGTTATTTGCAAACAGGCTTGGCTTTTGCCACAGTAATATATACATAAAAACCACAGGACAAAAGGCCAAAGTGTCATGTATCATTCAACTTCAACCAGAAATCATATCAAATGTCAAGTTATGTAACTGTACAATACCTCAGCATTTACAAAATTCAGATTTATTTTTTTAAAGGATTGCCCTGAAGGTTAAAGATTTTGTTCTCCTTTTTAAGAACCATCATCACTGAAGACCCTTCACGAAATTACATTGAATTAAGAGGTTGACTGCAGGAAAGTGCCAAACAGAAAATGTAAAGTCAAATACGAACAAAATGGTTTCAAACACTCGTGTTAAAGAAGGAACTGCAGATACTGGAAAATCGAGGGTACACAAAAAGCTGGAGAAACTCAGCGGTGCAGCAGCATCTAAGGAGCGAAGGAGATAGGCGACGTCTCGGCCCGAAACGTTGCCCATCTCCTTCGCTCCTTAGATGCTGCTGCACCCGCTGAGTTTCTCCAGCTTTTTGTGGACTCAAACACTCGCATGCTGCTCCAATTACGAACCTTTTCCAAAATCAAAATGGCTGACGTAAATCTTTCAAATAATCATTAGCTTGACAATGTTTTTAAATACAAATTGAGTTTGCTAGATGGTAAAACAGAACATTGAATGGAGAGCTGAATCAGATTAGCAAGCCAGAGCGCAAAAACGAGGAACTGCAGATGCTGGTTAATATCAAAGACAGACGCAAAATGCTGGAGTAACTCAGCGGGTCAGGCAGCATTTTTGGAGCAAATGAATAAGTGACGTTTAGGGTCGGGACCCTTCGTCAGACTGAAGGTTAGCTCTTGCAACATTGTTCTGCTGCAGAAGAGTATATCTAAGCGAGACACTAAATTGGAGCATTTTACGTCTCAAAATTCAGACTGAAGAAGGGTCTCGACCCAAAACGTCACTTGTTCCGTCTCTCCAGAGATCCTGCCTGACCCCGAGTTACTCCAGCATTTTGTGTCTACCTTCGATTTAAACTAGCATCTGCAGTTCTTTCCAATACATTATATCTAAGCTCACAGGTTGGCAATGGAACCAATATTTTAATTACTGGAAAATTCTGCATTATAATTATAACCAATACCAATTAAAATTAGTTGAGTATCTGATCAAGAGTTGTGTGTATTTGTTATTTCCCATCTCCACTGCACAAAATGTCATACACAATATCCTGAATGGGAAAGGGTTAGATTGGTACAGGACTTTTTAAAATCACTCCTGTGATGCCCTGAACTGTTTTGCAATCAGTGAAACACAGTGCTCGAGTAGCTCAGCAAGTCAGGCAGCATCTGTGGAGGGAATGGACGGGTGAAATTTCAGATTAGGACCCTTCTTCAGACTGATTGCAGTGTGGGGGAGGGGTGGAAGAGAGGGGAGGAAAGGGGAATGCTGGAAAGGAGATACAGCGTCTCCTTACTACAATCAGTGCGAAAAAGTGTCTCGATCCAAAACGTTGCCTGTCCATTCATTCCACAGACCCTGCCAGACCCGCGGAGTTACTCCGGCACTTTGCACAAGATTCCAGCATCTGCGGTTCCTTGTTTCTACACTCAATGAAATATGATTTTGTTTCATGTAACCCGAGCTGTAGTGGAGGAAATACGGGAGCCATTTTGAGAAGCACAGGTTCCCACAAACATCAATGAGATAATAAGCACATAATCTGGCTTGGCGATATTGTTAAAGGGATACATTTTGACCAGTCACAGATGAAAACCCTCTCCATTTCCCCAAAAAGATCCCACAACAGTAACTTGATGTTCACCCATGTGTGGAGCGTACCCTTGTTAATAAGGCAACACTTTCTCAGTATTCTATTGACGGGTTGGTTTAGTTTCTATGCTAAGAGTCTGTTGCGGGATTTCAAACCATAATCTTGACTTAGTGGTGACGACTGTGCTGACAACATTAACCACAACCAACATGTTTAAAAAAAATCACCATCATGGGAACAAATCTTGACTCACTCTTTCAAACACAGGGCTGTATAAACCAGGAACATTTAACAATCTTTTTGGTCAAAGGAGTTTATCAAATGTTATGTAAAATGGGAGGGGGGGGGGGGGGGGGGGGGGGGGGGGGGGGGGGGGGGGGGGGGGGGGGTGGGGGGGGGGGATAAATTCTGTTGGGCACTTTCACTTTTCCATGTAGAATTATTGGTCATTCGGTGGACGACTTGCATGTTGATTCTGAATTATTGAACCCTCGGCAGAGATTGAGGCGTTTGACTTTTCTTCATCAAGCCATCCCTGGTAAAAAGTTGAGGGCCTACATTATCTCCCACTATACAAATCTTTTCATGACAAAGACTTTGTGAGCAATTTAACCCCTTCTTAAACTGTCTCTGTTTCTGTCCGACCACTGTCTACAATAATGAAAAACAAGAACCATCAAAATAACTCAAGGCGGAAAGGTGGCCGTTGTTAACCTCCCCGGCATTTCTAGTTTAAGAATGGCATTTTGCTTTATTCTCTTTGTTTAAGGTGCACAAGCCAATACCGAAAAACAAGTATGCTCGCGCTATACCTTTCGTGAACATTCACTAGAAAGTGAAAATAAATAAATATTTATAAGGCGACCCTACTCCCGCCCGCCATCCCATCACCCCAACCACTTCTTGCTTGATTTCCCTCCACTCACTCCCCAAATATCACTGACAATTGGAGCACAATATCATTAAAAATGGTAACGACAAAATCAGGATAAATTAGCTTTACTTATAGAAATCCTCGGAGCCAATATTTTTAAACAGTTTTGTAATAAAACGCAAATATCTTCACCGACTATTTTATAAACCTGGAAAAATATCAAAAGGTAACAAAATTTTAAAAAAAGCTGTAGGCTTTCTATTTGTGCCTCGTTTCCTTGGTTTGTATGAGAATGCGGATTACATTTTAAAGTCATTGCAATACGTTTCGGGAGCAACTTTCACAGTCATAGTGTAACAAGGTCCAATGCCACGGCAATCCACCGTTCATGGCTTGTGGATGGTTTCTAGGATGTGTCAACCTTGGCTTTAAAGTATCCGATTTAATTTATTCCGTAATTCAACAAACTGTGCAGTGTTGACCATTTCCATGGCTGGAACAACCTGAAAAGCGGAAAACAAAATACTTGATAAATGAAGCAGCCGACTGTCAAGGTGTGGCACAGCTGTCGTACAAAGTCAGACAAAGCCAGGAATTCCCCTCTCCTAAAACACACATACAGTGAGATACACTTCACTTCTCGCACTCCTTACATTCCTCCTTCTCCCTCCTCCCGTCTGGGAGAAGGTACAGAACTTTGAAGGCGTGCATCACCAGACGCAGGGACTGCTTTTTCCCCGTTATCAGACTTCCTTCCACATACTCAACTCATCTCTACCCCACTGAGGACATTGGACCTTGTCTAAGGAACTGATGCACTGCAATGCTGAGACAAGGTCATAGCCTCAGAATTAAAGAACGTCCCTTTAGGAAGGAGACGAGGAGGAATTTCTTTAGTTAAAGGATCGTGAATCTATGGAATTCATTGCCACGGAAGACTGTGAAGGCCAAGGAGACTGTGGAGGATATTTGTACAGCAGAGATAGATAGATTCTTGATCAGGGGTTATGGGGAGAAGGCAGGAGAATGGAGTTAGGAGGGGGAGATAGATCAGCCATGATTTAATGGTGGAGTAGACTTGATGGGCCGAATGGTCCAATCCTACTCCTATCACACATGACCTTATGTGACAATAATAAACAAAACCTAAACCTTATCTGTTGCCGAAGTAATGCCAAAGGAACTATGATGTATTTTCCCTTATTTGACATGACAAGTTAAAATCAAAGCCATACCTTAGTCTGTAGGAAACTATGAAGAGATTGTATCCATAGATGTTCCTTAGTTTTGAATCTGTGGAAAATAGTCACAATTTAGACTATATTAAAAAAATGTGATGCAAACTGGTGGAAGTGTAAGATTTAGTATCTTAAACACCAATAATATCCCTCCTAGAATAATGGTATGGAGGGAAAAAGATGCCTGCCAGGTCTCGTGTGTGTACGTACCATGGTCACAATATCCCATTCTCACAGTACCAACCTGGCACCAATTTGAAACCAGAGTGACGGTAAAAAATAAAATTACTATTTACACACTGCCCTGTACGTTCGCAAACAATGGCGGGGGGGGGGGGGGGGCAATTAGAGGTTACCTAAGATTGGATAATTCTAATGTCCATACAGTTAGGTTGCAATCTCATTGCAACTGGATAACCATTGCATAACAATTGGGCTGGCAAATCAGAGCTGAAGAATGGGTGGCAGACACATAAAACTGGAGAAAGGGAATGGGTGACGTTTCGGGTCACCCTTCTTCAGACTCTGAAGACTTCGGCTATGACCCAAAACGCCACCCATTCCTTCATGAGAGAGATGCTGCCAGTCTTGCTGAATTACTCCAGCATTTTGTGTCGACCTTTGGTTTAAACCGGCATCTGCAGTTCCTTCCAACACACTGAAGAATGGGTGGATATGTAAGGGACCACGATCATACTTTCCATGATGGCATCTTGGGTCAAACAACCTGTCACGGCAGACAAGCTCTCAAGGGGGGGGGGGGGGGGGGGGGGGGGGGGGGTGGGGGAAGATGGATAGACAGTTCCCAAAACTGGGTTAAAACCCACGTTAAAAAAAAGATCAATGCACTTGAATGTCTGGTTAAAAAAAAAAACCAATTCAGTTATGGTGTCACAAAGGAATCTGCTTATCATAATTGAAACATTTTGGAAAGGAAATAGCACCAAGACACCACTAAAATGGGGGGTGCACGGGAAAACCCATCAGCGCACACCTTGTGTCTACTGCAAATGGCAAAAATATTCTCAACCATTCACCAACTTGAAGACTAACAAATTCCACTGAACCAAGGAATGGGTGACGTTTCAGGTCGAGACCCATCTTCAGACTCGACCTGAAGCGTCACACTATAGAAACGTGCTTATCTCCAGAGATGCTGCCTGACCCCCTGAGTTACTCCAGCATTTTGTGTCCATCTTCGGTGTAAACCGGCATCTGCAGTTCCTTCCTACACAAATACTTTCAGATGTCTGATATTAGTTGAAATATACAATGCGATTTTTGTAGACAAAATAAATACTCACTCATGCCACTCCTCCACAAGAACGTTGAGAACAGGAATGCTCAAGGATTGAACGGTAGTTTGTTCAAAAGACAGAAAGAGAGTCACAAGGTCAGAGACATAGTTGGCATCGTGACACTTAACCCTAAAAGTTAAAGAAACACACATTAAAATATAGTTGTACATTTCTGATTAGAATTTTAGCAATAATCATGAAAAAGTAATCTTGACAATACCACTGGAGGCAGTGGGATGTTTTAAAGGAGAGTAATAACTTCTCGCATAGGATTAGAATATCTTCTAAGGGGGCTTGGCAGGAAATAGGATTGCTAATGCTGGTAAACATTTATTTTACTATGGCATTGGTGGCAAGATAAATATTTCAGCCAAATAGAGCTTAATTTGCCTGCCAGATTGTCATTGAATAATCAGTACTTTGCATGCGATTGCAAATGAAACTTCCAGTAGCCACAATTACAGTGACGTTCTGACGGGAGAAAGGTTCAACAATGGTCCTCAAGGTCAGAGTTATAGGATACAAAGATATAGGATACTGAGCTGCAGGGAGAGGTTCAGCAGGCTGGGACTCAATTCCCTGGAGCGCAGGAGAATAAGGGGTGATCTTAAAGAGGTGTATAAAATCATGAGAGGAATAGATCGGGTAGATGCACAGAGTCTCTTGCCCAGGGAAGGTAAATCGAGGAACAGTGGATATAAGTTTAAGGTGAAGGGGGAAAAGATTTAATAGGAATCTGTGTGGTAACTTTTTCCACACAAAGGATGGCGGGTGTATGGAACAAGTTGCCAGAGGAGGTAGTTGTGACTGGGACTATCCCAACGTTTAAGAAGCAGTGAGACAGGCACATGGATAGGACAGGTTTGGAGGGATATGGACCAAACGCAGGCAGGTGGGACGATTGTAGCTGGGACATGTTGGCCGGTGTGGGCAACTTGGGCCGAAGGGCTGTTTCCACACTGTATCGCTCCAAAAGCTTATAGGGTACAAACCTTTTCTATAAGATAACGCTGCCATAAGCACAAAAAACATGCAATGAACTACATTCAAAATAATTTTATTTGAATACTTAAAGCGATTCAGTAATAAGTATATTGGAAATTACTTATTAAATGCCCGAAATATAAAAGCACATATGCAGAAGTGCCTCATTAATCGTGCAAAACAGTATTCAACAATTCAATTCCACGCCAACATCTATGCAAGTGGTTGAGCTGTCAAAAATCCTGATCGACTGCTGCTGCTGGTGGCGGCAAATTAGTACTTACGCATCAATCACCATGCTTCTATGTATATAAATGTTGTTGCTCAGAATGGCGCAGAAATTGTGCAGGATTTCCTCTTTCGTGCTCAGGCTGTCAAATAGGAGCTTCAGAGCCCAGAAATTCTTCTGAAAATATCACAAAGCATATCAAATCAGAATACGACTTAGACACAAAATGCTGGAGTAACTCAGCGGGACAGGCAGCATCTCTGGAGAGAAGGAATGGGTGATGATTCGGGTCAACACCCTTCTTCAGACTAGTCAGGGGCCACCTATTTTTACGCCAGAGATAGATTCTTGATTAGTATGGGAGCCTGAGGTTATGGGGAGAAGGCAGGAGAATGGAGTTAGGAGGGATAGATAGATCAGCCATGATTGAATGGCGGAGTAGACTTGATGGGCCGAATGACGCAATTCTGCTCCTATCACTTATGATCTTATCAGTCTACATGAGCTACTTATCTACACATGGACCGCCTTTGGCTTTGATTCTCAGTTATGCCAGAGCCCAATCTGTCAAAGGGATGGAAGGTGTGGTAGAACACTTCTGCGAGCGACATGTACCTGCCCAGGACTCAAGGGTCTGAGCTACAGGGAGAGGTTGAGCAGGCTGTGTCTCTATTCCTTGGAGCGCAGGAGGATGAGGGGTGATCTGAAAGAGTATAAAATCATGAGGGGAATAGATCAGGTAGACACGCAGAGTCTCTTGCACAGAGTCGGGGAAATTGAGAACTAGAGGCCATAGGTTTATGTTGAACGGGGAAAGATTTAATGGGAATGTGAGGGGTAACTCTTTCATTAAAAGGGTGGCGGGCGTGTGGAACGAGCTGCCAGAGGAGGTAGTCAAGGCAGGGACCATTGCAACGTTTAAGAAACAATTAGACAGGTACATGGATTGGACAGGTTTGGAGGGATATGGGCCAAATGCAGGCAGGTGGGACTAGTGCAGATGGGGCATGTTGGTCAATGTGGGCAAGTTGGATTTCCACGCTGTATGATGTCCGTTCAGCATGTAGTCACCATGGCCATGGTCACCCTAGAGTTTAAAAAAGCAAGCAAAATGTGTGATCATACCAAACATTTGGCTGCGCGGTTGAGCTGCTTACAACCCAGCGGTATCCACTCGCTCCCCGTCCCATCCCACCCTGGTCATCCTGCTAGTTTCACTGTTGGTATCCCTTCGTTATCACCTCTTCCACAGCCAACAATGGACCCTTGTGGACTCCGCCTTTCCAAGGTCATCCATGCCGATTCCGATTTGTTCCGTACCTTTTCACACCTCTAGTTTCCCTCTCTCCAGACTCTCAGTCTGAATAAGGATCTCGACCCAAAACATCATCTATTCCTTATCTCCAGTGATGCTGCCTGACCAACTGAGTTACTCCAGTATTTTGTGTTTTGCTTCAGTGTAAATCAACATTTGCAGTTCCTTCCTAAACATTTTGTTAAGCTGTTAGGACCAGGCCAGTGACAGCTAGATTTTATCAGTTTATTATTGTCACATGTGTGCAGTGAAAAGCTTTATGCTTGCTATCCAGTCAGCAAAAAGACTACGCATGATTACAATTAATGCTGTCCAGTCTACAGATAAAGAATAAAGGGTACAACATTTGCTGCAAGATAAAGTCCGTTAAAAGATGGTTCGAGTAAAGGATATGGGAGGTCAGGACCGCACTCTAGCTGGTGAGAGGACAGTTTAGTTGCCTGATAACAGCTGGGAAGAAACTGTCGCTGAGTCTGGAGGTCGGGAGGGAATAGGTGGTGAAGGGAATAGTTCCTCCACAATCTGTCACTGTATGTCACGTTGTCACTTGCGGGTGGAGCACCAAAGCAAATTCCTTGAATGTGAATACTTGGCCAATAAACTTATTCATTATTATTCATTCTTTGAGAGTGCTAATCTGAATCAGCAACTTTCTTAAAGCCCAATTTGAAAAGTTGTCAATAAAACCCTGTCAAATATTTATTCAATTTCCAAAACTAACTTTTTTTTGGAAAAAGTCATACTGATATCTTTCCCAAATCTTAGTTCTCAGTCTGTAATTGGGAATGGGGACCCAGAAAAGTGTGGAGTTGCACTTCAGCTGAGATCAACACTCTTTAAGAACAGGAGGGAAAAGTATCACAAAAATAAGCAGTGGTGCAGAAATGAAAATAGTAGACTTCAGTACCAGAGTAGTCGGGCCTGTACCTAATGCGACTACAGAAAACACAACTGAAAATCATAAAGCTCGAAAAACAAAACATCATCAACATGACGTGTTTTTTCTACACATAGAGGAAACGCACTGAATTACAAGAGGACGCACAAAATGGTTTTGTGAAACAACTATTACAAATTCAATAGCAGAGGAAGGGAAAGCAATAGCTATGGACCATCACCTCGTTCCATACGGCACATCTATCAAATGCCATCGGAAAAGGGAAGACCATTTCAAGAACATTAGTGGGCAGCACGGTGGCGCAGCGGTCGAGTTGCTGCCTTACAGCACCAGAGACCAGGTTTCAATCCTGACTACGGGTGCTGTCTGTATAGAGTTTGTACGTTCTCCCTGTGACCTGCGCAGGTTTCCCCCCACATTGCAAGGACGTATAGGATTGCAGGTTAACTGGCTTTGGTAAAAATTGTAAATTGTCCCTAGTACGTAGGATAGTGCTAGTATTGTGCAAGGTAATCGCTGGTTGGCATGGTCTCGGTGGGCCAAAAGGCCTGTTTCCGCGCTGCATCTCTAAACTAAACGAAATAAATAAAATACTCATTACAATAATCAAACTGTTCTTACTCCATAAGTTACAATTAATGGCAGAACTAATTTCATCATGGAGATATTCTTATGCAACATCTGAGCAGCAGCCATTGTCACCAGAATCAACGAAGCCTCCCGATGAAGCTGGAAATAGAAACATCATTCATTAGCAGTTGTCATCCCAATCTGCACGAGATTGTCAAAACAAGTACAGGAACCTCATGCTTTATGCCTGCTTGATCTATGCTTTTGTAGTACTTGTGTACTTACTACTGAAGTTTAATATACATGCTCTTATTTTCAGAACAATTCAACTTTATGCCTGGCAAACTTGCACACCAAGTTTCAGTTATCTTGCAATATCAATTTTGCCTAACAGAAAAAAACTTAAATGATTGTCTGCAGCTATTATTAGATGATATGTTTAAACGTATCTGCCTTTGGAGATATTTTTCCAATTATGGAGCCCAATATGCTGGAAACTTGAGCAAAACACAAAGTGCTGGAGGAACTCAGCGGGTTAGACACAATCACTGAAGGTCATGGATAGCTGGAGTTTCATGTCAAGACCCAAGCCGACACCAATCCATGACATCCAGAGATGATGCCCGACCTGCTGAGTTACTCCAGAACTTTAGTGTTTTGCTACGATACCAAAAATCAATAACTGGGTACAGTGAAATTACTAACTCTTCGTGGCTGCACGCCAAAGAATCTTAATTACCAAGAATATTCTCACTTAATAAAATTAAGGCATCCCATATCTCAGAATCCACAATACAATTCTATACATAGAAACATAGAAACTAGGTGGAGTAGGCCATTCTGCCCTTCGAGCCAGCACCACCAGTCAATATGATCATTGCTGATCATCGGAAAAATCATTCCGGGTTTTTCCCCATATCCCTTGAATCCATTAGCCCCAATTGTAATCAATACAATTCTCTAAGGTTATTTAGAAAAATGGCCTCTTCACTTACCACTGAGGAAAATGGTTTAGGCAAGCCGACTATTCCACTTTTCAGATCTTCAAGAACTGATGCAGCAAGGATAGCAGTGTTCTGAGAAGAAAGTTTTTACATGATTATTTGTGAAATGTTTTTTTTTTTAAAAAGCTCTATGCTAAATTTCAGACAAAATGTTATTGTGATCTAACACAAGACCTTTACATTAGCAGCTCTAGTATTTTTCAGTGATAAATAATAGCAACTAGTGGTGGATTTACACTTTTGCACCTTTTGTATTTAGGCAAATAAAATTGAATTATACTGATTCACCTCATTTGTGCTATCTAGGCCAGGGGTGGAGAACCTGCGGCCTTAAGGCCGCATGCTGCCTTCTAGGCCATTAAGTGTGGCCTTTTGAATGAATCCAAATTTTGTAGAACAAATCCTTTTATTTTTATTAATATGTTTTTTTATTCGTCTTTTATTATTTTTTAGTTTAATCTTAAAATGAACATATTTTAAATACCAAAGAGTAAAAGAAGATTCAACAAAATAATTCTCCCTGACTGACGGCCACAATTAAAACATTAGTAAGTCATGAGGGCTATTTTAACACTTGTTAAACTCATGATTTAGTTCTAATGCGACTCTAGACTCTAGAAAGCAGTCATAACAAAGTCATTAAAAGGTTAGTTAACTTTTGAATTAACAATTTTTTTCATTTTCTTGAAGTTAGTACATAGTTAGATTTTTACAAATTAATGTACATTTTGAAGTATATCTAATTGAAGTTTCTTCTATGCGACCTTATTAGATAACTTAATGCGGCATTCCAACATGAAAACGGTTCCCCACCCCTGATCTAGGCCAACCTCATTCTGCTGCATTAGACCTGTATCCTTCCATTATTAATATTATTATGAAAAAAATGAAAGGTTTTCAATTATAAACCATCTTTCACAATCTTAGGATGTCTCAAGGCGTTCAATAATCAAAGATACACAACTTTACAAATTGCTGTTTACAAAGTAGTTAATGCGTTAGCAGTTTGCACACTGCTAGCTCCAACCAATGCCCAGATAACCTGTGATTAAAACATTATCACTTTACTGTAGTTTGGTTACTGGGTTTAAATTTACTTTCACAAATCCAGCTGGGGGCACTTGTAGTACATCAGCTTCCTTTAGAAAATAATTGCAGTGAATTTGAATCAGTCGGCTCCAGCAGTGAACCTGAAAGCAGAGACATTGCCACATATCATTATAAAATCTCTCAGTGTGCTCAAAGTTCAGACCCCACTCGCTGATGTGTGAAGATTACAGTTTTACAAACTGCAGCATTCAAAAAATATTTTTGCCTGCCCAAAACTGGAATAGAATAGTATACATATATATATATATATACACACATATAAATATATACACACACATATAAATATATACACACACATACATATATACATACACACACACACACACACACACACACACAGACATATATATATATATATATATATATTATATATATATATATATATATATAAAGATATAAACACACACACATATAGAAAAAATAATGCTACACGGCATTTATAATGGCAAATAAGACGAGCATAGTTGGGGCACCTTAGCCAGTATAGGTAAGGGGATGTTCAGTGTTTTATGACCCTATGCATCTATAGACACATTACAGCTTTGTAGGTTCTCTGTGACAAAAGTTATGCTTGTAGAACCAAGGCAGATGACTCAACAGGTTAGGGAGTATTGCTGGAAAACATGGATAGGTGATGTTTCGGGTTGAGACACTTCTTCCTTCAGATCTCTAGAGATGCTGCCTAACCCGCTGAGTTACTCCAGCACTTTAAAAAAAAATCTATTCTGCCGAGTTATTTAAATAGTTTGACATTTTCTCACAAGAATGTTCTTAGAAGGCCGTTTTCAACCCATTGAGTCTCTGCAAGTTCTCAGAGCATTTTCATTCACCCCAAATTTCCAGAAAAGTTTCCTCCTACACTCAACAGGAAAACCAATAAAGACGAAATAGGTAGCAATCAGGTTTGCCCATCGACTAATTGAACTGTTTTGGGGGAAAATGGTAAGTGGGTCCTAGTGTGTAGGATAGCGCTATTGTACGGGGTGATCGCTGGTCGGAGTGGACTCGGTGGACCGAAGGGCCGGTTTCCGTGTGTAGGATAGCGCTGTATCTGGTTTGAGTGGACTCGGTGGACCGAAATCTCAAAAGTCTACAGATTTACAATTGTGATACGAATCACTGGAAGCTGAAGTAATACTTGGAAGCAGACAAATGTGAAATAAATAAATTATTACAACGTTATTCAGGATGTACAACAGGTCTCACGGTACTTACATCTCTGTAGAGAACGCATTGACAAATAAGATCCTGAGTGAACATTTTAGCAGTATACAACTCTTCAACAGTTTACCACCTATAAACAGAAAATAAGAGAAAATGAAATTGCCATACTGTGAACAAAGCAATTTATAAACATTTAAAAAGTGTATCACAGTGCAAAGTCTCCTGATTAGGAGATAGAGATTAGACACTAACCTTCCACAGGCACCCACTGCCCACTGTCTGAAAGTTCACAACCAGCAGGTACAGTTCCGGTCCTGAGAATTTTTAAGTACACCTTGTACTGGTACGGTGTTAAACGGCACGCGATGCAGCATGTAAGGCTGGAACTTAGATGAAATGACTGCGCAGCCGAATTAAAATCTCCATACTTGCAGAAGTAGAAGGGAACTTTGTCCCGCAGGGCTCGTAACCTGATCAAAAGAGGAAAAAGCAGCTCGTCACATGCATTACTTTAAGATGCTTTAAATGAAAATAAAACACTTTTAAACAACAGTGTTGTTTGAAAGAGAAAAAACGGAGCACTGTTCAATAGTTAAACCATTGATGTGCAGATTGAGAAAACGTGGCATACTAACTTTAATGTATCATTGCATTTGATCACTCGTAGGTATCGAACCAACTCTCTGTACCTGAAAGGTAAATATTTAAACTAGTTAGGTGTCGGGTTTGCATTTGTTACACCAAGTATATAAACCATTGCAAACATGTCTCTAGGAAATCCTCTGCAACATGTCCAGCCGAGAAGACATCTTGCATTATCCAATTTAATGATTACTGAGCAAACAACTCTGAAGTTGCACAATTATTCATTTTTATTTCAGCTTTACCCAAACTTTTATTTCCTGAAAAAAATAAAATATTTGTTTGCCAATTGCATTGCATTAGACCAAGGGTTCACAACCTGGGGTAAATTTACCCCCAGGGTAAATTTGTTGATTCTGGATGTGTACATATTTTTTCTCATTGACTGACTGTGTTTGGTTCTGGTATATCGGTATCTGTTCATCATTAGTTGTTCTTAAATAAGTGAAATAACATTGATATGTACTATAATGTTGCCGGGGGTAAACAGGACGAAAAAGGTTGGGAACCCCTGCATTAGACGCATAATGGATGGAATCTGTTACAGCTGCCAGGATAACATTCCCATCACCCTTTCTCCGTAAAAGCATTCTTCCCTGTAAGACTTTTTCAAACAAACATTTAAAAACAGTTCAAATAAATGTAAATGACTAGAATTATAACAAAATAAAGTTTTAAAAAGGTTTTTGCCACATAGCCCCCACGTTTATTAGTACCACTTGACCCACTCCATCTTGTGTGGAATTCTTGATGAAAAGTGAGCAGGGATGAAGGTAATAGATCTTTTTAAAAAATACCTTGTTTCCACAAATTAATAAAATTGAAATAAAGAAAAATGAAGCACTTGCGATTAAAGTTTTAAAATCAAGATCAGTGATCCCCCTCAAATCAGCTGAGGCCACACTGCTCACATCATACGAGGGAAAGCTGAGGGGTCAGGTGCGAAGTGCAACCAAATGCTTAGTTCAGGAAAAGCCAAAGTACTGGAGTAACCCTCAGTGGGTTAGACCACCTCTCTGAAGAACATGGATTTTGGGTCGTAACACTTCTTCAAACCCTTAATTCAGGATACTTGAACTACGTGTGTTTGGTTGCACTTTGCATTGGCCTCCTGAGCATTGCCACAAGAGGCAGATGAAGCAACATTTGTTTTCCACTTACTCTCCAACTACTTTTCAATATATACAGGTCCACCACTGATTTTCTGAAACCTTTGGTTCCAGAGCATTTCTGGAACTAGAATCTGAAGAAGGGTAATGGTGTCAGAGAGTAATGGTGGATGGCTGTTTGTCAGGTTGGAAGCCGGTGACCAGTGGGGTGCCTCAGGGATTTGTGTTGGGTCCACTGTTGTTTGTCATGTACATCAATGATCTGGATGATGGGGTGGAAAATTGGATAAGTAAGTATGCAGATGATACTAAGATAGGTGGTGTTGTGGATAATTAAGTAGATTTTCAAAGTCTACAGAGAGATTTGGGCCATTTGGAAAAGTGGGCTGAAAGATGGCAGATGGAGTTTAATGCTGTTAAGTGTGAAGTGCTACATCTTGGCAGGACAAATCAAAATAGGACGTACATGGTAAATGGTAGGGAATTGAGGAATGCTGTGGAACAGAGGGATCTAGGAATAACTGTGCATAGTTCCCTGAAGGTGGAATCGCATGTCGATAGGGTGGTAAAGAAAGCCTTTGGTGTGCTGGCCTTTATAAATCAGAGCATTGAATATAGGAGTAGGGAAGTGATGTTAAAATTGTACAAGGCATTGGTAAGACCAATTCTGGAGTATGGTGTACAATTTTGGTTCGCCTAGTTATAGGAAGGATGTCAACAAAATAGAGAGAGTACAGAGGAGATTTACTAGAATGTTGCCAGGGTTCCAGCAACTCTGTTACAGAGAAAGGTTGAACAAGTTAGGTCTTTATTCTTTGGAGCGCAGAAGGTTAAGGGGGGACTTGATTGAGGTCTTAAAATGATGAAAGGGATAGACAGAGTTGACGTGGATACGTTTTCCCATTGAGGGTAGGGAAGATTCAAACAAGAGGGCATGACATGAGAATTAAGGGACAGAAGTTTCAGGGTAACGTGAGGGGGAACTTCTTTACTCAGAGGGTGGTGGCTGTGTAGAATGAGCTTCCAGCAGAAGTGGTGGAGGCAGGATCGATTTTAACATTTAAGAGTAAAGTGGATAGGTATATGGACATGAAGGGAATGGAGGGGTATGGTCTGAGTGCAGGTAGATGGGACTAGGGGAAAACAAATGGTCGGCATGGACTGGAAGGGCCGAGAGGGCCTGTTTCCGTGCTGTAATTGTTATATGGTTATATGGTTAAGGGTCTTGACCCAAAATGTCACCCATTCCTTCTCTCCAGAGAGGCTGCCTGTCCCGTGGTTACTCCAGCTTTTTGCGTCCGTCTTCCTTTCTGGATTAACAGTTTGGCAAAACCAACAGAGGTCATGGCCTTCGAGAGGAGTCCAACGGTATCGGAATAGTCCGCCTAGGTTCGCAAAGTCGCCTATGGGACTGATCTGTCGCCTCCAGCCGGGCCGGAGATGCAGAACCCTGGCTGCAGGGGGCAAATTCGACCCACCTATCGGCGTGGCAACCGTGAGGTGGAGATCAGCTGCCTCACCTGGCCTAGGCACCACACTGTCAGGGGGAATTCCGGGAGGGGATTTCAAGTGCGTTCTCATAATTTTGTCTGGATTAAAAGGTGTGTGGTGAAATCAGTGGGGGACCTGTGGTTGAAAAGTTTAGATGCGAGCACCTGCACACAGCCATTAGCCAGCGCCCTTGCTGCAGCATTAAAGATCTTGTAGGGCCTTGTAGGGTTCACAAATTATTCTCACGTCGAATACAAAAGAATTTGGCTACACTCACAAGAAAAAAAAAACCCCATCAGTTACAAGAAACCACACACTTTGCCATCGAGTGCTGTCACCTGGATTTGAACTGAAAGAAACCTACTCTTCTCTTGCTTCCATCCTTTCCACCCGTGCGTGCACAACAGGGAAGTCCTCCCAAAATGTTTCTTTTCTGCCTTTCTTTTGTCGTTGTCCAGTGATATTTTGACCCCTGAGAATAGAAGTCAGGAATGGATCCTCCCATGATAGTACATTAAGACTGTAACGATATTCAAGGCAGATAAATGACCAATTGTTTTTATACCAGGCTTAATATCAGAACGCTGGTTATAAAACTTACGTTTGAAATATAGAATAATCAAAACAGCAATATAACATTTTTGAAACTAGGAAATGCAGATGCTGGTTTACACAGAAAGATACAAAGGGCTGGAGTAACCCAGCAGGTCAGGCAGCATCTCTGGAGAACATGCTCTCCAGAGGCTGCCTGACCTGCTGAGTTACTCCAGCACTGTATCCTTTAAAAAAAATAATATTTGTTATGTTGTACATGTCTCAATCTATAAAGTTAGGTCAGATTGAGATTACTAATGGAGAATTGCAATCAATAAAAAAAATAAAGACTGTTTCATTCATTTTATTTTAATAGGTGTTGGTGAAGATTTGCACCATTAATTAAAAAAATCCCATCAATTTCCTCTTCAATTCCTGTTTTATGAAAGATTTTTGTACATTTTAAAGTTCACTTTTCAATTATCTAAATTTCACTACAATAGTTTGAAAATCCAGTTAGTTTGGAAATGAGCTGCCCGAGCGCAGAACAACCCATTCACTGGAAGAAGCCAAGGGCAATCCATTTGTTGCTTTCATTAATGTGTGAGAATATCTTTCTTCTTTCCTCCCATTTAAATGGCAGCTTCTCAAATCTTTTTTTAAATTTCTACAGTTATTTTCTGGAGCCGGCCATTGTTGGCAGGGCCAGCATTTATTGCCTTTCCTGGTTGTCCGTGAGAAATTGGTGGAGAGCCAATTTATTGAAGCTCTATAATTTGTCAGGTGAAGGCACCCTCACAGCACAGTTGGACAGGGGTATCCAAAATTTAGACTCAGTAACTGCAAAGGAACAGCAGTGTATATTTCAAAATCAAGATAACGTGCACCTTGGAGTAGCTGTCGATGGTTTTGCAGATGGTTGACATTGCATCATTGTACAAAATGACACTGGAAACAAATGTTTAGGATGACAGTAGAATTCCAATCAACTGGGCTTCTTTATCCGAAACACAGCTGAGCCTCTCAAGAGTTGACGGCGCTGTGCAAGCAGGGAATATGGCACCACGCTTTACGACTTCTGTTGTAGACAGTGGAAACCAAATGGAATATTGGTAAGCCCTCCAATTTTGAAAGAATGCAGCCTCTTATGTGGCTGGTTCATTTTTGTTTTTTTTTAAATAATTCCCCAGGATATTAATGAAGGACTTATCATTGACAATGTTTTCAAAGTCAAGACTCGGTGTTCAGATGCCCTACTGTTGGAGATAGTTATTGTCCAACACGCCTACAGCCCATGCCTGAATACTGTCTGGGACTTCATTTGCTGAACAGTTGCAAATGGAATTGAACATTATTCACTGATGAACCCACATCACAACTCGGCTGCAATGAAGATGGTTGGGCCCTAAAAAACTCTTGCAGGGATGTCTGGGTCCACAGTGATTGCCCTCCAATAATCACAAGCATCTTCCTTTGTGGGAGAAATTACTCCAACCTTTAACCTCATAACCAGGGCACTGATGCCACACTCACAAGTGCTGAAGGACAGTCATTCTTTACTCAATTCTAGAGTTCAGTTCTTGGGTCCACATTTGGCCCAAGGCTGTGATAAGGTCTGGAGTCCAGTGCTTATCACAGAACCCAAACTGGGCATTGGCAAATTGATTATTGGTGAGAATGTGCCACTTTAAAACACCTTTGTTCACCGTGCTCAATATTAAAGCATGTCTAAATCTAATTAACACAGCAGATTGATAGCAGAAGCACCTACCTATTTGTAAAGATAAAGCAATAAGAAGGAAGTACAAGGGATTTATAGAAGGTTTTCAACTTGTTAAACAGATAAGGAGGGAAGTCATTCAATACAAGCATTCTTTGCAACGCGCTGGTGATTCTGTAAAACAAAAATAAAACATACTATGTAATTTAGAAATGCTACACTTGTTTCTTTACCTTCCCCCCCACACCCCCCCCCCCCCCCCCCCGACTCCATTCAAGGACCCAAGTAGTCATTCCAGGTGCGACAGAGGTTCACCTGCACCTCCTCCAACCTCATCTATTGTATCCGCTGCTCTAGATGTCAGCTGATCTACACCGGTGAGACCAAGCGTAGGCTTGGCGATCGCTTCGCCGAACACCTCCTTCGGTCTGCAATAACCAACCTGATCTCCCGGTGGCTCAGCACTTCAACTCCCCCTCCCATTCCGAATCCAACCTTTCTGTCCTGGGCCTCCTCCATGGCCAGAGTGAGGACCACCGGAAACTGGAGGAGCAACACCTCATATTTCGCTTGGGCAGTTTATACCCCAGCGGCATGAACATTGACTTCTCCAATTTCAGGTAGTTCTCACTGTCCCCTCCCCTCCTCAGCCCTCTGGCTCCTCCTCTTCCTTTTTTCTTCCCCCCCGCCCCCCCCCCGAAGAAGGGTTTCGGCCTGAAACGTTGCCTATTTCCTTCGCTCCATACATGCTGCCGCACCCGCTGAGTTTCTCCAGCACTTTTGTCTACCTTCGATTTTCCAGCATCTGCAGTTCCTTCTTAAACATGGAACGTGTGCCACCTTGATTCTATTTAACACTGATAAACAATACAACAAAAGAAGGATTTGATCGGTGTCATTCATATTTCTTGCAGTAAGTTCCAAGATAAATGCTACATTGTCTGCTGGTAGACTGATTTCCATCCCTGGGTCCATGAGGTGAACTCTCAAATCCAACTGATATCCGAAACAGGATTTTGGGAAGTGCAAGTGGACTGAAAGTGAGGATTAGACTCAGTTTGTAATATTCTCCAAACATTTTACATGCACCGTTTAAAGCACCAAAGAAAACACTGTGCAAAATACACCCTAGAAAGAAATCCTGAAAAGTACAAAGATGAAGCAAATAGTAAAAATGCATTTTAAAACATATTACTACAAGCAAGTTTCAATGGTTGGACATTATGACTATTCCACAGCCTTTTGCCACCTCTTGCAGAAGGATTCTATGACCATGAACAGCACACAATTTACAAACATATATACTTGCATTTATTCCTAGTAATGCATGCCAAATAAAGTTAAAGGAATTTAAATAAATGTTGAAAAAAAATTCAGATGCTGGAAATCAGAAACAAAAGCAGGAAATGTTGGAAACACCCAGTAACTCAGCCAGCATCTGTGGAAAGAGAAACTGAAGTAATATTTCAGGTCAAAGACCCACCCACCTTTCAAGGACTTGCTGAGCGCTTCTAGTATTTTCCATTTTTGTTAGACATCATAAATGTGCTTGTGTGATTAACAATTTGCTAGATGTTGATTAATCTCCAAATTCTTACAGAATACACATGAAAACGGACCTTGTAATTCACGGCAGAATGAGAAATACCAAAGACTATATGTATCTTACCTGTGCATAAATATTGGCACCGCCTGGCTAGGAGTTGAGGTCTGATCATTTTTATTGAAAACTTCCCTGTCAAAATAAAATAGATGAATTGGGCAAAACAATAGGAAAATTAAACACTGTTCTCAATATCTTCGTGCATAACACGAGTGAATTAGTCTGATGCTATTTGTAGCAGAAAATGGAGCTTATAACCAGTTACAATGTAATGGGATATTGAGCAGGCAAAATAAAATGGGATAAACACAAGTAAAATTTTCCTTATTGAACTGAACATTAGAGACAGATTTTTAGGAAATCAAGGGATTTGAGTCAAAGGAACAGACGAAATAGAACAAGCTGCCAGAGGAGGTAGCTCAACGTTTAAGAAGCAGTTAGACAGGTACATGGATTGGACAGGTTTGGAGGGATATGGACCAAACGCAGGCAGGTGCGACTAGTGTAGCTGGGACATGTTGGCTGGTGTGGGCAAGTTGGGCCGAAGGGCCCGTTTCCACACTGTATCACTCTATAACTATTGATAACATTCGTCAAGACCTACAAACTTAGTGCAGACCTAGAATCAAGGCTAGAACCTGTCAGTCTGCAAACCTTAGCAAATGAAGAGCAAGTTCATATTCTCAAAAATTCCCAAGAAAACAATATAAAAACCCAACTGTGGAGGTTGTTTGTGAAGAAGAATTTCTTTTGCCACGCCGATCATCATGATGGCAGCTGTTTTTGGCTTCTCCTTCTCTGTCTGATGTAGAAACTTGTTCACCACATTAAACACTGGTGTGTAACTAGGAGAAGAGAGGAGAAACATTAGAAAAGGGCAGTCACTTTGTTCATAAAGCAACATTTTTACCACGTTTATGCAACGTCACAGAAACATGACAAATTTCAATATATTGAAACAGAAAAGAGCTTTATTAAGAGGCAATTGCACCAGTGCTCATTTCAGAGAATATAATATTGTCTTAAGGGAAATCATTCTAAAAGGAAAAATGTATCCAAGACAGAGAATGGGGAGATACAGCAATAAAATGAAGAAATGTTGAAATTATATTTTGGGACAGAACATGTCTGAAAAATTAGCTGCCAAGATCGTGGGAGGCACGATGGCACAGCGGTAGAGTTGCTACCTTACAGCGCTTGCAGCACCGGAGACCCTGGTTCGATCCTGACTGTGTGACGGTGCTGCCTGTACGGAGTTTCTACGTTCACCCCGAGAACGCATGGGTTTTCTCCGAGATCTTCAGTTTCCTCCCACACTCTAAAGACGTACAGGTATGTAGGTGAATTGGCTTGGTATATGTGTAAATTGTCCCTAGTGTGTGTAGGATAGTGTCAATATGCGGGTATCGCTGGTCGGTACGGACTTTGTGGGCCGAAGGGCATGTTTCCGCACAGTAACTCACAACTAAACTACATTGGAATCACCAGATGAAAATTGAATCAATGGAAAAGATCGATTCGTTGAAAAGAAGCATCTCTATCTTCACCCATAGCACTTTTCCAACACTTTACGCTATTGAAAACTAAAGCTTTAACCTTACGTGAATGTGTGTTTGCCTCTAATAGGTGGAGACATTATTTTTTGCATCGCAATTCCGACTTCTTTATTGAACAAGATCATTTAAAAAATCTCGTTGAACATTAAAATACTACAGATAAACAATTTACATATTTTTTTTAAAAATCATTTACCCCAAATGCAAGCTCAATAATGTATTTAAATTGTATCCAGAACATCAATTTATGTTCTACCAGTGTGAACAATATGCTTCCAGTGCTACATGGTGTCAATGTGACTAATTAGGTCAATTGGACTAAATCATACATTCTATCTATTTAGACCTAATTAGTCCAATTGACAATTTATGGCATTAAAAACATTTTGTTTGGACTACTAGAATATAAATTGATATCCGGTTGCACTTGGACAATGGAAGAATATTATTGGACTTACATTATTGTGCCAATCTTCCACTCCTCTCCCCCCCCCCTCCAAAGAAAAATAAATCTCCAGTTCCTAAGGTGAAGTATAATTACATGATCTTTAAGGGCCTGTCCCACTAACGAGACTTTTCAGCAACTGTCTTCGACCTTCAAGCTCGAGGGCACTCGCCTGAAAAACCTCGAGCTGGATCGACCGTCAGCGATGAATCCGCGAGCTGGATCGACCATCAGCACGCACACACACACACACACACACAAACAAACAAACACATCGCAAAGGCGGGGGCCGGGGAAAGCGGGGGAGCACCGTTTGAAATTCACACTCACGATGAACAGGAAGGTAAAAGATGGCTGTCACAGTGTACGGTAAGTCCTTTAGAGAGCGGGGAGGTGGGAGAGATGGGAGAGAGAAGGGGGTTGGGGGGGATAAGGCAGGGGGGGAGAAGGGGGGGGAGTCCCTTTTAAGAAGCCAGACAACTTTTAATAAAGTTTAGCGGGCATTTAACATTACCGGTTCTTGGTTTTGAAAACTCCAATGTGCCAATTAAAATGCCCGGTCAGCAAAGAAGATTGCTTGTGGCTACCTCGACTGCCTATAATTACATGGCGACCCCACTGCCACGGCACTACGAGTTCAAAAGAACCAAGCCGACCAATTTTTACTCGCGGAAAATTTTTCAACATGCTGAAACATTTTCCTCAACCAAACTGAGGCCGTGAGTATGCGGGAACTTCCCTCGAGCATGAAGGAGAGTTACAGTGACCTCCTAGGACCACGTGTCATCCATGCTGTCAGTTTGTGGCGAGCGCAAACTCTTCTAAACTTGCAAATTAGTTCGCCATAGTGGGACAGGCCCTTTAGACAGCCTGCAACATCTGAACCACAAAATTTATATTTCATTCCTTCAACCAGCTCAATCAACATTTTTGCAGAGATACTACCAGCAGAGGTCACTGCACAGCAATAAAAGGTAGGTAGCAATCCTAATCGTTCCTCCAATGTGTGCATTTTGAGCATACTGCAACACACCCATTATTAATTGTAGTAGCATTAGTGGTGATCAAAGCCGGGAGTTTCCTGGCCTCCATGGGTCAGTAACCAAACACATCAAAACTACATATACTAATCCAGGTAACATCCAGGTATACATCTAATCCAGGTAACCACTCAGACACTGCTAAAAGTGACACTAAATGTTGAAATGTTTTTAGCCTTTGGTTTATTCAGAGCTTCCAAAATAAGTCATAAAATAACCAATTCTATCTTCGTAACCATCAAGTTGACACTTTGATCTACTGCAACCAACAGGAATTAATTTCATCATAAAATATCAGGGACTAATCAAAGTAAAGATGGCACCCAACACAGGTGCCAGCCACAGAAGCAGATCCACAAACTCACATTACAATCGCTCCACACTCTTAAATCTGTCCATACATTGTAAATGGATTGTTCTTTCTGCTGCTGACTGGTTAGCACACAACAAACTGCACATGTGACAATAAACTAAACTGAACTGAAAGTCCAGGTTCATATCCAAATAAATTCATGCAAATTAAACATGCTCATAGACACATAGGTAATGTCTATACCAAGTACACATCACTACATGGTTTAACACTGTTTTTTGCCGCACTGTTAGCACCAGGAATGTACAAAAAGAGGAAATGCAGGAAAATGCAAAAGTGAGAGGGTAAAGGATGGGGGTGGGGCAAGTATCATAATGACTCAGCAGTCAAGTTTAAAAAGGTCCACCTTAACTAGCAAGCATAATAAAGGCCAAGTTTCAAAATCTAGTAAATTATCAGTCACCAATTAACCTTCAGCGAGATAACTAGCATTCAGAAAAGCAGTTAATTGTGTGTTTTGCAATCTCTCGCCATATACTGCAGCTACATACACAACATACACAACAACTCTCGTAGTTATCATGTGCATTCACAATAATGCGCAACTACCCTATTTCTGTTACACTGGGAAGTAGGGAGGGGAAGGAGAAGAGTTGCCATGGCCATTTCCTGCTTCATCAGATGATTTTCCAGTTGGTATGCAAATACAAATGCCTACTTCTGCTTTCTACTCTGGATGTGAATTTAAAATCTTTTTGTTAAGGGCCTGTCCCACTTGGTCGTCATTTGCACGCAACATAATTTTGGGATAATTTTGTACAAAATCTTTGCGCGCCATCTGCGTGACGCGCAAATGTCGCCCAAGTGGGACAGGCCCTTAAGTCTTGAAAAATAGCAAGTTAGACACAAAGTGCTGGAGTAACTCAGCAGGACAGGCAGCATCTCTGGAGAGAAAGAATGGGTGACGTTTTGGGTCGAGGCCCTTCTTATGAAAAATAGCAATGCTATCTTTGGATTAAGGTCTAGAATAACCGAGTTGCTTTGGAGACAGTGATCTATGAAGGTCCACAAAATGGCCCGTCTGCAGTTAACACTTAGAAGCTTGCAGCCTCTAGATTTTATCTCAAATATGTAACACCCTTAATAGCTGCTAGGTTTCAGAGCAAATACTGTTTTTTCTGCAACAAAGCTAAGAGAGCAAATCCTTGTGGCAGGAGAGGGTAGTAGGAGAGAACAGTGACGTAAGAACGATATACACAATGAGGGAACAGCTAATGTATCTCTTTATGCCATTGATCTATTAATCTTTAAACTTTAGTGATACAACGCGGAAACAGGCCCTTCGACCCACTGAGTCCACACTGACCAGCCCCAGCAATCCCCATACACAAGCACGATCGTACATTCTATGGACAATTTACAATTTTACCACAGCCATTTAACCTACAAACGTACGTCTTTGGACTGCGAGGGGAAACTGAAGCATCCGGACAAAATCCACACGTTCACAGGGAGAATGTACAAATTCTGTATGGATAGCACCCAAAGTCAGGATCAAACCCAGGTTCCTGGCGCCGCAAGGCAGGAAAAATACCGCTGTGCCACCGCTAATCAAGAAAATAAATAGCCGTGCACAAGGCCCACAAATAATAATGTGAAAGTGAGTAAATAAATCAGTTTTGCTGATGGTGCTTGACTGATAAAAGAGGACAGATTACAGGATAATGCTTCTACAGCCACCTAAAAAACATGTCCAGAAGTACAGTATTTGCCCTGTACTACATTAATAAGCCTAGATTACATACCCAACCATCAGCGAGTATATTTCTTCAAATAGACATGTTGTAGGCAAGTCTTACCTATAGAGTCGGATCTCCACATGGTTCATCTGGCACATTTCACAAAATATTTTAAACTGATTGTGACAGGAACAAATGCACGGGATCAAGGAGCTCCGAGATGTTATTATTCCCATCATGTAATTATTATATTCCAAAGCAAGCTCTAAACAAAATGTCTGCAATAAAGCACCTGTAAAGCAATTGAAAGTATGCATTAGGCAGATAACTTTACACAGAAAATCTAGGTGGCAGAAATTACTATTGAGTTCAGCATCTATTTAGTTTAATTTAGATACTGAGCGGAAACAGACCCTTCAGCCCACTGAGTCCGCATTGACCAGCAATCCACACCCACTCGCACTATCCTACACCCCAGGGATAACTGTACATCTTTGGAGTATGGGAGGAAACCAGACCACCTGGAGAGAACACACACAGGTCATGGGGAGAACGTACAAACTCTGTCCAGACAGCACCCGTAGCAGGATCGAACCCGGGTCTCTGGCGCTGTGAGGCAGCAACTCTACCGCTGCACACCGTGCCGCCCTTAATGATTTTTTTTAATCTTGGAAAATTGAAAAGGCAAACAATAATCTACAAAAAATAGCATTTTCAGGACTTTGCCCACTTCCAGTGAAAACATGTCAACCCTAGATACATGCTTTAACCCGTCAGTTGCAACAGCCTTCTGTTATGGAGAAACATTTAATAAAAACAATTATGTCAATGGGGTAATGGGGGCAGTGGAATCTTGAAAGTTTCAGATTTGTAATAATAAAATTATTTTCCAACAGGAATTGTCAAAATGTAAAAATGGTCTTTTGAATAGCTACAAGCTTCATTTTGGAGGTAGTATTTTCCGTTGTACAATAGAGTATGATTGCACAACTGTCAAGACAAGCGGAACGGTTGCCAATTTCAGTGACTGTGCGTGGTGAAATTGCAGAGCCAGGAGATCAAGCTATGTGCAATGAGGAGCACAGAAGAGTTTGTAAAGGAGAGGCAGCGGCCAAACCTGAAAATGGCGTGCCAGACTATTCGAAATGGACTGCCCGCTTGTGCTAAACAATAATAGCTTGCAACAGACAAAGTGCTTCGTTCTGCCAGCAGGACAGCGAGAGAGTATAGCAACTCTTCGTGTGATCCCAGAAGAGGATATCATACACTACAACCGTTCCACTCTTCTAAAACTCCATTCCAACAGTAATTTAATCAGGATTTCACTCTGGGATTTCACTCTCTGCACTACCTGTTGTACTTATGTATGGCTTGATGGTACTCGTGTATAATTTGATCTGATTTAATCGGATAACAAGGTAACTAAAGCGTTTCAATTTATCTCTGTATATGTGACAAAATTAGACCAATACTAAAGGCTGCAGCACTCACAATCAGTTTGAACCAACAGTACAAATACATGGCCCATCTCAGCTTCTTGTCGGCGCCCCTTATGTGGCGACCATTGCATACCTTGGGTATGCAAGCAAAGAATTTCACTGTGACTGGTCACATGTGACAATAAAGTATAGAGTAAAGTTCTTCCCAAGGTTCGAAATTGGGACCATGTCTAACCAATCAAAACCACACAACATCAAAAGGCTGAGTGCACCACGGAGAGTAACAGGGACAAGATTAGGTAATGCATCAGTATAGTGCTGAAGATTGATACAGGTATTGATGCAAATCAATATTGTCACGTGTACCAGGATACAGTGACAAGCTTTTGGTTGCATGCTTTTGAATTAAATCAGATAATATCATACATTACTACAGTTAAGCCAAATACAGGTACAACAGGTAGAGCAAAGAGAAAAATTCCAGAGTGCAGTATATAGTTCTCAGCATTGTGGCACAATAGTTCCAGATTAAAAGTTAAATGTCTGCAATGCGGTAGGCTGGAAATTCGGTACTATACCCTAGATATAGAAAGGCCATTCAGAAGTTTGATAACAGAGGGGAAGAAGCTCTTTCTAAGTTTGAGTTAGGGATATTTTACTGGTGTGGTCTCCAAAAGAATATCTGTTCATCGTGAACATTTCATGCTAAGAGGAACTAACATGTTATTACACAATAATGAAAGGCAAAGATAAAGTGGATGTGCAAAGGATGTTCCCACTGATGGGAGAGTCTGGGCCTCAGAATTAAAGGACTCTCTTTTAAAAAGGCAAGGAGGAACTTTAGTCGGAGGGTAGTCTTCTTCTTCCATATGGCAATCTGTGGAACTTATTGCCACAGAGGGCTGTGGAGGCCAAGTCAGTGGCTATTTTTTAAGGCAGAGATAGACAAGAGGTTCACCACTGGGTAGCACCAGCAATGGCTGCCTTGCCAACACAACAGTCTGTCTATTCCTTCCTTCTTTGTGTTTAAATTGTACGAGTTAAATATATGTTTTTAGTGTTCTTTAGCTTGTTTTATGTGGGGAGTGGGGGAAACTTTTTTTAATCTCTTACCTCGACGAAGATGCAATTTTGTTTTCCATACCGTATCTCCGTCTGCACTGCGGCCTAACATCGATGAGTTAGAGGCCTTTGCTGGAGATCGGCCGGTAGCTCCACCGCGGAGCCTGAAACTTACCATCACGGAGCTCGCTATCCCTTTGCCAAGGATTGACCTCGGAGCTCCACCGTGGGTGCCTGCGGACTTTAACATCACTGAGCCCGTGGTCTCTGGTTAGAGACAGACTTCGGGGAACTCCAATCCATAGGAGGTTCGACCGCCCTGATGCGGGAGCTTTCATCACCTGACACGGGAGCTTCGATCGACCGGAAGTGGGGGCTTCAGCCGCAAGCTGCGGGAGCTTTGATTGCCCCGACGGATGGTTCGACTGCCCCGACCACAGGAGAATAAAGAGAAAAGAAGATGGGACTCTTTTGCCTTCCATCACAGTGAGGAATCCACTGTGGTGGATGTTTATGTTAACTTTTATATAGTTGTGTGTCTTGTTGATTTTTTTTTCTCCGTATGGCTGTATGGTAATTCGCATATCACTGTTCCTTAATTGGTACACATGACAATAAAAGACCTTTGAAGTTCTTGATTAGAATGGGTGTCAAGAGTTACGGGGAGAAGGCAGGAAAATGGGATTAGGAGGCAGAGATCAGCCATGTTTGAATGGTGGAGTAGACTTGATGGGCCGAATTCTGCTCCTATAACTTGTGAGCTCAGTTCATAACAATTAGTGAATTGAAATTGCTAATAAACTCCAAGTAATATCATAGACATGATTACCTCCATGTCGAAGCTCTGAATCAATGTCAACTAGATCGAAGTTGAATATTGAGAGTGCACCAGTTAGTGCGACATCCCGGTGTGCTTTCCAATATTTACTTTTATTGTGAGCGTTGCAATGACAAAATGAAGGAAGGTTCCAGTATTGGCACTAATAAGGAAGAGGGTAAAGGAGAGCGTGTTGTTAAAATCCAAATCCTTTTCACATCGTACAATAATATGCAAGATATTTAACTAGAATGGAAACAAAGTTAAGTTATGAGCAGCAACTTAATGAACATGCTTATATAAATTATTTTTACTAAGAGGGAGTCTAGTCCAACTTAGCCATCGTGAATAGCACCTAGGTAGACACAAAATGTTGGAGTAACTCAGCGGGACAGGCCGCATCTCTGGAGAGAAGGAATGGGTGACGTTTCAGGTCGAGACCCTTCTTCAGACCGAGCCTCATGTCATGATCTTTGGTCTCAGCAGTAGCAGAGGAGCCACCTTTGTACAAATTCCCGGACCCAAGGTGTGCTTTGGGCCTTTTATGCAGAGATGTTTTATCACCAGGGAGTCCCTGCACAAACCTGACACAGGCTGCACACTCAGTACCACTTTAGTGAACCTTTTCAGGCATTTTTACCATTCCCAGAACATGCCGCTACTTCCAATGTACTGAGCAAATTACAATGAGACACTTGGTGTCAATATCTACTAAAAGTCATCATAAAATTGATGTTGTCTTCTTATGTTCATTGGAATAATCCATATGAAATTCAGATTGTATTCCACATCTTAACGCCATTTTTATTACGTCAAGCCACCAATTTTAGATATCCCAGAAAATAATTTTGGGCTGTTCTTTTTGCAATTGCTTCATGTTTAAAGTTATGGATCGAGGTCCTTATTTTGACAAAGAGTCTGAAGAGGGGTCTCGACCCAAAACATCATCCATTCCTTTTTTCACAGATGTTGCCCGACTCGCTGAGTTACTCCAGCTTTTTTTGTCTATCTTCGATTTTTAAAAAAAATCCGATCTCATGAGCATCAGAGACTGATAAACAGAAGAGCATGCATGCATTTATTTATTCATTACACCTTTTCTTCCTTAGCCCAGTATTCACAGGCCAAATGCTGCCCCATCTCAGATTACAAACAAATTTTAGACACTTGGTTTTGCACTCTTTCCTGCAGTTTTCTTTGAATGAAGGATAATGCAAGATGCCAGTGCAATCACACACCAAACATCACTAGGAGGAAAATAAACCAGGATCATGCTGCACCAAAATGGTGCATAATCAGACGCTCATGCTAAAAATAATAGCTTAATATTTTGTAATGCACATGGCTGATTCCTGGACTGACTATACCGAAAACTCAACATCGTCTCTCTGGTGACGTCTATTTTATTACAGATTTAAAAATAAACACAATAATTGCAACTGATTGAAATGTACCCACCTCAGAAGCAAGTTTGTCACAGATATAACAATAGCACTGGTCACAGAAATTTAAATTGCTACCAGTAGGCCCAGATACCTCATTTTCTGTTCGCCTAAAACAGACATTTTAAATACATTAAAAGGTTGATATCAGCCATTTAAACAAAAAAAACTTGCAGAATGGGTGTGGAAAAGTATTAGCGATTATTTAAACCTGGAATATATTAATCAGGAAATTACTCACTCTCAAAAATGTTATTGAAATCTTTCACTTCAGGCCGTTAAGTACAATATACTGCCTTTTGTGGGAAAGAACTTTTCATTAGTTTACAGTGCAGCCTGAAATGCTCCATAAATCACTTTAGTTATGTTCAATAGTACATCATAGCTTTCCACGAGCCAAACAAAAAGGAGATACCAATGGAGATCAGTTCATGCAAGAATTTAAGGAATTCTAATAAATAAAAATATGTTGGGCATTTACCTTCAATGGCTCTTTATTATCACAGTGTAATTCTTTTTTTGCATCGTGTTCAGTGAATTATTATTACTATACATAAACACAATACCAGATTAAGTACAAAGTGTATAGAAATAGCCCACTGAGACCAGATACAAGAGTCGCCAGGTTTAGGCATCATTTTCAAATGTTGTGCCTGCTTCACCATTCTATGGCTGACCTAAGACATTTTCATGCACAACATCATATCCCTCAACACTTAGTCTATTGATGGGTCTCAAGTGGCATGCAGTGACTGGGCATCCATTGCCTGCTTGGGCAGTGACCTCCACGGACTGAGTGGCGAAGGTCCAGCTTCAGATAGGATTTGTAGACATGGTAGTTGTACCCTTTCACAACCCAATTAACAAGACTGTGATACCGGAGTACAGTCTTCCATACACCACACAGCCGATTAGTTTGGACATGGCATCTTTAAATCAATAATGCTTTATAGAGTTCATTTGACGAGAATTACTATAATATTTTATGGATAGGATTTCAAACAAAACCCACCACACACAAAAAAAAATAATCAGGAAGTATATTCACTAATAATTAACTGCCTGTATCCAACATGACTGAAATAGTACATCTATATTTAGAGAAGGGGATCAGGGAATTGTAGTTCTATATAACAATCTATTAGCACAACACAGTACGTGCAGACTTGCAGTAACAAGTACAAAACAGTTCTAAATCTTCAGAGATAAGAACAATTTAAAGTCTAATGGTTTTTGACAACAAATTATATGTCCAAAATGAACTCTCAGGGCTACATACGTAAAGTCTTGTTCTACACAGTCATATCGTGCGTGTGGCATTACATTGCCCTTTTTGCTGTAGGTAATGGCAAGCCCACATTCTTCATCAATTACTTCAGTGCTTTTATCCTTGGATGTGTCCAAAGCTTCTGTGAATAAAAACGATTGCATCAAAAAAAACGTAATCATTAAACTCAAGACATCATTGAACACATTTAGTTGATGAATAAGAATAATAAAGGTGAAATATTCCACTAAATTTTATTGGTGCTTATCTAGCTCAACTGAGAATAGTATGAAATATTAATGCAGAATGAGAAAAACATTTAGTCTTTTGAGCTTTGTCATGACTCTGCGAGATTGTGGCTGATCTGTGACCATACTTTGTTTACTACCCTCATTTTCATCCTAAGTACCTTTTAGATAACAAAAATCGACCAATTTCTACGTTTAAAATAAGCAAATGACTAGAACAAACCACTATTAATTCCAATCTCTTAACATCCATGGAGATTGAAAGCAAGCCAGAACTTTTAAAAATGTCAGGCTCAATTTTTTATTATTTACCCCGTTTGTCCCATTGTTCCTAATTCCCTATTCACCTTATTAATTTCATATAATCTTAACTTTCCATAAAAATGCTTCAAACCTTTTAAAACCACCTTTGATGAGTCAAGGTAAAATTTTGATAACTGTATAATGCATTCCATGCAAGTGATAGTGACCAGGGCTGTTCAAGTGATCTCCAGAAATCTGAATAACTTACATTTATTTCATTGTATAATCATTAATATACAATGACCAAATTCCATTAGCCTTTTTTGATTATTTCTATCCACATCCTTGACATGGAAAAATAATATTAGCACCTAATCTTCTGGAAGTCCACATAAATAATACCCACAGACATGCACCAACCACTACATTAGTTACTTCCTCAGACATAGTTCACCAGACAGACATTTCACAATAGTGACAGACATTTCACAATAGTGACAGACATTTCACAATAGCTAAAATTTCACTATTCTTAATACCAGTAACATTAAATGTTTCATGAAATATTTAACGAAATAGACATTCCCCTGTCACTGTCGAATCGCAACGTTACATGTATTTCTACAGTCCAAAGGAAAAGACCACACATTGAGTGAACTGTGAAAGTTTGTAATTAGGGCATGTTCTTATCTACTTCCTATAAAACCTCACAATGCCTACTACATCGTTTGGGAATTTATTACTCTGTAAAGTTATTATTTTCTATATTTTGAACATTTCAAATATTTTGCATAATTTGTGGCACTCCCTAAATCCTTATTAATTTCCTTCACAGCTCTACTATAAATACTAACACCACAACCAGAGAGCAGTGCTGAACTACTATCCATCTCTTTGGTGACCCTCGGACTATCCTTGATCGGACTTTGCTGGCTTTACCTTGCACTAAACGTTATTCCCTTAAACGGCTCGATTGTAATCATGGATTGACTTTCTGCAGGCAACAAAAATGTTTCACTGTACCTTGGTCCACGTGACCATAAACTAAACCAAAGTTAATTATTCAAGATTTACAATATCACTGCCTCCAATTTGGGGAGCGGAGTGCGACCCTCGCCCATTGCTCATTATCAGCCTTTACCCTCAATTGCGGGGGGGGGGGGGGGGGGGAAGTTGACAAATTCTATACCTGCTACAAATAAATAGGTCTGACCTGGAGAGTTTTCTACAATGAACACTGAAGTTTCATCTTCATTGTCTCCTTCGGTGTCACTTATTATAATAACGCTGTCAACTTGCTCCATCTGCAGTTCCACTCAGCTGTAAAAAGACAACATTTTACATTGTGATTAATTTCCTTTTTGCTGATTCTTTGTCATACACAACAGGACTTCTCGTTTTCTCCCAATAATATGTCTCGGTCACATTTTCTCACTCAAGCAAACAGAATATTTGTCACATTACTTTCATTTGTATCGCGGTGTGGTAAAACCCACTGGGCATGGATAAGGTCTCTGAGAAGGTCCAATCAACCTTCTACCAAGTAAACCATTAGTATGGATTGTGTGCTAAAAGTAGATTAAGGATTGCTACTATGGAACAGCAAGATGTACATTAAAAGTCTGCCCAGTAAAGTTGGAATTAATATTTTCTGAATCATACCAAAGAGCTATCCAATATTCACAAAGGCATTTGCAACACCTACCTTGCATCAATTTCTCTCATTAAGCACAAAATATATTATGTCTACAAAACTACAAAGCTGCTGCAGACAATCACCACAACATCCATTAATGACTACGGTGCAGAAGAGACGGTGGGTGAGTCATAAGTGTCATGAGTATGCCTAATTAAATTACTGGGTGATTAACAGAGTTGTTCTCAGCTAGAGTATTTCAGCTGCAATTGGGGGGGGGAACATTTTTTGTTACTGCATTGTCATTATCGAGCAACCAAACCACATGTAATTTGGGAGAGAATGATCACGTTTTTTTAGACATGTGCTTTGAAATAAGCCCTCCTGCTATTGCTCACTGAAGGTGATCACATGAAAATATGCAGGAAAACTCTCTCTTTGCCAAGATGGCACAGGAGCGCAGCAACTCTGCATGCTGGCCCCAGAGGAGGATCTACTATCATCGATTACAATCGCCCTACTCTTTTAGATCTCTATTTCACCTACAAATCTAGCACAATTTGCCCATTGCAATGGAGTTTGGCTGATTGTATTCATGTATTTATGGTCAGATTTGATTGAATAGCACGCAAAATCAAGCTTTTCACTGTACCGTGGTACACATGACAATAATAAACCTAAACCTGTAGAAATTTACTCTCTACCCCCCTCCCCCAGAGGTGGGAGCTACTTGCCTAGAGAAAACTGAAAATGGGAAACATGAGAAACATGGGAAATCGAATACCACAAGCATCCTGGGAAGATGCAACTACCTCCCCCAGCCTTTTCTACCATGCAAAGAAAGAAACCCACCCCTTCCAGGTGAAGCAGTATACTGCTTCCAATTTAGTGTTCTGTATTCAATACTCATAATCTAGTCACCTATACAATGGGGAAATCAAACATAGATTGGCTTATAGCTTTGCTCAACTTCATTCAGTTTAAGAAGGTGCCCCGAACTACCAGTTGCAGCCATTTTAGTTCTCCGTTGCACTCAAACTCTGACTTCCCTCTTTGTTCTCCTGCAAGGTTCCAAACCAAATGGATCTAAACCTCAAGGAACAACATCTGATGATCCAGCTGAGTTGTTACAACTGTTCTTTCTCACTTTGTAGGTTGAGTATTCCCAGAAACTGCAGTTTTACAACTTGCCAACAATGTTGCTCTCTCTCACTCTGTTCTCATTCATAGAAAAATAGGTGCAGGAGTAGGCCATTATTTACACACCCTATGGGTATATTAGCTATGATGATCAGGTTTTTGCCACCCTTTCTCAGCCAGCTTCACCACTATTTGTGTCAGTTTTCTAATAGACCTTCCCTTTGTTCTCTCTACCCTAACAAGATAATTTTTGACCTTCCCAATTCTGATGTTCATTGATTTGATATATTTGATATATTAACAGTTTCTCTCTCTCGACACACATCATGAGTATTTCTACTGTTTTCTGTTTCTATTTCCCCAAGTGATGACTGGGGTGAGTGCTATGTGAAATAAAAATAATGAGAACAATATACAGTCTACCCTCGTTATTATGTACCTGTTTATAATGGGATTTCGGCTGTAGCGGACAAAATCTGTTGCAACCGAGGCATCTGTTGTGCGGGTGGGGTGGGAAGAAAGGAAGAGGAGGAGCCAGAGGGCTGAGCCTTCTGACTCCTCCTCTTCCTTTCTTCTTTCCACCCGCACATCAATCTGAAGAAGGGTTTTGGCTCGAAACGTTGGCTATTTCCTTCACTCCATAGATGTTGCTGCACCCACTGAGTTTCTACAGCACTTTTGTCTACCATTGATCCTATAGTACTATTTTATACAAACAGGCCTGTAAGGTAATCCCGTCACATCATGAAATCTTCTTAAAATTCCAGTTAAGAAGCCTATTGACCTTTTAACCAGCAGTTAACCAGTATCAAAAACCCATAGTCGATGTGTTAACAACGAACTAACAATCATCGCGTGGGAATGGAATTGCAACTGCAACTTTTTAGTATCCATCATTAATTTCCGAGTTTGATTGTAAATATAAAATTAAGTTAAGGTACGAATTTAATTACATAAAATTAAAAAAGTTAACTGTTTCAAATACAAGACACATTGAATTTTTTTTTAAACAAAAATACAAAAAAATGCTTTTATACTCCAGTTAGAAAATCAAATAAAACGAAAAAGGGTTGAGATAGGTAGAATTATATGTTCAAAAACTCCATTCAAACCAATCTCAATGTGACTCTTCCAAACAAATTTGCTCTCACATAGCTGCTTGTTTTAATTAGTCGAGTCCTGTACCATGGTGTAACGGTGCCCCAGAGGGATTTCCAATCCCTGCTGATCTCATGGATTCTATAATTATCTAAATTCCTCTTGGGGTTAACGAATGAAAAATGATTCCAATTCAGAACTTCCTCTAAAGGACAGCACCCAGCTTTTGGATACATCTCCAACATGCCAATGAGAAAATGATTACCATGCTCACAAGTGAAAAATATTCCTATGACAATCTAGTTATATCCCAAGGTAGACACAGAATGCTGGAGTAACACAGCGGGACAGGCAGCATCTCTGAAGAGAAGGAATGGGTGACGTTTCAGGTCGAGACCCCCCTTCAGACTTATTTATTATATTATAGTTATATTCCAACATGTAATTTAAGCTCCATACAGTCTCAATGAAGGAAATTATATTTAATTTAACTTTTCTCCACCTTCCTCTATTGTGTAATTACTTGAACAACCCAGTTACTATCTTGAACAAATAAGTTCTCATCCTTTTTCTTTGCTACCTATGATCATCAAATTCAAAATAACCAACAAAAAGGCCACTTAAAAAACAACATTGCAGCTTTTATCTAAACAAGATAGTGGCACAAAATGCTGGAGCAAATTAGCGGGTCAGGCAATATTTCTGGAGATAGGAATAGGTGACATTTCAGACCTTGAAGAAGGGTTCAAAACCCAAACGTCACTTATTCCTTGTCTGCAGAGATGCTTTACCTGCCGGGTCACTCCAGCATTTTGTGTCTATCTTCGGTATAAACCAGCATCTGCAGAGCGTCCCTGCACATTTTATTTAAACAACGCTATCCTATCATTTTTGCCAAATGCCTTTCTATTTATATTGAAGAATTCAGTATTATCATTTGCATCCAACTTCTGTTAAAAAAAAAAATCTTGATCTCAAACATTCTTTTCCTCATACTTCAAACTCAGTGGTGCTAATGTACTGAACTTGATAGACAACTTAAGCATCATCAACTTTAACTCCAAAAAACGTGATGTATGTATTCCAGGGTCTCATTCTGCCTCAATATTATGGGGCTGGAGGCTGTTGCTGTGCAGCGGGATCTGGTTGGTAGATGTTAATTCTGGAAGGCCCGAATGCTTTAGCTGATGAGCCAATATTTTAGAGACATAGGGGACTGCGCATGTTGAAATATGAAGCAAACAATAAACAACTGCCAGAGAAACTCAATGTATCAAGCAGCATAAGTGAAGGCAAATAGGCATTTCTTGTCAAGACCCTGCCAGAAGGACCAACAGTATTAATAAAAACGTTAAATGCTTTTAATATATTTAAATATATAAAAGATACATGGTGGAATACTTGACTAGGTTGTAGCTTGTATTCCAAGACAGAGACAAGCCTGGGCTTGCCTCAGGTGATGTATATTGAGACAATGACCGATGCCTTTGAAATTTCTTGTCCTGGAAGTACCAACTGATAAGATACATTTGAAATGTGTCTACTAATTGATAAGAGACAAGCTCAGACGCGTCTGGTAGTGATGTATATTGGCTACATCTTGACCATGACTAATATCTTTGGCATGTGACTAAGTGACACACCCACACGGTATAAAACACCATGCAAATCTTTGTTAATTGAAGTGGTGGCATGGGGAAAGTCAAGTGTCTATTGCTTCACTCTACACCTCCATCCCCCACCAGGATGGTCTCAAAGCCCTCCGGTTCTTCCTCGACCAGAGGAGCAACCCATACCCGTCCACTGACACCCTCCTCCGCCTAGCAGAGTTGGTCCTCACCCTCAATAACTTCTCTTTTGATTCCTCCCATTTCCTCCAAACACAAGGCGTAGCTATGGGCACACGCATGGGCCCCAGCTACGCTTGCCTCTTTGTTGGGTACGTCGAACAATCCTTGTTCTCGCCGTACCAGGGCCCAAAGAATCCCCGACCTCTGCCTCCGTTACATCGACGACTGCTTTGGTGTCACCTCCTGCACCCACACACAACTGACTGACCTTCATTCATTTCACCACCAACTTTCATCCGGCACTCAAATACACTTGGACCATTTCCGACATTTCCCTACCATTCCTTGACCTCACCATCTCTATTGCAGGTGATACGCTCCTGACCGACATCCACTACAAACCAACTGACTCCCACAGCTACCTGGACTACTCTTCCTCCCACCCTGCTTCCTGTAAGGACTCCATCCCCTATTCCCAATTCCTCCGTCTACGCCGCATCTGCTCCCAGGATGAGGTGTTCCACACCAGGTCATCACAAATGGCCTCATTCTTCAGAGAACGGGGATTCCGCTCCCCCACTATTGATGAGGCTCGCACCAGGGTCTCCTCCATACCCCGCAACACTGCCCTTGCTCCCCATTCCCGCACTCGCAAACAGGGCAGAGTCCCCCTGGTCCTCACCTTTCACCCCACCAGCCGGCAAATACAACATATAGTCCTCCCGCCAGTTTCGCCACCTCCAACGTGACCCCTCCACCCGCCCACATCTTCCCATTTCCCCCCGTCTGCCTTCCGCAAAGACCGCTCCCTCCGCAACTCCCTTGTCAATTCTTCCCTTCCCTCCCCCGCTCCACTCCTTCCCCCGGGCACTTTCCCTTGCAACCGCAAGAAATGCAACACTTGTCCCTTCACCTCCCCCCCCCTCCACTCCTTTCAGGGACCCAAGCAGTCCTTCCAGGTCCGACAGAGGTTCACCTGCACCTCCTCCAACCTCATCTACTGCATCCGCTGCTCCAGATGCCAGATGATTTATATCGGTGAGACCAAGCGGAGGCTTGGCGATCGCTTCGCCGAACACCTCCGCTCGGTCCCGCAATAACCAACCCGACCTCCCGGTGGCTCAGCACTTCAACTCCCCCTCCCATTCTCCGCATCCGAACCTCTCGGTCCTGGGCCTCCTCCACGGCCAGAGTGAGCAACACACGCAAGCTGGAGGAACAGCACCTCATATTCCGCTTGGGGAGTGCATCCTTTGGGCTTGAAACATTGAATTTTCTCAATTCTGTTAACCCTTGCTGTCTCCTCCCCTTCCCACCTCTCCCTCAGCCCTCGGGCCCTGGCATTCCCTCTATCTCTATCTCCCTCCCCACCCCCCAGTCACACCAGCTTCTCATTTTCACACCACAAACAGCTTACAATGGCTTGTTCCCTTTATCATCGATACTTTTTTGCATATCTTTCATTCATTGTTCCTTATCTCTCCACATCACCTTCTATATCTCTCGTTTCCCTGATCCCTGACCAGTCTGAAGAAGGGTCTCGACCCGAAACGTAGCCTATCTCCTTCGCTCCTTAGATGCTGCTGCACCCACTGAGTTTCTCCAGCTTTTTGTGTACCCTCGATTCTCCAGCATCTGCAGTTCCTTCTTTAACACATCTATTGCTTACTTGACTGGTTTATCCCCGTGACTTACTTGACTGGTTTATCAGTAAAGCTTGAGTTGGTCTACTTAATGTTTTTGTGAGTTGTCTGTTTATTAAGTATCATTAAGGCAACCAGGGAGAGGTGCAAGGTGACAGGCAGTTGGAGTCAGGTGAGGGATACATAGTTTAGAGAAAAAGGCTGGTGGATAATAAATGGAAATAGAAAATTTTCCTCCCTTGTTTGTTTTCACCTATCACCCACCAGCCTGGGTTTAAACTCCCTCCTTCCCCTCTCCCATCTGGCTCCATCAACCAATCCTGACAGGGAGAGCCCAGGAAAAAGGTCATCAAGGTGGCACCGCACATGGCAACCATGCCAACAGCCCGTCTCGTCTTTTTCTTCTTTTGCTATTTTGGTGTTTGCTTGTATGTTTTTAGTGTACCTTTAGTTTTATGTTATGCGGGGGGAGTTGGGATTTTTTTAAATCTTTTTCCTCGATGGAGATACCACCTTTTCTCTTTGTTAGGGATCGACAGAGGGAGCTCCAACCGCAGGAGCTTCGACCACCCCAATTGCTGAAGTTTCGATTGCCCCGATTGCAGAAGGAAAGGTATAGGTGATTTGCCTTCTATTACAGTGAGGAATGCGAGGTTGCTGAAAAAACAAGATGGACGTGCTGCCTGCACTGGTGAGTACTCGGAGGGAGTGCCGTGAGTGCAGTGATCTTGGTGTTTTGCCCCATGGCTCCATGAGGACATCCCAGAGTCAAGTACGAGTGTGGACGGCTTTCTGACTGTTCGGGCGGACAGGGACTGCTGAGAGAGTGACAGCGGTCGGTACAACTCTGGTCACATCACGGTGAAGAAGCGTGTGTGTGTGGCCCGGACATTGAATTGAATATATTTTATTAGCCAAGTATGTATACAAACATGGAATTTGCCTTGGTGCTTTGCTCGCAAGCAACAACACGATACACAGTCAACAATTAAAAATAAAACATTATAATTTACACATGTAAAGAATGAAATAAAATACCAGAACAAAAGGAGGCTACAGACTTTTGGCTGTTGGGTAGAACTACTGCTTGTGGAAACAGGCTGTTTTAATGTCTGGCTGTGGCGGCTTTGACAGTCCGGAGTCGCCTTCCAGAGGGAAGTGTTTCAAAGAGTTTGTGGTCAGGGTGAGAGGGATCAGAGATGATCTTGCCCGCTCGCTTCCTGGCCCTTGCAGTGTACAGTTTGTTGATTGGGAGGGAAGGTTGCAGCCAATTCATCCTTCTCGGCTGATTGAACGATGCGCTGCAGCCTCCGGATGTTGTGCTTGGTGGCTGAACCAAACTGGACCATGAATGAGAAGGCGAGGACAGACTCTATGATGGCAATATATAACTGGACCATCATTGTCCATGGCAGATTGCGTTTCCTCAACTGCCGCAGAAAAGGGGCAGAAAACGCTGGTGGGTGTTGTGTACAGGCCACCTAACAGTAGCAGAGAAGTTGGGGATGGTATCAAACGGGAAATTAGAAATGCGTGCGACAAAGGCAAAACAGTTATAATGGGTGACTTCAATCTACATATAGATTGGGTTAATCAAATTGGCAGGGGTGCTGAGGAAGAGGATTTTTTGGAATGTATGCGGGATAGTTATCTAAATCAACATGTAGAGGAACCAACGAGAGAGCAGGCTATTTTAAGACTGGGTTTTTGAGTAATGAGGAAGGGGTAATTAGCCGTCTTGTTGTACGTGCCCCCTTGGGCAAGAGTGACCATAATATGGTTGAGTTCTTCATTAGGATGGAGAGTGACATTGTTTAATTCAGAAACAATGGTTTCTGAACTTAAAGAAAGGTAACTTTGAGGGTATGAGACGTGAATTGGCCAAGATTGACTGGCAATTAATTCTAAAAGGGTTGACGGTGGATATACAATGGAAGACATTTAAAGACTGCATGGATGAACTACAAAAATTGTTTCATCCCAGTTTGGCAAAAGAAATAAATCGGGGAAGGTAGTGCATCCGTGGATAACAAGGGAAATCAGGGATAGTATCAAAGCAAAGGATGATGCGTACAAAGTAGCCAGAAAAAGCAGCATACCAGAGGACTGGGAGAAATTCAGAGACCAGCAGAGGAGGACAAAGGGCTTAATTAGGAAAGGAAAAAATAGATTATGAAAGAAAACTGGCAGGGAACATAAAAACTGACTGCAAAAGTTTTTATAGATATGTGAAGAGAAAGAGGTTAGTTAAAACAAATGTAGGTCCCTTGCAGTCAGAAAACCGTGAGTTGATCATGGGGAACAAGGATATGGCGGACCAATTGAATAACTACTTTGGTTCCGTCTTCACTAAGGAAGACATAAATAATCTGCCTGCAATAGCAGGGGACTGTGGGTCAAAGGAGGAATTGAGTGAAATCCAGGTCAGTCGGGAAGTGGTGTTGGGTAAATTGAATAGATTAAAAGGCCGATAAATCCCCAGGGCCAGATAGGCTGCATCCCAGAGTACTTAAGGAAGTAGCTCAGGAAATAGTGGATGCAATTAGTGATAATCTTTCAAAACTCTTTAGATTCTGGAGTAGTTCCTGAGGATTGGCGCGTAGCAAATGTAACCCCTCTTTTTAAGAAGGGAGGGAGAGAGAAAACGGGGAATTACAGACCAGTTAGTCTAACATCGTAGTGGGGAAACTGCTAGAGTCAGTTATTAAAGATGGGATAGCAGCACATTTGGAAAGTGGTGAAATCATTGGACAAAGTCAGCATGGATTTACAAAAGGTAAATCATGTCTGACGAATCTTGTGGAATTTTTTCGAGGATGTAACTAGTAGCGTGGATAAGGGAGAACCAGTGGATGTGGTATATCTGGACTTCCAGAAGGCTTTCGACAAGGTCCCACATAAGAGATTAGTATACAAACTTAAAGCATACGGTATTAGGGGTTCAGTATTGATGTGGATAGAGAACTGGCTGGCAAACAGGAAGCAAAGAGTAGGAGTAAACGGGTCCTTTTCACAATGGCAGGCAGTAACTAGTGGGGTACCGCAGGGCTCAGTGCTGGGACCCCAGCTATTTACAATATATATTAATGATCTGGATGAGGGAATTGAAGGCAATATCTCCAAGTTTGCGGATGACACTAAGCTGGGGGGCAGTGTTCGCTGTGAGGAGGATGCTAGGAGACTGCAGGGTGACTTGGATAGGCTGGGTGAGTGGGCAAATGTTTGGCAGATGCAGTATAATGTGGATAAAATGTGAGGTTATCCACTTTGGTGGCAAAAACAGGAAAGCGGACTATTATTTAAATGGCGGCCAATTGGGAAAAGGGGAGATGCAGCGAGACCTGGGTGTCATGGTACACCAGTCATTGAAAGTAGGCATGCAGGTGCAGCAGGCAGTGAAAAAAGCGAATGGTATGTTAGCTTTCATAGCAAAAGGATTTGAGTACAGGAGCAGGGAGGTTCTACTTCAGTTGTACAGGGTCTTGGTGAGACCACACCTGGAGTATTGCGTGCAGTTTTGGTCTCCAAATCTGAGGAAGGACATTATTGCCATAGAGGGAGTGCAGAGAAGGTTCACCAGACTGATTCCTGGGATGTCAGGACTGTCTTATGAAGAAAGACTGGATAGACTCGGTTTATACTCTCTGGAATTTAGGAGATTAAGAGGGGATCTTATAGAAACTTACAAAATTCTTAAGGGTTGGACAGGCTAGATGCAGGAAGATTGTTCCCGATGTTGGGGAAGTCCAGGACAAGGGGTCACAGCTTAAGGATAAGGGGGAAATCCTTTAAGACCGAGATGAGAAAGACTTTCTTCACACAGAGAGTGGTGAGTCTCTGGAACTCTCTGCCACAGAGGGTAGTTGAGGCCAGTTCATTGGCTATATTTAAGAGTGAGTTGGATGTGGCCCTTGTGGCTAAGGGGATCAGAGGGTATGGAGAGAAGGCAGGTACGGGATACTGAGTTGGATGATCAGCCATGATCATATTGAATGGCGGTGCAGGCTCGAAGGGCTGAATGGCCTACTCCTGCACCTAATTTCTATGTTTCTATGTTTCTATGTTAAAGTACATCCTCTGTTGGACCTTTTTGACTGCGGAGTAGATAGTGGCCTCCTATTTAAGGTTCCCTGGAGATGATGGTACTTAAGGAACTTAATTTACTCCACAGATGTGACTGTGGTGTTGTTGATAGTGAGGGGGCGGAGGGGAGGGGGAGCTCTCCTAGAGTCGACAATCAATTAGGCAGATTCCTCCCCATCCTGGATCAGTCCAATCAGGGTTGTATCATCCAGAAACTTGAGAAGCTGGACAGAATAGTCTGTGGAGGTGCAGTTGTTGGTGTAGAGAGAGTAAAGGAGAGGGGAGAGTACGCAGCCTTGTGGTGCTCCTATGCTGAGGGTCAGCGGGTTTGAGATGTGCTTTCCCAGCCTCACATACTGCCGTCTGTCTGTCAGGAGATTGGTGATCCACTGACAGAGGGGTTCAGGCAGCCAACTGAGAGAGTTTGGAGTGTAGTAGCTCTGGCACAATGGTGTTGAATGCAGAACTAAAATTCACAAACAAAATCCTTGCATAGGTCCCCTGGCGGTCTAGGTGCTGGAGGATGAAGTGCAGGCCTAAGTTGACTGCGTCATTCACTGATCTATTGGCCCGGCATGCAAACTGCAGGGAGTCCGTGATATTTTTCAGGTGGGCCAGCACGTCTTCATGATTGCTGAGGTCAGTGCGACAGGCCTGTAGTCATTAAGATCAGTAATCCTTGACTTTTTGGTTACGGGAACAAAAGTGAAGACTTTGAAGCAGGCAGGGACAGTGCAGGTTTGCAGGGTCCAATTAAAAATGTATGTGTAGACTGGTGCCAGTTGTTCCGAACAGAGCTTGAGGGTAGAGGGGGAAACATTGTCCGGTCCTGGAGTATTCCGGCTTTTCTGTCTCCTGAATATCTTTTCCACCGCTTCAATTGCTGTTAGTGATGGAGAAGTTAGTGATGGAGAAGTGGCCAGACTGATGTTGGGCACCAAGGAGGGGGTGGGTAGTGGACAAGGGCCCAGTCTTTGCAGACTGGAGTCGGGGTGTAAGTAAGTGTGAAGTGGTAATTGGGGATGAGTGTGTGAGGAAGGGTCCAGTCTTTGCAGACTGGAATCGAGGTTCCTCTTGTAGCTGGTGATTCCTTGCAAGCCCTTCCACACTGAAGAGTGCCTTTCCTTGGCAGCTCCGATTCCTCTTCACAGATGGCTGTGGGTCTCTGCTTATGCTGTGTGCCATGGGGATTCTCACACGCCGTTGTGATGGCCGTTTAAGTCTTATGTTTAATTTTTATGTGGTTATGTATCTTGTTTTTTTGTTGGCAAATCACCCAAATTCCTTGTATGTTTGCATACTTGGCAAATAAATTAATTTAAAATATATTAATATTATCAAAGCTATTCTACTGCTCAGAATCTTTTCACGTCTTACTTTTGTTAGACTTCCAGGTAGAATGGACATACAGCACAGAAACAGGCCCTTAGGCACAACTCATCAATGCCAACCAAGATACCTCGTCTAAGATAGCCCCATATCCCTCTAAACCTCTCCAATCCATGCACCTGTCCAAATGTCTTTTAAATGTTGTTATAGTATTTCCCTCAATTACCTCCTCTGACAGCTCGTTCCATATATCAACCCCATTCTGAGTGAAGAACATGCCCTCTAGTTCTGGATTCTCCTACTGTGAGCAAAAGACTCTGTACGTTCATCCTATCTATTCCCCTCATTATTTTATACATCTCAATGAGATCACCCCTCGGCCTCCTGCACTCCAAGGAATATAGCCCTAGCCTGCCCAACTTCTCCCTATAGCTCAGACCAAATCCCGGTAATGTCCTTGTATATCTACTCCACACATCTGTGGCTCCCACCGGTTGAAAGTTATCAGGATGCTTGTATGGCCCCAAGAAGAGCCAAACCACCCCTTGATTAATGATGGACCGGTCTGAAGAAGGGTCTGCACCCGAAATGTCACCAATTCCTTCTCTCCAGAGACTCTACCGATCCCGCTGCATTACTCCAGCATTTTGTGTCTACCCTTGACTAATGATGGCTGTCTAACCGCATACAATCGTGACATGTCGTTTAAGAACGTACTTCTGTGTAGTAGGTTTAAAAATAAATCAGGGAAGTGGTTGGCACATGTACATGGTGCAAAGGTAGAAACAATGTTGAACAACTCTGAACAAGAGAACATTCACCTGCATCCACCTATCACTCAAGAACAAAGTGTTGAAGTAATTCAGCTGGTCAGACAGCATCTCTGGAGAACATGGAGATGACATTTTAGATAAGGGGCCTTTGTCCATTCCCCAGAGATGCTGCTTGGACCACTGAGTTACTCCAGCACTTTGTCCCGCCTGCTTTTTTCCAGCTTTCCCTCACCCCTCAAATTCAAACACTCTGAAGAAGAGTCACATTAACTTATCCCAGAAAATTATCAACTTGGTGAAAAACACACTTTGATCTGCCCTAAACCATCCAGTCAAAGTAAATGCTGCTGATTGTTATATTCTAGTAAGTAATCAACTGTTTACATTATAGGGTCAACATTAAAAACGGCATGTCTCCTGCCCATTCCTCCCCACAGATGCTGCCCGACTCATTTCTCCCCCCCATAGATGCTGCCCGACCCATTCCCCCCCACAGATGCTGCTTGACCCATTCCCCCTCCACAGATGCTGCTTGACCCATTCCCCCTCCACAGATGCTGCCCGACCCATTCCCTCTCCACAGATGCTGCTTGACCCATTCCCCCACAGATGCTGCTTGACCCATTCCCCCTCCACAGATGCTGCTTGACCCATTCCCCCTCCACAGATGCTGCCCGACCCATTCCCCCTCCACAGATGCTGCTTGACCCATTCCCCCTCCACAGATGCTGCTTGACCCATTCCCCCTCCACAGATGCTGCTTGACCCATTCCCCTCTCCACAGATGCTGCTTGACCCATTCCCCCTCCACAGATGCTGCTTGACCCATTCCCCCTCCACAGATGCTGCTTGACCCATTCCCCCTCCACAGATGCTGCTTGACCCATTCCCTCTCCACAGATGCTGCTTGACCCATTCCCCTCCAGATGCTGCTTGACCCATTCCCTCCACAGATGCTGCCCGACCCATTCCCCCTCCACAGATGCTGCTTGACCCATTCCCCCTCCACAGATGCTGCTTGACCCATTCCCCCTCCACAGATGCTGCCTGATTCCTCTGCGTGTTCTCTGGCTTACCTTCAGTTGGACGAAAAATAAGTATTTAACGGGAGAGTGCAGTTGCCTTGTAACCCGAAGATGGCGGCAGCTCGGGCTCCCCAGGGCGGCTGTCGACTCGCTCTTGTCATGCCCCTCCCCGGTGCAGAGTGTGGGGGGAGGCCCGGGGGGGTGAGGCGCGCCGGGGTCTGGCCGGGCCTGCGCTCCCGGGCCCGCAGTCCACCTCACTCACTCACACTCCCTCCCTTCTTTCCTCACACACGCCCCCCGCTGACACCGAATACTCCTCCTCCCTATCCCCCCCGCCCCCCTCAGGCTCGCCCCTCCAGCCCCCCCGCACCCGCCGAACGCCCTCCGTTCCAATCGTATCGCCTTCGTATTTAGCGCCCTCCACCTGCCCGCCGCCGGCGCTTCCGGGTCAGCCGCCGAGTGCTTCCGGGGCGCGTCGCCATGGCAACCGGCCCACAGCAGCAATGGTTGACACCAAAGATAGTCTTTGGTTAACACCGTCCTAAACAGGTGAGGCGAGGAGGATGGGGGCTCAGCACGGAGGTGAGGAGGGTAAACTGGAGATGGGGTGGATTGAAATATGGAGGTGAGCATATACAGAATAGAGGCGAGGAGAGTAAGTCAGTTTATTGGCCAAGTAGTCACATACAAGGAATTTGCCTCGGTGCTCCGCCCACAAGTAACAACATCACATACAGTGACAGCTACGAATGACTCAGAAAACACTAAACATTAATAATAATAAAACATTAATGATACAACACCATTGATCAAGCATGTGAACCAACAAAATACCAGATCAAAGGGAGGCTACAGATTTTTGGCTGTTGAGTAGAGCAAGTATTCGTGGATAAAAACTGTTTTTATGTCTGGCTGTGGCGGCTTTGACAGTCCGGAGTCGCCTTCCAGAGGGAAGCGATTCAAAGAGTTTGTGGCCAGGGTGAGAGGGGTCAGAGATGATCTTGCCCGCTCGCTTCCTGGACCTTGCAGTGTACAGTTCATCAATGGAGGGAAGACGAGTAGGATGGAGATGAGGAAGATAGAATGGAGGTGAGGATAGATGCTTTGTACTTGCTTTACTGCAGTTATCTCTGGTATCTGAGGCCAGTTCAAGCTGATCAATCTGCAGGCCAATAGTGTGTCCAAGCAGAAGACATGCATGCGCAAGGCTTTGACATGTGTGTCTCCACAACTAGGATTGCCAATGTCCTTCATGATGGATTCAGCAAAAGGTTCACTATTCAAGAAGACAGAGAAATATCAGCAGTGGGACTGACATATTCAATTATATGTCAACATGGCTACATAAATGGAAGTTGTTGAATTATCCTCATGGATAGAACAGTCTATCTATGCTAAGAAGCTGCTGATTCCAGTGAAAACATGAGGCTATAGATCAAGTGTTTCTCAATTTAATCCAGTATACCTTGCTGTAGTCCAAAAAATAAATTTCCACACCCATCAGAAGTAAAGTATCGGTTAGATGCTATATCTGGTGAGATACATAAAATTTTACAGACACAAGCAGGCAACATTTCTGAGCTTTACTGGCTGATGTGACAAAAATGATGAATTCCTCAAAAATAAAAGACTCATTAGCCATTTATTTAAACACAAGAGCAATAGGTGTGTGTGCAAGATTCCTCCACCTGTCTTTGCAGAGAAGATACTTGCTAGGATTATTTTGTTATTTCAATGAGCATATGCTGAAAACCTCTTGCCTGATAGGCAGTGTGGATTCAAAGATGACAGTGTTGCCACCGGGGTCTTACCTGTAAGACAAATTCATAAAAGGTTTTGAGAACAAAACTTTGTGTTTCCTGTGTCTTTGTTAATCTCACAAGGGCCTTTGATACAGTCAGCAAAGCGGACCCATAGAAATTACAAGCCAAAGTTTACTCTAATAACCTGCGTGCCTCATGCTGATCAGATTTATGGAAGATCAATAACTTCTATTTGTCTCTCTCGGAGACAATTGGAGTATAGTCAGGTTGTATTGTAGTCCTCGCTTCAGTATGTTTTTTTACTTACACATTCAGAAATTTAAATGAAAGAGTCTATGGCAAGTTTACAATCTCCACCATTTGTAAGCTAAACTGACATCAGCAAAACATGTTCAGTAGCATTATACCCCAGCTGGCTACTCAGAAGTGGATCGCCATGTATCAATGGCATTTTCTCAATTACATTAAGCAAATGTAATCTCATTATAAATATGACAGGCACTGTGTAAGAGCTAGCTCCCGTAAAACCCCATGTCACCCCTATAGTTCGTTATGTAGAAGCATCTTGCCATAAGAAGCCAATCTACTGCAATGGACCATGCTGCTTCGTCATTTTAGCTTTACAAAGTCTCAAAAGAGGTTGTGGCTTAAAATGACATTAATCTGCTGAGACAGTTTACATGGTTCTAGTTATATCATGCTTCCTGTGTCTATGACTATGTGTCTATGACTATAGCTGGACCATTTAACAATAGCTCCATTTGAAAATTCATTAATTTATACCGAAGGTGCTTCAGAAAAATCATGGCAGGTCAATGGTTAGGCAAGATTCCAGGCGTTGAACTCTTCAGTGGAGAATGAACATCAGCCATAAAGGCCACACCAGTGAAGGTTTAGTAAAGACTGGTTATGGAAACTAATCGCTTAATACCTCCAAAGATGATATTCCAGGGTAATCTGGAATACCTGGGGATGATCAGCCATGATCACAGTAAATGGCGGTGCTAGCTCGAAGGGCTAAATGGCCTACTCCTGCACCTATTGTCTATTGTAATCTGAACCCTGATTTTCTTGTATCAATCCGCTCAAAACATGAATAAAAGCAAACCTTGAAAGAAAAGTACTATTTCAACACACACACGGGAAAATTCTGTTGCGAAAGAAAGTAACAAAAAGTGAATCGCAGGGAATTGCAGTTATTGCCCTGTGATTCACTTTAGATGACTTTCTTTTTGAAACATTCTCCCATGTGTTTGTGTGCCTTGAAATAGTACTTTTCTTCCAAGATTTGTTTATTGAGCAGCTCATTGAACTGAAGACAATTCAAAGAAAGAAGGCCATTCGGTCAATCTAACATATGATGTTCTATGTACAGTAAACCTGATTGTTCCAAACTTGGATTTATGTGCCAAGGGATTGTGATGGAGGATGTGATCTTAGCTAAGAGCTATATAATTTCAGTAAGCTTTTCCTTTTCAGGTACCCCAATTTTTGCAATAATTACCTAGGAACTACCTTGTCTGAGGAACACTAAAACAATGAGAACATCATCAAAAAACTTCACATATGTATAACCTACAGGCTTTAATTTGTTTAAATCTACATAATTTCATTTCAATGCTCCACTGAATGGAATATTGCAACGTAGAAAGAGAGAAAAAAACTTACATTTGTGTCGATTTTCTTTAAAAAAACACATAGGGTTTTAAACATAATTCCCGAGTCACCGATTTCATTAACATTCTAAATTCTGGGTTAAGATATGATCAGGATAAGTTGAAAATTAAGTCCTGAACTTTCCAGTAAATTTGGCATTTCTTTTTAAAAACATACGAGCGTTAGGAACATTAAATAAATGTGATTTGTGATTACAATGTGTACTGAGATATCATTTAAATAAAATGTTTTAATTTCAAAGTAAAATTGTTACAAAATGACACGGCATTACAGATTCAATATTTTTTACATGGTAACAAATGCCTTTGTTCTTATTTCTGGTTTTAGTTTTAGAGATGCCTTGTGGAAACCATCTTTGGCCCACCGAGTCCACGTCGCCCACCGATCTGTACACTGTTTCTGTCCAACACACAAGGGGCAATAGTGCTTTAGAGCCAAGGAGCTTCAATTGTAGTCACTGTTGTTATGTATGAAATGGAGCAGTTACATTATTTACAGCAACTCCAAAAAAATCCAAAGTTATATAGAGCGGGTAATTTGTTTTATTAATGTGTGAGAAATAAGCAATATATGAAGGGTACTACCCCAACTCCCCTGAATGCCAAGAAACAAAGGAGGCTGCAGAAAGCAATGGACATTAACATTAATCTTCCCGCCACTGAAAGGATTTACAGGAAGCACTGCTCAAAAAGGCATCTAACATCATCAAAGGCACACTGCATCTTGGCCACGCTCTCATCTCGCTGCTACCATCGGGATGAGAATACAGAAGCGCAAGAACTGTGACTTCCAGACTCAAGGATAGTTTATTTCCAGCAACCATCAGTCTCTTGAACCACACTGCACAACCCGAACCACAACCCCATCTCAGCAACTATGACCTATTATGGATTTTGTTTTGCTTGCACTACTTACTTCAGTTTTGCACTATTATGGTCTGGTCACCTAGTATTATTCATTATTTATTTATTTATTGTATTGTCGATTATTAGATATTTATTTGTGTGCTATTACATTGATGGGCTGGTAAAGCTGCAGAAAGTAAGAATTTCATTGTACCATTGCCAGTACAAATAGCTTTTGTCCAACTACATTTGTTCTTTGATAAGAAATTGCAGATGCTGGAATCTTGAGCAAAAAAAAATGCTGGATGAACTCAGTGGATCAGGCAGAATCTGCGGAAGGAATGAATAGTTGACATTTCAAGTCAGGACCCTTTTTCAGACCAAGAGAAGGGTCCCAACCTGTAACATTACATGTCGATTCCCTCCACAGATGCTGCCTGACCCACTGAGTTTCTCTTGCTCTTTAATTTTTTTATTTTTTCACTTTCCAATATGATGAAGGTTCTTTAAGTTGAATAATTTATTCAGCTTCTCTTTCCACAGACTAACCTACTGAGTATTTCTAACATTTTCTGTTTTATTTCTAATATCAAGATCCACCTGCATTTGGTTTTTCTCCCTCCACAGATGCTGCCTAATCTGCAGGATGTTTACAGCGTTTCATTTTGTTTCGGCATTTTCGTCAAGTGCCGTGTCTTGCTATTCAAAGTTCCGGCATTTTCTTTGGTTTGTTGTGATGATGCAAGAGTATTTTGAGAATTTCGATCAATCAATGAGAAAGAACAATTCAATGATTTAACAAAAGTAGACACAAAATGCTGGAGTAACTCAGCGAGTCAGTCAGCTTCTGTGGAGAGAAGGAATGGGTCACGTTTCGGGTCGAGACCCTTCTTCAGACTGAAGAATGATTCAAGGATTCAAGGATTCAATGATACTTTGTTGTCGCATGTAACTAGGTACAGTGAAATGCTTTGTTTTGCATACAATGCGGTAAAACCATATAGACCGCATCTAAGCAGTACACAAGTGTCGCGGGTGGAACGAGTCTCACGCCTTTCTTAGTCAAACATAGAGTTAAACAACATGGAAACAGGCCCTCATTTCCAATTTGCCCAAACTGACCAACATGCTCCATTTTACACCACCTCCCTTTGTTTAGTCCATATCCCTCTAAACCTATCTTAGTCCAAATGTACCTGTCCAAATGTTTTTTAAATATTGTGATGGTACCTGCTTCATTCCACATACCTACCACTCTTTATGTAAAAAAAGTCGCCCCTCAGCCTTAACAAGGCTCCCCATTAATACATTGACCATACCAAGATATACACATTCTCGTGACAATTACTTGGATCATAGCAGCAGTTTTAGAAGAAAACAGAGTGACCGCGCGGGCTTTCCCCGGGTGCTTCTGTTTCCTTCCACATTCCAAACACGTGTAGGTTTGAGAGTTAATTGGCTTTGGTAAAGATTTTAAATTGTCCCTAGTGTGTAGGATAGCGTTAGTGTACGGGGATCACTGGTCAGCACGGACTCAGTGGGCCGAAGATCCTGTTTCCACACTGTATCTCTAAACTGAACTAAACTAATAGTTTGCAGCTAACGAGCCTGTCTTTCTTAACTTAAAATGCATAATTAGTTTTATTTCAGTGTAGGTTTTATATTCTATTCTTAGTACCATCATGTGATGTCAGAATGCAGGTCCCATAGTTGTGCTAATTACTGCGAATTAAACCAGTATCTGCCATTCTTTCCTACACATTTTGTGTGCTGATTACTGCATTGTGGTATCTGTTCCTCAATGGAGTTCCTTACTGCATCTGTTCCTCAATGGAGTCAGAGATGACTCGCTCACCAATATGTTGTGTCATTCCCTCCCATTGTCTTTCAATGCTCAACCTGTGACTGGATATTCCCATGAGACAACCTTGAGAACAAACAGACAAGCCGCCACGCTACAGCATGCCATGAAGTGGTTTGTGTAATTATTATTTAAAATTAAGATGGCGTGTCCTTACTGACAGCAATTCTGAGAAAAGAGGCGTTTGATGTTTCAGTTAAAAAAAAACAGAAATGTAGGATTCTTTTTGAAAGGGCGTTTACTAAAGAAAATCTCTTGCAAATTTTCCTTCAAAAGATTACTCCAAACTGAAGCCTTGAAGTTAACACTGTTGTTGCATGCTGTTTGTCTCAGACTGATAATATGAATTTCTGCACTTTATTTTCTGCAGAACATCAAGTGCAAAAAAACAAAGTGTTGGAGTAACTCAGCAGGTCAAGCAGTATCCGGGGAGGGAAATGGACAATGTTTTAGGGGGGGATCCTTGGTCAGACACATACAAAGTTAAGAAAGCACACCAACACCTTTACTTCTTTAGAAGGCTTAGGAAGTTCGGCATGTCCCCTAAAGCTCTCACCAACTTCTATAGATGCACCAAAGAAAGCATGTTATCAGCTTGGTTTGGGAACAGCTCCATCCAAGACTGCAAGAAATTGCAGCGAATTGTGGATGCAGCTCAGACCATCGCACAAACCAACCTCCCTTCCACTGACTCCATTCACACTTCACACTGCCTCAGCAAGGCCCCCAGCATAATCAAGGATGAGTCGATCCCCGGTCACTCACTCTTCTCCCCTCTCCCATTGGACAGAGGTGTGAAAACGCACACCTCCGGATTCAGGGACAGTATCTTCCCAGCTGTTATGAGGCAACTGAACTATCCTACCAACAACAAGAGAGCAGTCCTGAACTACTAACATTGGTGACCCTCGGACTATCCTTGTTCAGACCTTGCACTCAAAGTTATTCCCTTATTATGCATCTATACACTGTAAATGGCTCGATTGTAATCATTTATTGTCTTTCTGCTGACTGGATACCACGCAATAAAAAGCTTTTCACTGTACCTCGGTACACACGACAATAAAGCAAATAGAACTGCATAGATGGTTCGACAAAGGCCAGAGAAGAAAACAGATAGTGTGAGACAAAAGGATTGAAGGGTTGCGAATTGTGAAACCAGAGAAGGAATGTAGATGGAGTGAGAGGAGGACGGGAGAAACAGGTATGAATCCAGGTGAGGCCCAGGGGGTGGTAGGGAAAGGTGGGTGTGTGTGAGGGAGAAAGGGAAGAGGGAGTGTTAGAGGTCACCTAAAATTGGAGAATTCATTGTTCATACTATTGGTCTGTAAGCTACTCAAGCAGAATATGAGGAGTTGTACCTGCAGTTTGCGTGCAGCTTCGCTCTGGTAATGGGGGAGCAGAGGCCCAGGACAGAAAGGCCAGTCAGGAAGTTAAAATGGTTATCAACCGGGAGAACCAGTAGGCCTTGGTGGACTGAGCACAAGTATTGGGCGAAGCAGAGTCTGTACAGAATGTACAGGAGGCCACATTGGAAACACCTGATGCAGTAGATGAGGTTAGAGGAGGTGCACGTAAACCTATGTCTAACCTGGAAGGATTGCTGGGGTCCCTGGATGGATTTATCTTGAGGCCTTGTTATTTTGATTTGGTATATGGCCTTGACATGTCTGGAATGTCCAAAATTGCTGCTTAATACTGTGGCAATGCTACCATCTGCTGACAGAACAAAGTACCACATCAGAACATTTATTTTCTTTGGCTATCAAAATTCAATGGCATAAATAGGGATTTGCAAATATTTTCATACCCAAACATTGGTTCTAAAAATGTATCACACCTTGTTGCTGACCACGATGCTGTGTGAAATCATAATTTTAAACCTATGTCTCAATTAGCAAGGAAGAATTTCACTGTTCCATTGTCGGTACATATGACAAGCAAATACTCTTGAAACTTTCTCACTTAAACACTAATCTGCAGAGGGTGCACAAGAGGTTATCTAGAAACAAAGATCTGCAGATGATGGTTTTTTACCAAAGATAGACACAAAGTGCAGAGAAACTCAGTGGGTCAGGCAACATCTCTGGAGAAAAAGGATTGGTGATGTTTTGGGTTGGGACCTTTCAGACTGAAAGTAGGGGTGGGGAGAGAAGTGAAGATCTGGACACAAAAAAAGACCACACCTTTCCTAGCCAACAATTGACCTACCTGGCCCTGATTGGTCCCGGTCTTTTCTCACCTCCAGAGATGCTGCCTGACCCAGTAAGTTACTTCAGCAATTTGCAGATGTGACTAAAGTGGGTGGTGTGGTCAATAGCAAAGATGGTTGTCAGAAATTGCAGCAGGATCCGGAACGGTTGGGCAGGTGGACAGAGGAATGATTAATGGAGTTTAATATAGAGACCTGCGAGGTGTCGCATTTTGGGAGGTCAAACCAGTGCAGGACCTAGGCAGTGAATGGCATGGCTCTGGGGAGTGTTGTAGAGCAGAAGTGTCTAGGAGTGCAGGTACATAGTTCCTTGAAAGTTACGTCATGGTAGATAGGGTGGTCAAGAAGGTGTTTGGCATATTGGCCTTGATTGGTCAAGGTATTGAGTGTAGAAGTTGGGAGGTCATGTTAAAGTTGTACAAGACATTGGTGAGGCCACATTTAGGGAATATCATGTTCAGTTTTGGTCACCCTGTTATAGGAAAGATGTTGTCAAGCTGGAAAGGGTACAGAGGAGATTTACAAGGATGTTGCCAGGACTTGAGAACCTTGAGGTTGAACAGAATAGGACTTTATTTCTTGGAGCAAAGGAGGATGAGGGGTGATCTTATAGTGGTGTACAAGATAATGAGAGGAATAGATAAGGTAAATGTGCACAGTGCACCAGAGGTGAGGACAGTACAGAGCTGGTCAGGGGGGGGCAGAGGAACAAATCCAGGACTGTTTGGAGTCTGTAGACTGGACAATGTTCAAGGACTCGGCAACGGACTTGAACGAATACGCCACAGAAATGTGTGGAGGACTGCATCGCTACAAAAACTTTTCGGGTGTTTCCAAATCAGAAACCTTGGATGAACTTTGAGATCCGCACTCTTCTGAAGACCAGACACCGGGCATTCATGTCTGATGATACAGTGGTCTACAAGAAGTCCAGATACGACCTTGGTAAGGCCATCAAAAAGGCCAAAAGGGACTTCTACTCCAAACTGGAGGATGAGACAGATGTTCAGCAGCTGTGGCAGGGCCTGAATGTAATCACCTCCTACAAAGCGAAATCAGGAGGCAGCTCGAATGTCGGCGAAACATCACTCCCTGATGAGCTCAATGCGTTTTACGCAAGCTTTGATAGGGAGAATACCGATGTGCCTTCCCGAGAGCCCATTCGCTGTGATGGTATTTCAATCTCAGTCACAGAGGCCGACGTCAGGAAATCCTTCAGGGGGGTGAACCTTCGAAAAGCGCCTGGACCTGATGATATACCCGGTCGTGTTCTAAAAACCTGTGCGGAACAACTGGCTGGAGTTTTTAAGGACATTTTCAACCTCTCACTTCTGAGGTCTGAGGTTCCCATCTGCTTTAAAAGGGCATCAATTATACCAGTGCCCAAGAAGAGTAAGGTGACGTGCCTCAATGACTATCGACCAGTGGCACTAACGCCTGTGGTGATGAAGTGCTTTGAGAAGTTGATCATGGTGCAAATCAACTCCTACCTCGACAAAAACCGGGACCTACTGCAGTTCGCTTACCGCCACAACAGATCATCGGTGGATGCGATCTCGCTGGCCCTCCACTCGGCTCTGGACCACTTGGACAACAAAAACTCATATGTCAGGCTGTTATTCATTGATTACAGCTCGGCATTTAATACAATCATCCCTTCCAAGCTGCTTACCAAACTCGCAGAACTGGGTCTCTGCGCATCCCTCTGCAATTGGATCCTCGACTTCCTCATTCTCAGACCATAGTCTGTTCGTATTGGTGGAAATATGTCAGCCTCGATAACAATCAGCACAGGAGCTCCTCAAGGCTCAGCCCCCTGCTGTACTCACTCTATACTCATGACTGCGTAGCCGGTCATATTGCGAACTCCATCATCAAGTTCGCTGATGACACCACTATTGTGGGACGTATCACTGATGGGGATGAGTCAGAGTATAGAAGAGAGATCGAGCGACTGTCCATGTGGTGCCAGCACAATAAACCAGCAAAACCAAGGAACTGATTGTGGACTTTGGAAGGAGTAGGATGGGGACCCACAGTCCCGTTTATATCAACGGGTCGATGGTTGAAAGGGTGAAGAGCTTCAAATTCCTGGGCATGCACATCTGTGAAGATCTTTCCTGGTCCAAGAACACAGATGCAATTATTAAGAAAGCTCATCAGCGCCTCTACTTCCTGAGAAGATTATGGAGAGTCGGTCTGTCAAGGAGCTCTCTCTAACTTCTACAGGTGCACAGTAGAGAGCTTGCTGACCAGTTGCATCGTGGCTTGGTTCGGCAACTTGAGTGCCCTCGAGAGGAAAAGACTACAAAAAGTAGTAAACACTGCCCAGTCCATCATCGGCTCTGACCTCCCTTCCATCGAGGGGATCTATCGCAGTCGCTGGCTGTATCATCAAGGACCCACACCATCCTGGCCACACACTCATCTCCCCGCAACCTTCAGGTAGAAGGTACAGGAGCCTGAAGACTGCAATGACCAGGTTCAGGAATAGCTACTTCCCCACAGCCATCAGGCTATTAAACTTGGATCGGACAAAACTTTGAACATTAATAGCCTATTATCTGTTATTTGCACTTTATCAGTTTATTTATTCATGTGTGTATATATTTATATAATGGTATATGGACACACTGATCTGTTCCGTAGTCATGCCTACTCTGTTCTGTTGTGCTGAAGCAAAGCAAGAATTTCATTGTCCTATCAGGGACACATGACAATAAACTCTCTTGAATCTTGAATCTTGAATCTTTTGCCCAGAGTAAAATAATCAAGAACCAGAGGACATAGGTTCAAGCTGAAGGGAGAAAAAACTAATGGGAACCTGAGAGGCAACTTTCTTTATTCAAGATTTTTTTTTACACAAAGGATGGTGGGCATATGAACACGCTGCTGGAACTTTTTAAACAACATTAAAAAACAAAGTTTTTAAGAAACAGTAGGACAGATGCATGGATTGGACAGGTTGAGAGATATGGGCCAAATGTGGGTGGAGGGACTAGTCTAGATGGGACAAGTTGGTCGGTGTGGGCAAGTTGGGTCAAAGAGCCTGTTTCCTTGCTTTATCACTCTATGACATGATGTGTGCATCTTTGGTATACACCAGCAACTGAATCTCCTTGTTATTACATTACATGAATTATATTATATGTTATAACCTTTATTGTTCCAGTTTATTGTGCATTGTCGATAGGACATGTTGGTCAGTGTGGGCAAGTTGGGCTGAAGGACCTGTTTCCACGCTGTATGACACTTTGTGTCTGTCTTTGGTATACACCAGTATCTGCATCCCCTGGTTATTTGCATGATATTATATATTATAGCCTTTATTCTTCCAGTTTATTGTGCATTGTAGATGTGACATATCTAGGGACAAGTGTGGGCCAGTTGGGTCAAAGGGCTGTATGACACTTTGTGATTATCTTTGGCACACGCCAGAATTTGCATCTCCTGGTTACTTACCTGGCTCGGACAAAATTCTGAACATTAATACCCCTCCATCTGTTATTTTATTAATTTATTAATTAATGAGTGTATTTAAGTATATAACTGTAGTCAATGCCTACTGTGTTCTGTTGTGCTATGCAAAGAAAGAATTTCATTCCCTGTCAGGGACACATGACAATAAACTCTTTTGACTTTTGACTTACCTTAACTTGTATGTTATAGCCGGTGTTGTTCCAGTTTGTTGAGCCCTCTGCAGGCCGGTGACGTGTGATCTGCGCGACGCTGGGCCTGAGGGGGAGAGGGAGCGGGAGCCGCAGCGATGCCGAAGGTGAAGCGGAGCCGCAAACCGCCGCCCGACGGCTGGGAGCTCATCGAGCCCACCCTGGACGAGCTGGACCAGAAGATGAGGGAGGGTGAGTGGGTGGACGGACAGCGGAGGGAGAGGGACGGCGCGGCTCGGCTCGGCGATGAGCTGGCCGCCATTACAAGTGGGTCCGGGCAGAAGATGCTGCTGGAACTGCGGGCCCGCAGCGTCTGTGGAGGCGGAGGCGGTGGCCGGGCGGGTGGGGACCCTCAGTCTCCAGCGTCAGCCTCACCCCCACCCTCACCACCCACACCCCCACCCTCACCACCCCCACCCCCACCCTCACCACCCCCACCCCCACCCTCACCACCCACACCCCCACCCTCACCACCCCCCACCCCTCACCACCCCCACCCCTCACCATCCCCACCCCCACCCTCACCCTACCCCACCCCCACCCTCACCATCCCCCACCCCACCCTCACCATCCCCACCCTCACCCTCACCCTCACCATCCCCACCCCCACCCTCACCCCCACCCTCACCCTCCCCACCCCCACCCTCACCAACCCAATCCCCACCCCCAACCTCACCATCCCCACCCCCACCCTCACCACCCCCACCCCACCCTCACCACCCCCACCCTCACCCCCAACCTCACCATCCCCACCCCCCACCCTCACCCCCATCCCACCCCCACCCTCACCACCCCCACCCACCCCACCCTCACCATCCCCACCCCCAACCTCACCATCCCCCCCACCCTCACCCCTAACAACCTCACCATCCCCACCCCACCCTCACCACCCCCACCCCACCCCCCCCACCCTCACCCCCACCCTCACCCCCACCCCCCCACCCACACCCCCACCCTCACCACCCTCACCACCCCCACCCCCACCCTCACCCCCATCCTCACCCCACCCTCACCACCCACACCCCACCCTCACCATCCCACCCCCACCCTCACCACCCCACCCCCACCCTCACCCCCACCCTCACCCCCCAACCTCACCACCCCACCCCCACCCTCACCCCACCCCACCACCCCCCTCACCCCCACCCTCACCCCCCCACCCTCACCACCCCCACCCCCACCCTCACCACCCCCACCCCCACCCTCACCACCCCACCCCACCCTCACCACCCCACCCCCACCCTCACCCCCACCCTCACCACCCCACCCCCCACCCCCCCACCCCCACCCTCACCCTCACCACCCCCACCCCCACCCTCACCAACCCCATCCCCACCCCCACCCTCACCATCCCCCCCCCACCCACACCCCACCCCCCACCCCCACCCTCACCACCCCCCACCCCCACCCTCACCACCCCCACCCTCACCACCACCCCACCACCCCCACCCTCACCACCCCCCACCCTCACCACCCCCACCCTCACCCCCAACCACACCACCCACACCCCCACCCTCACCCCCAACCTCACCATCCCCACCCCCACCCCCACCCTCACCACCCCCACCCTCACCACCCCCACCCCCACCCCCCCACCTCCCCACCCTCACCACCCCCACCCGCACCCCCACCCTCACCAACCCCATCCCCACCCCCACCCCCACCCTCACCAACCACATCCTCACCCTCACCACCCCCACCCCCACCCTCACCCTCGCCATCCACATCCTCACCCCCACCCTCACCACCCCTACCCCCACCCTCACCATCCACACCCCTATCCCCACCAACCCCATCCCCACCCTCACCAACCCCATCCCCACCCTCACCATTCCCACCCCACCCTCACCTCACCACCCCCACCCTCATCATCCCCCACCATCCCCATCCCCTCCTTCACCCTCACCATCCTCACCCTCACGCTCACCATCCCTCTCACCCTCACCATCCCCCCCACCCTCGCCACCCCCACCCTCGCCAACCCCACCCTCACCCTCACCAACCCCATCCTCACCCTCACCAACCCCATCCTCACCCTCACCCTCAACCTCACCATCCCCACCCTCACCCTCATCATCCCCACCCTCACCCTCACCATCCCCACCCTTGCCCTCACCATCCCCACCTTCACCCCCACGTTCCTCACCCTCACCACCCCCACCATCACCACCCGCACCAACCCCGCCTGTTATGGAAACGCTGTACTATTAAGTCTTCCATGGAAAATAACATCCAGCAAGTTGGCCTTGGAGTCGGGTAACACTGAACGATTTGGCTTTGTCCCTCCATCCCCTCCCTTCAAGCTTTCTCGGGCTTCATTCCTTCCATAAACTAGGGTATTCTCCAATTCACCCCCACACCGTTGTGGAGAAACACACACCACCAAATTCAGGGACAGTTTCTCCCCAGCTGTTATCAGCCAACTGAATCACCCTGCGACAACTAGCGAGTAGTGCTGAATTACTATCTAACTCCTTGGTGACTCTCGGACTATCCTTTATCGGACTTTGGTGGCTTTACCTTGCACCAAACGTTCTCATGTATCTATACACTGCAAATGGCTTGATTGTAATCATGTATTGTCTTTCTGCTGACTGGATAGCACACAACCAAAGCTTTTCACTGTACCTCGGTAAACTAAACTGAAACAGAACTGACAAAGGATTTTGTCTCTGGAGCTGGTGTGCTACAATGTTAAGAACCATATTCAACAATCTGAATCTCCCCGTTTGCTCTGTATATTGTACTTGAGTTTAACTTGATTGTATTAAATGATCTGTTTGGATAGCAAACTATACAAAGCTTTTCACTGAACCTCGCTACATGTGACAAAGATAAATCTAAACCTAATGGTAAAAGCACTCAGCTGGTCAAAGGGAAGAGAAACAGACTGAATGTTTCCCATTCGATCGAATGACGGGTCCGTGACCTGAAACATAAAGTTCTGTGTGACCCGTTCGCACAGCAGCCCCTCTGGAATTCCTGCTGCTTTCTTGCTTTCAACCTATTACTACCAGGCTTTATCATGCCCCTCCTCCCTTCCAGGTTTCTTTCCACCTCCCCTCCCCTTACAATCAGTATGAAAGAACGGTTCTGAACTAAAATGTTACATCCACATTTTCCTGATGCTGCCTGAATCACTGTGATCCTCCAGCACTTTGTTTTATTCTTGCTCAAGATTCCAGCATCTGCAATCTCTAGTGTGTTTAATTATTATATGTACTGACTAGAGCCAGGATGTTTAGGCACTAAAAAACCCTGAAATAGGCAGGCAAAAAGGCATAATAAAATTACAAAAAAGGCACGAGAAAGGCATTTATCGACTAAAAAGGCATAAAAGGCATTTATTTCCACCACCAAAATATGGTTAAAAATGATATTATAAAGGTATACTGCATTAAATGACCAAAGTTGCCTGTTTGCACATAATTACTAGCCTTTTCTTTCAAATTATCTGGTATTAAACTATGCCGTCTGTCAGACAGAATATGTTTTGGTTGTGAAAAACCTCTTTCTAACCTCAGCTGAGGTAACTGGTGCATACCTGAAACAAGCTACAGACTCTATATTCATGTTGATATCTTGTGCATTACAACTACCTTTGAGAACTTTAGCTATGTGTTTTATTTCTTTAAGATCTTTGTTAGCTAAAACAAAGACTGACAATATTTGTCAGTTACTTTGTTGAAAACCTGCAAGTTATACACTACTGATTCGCCACGTTTCTCAAGGGAAGTGATAGCTTGTGGGAAGTTTGCAAAACACAAGATCACGGTGGAGGGACTTTTTCTGCATGATTTCACTGAAGATCCTGACTGCAGCAGATTCTTCTTCTTCAAAACAGTTGACGATTTATTTTATCTTTTCAAAATTTCCAGCATAGTAGAATACAGAAGAGAGCCCACTTAGTCAAAACGGGCTGAGGAGGTAGTGGAATCTCGGGTGCCATTTCCTTGAACAACTGCACACGTGACGGTGCTTTGAGAAAGATTTTCTTGATATTGGAATCTAGGCAATTGACATTTGGAAACAAGCTATGTATGTGCTTGGAAATTCTATGAAGTCCTTGAGCTAAGCATGTCAAATGCAACATTTTGGGGAATAAAACTAAGTCACAAACAGAAGAACATTATATCTCCAGGCCAAAGTACAACAAGTGAAGATGTAAACAACTGGGCAATAGTTGAACTGTTTGACTTCTCCAATACTTTTGATGTCAACAAATACTCCTTTGATGGTTGACCTGCCTCCAGTGTACCGATGACCACATTGGCAACATAATTCCCCACAGCATCAGTTGTCTCGTCTATTGAGATCCATATTTTGTTGCATGCAACTTCATCTAATTTTCTGCACAACAATGTTGAAGTTGGTGTAAACATAATCTTTCCGTAATGATGACTTGCTTAGTATTTCTCTAAAAAAACTCTGAGAGGTTTGTTTTCCAATTTCCACAGTGGAATTCCAGCATCAATGAATGCCTTGTACAGATCACTCAAACTCAGATTTGCGACTGGAACCAGCAGTAAATGTAGTGAGGAGACAAGCTTGGGTATTTCGCTTGGGCAGTCTATATCCCAGCGGTATCAACATTGACTTCTCTAATTTTAGATAGCCCTTGTCTTCTCTCTCCTCCCTTCCCAGCTCTCCTTCTAGTCCTACTGTCTCCGCCTCTTCCTTTATTTTTCCTGCCCCCCCCACATCAATCTGAGAAGGGTCTCGACCTGAAACATCGCCAATTCCTGCTCTCCATAGATGCTGCCTCGCCTGCTGAGTTTCTCCAGCATTTTTTGTCTACCTTTGATTTTTCCAGCATCTGCAGTTCTTTCTTAAATAAATCTTGGAGAAGACTGAACCAGTGGGCAGCGGCACGAACGAATGAATGACTGACGGTGGCCTCGGTTTTGCTCCGATGGTGGAAGTTTTCTTGTAAGTTATAATATGTTAACACGTTAATAATAACTTTAATATTAACGTGTTAACATAGAAAACGTCATTGTAATCATGGTACAACTAGAAAAAATAGCACAACTGGCTGATTTAGGCACTCGATCATGAAAAGGGCATTATCCTGGTGAAATCATCAAAAAATGCATGATAAGGCATGGCATTTATGGCAAAATCCTGGCTGACAAAAGAACAATGAATTTCTTACTTGCATCAGTATAACGGCTTGTAAACATAGTACATACAGATATATGATAAACAAAAAAATCAATTGGATTATAACCACTGTGATGTAGCTGGTGGAGCTGCTGCCTCACAGCGACAGAGACAGTTCAATCCGGACCTCGAGTGCTGTCTATGTGGAGTTTGCATGTTATGTTCTCTCTGTGACCATTTTAGTTTCCCCCGGTGATCCATTCTCCTCCCACATTTCAAAGATGTGCGGGTTTGTAGGTTAGTTTAGGAAGTGGATGAGAAAATGGGATAACATAGCACTAGTATGAATGGGTGATCAATGGTCGGCATGGACTCAATGTGCCAAATTGCCTGTTTCAATGCTATATCTCTTTAAAAAAATAATACTAGTGCAAAACTAACCTGTAGTTCTTGATGCATTCAAAGACGGTTCACAGTTGAAGTTCGTGTGGCGTTGTATTCCAGAACGCGCTGGTTGTTCTTGAACCACATGGTCACGTTTTTCCAACTCCTATACCTTCTTCCTGATGGTTGGAGTAAAATGACAGCTTGGCCAGGGAGGTGTTGTTCCTTAATGATAATACCTGCCTTTTCGAGACAGTTCTTCCAGTAGGTCCCTTCAGTCGTGTGGAGGTCAGTCCCTTTAATTGGCCTGGCAGTGGAGGAGAAATGGCCGGGACAAGAGGTCATAAATCGCACCATTCTGCTGGAGAACTGAGCAAAATAATGATGTGATTAGTCAGCAGGTTGGACAACATCCGTGAAGATAGAAACACGGTCAATATTTCAGGTCTCTAATCTGAATATCAGCTCAGTATCTCTCTCCACAGACAGTGACTGACTCGGCGAGTAGTTCCATCATTTTCTGTTTTCACTTGAGGTGACAGATTAGGGTGGAATATAGTTCTGTGTCCCAAAGGAACCTGGCGAATCTCTATATGGTCTGATCTTCCAGACTAGCCAACCATTTGGGACCTTGTTAGCAGCCTTGCTAAAGGCTATGCAGACAATGTATACTGCCATGCCACTGTCAAATTATTTTCATCGCATACATGTTATGCAGATTCATAATCTGAGAAATAAAAGACAAATGCAAAGAAGAATGGTTAAATTTTATAAATTGTTAGTTAGGCCACTGGATAACAAGAAAGACTTGGAGAGTCTACAGAAATTTTCGCAAGCTATTATCAGGAACATCTAATAACAGGGACATAGTAGGAGAGTCTAGTACTAGAGGTCATAGCCTTAGAATTAAAGGACGATCCTTTCGGAAGGAGATGAGGAATGTCTTTAGCCACAGGGTGGTGAATCTGTGGAATTCTTTGCCACAGAAGGCTGTGGAGGCCAAGTCAATGGATATTTATGTCAGAGATAGATTATTACGGGTGTCAATGGTTATGGGGAGAAGGTAGGAGATAGAGGTAGATCAGCCATGATTGAATGGCGGAGTAGGCTTGATGGGCTGAATGGGCAAATTCTGCTCCTATCACTTATGACATTATGACCTGTAGTGAAGAGTGGAAAATTAGGACTGCTGTCTTTGAAATAGAGAAGATTAAGAGGTAAGCTAAAAATAAACGTTTCATGGCGAGGTATCACTGGAGTGGATCAAGAAGGGGATTAGCGAATTTGTATTATCATTTGATGGAGAAAAAACTATTTGTTGAAACAAAGAAATGTTTAATCTTGGAACTTAAGTTTCTGCTGAACTAACGTAACATTTCTTGCAGCTGAGACAGAGCCCCATGAAGGAAAGAGGAAGGTGGAATCACTGTGGCCCATCTTCAGACTCCACCACCAACGCACACGATACATATTTGACCTATTCTACAAGAGAAAGGCGATAAGTAGAGGTACAAATATTAAATATATTACATTTTTCACTGCTTAATTGTTTTCTAATTATACCTGTGTCCATAAATTCCTATCAAATGTACAAACAACTGGAGGTCTGCTTGTTAAAAATAAATACTTTGTGTCTAAAAGCAAAATTGCTCTATTCAATCTGTGTCATACATTCTTCATAATGTCACAGATGGTTAAATTGTTGGAAAGAAAGTTAGTTTTTACTGTGTTCTAATATATTCTTGCACAGAAACATCGTGATATACTTTATAATAAAAATATTAATTTGGCCTTTTGCAGAATAGCAGTCCTGTCATTTCTTTGCTGACTAGTCTCGTATCAATCACACTCCCACTGTTGCTGAGACATATTCCAGCCTAAATGTTTTTATCATATCTGCCTTAAACTGGCAAGTTACATTTTAGGATTTTGTGAAGCTTATATTAAATAAAACGATTCTTGAATGTGAGCATTTGTTAGTAAGGGCTGACCTTATAGAGATTTACAGTGTAAGATGAATATTGGCTCAAAGAAAGTAACAACGATTCTGTTCTTTTTGATGAAAAAAAGTAAGTGGATTATTGGTGGGCGGAGTAACAGAGTAACATACTTGACATTTATTCCCACAGTGTCTGGGATGTGTGATTTGGGGTAATTAATTGGCAGTGCAAAGTTGTGATTATTTTCAGTTTTGCAAGGGGTCTTCCGCATGTGACTTGATTTCTCTGTGTATTGGTATAAGATGGCTGTTTTATAAATGGTGTGTCGGGTATTGTAACATTCTAACCTTTTGCTCTAGAGCTCTATGATTATTGCATAAAGGAGGGATACGCTGACAAGAATCTGATTGCTAAGTGGAAGAAGCAAGGCTATGAAAATCTGTGCTGTCTTCGTTGTATTCAAACCCGAGACACCAACTTTGGAACAAACTGCATCTGCCGAGTTCCCAAAAGCAAGCTCGAGGTGGTGAGTTTCCAGCTTTAGTTTAGTTTAGTGATACGGTGCGGAAACAGACACATCCGGTCCACCGCGTTCGCACCGACCAGCGATCCCCGTACATTAGCACTAACTTACATACACTAGGGACAATTTTTTTTACTTATACCAAGCCAATTAACCTACAAACCTGAACATCTTTGGAACGTGGGAGGAAACCCTCGTGGTCACGGAGAGAACTTACAATCTCCGTACAGACAGCACTCGTAGTCAAGATCGAAACCGAGCCTACTGCCGCTGCGAGGCAGAAACTCCATCTCAGCGCCACCGTGCCGCCCTGAAAGTTCCTTTTAACAGTAAAATTTTCCAGTCTTCCAAACTGAGGGTGGACATGAATGCTGGAGAAACTCAGCGGGTGAGGCAGCATCTATGGAGCGAAGAAAATAGGCAACGTTTCGGGTTGAGACCCTTCTTCTATTAACATGAGAGTTCTTATGCATTCTGCAAAAGCAAAACACACGATGAAATAATTCTAATTTGAAATTTGTGGAACAGACCCCTGCCTTAAGATGTTGCCAAAGTATATTACATAGAGGTGGGTTTTGGGTAGATGATACCGGGTGCACAACAAATGCCTGGGATGTAAGGAGTTTAACAGTGAATACCATTTATACCTTTTTAATAAAATATTTTTTCCCTTGCAGGGGAGGATCATTGAATGCACACACTGCGGATGCAGAGGTTGCTCTGGTTAAATTTTCTTTTTTGGATGAAGTGGATTTTAATCTATTTGCAATCAATGTTATTTCTAATCGAGAATCATATGGACCATGGTAAGATGGACTGTAAACGCTGTAGCTCTCTTCTTTCTTCATGGAACCAGCTTTCTTTATGGAACAGAGTGAATTAAAACTTTTTTTAAACTAGAGTTTGTGAACGTTGTAAACTATATAAAGCATCACCGCACCCAACATTACATACAGTTTGGTGAGACCCCCGACTGAAGCACCCTGCCACAATGGTGGGGCAGTTTGTGGTGATGTAATGTAATAGTTGGACTTGTGTATAACTTAAGTTCGGAAAACAATAAATTATTTAGCCTGCAGACTTTCCTTGAATAGTTGATTGCCGTTACTTTGGTCTGATTAGTTTTGTCATAACAGTTACATCGACATCAGACTATCCTATATAACAAATGTCATTGATTGTCCTCTAGATTTTCATTTGTTGATAATCCTTTTTGAAACTGCTTATCGAACTGTACTGAAGGTTACTGTGAAATAAAATTAGACAAAAGTGCTGGAGAAACTCAGCGGGTGCGGTAGCATCTATGGAGCGAAGGAAATAGGCAACGTTTCGGACTTCTCCAGCACTTTTGTCTACCTTCGATTTTCCAGCATCTGCAGTTCCTTCTTAAACATGTTGAAATAAGGTTTCTGTTCATTTCACTACAGAGCTTCTGAAAATATTAATCTTCATGGGCATTACAATTTTTAAATAATTCATGGGATCTACATGGAATGTTTATATGGTTTTGCTTGATATAGGTGTGTTGGAATTGCCAGTTAAATGTTATACCAAATAAAGCTGACCTGTAGATTGTTATTAGTTGTATATTTAAATTTTTAATATGGTCACTGTATATTTTGTCTGGTATATCCAGAAGAATTCTTGATTATTTTGGACCCGAACTTATAAAGCAGGATAAGGGTGGCACAGTGCCAGAGACCCTGGTTCGATCCTGACTACAGGGGCTGCCCGTGCAGTTTTGTGCTTTCTCCCTGCGATCCGGTGGGGTTCCTCCGGTTTCCTCCCATATTCCAAAGATGTGCAGGTTTATAGGTCATTAGCTTCTGTAAATTGCCCCTAGTGTATTGGATGCGAGGGCGGGATAATAGAACCAGTGTATGGGTGGTCGATAGTTGGCGTGGACTGGTTGGGCGGAAAGACCCGTTTCCAAGCTGTATCACTAAACTAAGCAGGGTGGCTTTGGTAATAAAGATTTTAGCCCATCCCTTTCCCTTTAACTCAATGTCGGATCATGGTGAAGATGGTGGAGTTTAATTTGTTTTTCTCAGCAGTGAGCTAGCATGGATGGGCTGAATGGCTTCCTCTGGTGCAGTTAGTCAGATAGTAAGTTATGCATGCACAGTTACCCCTGAAATTTGGTTTCAGTTATTAACCACCTCCATTTCCATTTTCTCAGCTAAGTTCTTCCCCATGATCATGTGAGTTCCCCTGTTGCTCTGGTCTCCTCCCACATCCAAAAGCCATGCTGGTGAATGAATGCAGCATGATCTCTCAACTTCTATGCTCAATAATCTGACTGATAATGGCCAATGTGCCAAAAGTCTTTTTGGCCACCCTATCTACCTGCGACTCCACCTTCAAGGAACCATGCACCTGCACTCCGAGATCCCTCTGCCCTACAGCACAGTGCCCCTACCATTCACTGTGTAGGTCCTGCCCATGTTAGACTTCTCAAAATGTAACACCTCACATTTCTATGTATTAAATTCCACCAAGTGTTCCTCAGCCCACTTGGTCTATCGATCAAGATCCTGCTGCAATTTTTCAACACACAGTTTTTCATATACCTCCGTACATGTGACAGTAATAAACCTAAACAACCATCTTCACTATCTGTAAAGCCATCCACTTTTATATCATCAGCAAACTTGCCAATCTTGCCATGTATGTTCTCATCCAAATTATTGATATAGATGACAAACAGTAACGGGCCCCAGCATCAAATCCTGAGGCACACCACCAGTCACAGGCCTCCAGTCTGAGAAGAAACCTTCCACTATCACCCTTTGCTTCATTCCATGAAGGCAATTTTCTATCCATTCAGCTATTTCTCCTTGGATCCCATGCAATCTAACCTTCCAGAGCAGCCTACCATGCGGAACCTTGTCAAATGCTTTGCTGAAGTCCATATGTACATCTACAGCTCTGCCCTCATCGACCTTTTTGGTCACGTCTTCAAAAAACTCAATCAGACATGTGAGACACAACCTCCCACGTACAAAACTTGAAGAAATCACTTTTCCACACTAACTGGTTAGGGTTTAAAATGCACTGCCAGGGTATCATGGAAGCAGATTCAAAATGGTGCTGGAGGGGATTGTTGGGAAATGGAAGAGATAGAATAGGATGTTTCCAGTAATGGGAGAGTTTAGAACCAAAGTGCTCAGCCTTAAGGGCCTGTCCTACTGTACGAGCTAATTCAAGAGTTTCCCGAGTTTTGAACTCGGAGAATTACGGTAATAGCCGCTCGTAGGTACTCTGAGCTCTCGTGGACATTTTTCAACGTGTTGAAAATTCTTCACGAGCTTACCGTGTTTCCCGAGTACCTGCCATTAGTGTTACGAGCCGCTAAGAGACGTCCCGAGCTCCGACGTACCCGCTACGTACATTCTACATGCTTACCACGAGTTTGATTTTTTTTTTTTACTCGGGAGAGCTCTTAAATTACCTCGTACAATGGGACAGGGCTTTTAGAATAAAAGGATGTATCTTCAGAATGGAGATGAGGAATTTCTTTAGCCAGAGGGTGGTGAATCTGGAATTATTTGCCACAGACAGCTGTGGAGGCCAAGTCATTGGGTTTTTAAAGCAGAGATGAATAGCTTAGAAACATAGAAAATAGGTGCAGGAGGCCATTCGGCCCTTCATTGTGATCATGGCTGATCGTCCCCAATCAATAACCCGTGCTCCCCATATCCCTTGATTCCACTAGCCCCTAGAGCTCTATCTAACTCTCTTAAATCCATCCAGTGATTTGGCCTCCACTGCCCTCTGTGGCAGGGAATTCCACTTCTTGATTAGGAAGGGTGCCAAAGGTTGCAGGGAGAAGGCAGGAGAATAGGCTTGAAAGGGAACATAGATCAGCCATGATTGAATGGTGGAGTAGAATCAGCCATGACTCAATGGGCTGAATGGCCTAATTCTGCTCCTGTGTCTTATGGTAATAAAGCTAGTACGGAGTCATCAGGCTGAATGGTCACCTTTCATGCTGTAATTATTTCTATGAAATAGTGTGCACTATTTGTGCACCACAGTTAAAGATAGGAATTTATGTTAGGTAGCCACAATCATCACACTGATCCATTTAAAGATCCTTTTTTTAATTACATAAGCAATACACAAGCAATAATAAAGTGTCCATTTATTCGACTTTGAGCTGACTGGGGTGGGAGATTGCAACCTTCAGGTGGTCCGCCCTGTTTCGACGAATGCAATCAACTTGGCGTGCACAATCAAATAAAACAAGCTATCCTACAACTTTAGGCTGTGTACGCCATACGCAAGAAGGCAGAGCTGACTTTCCTCTGTGTACTTTGATAACACTGTCCAGGATTGTGTGATGAATTCAACGGAAATGAAAGGCTGCAAATTGATTCTGCAGTACTAAGTTCTATAACCGATGCACCGTCCTCTGCCGTCACCTCCAGTTGCAGTATTTACGAGTGGTTTAGCGCTTCTTTGTGAACATCGCTCTTCAGTCGGTACTTTTCCCATGGATGTGGTGTTTCCATTCCAGGCATAAAGTTTAACCAGCGATAGTAATATCCTCGAAAGCCATCAATTTTTTCAAGATAAATGTTTCTCGACTTATACTAGGACGTAAAAAAAATGAGAAATCAGGTTAAGTGCATCAGGGGTCCTTTATCAAAGCTTGTGAATTTGAACAGTATAACTACACTAACAACCTCCTAACCCATATGTTCCTCTAAGAAGTGTTGGTTATAGCCTATAAAACAGCTGGAGCCACATGCAATAAGTCATTTAGCACTCTAAAGATAATAATGCATCATTAATTTGATCCATTGCAATATTCATGATAATGTTAATATAACTATGGTGGGCTGCCAAATAATGACCAAATGATAATAACGTATTAGGGATATTTCAGAAAAAGGACATGCCTTGTGCAGTCTCCATCTGATTACAGTTGCATTATTTGCTGTTACTACCTTTTATGTAACTGCTAAGTTTTCTAATACACAGGACAGGGTCCTGTTGGGTCAAAGAGCACAGGACAGGCCCTTTGGCCCAACTCATCCATGCCAACCAAGATGCGAGATCTAAGCTTGTCCCATTTGCCCACATCTGGTCCGTATCCCTCTAAACCTTAGATAGCCACAAAATGCTGGAGTAACTCTGTAGGTCAGGAAGAATCTCTGGAGAAAATGGATAGGTGACTCTTCCTCCGACTGAGAAAAGGTCTCAAGCCGATATGTCACCCATGCATTTCCACAGAGATGCTGCCCGATTAGCCAAGTTATTCCAGCATTTTGTGCCCATCTTTGGTATACACCAGCATCTGCAGTTCCTTTTTATTACATTCCCTCTAAACCTTTCTTATCCATGTACCTGTCTAAGCGATGGGTCGTCCTATAAAAGCCATGTGGCTAGGAAGAGATGAAAAACGAGGTCCTATTTACCTGTTGCAGTGACATTAAATCACTGCCTCAGTAGACAAGGGATTTCTGGCTTCTGGCTAAATATTCTGAGCTGAATCAGTGCAGCCAATTTTGTGTCATGGTTCCTTGTGGGAATCTGCTGCATTTTCCTTTTCTACAATATTGCCCAACAGAAGTGCTTCATTAGTTGTATACCACTGTGAGATATTTTGCTGTGAATGAGTCTTTTATTAGTCTGTCACTATTCCCTTTCCAGCTTAATTACCTGTACAATCTGGAACACTGCAAAAATTAGTGAAGGCAGCAAAACGACTATACGTAATTTCAGCAAATGCACATTAAACTCTCCGACGCCTTTTGACAGCATATGGTCAATGGGCTGACAATAAGCAAATTCGGTATTCCGAAAAACGCAATGAATCATGGGATTTGTCAAAGGTCATTCGCCATAAAGAAAAAGCGAACAAAGCGCTGGCTGTATAAACTGTGTATAAATTCTTATCTTTATTCATAATTTATGTGTAAAAATATATTTAATCTGCGGAACGGGGGTGCCAGGTTGCGGGAGAGCGGGGTGTAACTGCGAGAGAGAGGGAGGACACGAGTGGGAGACAGGAAATCGCGCTCACAGACCCACGCCTCATCCGCAGCCAGGATCAAACTCGGGTCCCCGGCGCCGGAAGCGCTGCCGAACTGCGACTGCACCGCCTGTATGTACATAGTTGCTCTGTTACCACCAATGTTTATGGCGAGTGACCTATGACCTGGTCACGAGCAGTCGGAATACCGAACTCGCTTATGGCCCAAAATTGCACGCACAGTTCATTTCTGGAGACGGCCACATTGCCTGTGACTGAGCAAAAGACTATTCAATGAACTCAGCCAATACCCACACATCTCCTGGTTACAGAATGCATAGGAGATGGTTTAGAAACATACATTTTAAAATAACTCTTTTCATAAGTGATTGGAGTCCATTGGGCCCATCAAGTCTACTTTGCCATTCAATCATGGCTGATCTATCTTTCCCTCTTAACCCCATCTCCTGCCTTCTCCCCATAACCCGACACCCGTACTAAACAAGAATCTATCACCGCCATAAAAATATCCACTGACTTGGCCTCCACAGCCTTCTGTGGTAATGAGTTCCACAGATTCACCACTCTATGACTAAAGAAATTCCTCCTCATCTCCTTCCTAAAGGAATGTCCTTAAATTCTGAGGCTGTGAACTTTGGTCATACTCTCCCACTAGTGGAAACATCCTCTCCTCATCCACTATCCAGGCCTTTTTAAAGTATGTTAGTGTTCATCACAAACCTTGTCAATATTTGGAGGGTACTTGGCGGCAAATTCCAGTTGCTTGAGGACAACTTCGTTGGGTGCCACTTGATTCTTCGCCATGTCGCGCAGGATGTTGGTGAGATACACATAGTCCAACTGCTTGGCTGCGTTATTGATCAGGGCGCTGTAGACGTTGACATTGGGGGTTACTCCAGAGAGCTGAAATAAAGTGAGAGCTTCAATGGACGCTGCACCACCCCGGCCACACACTCATTTCACTCCTGCCACCGGGAAGACGATATAGGAGCGATAGTACATGCCTCAGCTACCTCCTCCGGCAGCTCGCTCCATGCACCCACCACCTTTTGTGTAAATAAGCTACCCCTCAGGTTCGTATTAAATCTTCAGTGGGCCGAAGGCCCTGTTTCCGTGCTTTATATTCATAGAGTCATATAGTAATACAGTGTGGAAACAGGCCCAACTAGCCCACACCGGCCAACAATATCTCAACTATTGAATTGAACAATCACATTGAATGGTGGTGCTGGCTCGAAGGACCAAATGGCCTACTCCTGCACCTATTGTCTATTACTACACTAGTCCCACTTGCCTGTGCTTGGTCCATATCCCTCCAAACCCGTCCTATCCATGTACCTGTCTAACTGTCCCTTAAACGATGGGATAGTCCCAGCCTCAACTACCTCCTCTGGCAGCTTGTTCCATACACCCACCACCCTCTGTGTGAAAACGTTACCCTTCAATCTTTCCTATTCAATCTTTTCCCCTTCACCCTGAACCTATGTGTTCTGGTCCTCGATTCCCCTACTCTGGGTAAAAGACTCTGTGCATCTAAATCTCTAAAGTAGAGATTGTCACTGAACTGTATGCTAGGAAGAATTTCACTATACTTAGGTGCATGTGACAATAAAGTGTGAATAATAAACGATTACCTTCATGTCTTGGAGGAGCTTCAATCCATCACTGCCTTCTCTGCAGGCGATTGCCAGGTTGCAGAAAGTGTACATGGTTGGTGATAAGCCTCGCTCAACCAGAACAGGTAATAAAGCCTGAAGAATATATATATCATTGGGCTGTAAAAAGGGAACAACTTCGTACTGCTTAGTGACATACTGAACAGAAAATGAGTGAAGGCCATTGGTAAATTATGTAACAGTAAAATAAAACTGTGTTCAAGAATCTAAATTATATTTCCAACCAGCCCGGTGGCATGGGTCTGCTTCCTATAACAGTTGTGAATGAAATTAATTTGAACAGTTCAGTTGAGTTTCTATCAAGATTCAAGATAGTTTATTGTCATGTGTCCCAGATAGGACAATGATAGTACCAGCCTCGACGACCTCCTCTGGCAGCTTGTTCCATACACCCACCACCCTTTGTGTGAACCTGCTGCTAAAGACATAATCACTTACCTTAGCACCTTCCAGATCTCCCAACCTGCTTTTTTTCCTAATGATGGTGTTAAAGAATGAAATGTCCGGCTTCACACCACTCTCTTCCATAAGGGTGAGCAGGGAAGATTCGGACAGGCTGTTTGGTTCTACTACGTCAGCCAACAGCGTGAAGGTTTTAATATCTGGCGCCACATTATCTTCCTTCATTTTATTGAGAAAACCATCCAGGTATCCGACCAGTGCCAGTCTGTCGTGCGGTGCACTTGCTGTTCCCAGAGACACGAGGTTCTTCTTGTTGACCTTGATGTGGAGTAGATTAGGTAGATTACTTTGAGGGAACCCCTTGGAGTCTAAATCGATGAGGGGGATTTCATTCCTGGGTACAAGTTCTAAAGGTTGTTCTGGTGACATTTCTTTACCATGGCTACTTTTAGATGGGAGGTTTGGTGGTTCAGTTGGTCCTAGTGGAGTTGCATTGGCGAGCCCATCCTCAACTCCAGAGTCTTTGCGTGAGGTTAATGCAGTTCCCCGAGGCTCGCCAGAGGGCAAGCTGAACAACTGCGCTTCCAGTGAGTCCATGGTCAAAGTGTTGGGATTTTTGCTGTCTCCTGCGCGTTTCTGGACAGGACCTCTGAGCTTATGAACCTTCCTGCGCTGCTTCAGTTGCCATGTTGCACCCTCGTCGCCCAACAGTGCACGGGATGCCACCGCAGGGTTCCCGATGCCACAGTCCCTGGCAGCCCTCAGCAGTAGGTTGTAGCTCTTGGCATCGGGCCGAATGCCCAGTCTGAGCATCTCTCGCCAGATCTGCAAGAGAGAGAGAGAGAGAGAGAGAAACATTTTTTTTAAAAAGGTGCAGGAGTAGGCCATTCGGCCCTTCGAGCCAGCATCGCCACTCAATATGATCATGGCCGATCATCCAGAATCAGTGCCCTGTTCCTGCTTTCCCCCCCCCCCCATATCCCTTGATTCCGTTAGTCCCTAGAGCTATACCTAACTCTCTCTTGAATACAAGAAAGGCAAGTCAGTCCAACATTGAGATGTATGTTATGGTGGACGAGCCTGCGAGAACCACAATGGTAACATTGATCATACCGGGAGGAGAAGATTACAATAAAACACTAGAGTTTAAAATAGACACAAGGAACTGTAGATGCTGGAATCTTGTGTAGAGTAGCTTAGAGGTTAGGCAACATCATTGGAGGATATGGATGTGACATTTTGGACCCTTCTTTTTGAGTTTGAGTTTAGATTAATGTCACGTGTACCGAGGTAGAGTGAAACGCTTTTGTTGCGTGCTAACCAGTCAGCGGAAAGACAATACATGACTGCAATCGAGCCGTCCTCAGATACATGATAAAGGGAATACTGCGAATGTTTAGTAAAAGATAAAGTCCAGTAAAGACCGATCAAAGGTAGTCCGAGGCTGCCTTACAGTTGTGCCAGAGACCTGGGTTCAATCCTGACTATGGGTGCCGTCTGCGCGGAGTTTCTATGTTATCCGTGTGACCACGTGGGTTTTCTCAGGTACTGCTGTTTCCTCCCACACACCAAAGTCGTACAATTGTCGGTCAATTGGCTTCCATAAATCGTAAATTGTCCCGAGTGTGTAGGATAGCGTTAGTGCACGGGGATCGCTGGTCAGTGGGACCCGGTGGGGCGAAGGGCCTGTTTCCACGCTGTATCTCTAAAGTCTAAAACAATTTGTGGGTGTATGTACTGCAGATTCTCAGTTGACTTTGGTAGGGCAAGTAAATAGAAAGTAATATTTCAGGCAAGACATTGGATCAATACTCCCTCTCCATCGCAAGTGGAACTCGGCAAGTCCTTCACACTATTTGAAGAGAGATAAGAGCTCTCCTAACGTTCTGCCCAGCAGAGTCCACAGCTGGTTAATACCACCAAAGCAGGATTTACTGTCCTGTGGAGTTGAGTGCTGGGGGAAAAAGTAAATCCTTTCTTTCTCTGATTGAATCTTCAAGCAGCTTTTCGCTGCGCTGGACAATTACTTCGAGCCTCAAAAAGTTCAGCTCTCTTTTAATAAATATCCATCGTAATGCTTTGCCTCCATCATTCCTTCCCTCGGTACACCATGGCGTACCAGACTTGCCCACCTTTTGGTTCACGCTGTGACAATCTCAGCTTTGCTCAGCTCACAGCTGCATTTATCTGCCGCATTCTCCTTTTTGAACAATTGTTTACTGTCCATTCCTTCGGAGGTTGTTGAATTTTATATCGGTTTCTTTGAGTCTGGGAACGCGGTAAAAAGAGCAACATCTACACAATGTCCGCCCATTGCCACTCGAAGCTCAAACGGTGACATTTAGTACAATAACACATCTGACGCAGACGTTATTCTTTCATTTTCCGGGAAACCATTGAGATAAAAAGGGAATGACCTTTAGAAGACATCAGAAAAGAGAGATTAACTCTGACTTCGATAACCCCCGCTGAGACTCGACAGTACATCACATTGCTGAGAAGAAAGAGGAGGCAGAAAATGTCTCCATCATATTTGGAATGAGCTGTCAGAGGAGGTTTGTGTTTAGTTTAGTTGAGAGATACAGCGCAGAAACGGATACAGCCCACCGAATCCACGCCGACCAGCGATCCCCGCACACTAACACTATCCGACACACACTAGGGATAATTTACTAAATTACCAAGCCAATCAGCCTACAAACCTGTACGTCTTTGGATTGCGGGAGGAAACCAGAGATCCGGGAGAAAACCCACGCAGGTTATAGAGAGAACGTACAAACTCCGTACAGACAGCGCACGTAGTCAGGATCGAACCCAGGTCTCTGGCGCTGTGAGGCAGTAACTCTATCGCTGCGCCACCGTGGTTGAGACAGGAACAATAACTACATTTAAAAGACATTTGGACAGGTACAGGGATAGGAAAGGTTCAGAGGAATATGGGCCAAACATGGGCAAGTGGGACTAACGTTGATGGTCGACGTGGGCACGTGGGGCTGAGGGACCAGTTTCCCTGCTATACAGGCTCTATTGGACAAATAGGGAAGATTGGACTTTCAGCACTCCCACTTATTAAATGGCACAGCAAGGTGGTGCTGTTTCCCCCAGTGGTGGCCTGGATCATTCAGCTCATGATTCCCCGCTGTCATTTCCTGCAGGTTAGTCAGAAGAGTGACCAGGACTGATTTAGTTTGGAGAGACAGCGTGGAAACAGGCCCTTCAGCCCACCAAGTCTATACCGACCATCGATCAGCCCCTCACATACCTTCTACATCATCCTTTTTCCCCCACCTACTCCCTGCAGACGAGAGAGGCCAATTAATCTGCCTCTACAACAAACCAGTGCGTCTATCAAGATGGTCTGAAGAAGGGTTTCGGCCCGAAACGTTACCCATCTCCTTCGCTCCATAGATGCTGCTGCACCCGCTGAGTTTCTCCAGCATTTTGTGTACCCTCGACTTTCCAGCATCTGCAGTTCCTTCTTTAACACAGTGCGTCTTTCAGTTGTGGGAGGGAACCAGAGCACCCGGAGGAAACCCATAGGGTTCCAGGGAGAACGTGCCGACGCCACACTTGGCATGCGAGGTCAGGATCGAACCCGTCACTCTGGTGCCGTGAGGCAGCAGCTCTACCAGCTGCGTCAATGTGCGTCTAATAAGCTTCTTAGGAATATCTTATAACACACTCAGAGAGACATTGGAAGATAAATGCCAAAATTATGGAGCATTACAAATGTTATGTGGAGTTATACAGGCTTAAAGAATATGCTTTAAAGAGTTACAATGTGTGTTTCTGGTAACTCTGGTTTCAAGAGTTAAGTCTAGAGTATTTAATTGTCATATGTACCAACAACAGACAATGACATTCTTACTTGCAGCATCATGACAAGCCTGTAAACACAATGCACTTAGAGAATATGGAGTAAACAAAAGATTTAATAAATTAATAAGCCCAATATTAGTGAGAAAAACCCCCCAACGTCCTTAGTGCAACCAAAGATGGTCTATAATTCCTAGTTGCAGTAAGTGTAGTCAAGTATTCAAGAGCCTGATGGTTGTTGGGAAGAAGCTATCCTTAAACCTGGTAGATTATCCTGCAAATTCCACCATGGGAGGGAGGGAACAGAAAAGAAAATGTTCTATTTACCTGTAATGAATACCTAAAGCCATTGTCGGTGTCCATAATGCTGGCCATCATTAAAGTGCTGAATGTTTCTACATTAATCTCATGACCACCGAGAACTATTTCCTGAAATATAAACACACAATGCCGTTCTGGTAAGAAAGGCAGCAACACCACTTGAAGTTTAACGTGCACATCTATAACTTCCCCCCACAGTAGTTTTTCAAAAAATAATTTTAGTTTTGTTTGAGAGATACAGTGTGGAAACAGGTCGTTCAGCCCACCCAGTCTACATTGACCAGGGGTCACCCGTAAACTACTTCTATCCTACATACTAGGAACAATTTACAGAATCCAATTAACCTACAAACCTGCACGTCTTTAGAAAACCGGAGCATCCGGAGAAAACCCACGCGGTCATATGGAGAACGTACAAACTCCGTAAAGACGGCACTCGTAGTTAGGATCGAACCTGTAAGGCAGCAACTCTACCGCTGCCTGTACGGAGTTTGTACGTTCTCCCCGTGACCTGCGTGGGTTTTCTCTGGGTGCATCGGTTTCCTCCCACACTACAAAGACGTACATGTTTGTGGGTTAATTGGCTTCAGTAAAATTGTAAATTGTCCCTAGTGTGTGTCCCGTCATGATAGTGTTAGTGTGCGGGGATCGCTGGTCGGGGCGGACTCGGCGAGCCGAAGGGCCTGTTTCCGCACTGTATCTCTAAACTAAACGATGAACTAAACTAAACATTTCAAGTGGCAGCATTTTGTGCAGGTGCTTACCCGAACCACATCAAAGCAGGCCCTGAGATTGGAGCAGATAGCGTGTGTCTTCAGCAGGGCATGGTATGCAATCAGGTTCATTTGGATATTCTGGGTCCTTAATTCTTCCCGAAGCTTTGTCGCAAACTGAAGGCCTGTATCCTTCCATGGTGACTCTGCACAAGCATTGAACAGAGCGGTATAGGTGGCTTCCGAGGGGACCAGCCCTCTTTTTTTCATCTGCAAAGAGAAATGTTAATCCTTTTAAAAAATTTACATGCCAAACGCTCATGTTCATAAGTCATAGGAACAGAATTAGGCCATTCGGCCCATTGAGTCTACTCCGCCATTCATGGCTGATTTATCGTGTAAGAAAGAACTGCAGACGCTGGTAAAATCGTTTCGGGTCTCGATACCCTAAACATCAGCCATTCCTTCTCTCCAGAGATGCTGCCTCACCTGCTCCAGCATTTTGTGTCTACCATGGCTGATTTATCTTTACCCCTGAGCCCCATTTCCACACTGTATCCACCTTTAACCCCTATTCTCTTTGTCACTTTTCTACAACACCCACATCACGGTCCCAATCCATCCCTTCGCTCCACTGCCACCCGCTCTTCCACCACAAGTCTACAGAAGAAGTCATAACCCGTCCCGACTCAAAAAAAGCCTCACCGGTTCCATTCTCTCCAGTGATGTTGACAGAGATATATAGTCATATAGAGCGATACAGTGTGGAAACAGGCCCTGCGGCCCAACTTGTCCTCCCCGGCCAACATGTCCCAGCTACACTGGGCCCACCTGCCTGTGTTCAGTCCATATCCTTCCAAACCTGTCCTATCCGTGTTCCTCCAGCACTTGTGTTTTACTCAAGACTCCAGCACCTGCAGTTCCTTGTGTCTCTCTTCGCCTGTATCCACATATCACTTGTTAGGCTTGCCTCGCCTCTCTCTTTTTAAGCTTTCTCTCCACTCCCCCCCTATCAGTCTGAAGAACGATCTCAACATGAAACATTGTCTGTCCGTTTCTCCACCCAGATGCTGCCTGACTCGCCGAGTTACTTCAGCAGTTTGTGTTTTGAGGAGCATGAAATCTCAGATACCTAAAGTAGATATCCATGTGCTTGCTTGTATTTCGACTTTATAAGAAGCATTTTCCAACAAAGCAGGCATTTTCCTTCACTCCATAGATGCTGCTGCACCCGCTGAGTTTCTCCAGCATTTTTGTCTACCGATTTCGATTTTCCAGCATCTGCAGTTCCTTCTTAAACAGGTGTTAAGAACAGTTCATTTCCAATCCCAGCGGTCCGCGAGCATCTCTGGAGAACATCGTTGATGCGTTTTGGGTCGGAACCTTTCTTCAAATGCTAATTCTACTTGTTCTATAGTTGTTGAATCAGTCACCGTGATAAACAGCAAAACACAAAATGCTGGAGGAACTCAGCGGTGCGGGAAAGAAAGCTGGGAGAGAGGAAAGACAAGTCAGAGTGCGGCAGGTACTAGGTGAATACAGGTAAGGGGGTATTAATAGGTGGATGGTTTGGAACGCAGGCTAGAGATTAAAGCAGAAGGTGCGAGACAGGATTGAAGTGTTACAAATTGTGAAGCCGGAGGAAGGAATGTGGGAGGCGGATACCCAGTACGGTATCTGGTACTCACATCATTGTAGAGTTTAAAGGCCTTTTTCAGGTAACCTGCTCTTCCACATCCTCCTATCAGCACAGTGTAATTGTATTCTTCAGGATCTAGCCGCTCTTCCTTCAACATCCGGGTCTCAAACAGGTCCAGCGCCTCAGCTAACTGCAAACATGAGGCACCATGGTGAGGATTATCACGATTTAGTTTAGAGAGACAGCGCAGTCTTCGGCCCACCGAGTCCGCGCTGACCAGCAATCCCCGCACTTCAACACTACCCTACACAGACTAGGGACCATTTTTACATTTCTGCCAAGCCAATTAACCAATATGTCCTTGCAGTGTGGGCGGAAACCGAAGATTTCGGGCAAAACCACGGGGAAAACGTACAAACTCCGCACAGACAAGCACCCATAGTTAGGATCGGACCCGGGTCTCTGGTGCTGTAAGGCAGTAGCTCTACCACCTTCGCCACCATGCCATGATGGGAGTAAGCGTTGGAATAAACAAACAATGTACAGACCCAGAGCTTCGGCAAACAAGCGGAAAGGCCTGCACACACCTGATAACAATAAACGTTTAAAGTACGTTGGCCTCTTTTGTACATTGACACAGCGGCTCAGCTGGTAGAGATTAGTTTAGTTTAGGGAAACAGGCCCATCGGCCCACCATGTCCACGCCAACCACTGATTGCCCGTTCACAGTGGTTCGATGTTATCCCACTCTCCCATCCAGTCTCGGGTCTGTGCCGGTGCCTAGTTCAGGACAACTCTTGAGGGAAATTAAACTACCTCTGTAAATTGCCCCATGGACGTACCTTAGCACATTTGTGTACCGAGGCACAGTGAAAATCTTTTGTTGGGTGCCAACCAGTCAGTGGAGACAATACATGATTACAATCGAGCCTACAAACCTGCACGTCTTTGGTATGTGGGAGCAAACTGGAGCTTACCCGAAGGTAACCCACTCGGTCACAGGGAGAACATGCAAACTCCATACAGGCAGCACCCGTGGGCAGGATTTAACCAGGAAGAACAGCAGGAACCACAAATTGAGTGGAACAATTTGCTGACTCTCTTGTAACACCATTACACTGAGTAAAATCAGGAAAAAAATTGGAATAAAATTCTCAACCTTATCAGCCTTGATGAGTTTTTTACACTGAAGGAAGTACCAGTAGGTAGTGTTCCTTCGACCCTGCTTCCGGCTCACTGTCGGACGATTAACTTCGTCATCCTGATCCTCAGCTTCACCGTATCTGCAATCCGCCATCTGGGAAGAGCTTTTGCGGAACACCCTCCTGCCAGAGTAGAATTTTCCCCGAGTTCCAAATTCTTCCGAATCACTTCCACCCCCAGCCGAGGCGTGTGACACTGTCCGTCTCGCCGGGGCTTGGTCCTGCAAGCCACTTCCATCACCGCTGCTCTGAGACCTGTTGACCGTGACGGATAAACTCGTCCATCTGCAGTGTGGAGGTCCCAACGTTCTTGGGTGTATCGCGCCTTCAGCGGGCACGAGTCCCACAGGACTGATCCTGCCGAGAATGTTCAAGTGTCTGAACTGGAGATGGTTTGCTGGATGCAGGAAATGGTGACAATGCAGGGGAATGTGCCGAAGCTGTAAACATCGCGGCCAAGTCATTTTCTGCAATTTCTTCCTGTTTCAGTTTGGATTCTTCACAAGGGAAATCTCTGTTGGGGTTCAAGTAAGGAGAAAAATCAATATGCGTAAGACTTTATGCCTTGGAGTGCAGGGGGTGAAATGGTGATCTTACTTGACTTTAGTTTAGATACAGCGTGGAAATAGGCCCTACAGCCCATTGAGTCTGCGCTGACCAGGGATCACTCCGTATAGCATTATGCTACATACTAGGGACAATTTACAGAAGCAAATTAACCTGAAGTCTGAAGAAGGGTCTCGACCCGAAACGTCGCCTATCTCCTTCGCTCCTTAGATGCTGCTGCACCCGCTGAGTTTCTCCAGCTTTTTGTGTACCCTCGATTCTCCAGCATCTGCAGTTCCTTCTTTAACAACCTACAAACCTGCATGTCTTTTGGAACATGGGAGGAAACCCGAACACCCCGAGAAAACCCACACGGTCACAGGGCAAACGTACAAACCCCGTACAGACAGCACCCGTAGTCAGAATTGAAAGATACGGCATGGAAACAGGCCTTTCGGCCCACCGAGTCCATGCTGATGCTAGTTCTATCCAGTCTTGGGCCTGTGCCGGTGCCCAGGTCAGGGCAACTCTTTGAGGAAATTAAACCATCTCTGTAAATTACCCTTGTTCCCAACAGCTCTACCATCTCCACAACTTGCCCCTTAGATACACCCTGTTCCCAGCAACTCTTTCATTGTATTAAACCATCACCTGCAGTTCCTTCCCAAACTCTTTGAGAATATTAAACCATCTCCGTAAATTCCCCTCAGAGACGTACCTTGTTCAAAACAACCCGTTAAGGGCATTGAACCATCTCTTGCACGTCCCTTCCTCCACATCTACAACTTGCCCCAGAGACTTGCCTTGTCCCCATGTGCTTCCGGTGTGACTGGTGTCCCGCCCACAACGGCCGCCATTGGCTAATCAGCCGAGGCTGACGGCCGTACGTCTCGGTGATTGGCCAATCCTCCTGTCAGTCACAGCAAGGCCGGCGAGTCGATCGCCGAGCAGTCGATCTCTCACCAATGGATTGCAAAAAACAAAAACAACTTGTGAATGTATTTTCCACAGTAAATATTAAACCCACAGCACTGGGTGTATGTTAAAAAAGTTTTAGAAATGACAGAGTGTGTTCTAACAATATAGTTCATTCAAGTCCAAGTCCGATGTTATGGAATTATCTCCTGTGTTGCCTATTGGACTGAATTAATGAATTTAGTTCAGTTTAGTTTAGAGAGACAGAGTGGAAATGGGCCCTTCAGCCCACTGAGTCCCTGCCGATCACACACGAGGGACAATTTACAATTTTACCGAAGCCAATTAACCAACAAACCTGTACGTCTTTGGAGTGAGGGAGGGAACCGGAGCACCTGGAGAAAACCCACGCGGTCACGGGGAGAACGTACAAACTCCGTACAGACAGCGCCCGTAGTCAGGATCAAACCTGAGTCCCCGACGCTGTAAGGCAGTAACTCTACTGCTGCGCTACAGTACCACTACATTGAATGATACTTTATTATCACATGAGACACGTCACAGTGAAATTCTTTGTTTTGCTTTCACGGGTATGCAAAGAGTCGCCGCATATAGGGCGCTTTTTACGTTAGTGTTGACTAGGACCAGTACTGACAAAATATCCTTTATAAGTAAACACTCAACGCACAGCAGCAACCGATACAATAATGTAAGAAAAGTTATGTTACATGGAACAAATTGTTCTTAAGTACCCTATCATTCATGTGGACATCTCTTCCAAGACTAGTTAACTCCCAGAACCCATCTCTAAAACTCTGAGAGATTTGAAGAGTTGTTCCCATAAATTATACATTATTGCTCTCAATATCTCCCATACATTTTGTAACATGGCTTGCACTATTCTGTTTGTTAAAATCACTACCATATATATAAATGGAGAAAACATCTACTGAGCATTTACAATTTAGTCTGCATTGCGTTTTAATAAATAAATATAGTTAATCTATTTTAAATGTTCTGAGTCGCTTTGAATTTCTCCAGCAGTGTGTTTTTTTGTAAACCTGTATTTGCAGTTCTTTATATCTACCAAAATGTAGCCTGCATTTTTCGCTCCACAGATGCTACTTCACCTGTTAAGATGCACTTTACGTTTTAGGAATGTCCATTCCTTCTGCAGATGCAGCCTGTCTCGCTGACTTACTCCAGCACTTTGTGTGTTTTGCTCAAGATTCTAGCATCTGCAGTTTCGCGCACTCACATCTACGGTTTCTTGGAGTCACAACTTTCATCTGCAGATCCTTGGGATCACAAGGATTTCCTTGTAGACAGATGGTTTATCTGTGGATCCTTGAAGCCACAACGTTCATTTGCAGATCCTTGGAGTCACAAGGTTCACCTGCAGGTCACATGGAGTCACAATTTCATCTGCAGATCCTTGGAATCACAAGGATTTATTTGTAGACAGATGGTCTATCTGAGGTCCTTGAAGCCACAAGGTCCATCTGAAAATCCTTGGAGAAACAAGGTCAATCTGAGGATCATAGGAGACACAAGGTCCATCTGAGGATCCTTGGAGACACAAGGTCCATCTGAGGATCCTTGGAGAAACAAGGTTCCATCTGAGGATCCTTGGAGACACAAGGTCCATCTGAAGATCCTTGGAGACACAAGGTCCATCTGAGGATCCTTGGAGACACAAGGTCCATCTGAGGATCCTTGGAATCACAAGGTCCATCTGAGGATCCTTGGAATCACAAGGTCCATCTGAGGATCCTTGGAATCACAAGGTCCATCCGAGGATCCTTGGAATCACAAGGTCCATCTGAGGATCCTTGGAGAGACACAAGGTCCATCTGTAGTTCTTTGTGTCTGCTCCACCACTTTGTGGACAGGTGTTGCTGGAGGCGGGGAGGCCTCCGCGGCGGCAGGGGGCGCTGCGGGCCGGCGGGCGGCGCGGCGGGAGCGGGGAGGCCGGAGCGCGGAGCCGGGGCCGCAGCCACTGGAGGGGCGGGTGTTTGGTCGGGGTCGGCGGCAAGATGCAGGAGCTCATCTCCAACGTGGAGCACATCAGGTTCGAGCTGGAGATGGCGGTGGAGCAGCAGCTGGGCGCGCAGCCGCTGCCCTTCCCCGGCATGGACAGTGAGTAGCGGCCCGGACTGGGGACTCCCCTCATAATCGCCTCCTCCCCCCCCCTCCTTCACCCCCCCCCCCCTCCTCACCACCCCTCACCCCCCCTCCCCCCCTCACCCCCCCTCCTTCACCCCCCCCCTCCCCCCCCCTCCTTCACCCCCCCCCCTCCTTCACCCCCCCCCTCACCCCCCCTCACCCCCCCCCTTCACCCCCCTCACCCCCCCCCCCCCCCCTCACCCCCCCTCACCCCCCCACCTCCCCCCCCCCTTCACCCCCCCACCCCCCCCACCCCCCTCACTTCACCCCCCCCCTCACCCCTTCACCCCCCCTCCCCCCCCTCCTTTCACCCCCCCTCCTCACCCCACCCGTCCTCCCCCCCCTCCTTCACCCCCCCACCCCCCCTCTTCACCCCCCCTCCCACCCCCCCCTCACCCCCCCCTCACCCCCCCCTCACCCCCCCTCACCCCCCTCTCCCACCCCCCCTCCTTCACCCCCCTCCTCACCCCCCCTCCCCCTCCTCCACTCCCCCCCCTCACCCCCCCTCACCCCCCCTCCTTCACACCCCCCCCTCACCCCCCTCCTCACCCCCCCTCCTCACCCCCCCCCCCCACCCCCTCACCCCCCCATCCTCCCCCCCCTCACCCCCCTTCACCCCTTCACCCCCCCTCACCCCCCTTCCTCACCCCCACCCCACCCCCCCCTCCACCCCACCCCCTCACCCCCCCACTCCCCCCCTCACCCCCCCCCCTCCTTCACCCCCACCCCCCCCCTCCTTCACCCCCCCTCACCCCCCCCTCACCTCACCCCCCCCTTCACCCCCCCTCACCCCGCCCCCACCCCCCCCACACCCCCCCCTCTCACCCCCCGCTCACCCCCCTCACCCCCCCCTCCCCCCCTCGCTCCCCCCCTCCTTCACCCCCCTCACCCCCCCCCCTCCCCCTCACCCCCCCTCACCCCCCCCTCACCTTCACCCCCCCCCCTCACCCCCTCCTTCCACCCCCCCCTCCACCCCCCCTCCCCCCCCTCACCCCCCCTCCCTCCTCACCCCCCCCCCCCTCCTTCACCCCCCCCTCCCCACCCCTCACCCCCCCCTCACCCCCTCTTCACCCCACCCCCCTCCAACTCCTCCTTCACCCCCCTCACCCCACATCCCTCCCCCTTCACCCCCCCTTCCCTCACCCCCCCTCCTTCACCCCCCCTCACCCCCCTTTCCTCACTCCCTTCACCCCCCCTCCCTCCTCACCCCCCCCCCACTTCCCTCCCTTCACCCCCACTCCTTCACCCCCCCTCCTCTCCTCACCCCCCCTCCTTCACCCCCCCTCTCCCCCCCCTCCTTCACCCCCCCCTCTCCCTCCTTCACCCCCCCCCTCCCCCCCCTCTCCTTCCCCCCCCTCCCCTTTCACCCCCCCCCTTCACCCCTCTCCCTCCTTCACTCCCCACTTCTCCCCCACCCCCCCCCACTCTCCCCCCCCCCAATGACTCTTCCCCCCCCCCCCCTTTCCTCACTCATACCCTCCTCACTCCCCTCCCCCTCCCTCACTCCCTAACCCCCTATACTACCCCTCCATCCAAAATTATGAGAGGCAGAGTTAGGGTGGAGTGTCAGAACCTATTTCATAGATTAGAAATGTCAAAGGCTTGAGAGCACACCTTAAGGATGACAGGGGCAAAATTTAATGAAGCTTTTACCTCCACAGGTAGTGGATTCCCTGAATGTGATGCCAAGGGTGGTGGTGAAGGCAAATATGAGAGTGCCGTATAAGATCAGGTCGGGGGGGGGGGGGGGGGGGGGGGGGGGGGTGGGGGGGGGGGGGGGGGGGGTGTTCCCCCCCGCCACGGGTACCATGTAAACCCGTGCTACCTGCTTCATGGTTGGATAGTCTGCCAGCTGCTCCCCTGTGCCGGCCTGTTTTTCTTATTGGGAAACATGAACGGGGTGTGTGTAGGAAGGAGTGGCAGATGCTGGTTTAAACCGAAGATAGACACAAAATGCTGGGGTAACTCAGCGGGACAGGCAGCATCCCTGGAGAGAAGGAATGGGTGACGTTTTGGGTCGAGACCCTTCTTCAGACTGAGAGTCAGGGGAGACGAAAATTGAGAGATAAGGAAGTGTAAGGTGTGAGAATGTGTCTGATCAGACTACCTAAACCTACCTGATTGCCTGGTTGCTAAACTCCCCCTCCCATTCCCACACTGACCTTTCTGTCCTGGAGTGAGACTCAGTGCAAATTGGAGGTACCGCACTTTATATTACAGCCCAGCGGTATCAATATTGACTTATCTAACTTCAAGTAACCCATGCTTTCCCTCTCTCTCCATCCCTCCCCTTCCCAGTTTTCCGACCAGTCTGACTGTCTCTAATTACATTTTATCTCTGTTTGGTTTGTTGTTACCTTCTCCTAGCTTACAATGATCTATTCTACATTTCCCTCGATCTCCACCCCCTTTGATGTCTCGTTCTCACACCTTGCACTTCATTAGCTCTGTATCTCCCCCTCCCCTGACTTTCAGTTGGAAGAAGGGTCTCGACCTGAAACGCCACCCATTCCTTCCCTCCAGAGATGCTGCCTGTCCCGCTGAATTACTCCAGCGTTTTGTGTCTATGAATGGGATATGCTTATGGACCTGTTGAGTTATTCCAGCACTGCGTTTTGCTCAAGATTCCAGCATTTGCAGTTTCATATTTCTCTAGCTCTCTGATCTTGACTCTTATCTTTTTGGTTTTCATATTTTTTTCACTGGCCGAGTGAATGACTGCACACATTACCACATTATATTCTACCTGACATTTCTTTGCCCGCTCATGTTGCTTGTCTATACCCTTTGGAGGATCTTTGCATCCTCCTCGCAAACCACACTGCCAGTCAACTTTGTTTCATTGGCAAACTTAGATATATCTTGGAGGGAATAAATCAGGTGGACGCAGAGAGAGTCTCACAGAGTGGGGGAATCGAGAATCAGAGGGCATAGGTTTAAGGTGAAGGGAGAAAGATTGTATCGGAATCTGAGGGGTAACCTTTTCAGACAAAGGACCGGTGCGTGTATGCAACAAGATGGCCAGAGAGACTGTTGAGGTTGGGACAATTGCAACATTTAAGAAGCAATTAGACAGGTACATGGATAGGACAGGTTTAGAGGGATATATGGGCCATATGTAGGCAAGTGAGACTGGGTAGATGGGACATGTTGGTCGGTGTGGGCAAGCTGGGTCGAAAGGCCTGTTTCCACACTGTATCACTCTCTACGACACTATATCATTCTTGATCCCCTCATCCAAATCATTATGTAGATTGTGAACAGCAATAGCCCCAGCAACAATCCCTTCCTTGTGAATCTACTTATCAGAACTTCTCAACCTAAAAATTACTAGCTAATTCCTTTGATTTTACTCTCTGTTAACCATTTCCACAACTAATATTAATTTATTAACCCAATCCCATGTGTTCTTGTGTTTAATAATCTCTTGTGTGGATCCTTATCAAAGGCTTTATGAAAAACTATCTCCAGAGATGCTGCCTGTCCCACTGAGTTATTCCAGCATTTTGTGTCTACCTCATGAAACACCTAAATGGACTTCATTCAAGTGTCTCCACCTTGTTTATCTACTGATTGCAACCTCAGAACTCGGAACAAATTTGTCAAACGTGGTTGTCCTAACATAAATCCATGTTAAATATACTTATTTTATAAAGTGCTCTCCTTACTCTGTTAGTTTCAGTCAGGATAACTAGTCAATATTTCTGAATTTTCCATACAGACAGCACCTGTAGTCAGGATCTACTTGAGTAGTTTGTGTGTTTCGTAGTTATGGCCCCTAGAAAATAGTTAGTCTGTCCAAAACAATTAATTTCAAACTCCTGGAATGGAAAATAACCAGCTTTTAGACAAGTGTTTGAAGTATAAATGGCTCCATTCCTATTACTGGATAAGGGATTGAGAAAACTATTAAACATGTTTTTAAAGTAGACACTTGTTACTTTTTCCCCAGAGTCTGGTGCAGCAGTGTGCGAGTACTTTCTAAGGGCATCGTGTGGGAAAGGTAAGCAACTGTTGATCGGTTTGATTAGTTACTGTTGGCACTAACCACCTAAGATTCTTTCATTGAACTTCTACCGTATCTAATTATAATTGTACACTAGCTGAGGAAGCAGGTTTGGTTTCCGATTGTGTTTTGTGTTCTGATTGGTTTCCGATTGTGTTTTGTCCCCGCCACCTTTCGTAGTCCTCCTCCCTGCCTGTTTGTCTGTTTCATTCGATAATGGCAGAGGAAGATCTGTATTAAGCACTTTGTATGGAGAGAAGAGCACTTGGGTAATGTTTGTGCATCCACCGGTATCAGCATCTAATTTGGTGTTGATGGTCCAGTAGTGGCTCATCAAATAATCCTCTTGACTAAATTATGGGACAGAGAGGAAAATACTAGGACCTATTTGCAGTTTTTATCATGGCAATGATGTATTTCTCGATGCCGACCGTGATAGGCATTATGGTGGGGACCATCGTCCTGTACTGAAAGTCAAAAACTGCAGAGATTTTAATTAAAATTGGAAAATGCTGGGAAACTCGTGGCACACTGGCAAAGCAGTAGAGTTATTGCCTCACAGTGCCAGGGACCCGGGTTCGATCCTGATTACGGGTGCTTGTCTCTACGGAGTTTGGATGTTCTCCTCGTGACCTGCGTGGGTTTTCTCTGAGATCTCCGGTTTCCTCTCACACTCCGAAGACGTACAGGTTTGTAGGTTTATAGGCTTGGTATAAATGTAAATTGTTCCTAGTGTGTGTCGGATAGTGTTATGTGTGGGGATCGCTGGTCGCCGTGTACTCGGTGGGCCGAGGGGCCTATTTCTGCTCTGTATCTCTAAACAAAACTAAGATTTGAGCAGAATCTATGGGAAGAGAAAATGCTTCAGGTCAAAGACCCTTTGTTCTATTTATTTATCCCCCACCCTCCCTATATTAAGTTGTAGAGAAAATGGGAGAGAGGTGGACAGAACTAAGGGAGTGCCACTAGTGGGGCAAGTCAAGGGGATGAGCTGGTGAAATGGTTAATGGGAAAGTAAGGTAGGGGAAAACATTGCCCTTTTGTTCCTAAAAGTTATGAAAGGAAGATAATTAGAGAATGAGAACACAGACAAAGGAATATTGCAAAATGCAGGGCTGCCGGTCGGACTGTTAAAGGAAAGAGGAAAAGCTGATCTCGGTGACTGAATCGGACTTATTTTCCTGTGCAGGTGGAATGTGCCCGTTTCGCCACATCAGTGGTGAGAAGACGGTAGTGTGTAAACACTGGCTGCGGGGGCTTTGCAAGAAAGGAGATCAGTGTGAATTCTTACACGAGTACGACATGACGAAGATGCCGGAGTGCTATTTCTATTCCAAGTTTGGTGAGCTCTGTTCACTCTGGTTGCAATTTCCAAACTAACTGCCTTGCATGTTGGGCGGCACGGTAGAGTTGCTGCCTTGCAGCGCCAGAGATCCGGGTTCGATCTGACTATGGGTGCTGTCTGTACGGAGTTTGCACGTTCTCCCTGTGACAGCGTGGGTTTTCTCTGTGTGCTCCTATCTCCTCCCACATTCCAAAGACGTGCAGGTTTGTAGGTTAATTGGGTTTGGTAAAATTGTAAATTTCCTTTGTGTGTAGGATAGAGCTAGTGTATGCGGATCACTGGTCGGCTCGAAGGGCCAGTTTCCGTGCTGTATCGAAACTAAACTAAGCGTTAGAACTTGGGACAGAATGTGCGTGAAAGAACTGCAGATGCTAGTTTAAATCGAAGGTAGACACAAAATGCTGGAGTAACTCAGTGGGTCAGGCAGCATTTCTGGAGAGAAGGAATAGGTGACGTTTCGGGTCGAGACCCTTCTTCAGGGGAGGGGGTTTGACAAGGATAGGTTGGAGGAGGCGCAAGTGAACCTCTGCCTCACCTGGAAAGACTGTTTGGGTCCTTGGATGGAGTCCAAGGGGGGAGGTAAAGGGACAGGTGTTGCATCTCCTGCGGTTGCAGGGGAAAGTACCTGAGGAGGGGGTAGTTTGGGTGAGAAGGGACGAGTTGACCAGGGAGTTTCGGAGGGACAGAATGTTGGCTTTGTGACTTCAAAGTTGTAATGCATCACAATTGTGGGTAGTACAACCATAACAATATTTTACTTTCATTTATCTGGTGGTTTCTTTTTTTTTAAACCTTTATAGAGTTAGTTCCACTAGAAAATGTTCTGTATTGAGTCTCCAGAGACTGCAGATGCTGGAATCTGGAGCAAAAAGTGATCTGCTGAAGGAACTCAGCAGGTTGGGCAACATCTGTGCGAAGGAAATGAACCATCAACGTGTTGGGTCAAAACCATTCATCCAGACTAAAGAATGGAGGGGAGATAGTCCCCGCTTGAAGATGGACACAAAGAGCTGGAGTAACTCAGTGGGTCCGGCAGCATATGGTCATATGGTCAAAAGTGATAGGAGTAGAATTAGGCCATTCGACCCATCATATCCACTCCGCCATTCAATCATTGCTGATTTAACTATCTTTCCTAATCCCATTCTCCTGCCTGCTCCCCATAACCTCTGACATCTGATAACCTCTGGCATCTCGGGAGAAAAGGCATAGGTGACGTTTGGGGTCGAGACCCTTCATCAGTCCCACTTGACTCCATTAACCAATCCATCCCTCCTCACCTGGATTCAGCTATTGTGTGCCAGCTCTTGCCCCACCCCGTCACCTCTTTATACTGGTTATCTCCCTTGTGGTCCTTCTGTCCAAAGGGACGGTCTGAAATGTCAGCTGTCCAGTCCCTCCACACATTCTGCCTGACCCACTGAATTCCTCTGGCGGTTTTGCTTCTGTCCTTTTGTGTCTGGGCAGCGTGGCACACTTTACTGGGAGCTGGGAAGAGCTGACGGGTCAGTCATGAGTTTGTGTGAACACCTGCCACCGCTCGAGGGTTTCCAAAACATGCCCTGTTTCAGAAGATGATCACGTATGTATTCCCAGTCCACGTGTTCATTCAGTTTGAGTGCATGCCCCTGCCGCTTTGAATGGGCTGAGGTTAGGATCTGTAAATGCTGCTTGCAAAACCCATGTGTTTGATTCATTCACCGTCACTCATCTCCTCTGGTAGAAATCCTCAGATGTGGATATGGCTTCAGAGCAAATTCCTTTGCAGAGAGGTAGACTGCCGTCAGAATGATCAGTTCAGATGAAACGTTGGAAAAGGGAAAAAAAATCCTGAATCAGTTGGAGGAAGTGGGTTTTGGGATATTGTGGAGTTCATTGCCACAGACTGCTGTGGAGGCAAAGTCATTGGGTGTTTTTAAGGCGGAGATTGACAGATACTTGATTGGTAAGAGTGTCAGGTTATGGGGAGAAGGCAGGAGAATGGGGTTGAGTGGGAAAGATAGATCAGCCATGATTAAATAGCGGAGTAGACTCCTTGGGTCAAATGGCCGCCTTCTGCTCCTATGACTTATGAACTTATTATTTAAAAGGGAGAATTAAAACAATCTAAGCAAGTCCTAAATATTATTGCTTTCCTTACTTTCTCCTTATGGTCAGTTAATTTGTTTTTTTTCTTCTGTAGGAGAATGTAGTAACAAGGAATGTCCCTTTCTGCATATCGATCCCGAGTCCAAAATCAAAGACTGTCCTTGGTACGACCGAGGGTTTTGTAAACATGGTAAGTGTTACACACTCTGAACAAGTAACATGGTTGAATTAAATGGATGGATGCAGTCGAGTATTTTGTTGGGGATATGAGAATGTGTCCCTTTGCTTCACTCTCAGCCGGGGCTTTTGTGTGGCTCGGATAGGGCTGAGGCTGAGGGAGTGGGACAGAATGTCCTTGGGAAAGGGAAGCAATAGTTTCTCTCCCTCTTCCATTCCAGTGGATTGCCCAAATGTCAATCTTCACAGGCGAACCGGCTGAGCTGTGAGCTATTGAACCATGATTGTCAGACTGACATTGTTTTAAGATAAAGACACAAAGTAAGCTGGAGTAACTCGGTGGGTCAGGGACATTTTATAAATATTCGTTATGTCTGAGTTACCATTAGAAACCTACTTTTTAATCATAATAAAAATGTTGTCATACAGTGTGGAAACAGGCCCAACTTGCCCACGCCGACCAACATGCCCCATACTAGTCCCACCTGCCTGCGCTTGGCCCATATCCCGCTTATCCATGTACCCGTCCAAATGCCTCTTAAATATTAACATGTTTAAGAAGGAACTGCAGATGCTGGAAAATTGAAGGTAGACAAAAATGCTGGAGAAACTCAGCGGGTGAGGCATCATCTATGGAGAGAAGGAATAGGCGACGTTTCGGGTCGAGATCCTTCTTCATATGGAATTTCTTCAGATAGTTTCTCCAGCATTTTTGTCTACCTTAAATATTAATTCCAGCTTTATACCACGTGTGCATTGTTTTTCAGCGAGGATTGTCCTGACTATTTGTGACCCGGCGTTAGCAGAGTCCTTTTGTGTTGTACGTGCCAGAAACGGAAGGGTGTTTGTTGCTGAATTATAACTTTAGATTGCTGAACTGAGTCCCATCTTGTTGCAGGCCCTCTGTGCAGGCACCGGCACACTCGGCGAGTCATCTGTGTCAACTATCTGGTTGGGTTCTGTCTCGAAGGCCCCTACTGTAAGTTCATGCAGTAAGTATACGGCAACTCGGGAGCATGCCATTCAATCATGAAAATCACACCCACCACTGGCGCTGTAAATCAAACTGCTGAACACGCAGAGGATCAGGCGGCGTCTGGGAAGAGAAACCGAGTTGACGTTTCAGGTTGTAGACCCTCCGACAGAACTGGGAATTAAAAAAAAAAATCATTTGTAAATTACAGGGAAGGTGAGTTGATGATGATCCAACATCATCATCGGTTGGGATGAAGGGAATGTCTCTGAGACGGGACCAGGCTTGCTGTGGGGATAAACTGTAGGTTAATGGGGCATTTAGTGAGAAAATGGACATAACCTTTTGGATGACGGCATTGAGGATATAAACAAAGGAACGTGAAAGGTGTCAAATGCTGGTCTGTAGGGAAAGCCCAGCAGACCAGTCTGCTAATGGAGAGCCTTTCCTCGCCTCCCTGTCTAGGATGGTTCTAGGGCCTGAAATACTGGATTTTTTGGTTTTATCTGAAGGGTCCCGGCCCGAAACGTCACCTCTCCAGGTTGTCCAGAGATGCTGCCTGACCTGCTGAGTGACTCCAGCACTGTGTGTCCTTGTACATCTCATGGCTGCTTGCATCTCACCCACGGGATGAAGCAAAAGGGCAAGGCTTTTTTGACGACTATTAAGTACAGGTCCACCGCCGTTTTTCCGGAGTTGGCAGATCCGACCCATTGGCTGACCTCCGCGGCCGATCGGCGGATCGAATTTGCCACCTGCTGCCGGGACTCGAACTCCGGAACAGCCAGAGCAGGCAGATCCGTTCCCAAAGCCAACTTTGTGTATCTCGGCTCCCCGAGACCATGATTTCTGGTCCAGCGAAAACGGATAATACGGCAAGGCTCTGGAACCAAGGGTGCTGGAAAATCAATGGTCTGTACTGTTCTGATGTTGAAGGTAAATGTAATGCTATCTTTGTACATTTGTTTGATACAAGTCAGGGCCTCTGAGCTTCAGTCTTTTGGCATCAGTGGCTGGTGTAATAATTAATGGGCTGCGTAATTTGATGTTTGTGCCATGTCTGGTACAATTTTAATGAACTGAAATGTTCATTCACCATTTTTAAAACCATATTCAAAAAGTGTACAATATATTCCAAGTTCTTCCATCAATTTCTGATGTAATAACGCATGATTTTATTTAAGTCTACTAGAATTTATTGCAAAACTAAGCATCCTAGTAGGCTGATGGTGTATCAGATAGAGGTTTTCCAATGTAAAGGCTTTGAATAGGGTTGTCACTTCCCCTTGTGGAGTGCTTCAGAACTGAGAAACACAACCTTAAAGGTAAGGTTGGAACAATTGTACAAATGGTAGAAGTAATCTATAACTCTTCAGTTTCAGTTTAGATTATTGTCACGTGTACCGAGGTACAGTGAAAAGCTTTTTGCAGTGTGCTAACCAGTTAGCAGATAGACAATACATGATTACAATCAATCGATTTACAGTGTATAGATACACGATAAGGGAATAACGTTGAGTGCAAGGTAAAGCCAGCAAAGTCCGATCAAGGAGAGCCCGATTAGGTAGATAGCAGTTCAGCACTGCACTCTGGTTGTGGTAGGATGATTCAGTTGCCTGTTAACAGCTGGGATGAAACTGTCCCTAAATCTGGAGGTGTGCGTTTTCTATGCCTTTTGCCTGATAGCCTGTGAATGATTTAAATCTGCAGCACAGAAGTCGGGGAATACAGGAGAGTTTAAATGGCGAGCTGATTCCTTGCACTCAGCTTTACATCCTATTCCACTACAATTTTTTTTTTTCCTCCTTTTGGCTGACTAAATGTTACTCTGAAGGTTTGTGTTCTAACACACTGTGATTTATTCCCTCCATCAGCCCTCGGTTTGAGCTACCAATGGGTACCGGTGTTGACCAGCCTCCACTGCAGCAACAGCAGCAGGTTCTACAGAAGGTGAGGATGGAATCCAGACTATTATATCTCCAAAATCATTCATCTGTTTACAAATGCATTGGTTTTTGGAATGCAAATGCAATGCTAGCATTTATTTCGCGGGACTAGATTGTAAAAACAGGGACGCATGTTGCATATCTGTGTCCAATGGAGATCCATTGTGAGCAGTTTTGGGCCCCATATCTGAAGAGGGATGTGCTGGCGTTGGGGAGGGTCCAGAGGAGGTTTATGAGAATTATCCCAGGAATGATTGGGTTAATATATGCGGAGCGTTTGACGGCACTGGCTCTGTGCTCGCTGGAGTTTAGAATGATGAGGGGGGACCTCATTGAAACTTACCGAATAGTGAAGGGCCTGGATAGTGTGGATGTGGAGAGGATGTTTCCGCTAGTGGGAGAGTCTAATACAAGAGGCCATAGCCTCGGAATAAAGGGACGTAACTTCAGAACGGAGAAGAGGAATTTCATTAGTCAGAGGGTGGTGAGTTTGTGGAATTCATTTCCACCTTGAGGCTGTGGAGGCCAAGTCAATGGATATTTTTAAGGCAGAGATTGATGGATCCTTGATTAATGGGCCTGTCCCACTGTACAAGTTCACCCAAAAGCTCTCCCGCGTTTAAAAAAAAAACTCATGGTAAGCACGTAGAATGTACGTAGCGGGTACGTTGGAGCTCGGGACGTCTCTTAGCGGCTCGTAGCGCTAACGGCAGGTAAGCGGTAAGCTCGGAGAGACTCGTGAAGATTTTTCAACATGTTGAAAAATGTCCGAGAGCCCAGAGTCGCTACGAGCGGCTATTACCGTAATTCTCCGAGTTCGAATTAGGGGAAACTCGGGAGAACTCTTGAATTAGCTCGTACAGTGGGACAGTCCCATAAGGGTGTCAGGGGTAATGGGGAGAAGGCAAGGAGAATGGGGTTGAGAGGGAAAGATAGATCAGCCATGATTAAATGGCGGAGTAGACTTGATGGGCCAAATTGCCTAATTCTGCTCTTATAACTTTTTTTACAATCTATCTCACTCCATTTTTGCTTAATGCATCCTATTATTATTTGCCCTGGGCTCAGACAAAGTGACTGTATCCATTCAACTTCCCTTGTCTGTAATAAAATGTGCTTCACCTGGCCCAAGAATATTTATTTACCCAGTCGGTATCCATGTTAGTCCCCTGGGTTGTATCAGCATCTTGTCGGGACAGTAGTAGGTAGTCTCCAGTGTAGTTCCAATTTCCAGTTGGGATCCCGATTTGTGTGCAGTTGGGCTTTTTAAGTGGGCCAGAAATAACCGTAAGATGGAAAGTGAAGAGGTGGCCAAGATTTCTGCTATGAGCTGCTGCCCAATAATTGTTTAGATTTAAAACATCATGGGACCCCTGCATTGACACACATGAAGAATGGTAGAATCTTGTCATGTTGGGGGTGGATGTATAGATGATGGATTGGGTCATCCATGTTGTCATGTTAGGGATGGATGGGTGTTTACTTTTTCAATCTCAAGACCAGCATCACATTGATGCGTGAAGCAGGGATTTGTTGCAGGAAGACTACCCGGCCAATTTATACAGAAATCCCAGTGTCTACGGAACCACACTCTAATAACAGCTCGCCTGTTTTGTGGGTGAGATAGGGAGAGTATGATGCAGCTGGTGGAGCTGCTGCCTCGTAGACCCAGCGCCCTAGGTTTGATCTTGACCTCGGGTGCCGTCTGTGTGGAGTTTGCACATTCTCCCCGTGACCGTGTGGGTTTCCTCCGGGTGCTCCGGTTTCCTCCCACATCCCAAAAACGTGCAGTTTTGTAGGTTAATTGTCCTCTGTGATTTGCCCCCAGTGTGTAGGGAGTGGATGAGAAGGTGGGAAAACACGGAACTAGCGTGAACGGGTGATCAATGATCCGGCTGGACTCAGTGGGCCGAAGGGCCTGTTTCCATGTTGTATCTCTAAACTAAACTAAAAGTATCGATACTACTAAATTATTTTGTGAGGTACAGGTAGGTGTCTTAAAGTGAGTTATTGGTGTATTTTCACGACTTATCACACTGTATTCCGAGGTTCATTGGATCGAGCTGTAATTCTGAGATTTGTCATGCGAGATTGGCTCGCCTTTTAATAATCAATTTGTTTGCAATGTGAAATGCGGCAATGGTTTGATGCATTCACTTTGAATTCAAATTTGAGTCTTGGAAATCTTTCTAGGCAACTTGAGATGCCAGAATATACAGTTCTTGGAGCTGTCCCCTCAGTCTATGAGGTCTCTCTTTCTCTTCTCAGCAGAGCATCAATCAGTTTCTGCAGCGATCCTCCTCCTTGGTGCAGATTACCAGCACAAACACCATTGTGGGGCCGCAGAAACCAGTGACGCAGCCGGGGGGAATGGTGCCACAATCGCAGTTTCAATCCACATCCAACCGAGGCCCCAGACCTTTGGAGCAAGTCACGTGCTACAAGGTGAGTGGGTCAATGTCGTTGTGATTCCACGAATGATCATGGTGCAAACATAGTCAGGTCAGGGGTTACGCAGGGCTGCCAAGTGGTACGGATTTTCTGTATTTTGTACAGAAATGCGATTAGAATATGGATGTACGGTTTTGTGTTGTTAAATACGGATTTTAAATACGGAGTTCAGTTCGGTCTGAAGAAGGGTCTCGACCAGAAACGTCACCCGTTCCTTCTCTCCTTCTCGCTCCCTGTCCCGATCCAGGTTTAACCAGAGCGCTGTCATTTAAATTCCCACGCTGTCCCGCGTGGGAATTTAAATGAAGAGCTGTTGGCTACAGCGCTGTGGGTTCTAAAAATAGCGCTACCAGCTGGAGTGTTATGGGCTTTACACATAGCGCTATGGCCACAACGCTATGGGTCACAGACTGTTCAGGAAAATTCTCGTATAACAATGAGTCTTTGGAATTCTCTTTCTCGGTGGTAGTTGAGCCTTTGATTATTTTTCAGGCAGTGGTAGAATTCTGGGTAAGCCTAGAGGTGAAAGGTTACCGGTGGGTTTGCAGATACATTGGGATTGGCCTTGATTTTACAGAACGGTGGGTGGGCTCAAGGGGGAGAGAGTGAGGGAGAGGGAGAAGGAGAGAGAGAGGGAGGAAGGGAATAAGAGAGGGATGGAGAAAAAAAGGAGAGAGGGTAGGTGGGAAGGGGAGGGAGAGAGGGATGGAGAAAGGAATGGAGGGAGGGGGAGAGAGGAAGGAGGGAGAGGGAGCGAGGGTGGGACAGGGAGGCTTCCAAAATGGCTTTTACATCATCTGATGCTAGAAGCAGGTATTTGAGACAAATGTCTCCTTCAAGAAGCAACTATAACACATTCCTTCGCCTCTTGCATAAAATTACATAACTTTTGGAGAGGAATTTTTGAAATTTTCTCAAAAACATTAAAAACAAAACTGGACCCCGACACAGAACTGATTATTCTAGGAACGTCAGAAGCCTTCTCTGAGCTATCAATATTTCAAAGATGTTTCCTCAATTATGGTCTGATAACGGTGAAAAAACTAATACTCAAATTTTGGAAACATACATCTGCCCCTACTCTCAAAATGTGGATTACAAACATGTCTGAGACACTACATCTTGAAAATATGAGACTTGTCTTAGCAGAAAAACCAGAGCATTTTTTGAAGACATGGACATCATTCATTGATTTATTACACGGATAGTATGGTGCAACACAATTTCGGAGTTAAATTTAATTATGGGTTGGGTGATAGGTGGGGAGGGATACGAAGCAGGTATATCATCACCTTTTGTTTTTCTTTCGTTTTTTGTCTTTTTATTTCTCTACATCTTTCTCATTTCCTTTATCTACTCACTCTTTGGCTACACCAATTCGGTAGGCTAGGGGTTCTATTCTTGCACATCCACTCTTTCTCTCTTGCTTTCTCTCTCCTTTTCTTTCATCTTTAGCTGTACAATAATTGTATTATGTCATATGCCGCTGTTTACATTTTTGTACACGGCTTCTAATAAATAAAATTTAAAAAAAGCAGGAAGCAGCCGTTCCAACAGCAGTATACAAAGAGATGGCAATGAATGCACTGTCAAGTGAGGTGTGTAGAAGACGTGTCAATTGGTAACAAAGTTATGCATTCTTGTATTCTTACATGGGTATGACTGCACATAAAAAATAAATTTATATTTCAGCAAAAATGTTTTGAGTCTTAACACCACTTTCATATCGACATAGAATCATGTGGGGGATATGGTATGTAGCAAGGAACTGCATACAGTGCCCTCCATAATGTTTGGGACAAAGACCCATCATTTATTTATTTGCCTCTGTACTCCACAATTTGAGATTTGTAATAGAAAAAAATCACACAAATACAAATACTTTCAGCCAAGAGTAATGATTTTGTGGAATATTTTTAACTGCAAACTATTTTAGATTATCCTAGCATGTTTACTTCAATACAATGACTCAGTATTAATATTTTCATTTTGCTATGCTGAGAATCGGTCAAAACTCTTGTCACATAAATGAGGGAGTGGTGAGTAATGAAAACTCTTCTGTGATTCTATACTTATCCAAACTGTCTTGAACTGAATTATTTTTGTTTTGCAGTGCGGTGAAAAGGGGCATTATGCCAACCGATGTACCAAAGGACACTTGGCATTTCTTAGCGGTCAGTAATGAATTCACTGGCGAAAAGTACTTTGGGGGGGGGGGGGGACCTCTCCAATTCAAGTGATGCCCCGGATGGAATGGACATTTTATTTTCTCGGATGGGGTGCGGAATTCAAAAGCTGAATTTGCCTTGTTTGTTTTCGTCCTTCCTTGCACACTGTGATACTTGCTACTGCTGAACCAGCCACAGGTTATAACTGGGGAAGGACTGCACTCTGAAGAATTGAGTCACTGCAGAGAAGTCCTAGCGTACCTCAGCCGTACGTTATAATCTCCAAAAACTGTCCAAAGAAGCAGATGGGCAGTGGATTCAAGTGAAACTGGGAGAGTTTCAAAAATACAAGTTCAGCAGATCATTAGAAGATATTATACACTCTGATATTCCTATCACAGTTTGTGCATGTTTTTTTTTAAATACCAGTTTTGAAGGTAGCTTTGAGGCTTCTTCCCCCCCCCCCCCCCCCCCCCCCCATCAGGAATTTGATCTGGGATTTTCTTCAAATTAGAAGGTTTTGTTAGTATGCCTCGCAGCCCGTGACACGTCAACATGGGATTCAGATTGAGTTTAGTGCAGAACTGGCAGCTATTCATGTCTTTCACATTGGCTCGGCTCTTGTCCCTGGCAGAACCGTTGGACGTTGAGATGTCCTGATGAGATGCCTGGCCTGTGGGTGGTGGAGGCAGCAGGATATTGGGGTATTCATTATGCTTGGCATGAATGGACTCCAGGCGCTGGTTGTAAAGTGCAGAACTCTAAAACACTCTTCCACTCAGACAAACTCCCCTCACATCAATTAACACACAAATCTGTAAACAGATGCAAATAGCTGTTGAAATTGTGGATTGTGGATTACTTTTTGTCACATCGGGTTATTTTGTCAGGGTGCCCTATTAATTTGCCTATATGTTAGCACATTTTATAGGAGTAAAAGTTTTTAGTTTTGTGGCTGAAAAACAAAATGCAGTAAGAGTTGCTGAAATTTTGCTCTTAAAACTACAAATACCATATGACTGTAAAGGGTTCATTTTTATCCAATTTAATAAATATTTTTTAACAAATATCTTGCGTAGTTTCATTTATTTTCATTACAAATATATTTCTCTCAGCACTAGGCAAGAGAGTGAGGTTTTCCCTCTACCCTGACTCTCAGTCTGAACAAGGGTCTCCACCCGAAACGTCACCCATTCCTTCTCTCCAGAGATGCTGCCTGACCCTCTGAGTTACTCCAGCATTTTGTGTCTATCTGAGGCTTTCCCTCCTGCAGGCCCAGCAGTGACTGATCCAAAAGCTGTGGTCCAGGTGAGAGGGCAAATGTTATCCCTGCCTACCAGCAGCGTTATAATAGGGAGGCAAGACAACCCTTCTCAAAAAGGCCACTCCTGCTAGAACTTGGGGTTGTAGTCAGTGTGGGATTTGATGTACGTTGGGCTTCAGTAAGTAGGGTGAGTCGGGACAAGTTAGTTTTCTCTCCATCTTACTGTTTGAGTACAAGGAAGTAGTTATAAAGGTTGCAGAGGCTGAGGGCAATTGTACATTCCTGTAGGATGCAGGAGATCTGGACACTTCCAATATCCCTGACGATTACTCCTGCAAGAGGTTTCCAGCTACAGTTCCTGGCAGAGTAGATGGAGTCTCTGTGGAGCATCCAGGTTGTGGAGAATACAGCAGACAATGTGTTTAATGACACCACCTCATATTTCACTTGGGCAGCTTGCAACCCAGCGGTATGAAGATTAATTTCTCGAACTTCAAGTAACCCTTTCTTGCCCTCTCTCTTCGTCGCTCCCCAACCCTAATTCTCCGACAAGTTTCACTGTCCTAATTAATGTTACTGGTTGTATGTCCCAATGCCACGTTACCATCAGCCAACAATGAACCATTGTACATTCCCTTGATCACCATCTGCTTTGATCTGTCGTTTTCACACATTACCATAACTCTTCCTCTCCCCGACTCTCAGTCTGAAGAAGGGTCTCCACCAGAAAGGTCACTCATTCCTTCTCTCCAGAGATGCTGCCTGTCTTGCTGAGTTACTCAAGCACTTTGTGTCTATCTTTAATATGTTTAATGAGCTGTCTAAAAGATCCCGACCTGAAAAGTCATCTATCCATGCCCTCCAAACATCCACTCTCTGCTTGGCTTGGATAGAGTGGATATGGAGAGGATGTCTCCACGAGATTTACTAGAATGTTGCCAGGGTTCCAGCAACTATGTTACAGAGAAAGGTTGAACAAGTTAGGTCTTTATTCTTTGGAGCGCAGAAGGTTAAGGGGGGACTTGATTGAGGTCTTTAAAATGATGAAAGGGATAGACAGAGTTGACGTGGATACGTTTTTCCCATTGAGGGTAGGGAAGATTCAAACAAGAGGGCATGACATGAGAATTAAGGGACAGAGGTTTCGGGGTAACGTGAGGGGGAACTTCTTTACTCAGAGGGTGGTGGCTGTGTGGAATGAGCTTCCAGCAGAAGTGGTGGAGGCAGGATCGATTTTAACATTTAAGAGTAAAGTGGATAGGTATATGGACGTGAAGGGAATGGAGGGGTATGGTCTGTGTGCAGGTAGATGGGACTAGGGGAAAACAAATGGTCGGCACGGACTGGAAGGGCCGAGAGGGCCTGTTTCCGTGCTGTAATTGTTATATGGTTATATGTTATATGGTTATATGAGTGGGAGAGTCTAGGACGAGAGGTCTTAGCCTCAGAATGAAATTACGTTCTTTTAGGAAGGAGGTGAGGAGAAATGTTGTTAGTCAGAGGGTGGTGAATCTGTGGAATTCTTTGCCACAGAAGGCTAATGAGGTCAAAGTGAATATTTTAAAGGCAGAGATAGATAGATTCTTGATTAGTACAGGTGTCAGGTTATGGGAAGAAGGCAAGAGAATGGGGTACGGAGGGAGAGATGGATCAGCCATGATTTAATGGTGGAGTAGACTTGATGGAATGGAATGCTATTTATTGTCATTCAAACAACTAGGTTTGAACAAAATTTCATTTCTACAGTTTTTTACATTACAAAAAAACCACACATCAACACAGTTTACATAAACATCCATCACAGTGAATCTCCAACACCTCCTCACTGTGATGGAAGGCATAGTCTTATCTCTTCCCTTTATTCTTCTCCTGTGGTCCAGCAGTCCAACTGCAGCATCGAGGCGAACTGGGGCTCCGATGTTAAGCCCCCCGGCGGGCGATGGTAAGTCCTGTTGCCGTTTAAGCCACGCGGGGCGATGTTAGGCCCCGGCTCTGTGTCTTTTAACCCCCGCGATCCAGCGGGAGAAGTTGCCGTTGCGGAGCTCGGAAAAGCGTTCTCCCACCAGGGCCATGCGAGCTCCCGATGTTCCTGTCCACCGGGCTTGCGGCCGGAGCCTCCGAAACTCCAAAGTCGGGTCGCAGCCGCGTGCCGCCACAGCTCTCGCCACTTCGAAGACGGCCAGCTCCGCGATGTCAGTTCCGCAGGCTCTGCGACGGGAGCCCTCGGGTTAGTCCCCGGCCGGAGGCCGCCGCCGGCTCCTCGATGTTGGCCCACCGACATCCGAGACCCGACAGGGAACAAGTCAGGTCCCCGCACAAGGAAGAGATTAAACGGTTTCCTCACAGCCCGCCCCCCCCCCCCACATATACACAGCTAAAAAAATAATAAAAACTAGCTCAAGACATACATTTAACAAGACAAAAAGAAATGATGGGCCGAATGGCCTAATTCTATTCCTATCACTTATGATCACTCAACACAGAAGTTGGACTTCGAGCTCATGGGTCATTGAGGCTGTTTCTGGGGAAGCTGGGACCTGTACAAGCGGGACAAGGTAGCAGTATGGTCGCTTGTAGTTTAATGTAGGTAAATGCATCAGCTAATAAACACAAGAAAGTTCTGGGAACATCAATTAGGCAAACAAAGTTTTGGTGATATGATTGAGGAATAAATAAATGTTAGCAAAGGCATTTGCTCTCCTTCAAGCAGAGAAGGGTTTTTTTTTTTTTACCGATAAAGGAGGATTGGAATCGTTTCGTATTATTGAAAAGGAATTATCTCCAATAAGAAATACTTCAAATTGTGATGACCTGTCAGCTTAAATTATGGTTTCATGTTTCTTAAACCACAACCTTCTGACTCGAGTATATTTACCGCAGCAATGCCAAGCCAGACCTGAGGGCATCTTTGAGCATTTTCAAATATTACTCAAATTATTGCCACTCGCTCAAACCTTCACTAACAAAGTCAATGAATACAACACAATGGTATCCAGTAACCTCCCACCCAAGTAAATATGTAGTGTATTTGCTTTATCATTGTCAATCCCCTCCAAAATATGTTTAGGTTTATTATTGTCACGAGCAGTGAGGCATAATACGCACTTTGTTTTGCGTGCTGTCCAATAATACTGGACATATAATACGTTAAACTCAAGTACAATAGGTGGACCAAAGGGGAAGATGCAGAGTGAAGAATACAGTTCTCAGCTTTGTAGTGTAGGTTCCATGGACAAAGTCCAATGTCCACAATGGGGCAAAGGTGAATCGGACACTACCCTAGTTTATGGAAGGATTGTTCAGAAGCCTGATTATGGGAAGAAGCTGTTCTTGAGGGTCCTTGATAATATTCCAATTCCCATTTATCTCCTACGCTGGCAAGTGATATGGTTGCAAAATTAAAATGCGTTACTGGTGAATTATTTTTTTTTGTTGAGGTGCTCTAGTGGAATATATAAACCTGCTTAAATTGCTGAGTTACTGGCAGAATTATTACACCTGCAATCTGATTTTAAAAGGAATTTGTTGGATAATTTTACAATGGGCAATTAAGTCATTTGTTTCTCTTGAGAATATTGCAGTCAAAAATTGAAAATATGCATGTAAGAGATTGTTGTAATGTGTGTGACAATCACGCACATTTTTAGCAGTGTGGTTTACAAGCAATTGTTGCCTAAATTGTTAAAAAATCTGCTTGGATGTAATTATATAGTGATTCTTCTTATCTCAATTATACACACGTGCTTGGATGACAGCTAATTCCACAAGACTATGATGAGCAAATCATATGTGCCAATTTAATTGTCAGCTTTTGTTTCAAATATGGTCAAAGCTTGTGTTTATTGTGTGTGTGTGTGTCGTTGCTCCATGTCCACGCACACATTTTCATTGGCTTTCTGTGAGACTGAGCAATGTGTACTCCTATGCCCCCTGTACACTAGTTCCATCCTAACCACTAGGGACAATTTACAGAAGCCAGCTAACCTACAAAGCTGTACATCTTTGGGATGTGGGAGGAAACCAGTGCACCCCGAGAAAACCCACGTGGTCACAGGGAGAACGTACAAACTCCATTCTGACAGTCAGGTTTGAACCCAGGTCTTTGGCGTTGAAAGGCAGCAACTCTACCGCTGCACCACTGCTGCCCACTTAACAACTAAAATTAAATTCCCCAAAAGAACACAATGACTTGCTTTATGCACAAGCCTTTGATGAGCATTTTCCCTGGAATGTTTTATATGGCATCAGTAAATATGGCCTCAAGTGAAGCTGAATCCAGCACGATCACATTTTCATTCTAAAAATTAAGAAATTGTATTTTTGACGATTGATGCACAGAAATTACCAGAGGGCAATGAAATATTAAGAAATAACTCAGACGGTGGAGATACATTTTATTTGTCATCAAGTTTTATAGAAATCCGCCTTCTCCAACTACAAAAAAGAGAATTTTGATTCATGGCTTCAACTGAGCAACAACTATTTGAATTCAGCAGACTAGCTGAGAAATATATCCCTTTGGATTGTATCTTTGATTTGTTACGTATCAGTGGAGACATTTAGTGGTGTTTCCTCCAACGATCATGCTCTGTAATACACATTAATAACATTTTAAGTGTCAAAATCTACCGTGACATATCTGTCTTTAATTTTCCTCTATAACAGTGGGGGGTAAGTTATTTTTGCTTTGAATTTCTGGTACACCAGGTGGAGCAAAACCATCAATGTGTCCGCAACAGCGCTGATTATGTTTGGAATTTTCAAGTGAAACCGCTTTACCCTGCCGGGCCGCATTTTAGTAAGATTAGATTATTATCTCAGAGGGTGATTTAAAAGACTAAAGATTACAATCTAGCCTCTTGAAATTGGTATTAGAGGATATTTTGTCAACACCACGTTGGGTGTATCTGATTAACCCTGTTACATAGTAATGTTATAACTCTCCATCCCACACATTCTCCACATTCTCCTTTCCTTCTGTATATACAATAAGATAGAACTTTATTTATCCCAGGAGGGAAAATGGTCTGCCAACAGTCATAAAGCAGATTGAGGCTGAGACTGCTTTAGTAGACTAAAATAACAAGAAAATACAATCAAAATTAATTCTTTTCAAATGAAGTAAAATAAAAAACAAATATTTTAGACATTTGAGATACAACATGGAAACGGGTCCCCATTTACACAAGATAGACACAAAAAGATGAAGTAACTTAGCGGTGTCTCTGGATAGATGGAATGGGTGACGTTTCGGGTCAAGACCCGTCTTCAGACTCGGAACGCCACCCATCTTTCTCTCCAGAGATGCTGCCTGTCCCGCTGAGCTACTCCAGCTTTTTGTGTCTATCTTCGGTTTAAACCAGCATCTGCAGTTCCTTCCCATCCATCTACACTAGTCCCACCTGCCTGTGTTTGGCCCATATCCCTCTAAATCTCTTCTATCCATTTACCTATCCAATAGGCCGAGGGAATTTAAAATAATGTTGACAATTGATTGTGTGAGCCAGTCCATATCAATAATACCATTGCATCATGATTCCACAACACCAGAGAGTGAGAATGGAAGAGAGCTGCCTGATTGCCATTGCTCCTTACATGGCAACAGGTAAATGTGTGCATCCATCTTTTATGAACTCTGTGGATTCCTGGTGAAATTTACTCAAACTCAAATAAATGATAATCAATCCAGTAAGGCACTTAAGGTTGACTTACTAATGTGGCTGTAATTCCAAATGTAGCTGATTACAACGTAGCCCATCAGGAACATTGCCACTCCACCAATCCCCCCCTTCTTCACATCGATGTACTTCTTGTAGTAGGTATCATGGCCTGAGTGATGGAATTAAAAAGAACTGAGTGAAAATTCACTAGAGAAACCATAATCAATAGGGAACCCGTGTTATCTGTTTGGTTTATTGTCACGTGCACCGAGGTACAGTGAAAAGCTAACCAGTCAGCGGAAAGACAATACAATTCAATACAGCACCCAATCACACAAAGGGTGGTGGGTGTATGGAACAAGCTGCCAGAGGAGGTAGTAGAGGCTGGGACTATCCCACTGTTTCAGATACAGTTAGAAGCTACATGGATAGGACAGGTTTGGAGGGATATTGGCCAAGCGCGGGGCAAGTGGGACTGGTGTAGTTGGGACATGTAGGTTGGTGTGGGCAAGTTGGGCCGAAGGGCCTGTTTCCACTCTGTATTACACTTTGACTATGATTACAATCGAGCCATTTACAATGTACAGATACATGATAAGGGAATAAAGTTTAGTGCAAGGTGAAGGCAGTAATTCCGATCAAAGATAGTCCGAGGTTCACCAATGAGGTAGCTAGGAGCTCAGGACTGCTCTCTGGTTGTGTTATACCTGACGAATGAATTTCCAGAGTGACATTGGATGATAATGTGTAAAATGACTTTCAACCTGTATCACACGTACCTTTGCACAACGCGCAGAAAATAACTTTTGGAGACACCAATCTTCTTAATGTCCAGTTAGGAACCTCGACCAATTTCAAATCCAATAACCTTCGCTGGACAAGTGGTACTACAAGGTATTAAGAAGTTAAGTTTAGTTTCATTGAATCCTTGAATACATGCAGTGCAGGGGACCCGGTTCAATCCTGACCTCTGGTGCTGTCTGTGTGGAGTTTGCACATTCTCCCTGTGAATGTGTGGGCTTCCTCCGGTTGCTCTGGTTTCCTCCCACATCCCAAAGATGTACTGGTTTTTAGGTTAATTATGGCCTCTAAAACTCCCCCTCGTGTGCAGGGAATGGATGAGAAAGTGGGATGACATAGAACTGGTGATTGATGGTTGACATGGATTTGGTGGGCCTGTTCCTACACTGTATCTCTAAAGTAAGCTAAAACAATCGTATGTAGGAAATTCTCTTTGGTTGAGGACACAAGTTGTAGTATAATAAATGAATTAAAGATTTTGAGAGCATGGACTCTGTAGTCAAACCAAAAATTCATGAAGTCTTAAGACAAAAATTCTGGTGGTAGATAAGTTAGTTACGTAACTTATGAACAAAACCTCGGTCAACTTTAGAGCCAAGGTAGTCAATGCACATAAGGACATGGCTCCAAAGATGTTAATCCATCAGTCAAGGATTGCTCATAATCATCTGACAGATTTGGATGATCTAGCTCTGGATATTGAATAGGCAATGAAAAGTGATCTCTTAATCAATGAAAGACTGCATTCAAAGATTGCAAATAAAAGACAGCTGCAAATATCTTTGGAACGATATTGCAAGAGGCAACATTCAAACAGCTAAGAGTAGAAGGTGAAGGATTTGCAAGGGTCTTGAGGTAAGTATTGGGCCAGAAGAGAAGGTAATCCTCAAAGATAAAGAACCATTTCAGATTGTTGTGATTGTATAATTACCAACATCAGATGCCGAATGGAACTAACACCATCTCTTCTCGCACATGGAACAACTGGTTCTAGACTGTGTAATTCTTTAGTTTAATTCATTTCGTGATATTCCAAATGTGTAAATTTGATAAGATTATGGAAGTACTGAGATCAATATTTTTAGGCACTCTTCTTCTGCCCTGATAATGGATTTTTTGGTAACGGTGATCATTGAGATACAGAGTAATCTTAGCCACATAGCAATAATTTCAGTGCATTTCTCTGTCCATCAAGCAGCAATTTACACTATGTGTAGGAAGGAACTGAAGATGCTGGTTTACACTGGAGATACAGTGCCCACCTTATTGTTTGGAACAAAGACCCATCATTTATTTATTTGCCTCTGTACTCCACAATTTGAGACGTAATAGAAAATATCACGTGTGGTTAAAGTGCACATTGTCAGATTTTATTAAAGGGCATTTTTATACATTTTAGTTTCGCCATGTAGAAATTACAGCTGTGTTTATACTTAGTCCCCCCCATTTCAGGGCACAATAATGTTTGGGACACATGGCTTCACAGGTGTTTGTAATTGCTCAGGTGTGTTTAATTGCCTCCTTAATGCAGGTATAAGAGAGCTCTCAGCACCTAGTCTTTCCTCCATGTGCCCTATTGGGTTCTTCCTGAACTGTTTATTGAGCTTGCTTTTCTTCAGGAAAAAGATAAGCGCGAGGTGACTCCAAGAATAGTGGAATATCTTAATTCAATCAGTGAGAGCACTTTGATTGTTTTTACAGATGGATCTAAAGATCCAGTTAGTGGGAGAGCTGGGTTTGGCGTGTATGTGGAGCAGCTTGGGTTGAAGATTGGCCGACGCATTTCTGATGGAAGCTCTGTTCTCACGACTGAATTAATGGCAATTCAATGGGCTCTATGGTGGATTGAGGAAGCCAGTTATAGAGAAGTCATTATCTGTTCTGATTCTGCAGCTGTTCTGATTCTTGAAACTTTAAGAGTAGGAAAATCTAATGCTCGTCCTGACATTCTAAATGAAATCTTGAGTGTGTTTTCTAGAATTGGGTTGCTGGGGTGAGGGGGAATGAGCAGGTGGACCTCATAGCAAAGGAGAGTTTAAGAAGAGAAATAGATATCCATGTATCATTGGGAAGAGTGGAACTGAGAGAAATAATTAAAGAGGGCTTAACAAAAGAATGGCAGAGAGGATGGGAAAAGGAAGTCAGGGGTAGACACTACTTTTCTGTACAAGCTGAAGTTAGAAAAATATGTTTCTGTACATCTCCGTCCCGTAGGGACTCAGTTAGACTGTGTAGATTGAGGTTGGGACATTGTGGGTTAAATTACTGTTTGTGCATTGTAGGGAAACATGTTTCTGGCTTGTGTGAATGTGGGAGTAAGGAGGCAGTTAAGCATGTTTTCCTAGAATGTAAAAAGTATAGGGTAGAAAGAAAGGCATTGTTTGCTAGACTGACAGGACTTGGAGTTGAGGCTTTTTCTGTTTAATCTTTGTTTGAACACAGTGAGAAACATCAGCTGATATCCAGGGCTGTTCTTCAATTCCTGCATGTTACAGGACTGTCTGTAAGAATTTTTCAAACTTTGAGTGGTGAGTCTCTGGAACTCTCTGCCACAGAGGGTAGTTGAGGCCAGTTCATTGGCTATATTTAAGAGTGAGTTGGATGTGGCCCTTGTGGCTAAGGGGATCAGAGGGTATGGAGAGAAGGCAGGTACGGGATACTGAGTTGGATGATCAGCCATGATCATATTGAATGGCGGTGCAGGCTCGAAGGGCTGAATGGCCTACTCCTGCACCTAATTTCTATGTTTCTATTTTCTATGTTAATTTAGTTCAAACTTTGACCTGTGGAGGGCAGTAATACACTTAGCAGCGTCTACACTGCCGGAATCCTAGAAGAAGAAGAAGAAGAAGTCTTTCCTCCAGTCTTAACATCACCTTTGGAAACCTTTATTGCTCTTTATCAACATGAGGACCAAAGTTGTGCCAATGAAAGTCAAAGAAGCCATTATGAGACCGAGATACAAGAATAAAACTGTTAGAGACATCAGCCAAACGTTAGGCTTGCCAAAATCAACTGTTTGGAACATCATTAAGAAGAAAGAGAGCATTGGTGAGCTGACTAATCGCAAGGCGACTGGCAGGCCAATGAAGACCTCCACAGCTGAAGACTGAAGAATTCTCTCCATAATAAAGAAATATCCCCAAACACCTGTTTGACAGATCAGAAGCACTCTTCAGGAGTCAGGTGTGGATTTGTCAATGACACTGTCCAGAGAATAGAAATACAGAGGCTACACTGCATGATGCAAACCGCTGGTTAGCTGCAAAAATTGGATGGCCGGGTTACAGTTTGCCAAGAAGTACTGAAAAGAGCAACCACAGTTCTGGAAAAAAAGGTCTTGTGGACAGATGAGACACAGATTGACTTGTATCAGAGTGATGGTAAGAGCAAAGTATGGAGGAGAGAAGGAACTGCCCAAGATCCAAAGCATACCACCTCATCTGTGGGGGTATTATGGCCTGGGCATGTATGGTTCAAACAAATGCCTCAAAACTCATTGGCCGGTGGTTCATTCTACAGCAAGACAATGATCCCAAACATACCGTTGTATAAACACTGCTGTAATTTCTACATGTGAAACCAAAATGTATCAAAATGGCCGTTATTAAAATCTGACAATGTGTACTTTAACCACATGTGATTTTTTCTATTACAAATCTCAAATCGTGGAGTACAGAGGCAAATAAATAAATGGGCCTTTGTCCCAAACATTATGGAGGGTACTGTAGGTTCACAGTGAGAGAGGAAAGATTTAATAGGAACTTGAGGGGAATCTTTTTCACACGTGTGGTGAGTATATGGAACAAGCTACCAGAGGAGGCAGGTTCGATGACATTTAAAAGAGACTTAGACAGGTACAAGAAAGGGTTAGAGGGCTTTAGGCCAAATGCGGGCAGGTGACATTAGTGTAGATGGGGCATCTTGGTCGGCAGAGACAGCATCTCTGGAGAAAAGATAGAGATGACGTTTCAGCCCAAAATGTCACCCATTCCTTTTCACCAGAGATGCTGTCTCAGCTTTTGGTGTCTATCTTTGGTTTAAACCTGCACCTGCAGTTCCTTCCTACTCCTTTCAAAGGGACATTGAATGTGTATGTGTGAGTGAGTGAATGTCTGTGAGTGAGTGTCTGTGTGAGTGAGAGTGTATATGTGAGTGAGAGTGTATGTAATGTGTATGAGTGTGTGTGAATGAGAGTATCAAGTTCAAGTGAGTTTATTGTCAAGTGTCTCTGATAGGACAATGAAATTCTTGCTTTGCTTCAGCAGGCAGAACATAGTAGGCATTTACTACAAATGAGATCAGTGTGTCCATATATCCTAATATAAATATATACACACAGGAATAAATAAACTGATCAAGTGCAAATAACAGATAATGTGTTATTAATAATCAGAGTTTTGTCCGAGCCAGGTTTAAAATGTGGCTGATGGCTGTGGGGAAGTAGCTATTCCTGAACCTGGTCGTTGCAGTCTTCAGGTTCCTGAACCTTCTACCTGAAGGTAGCGGGGAGATGAGTGTGTGGCCAGGGTGGTGTGGGTCCTTGATGATGCTGCCAGCCTTTTTGAGGCAGCGACTGCGGTAGATCCCCTCGATGGAAGGAGGTCAGAGCCGATGATGGACTGGGCAGTATTTACTACTTTTTGTAGTCTTTTCCTCTCCAGGGCACTGAAGTTGCCGAACCAGGCCACGATGATGTGTGTATAAGTGAATATATGTGAGTGAATGACTGTGTGAGAGTGTAAGTGTGTGTGTGAGTGAGTGAGTGAGTATGTTGTCAGCGTGCATGTTGTGTTTTCAGTGCATGGGTGCCCATGTTTGCGTATGTACACGTGTGTGCGATGTATGTGGGCAGGCTGGGGTGTCCTTGCCGGGGGGGGGCGGGGGGGGGCGCTGCCCCGGGCCCAGGTCTCCATGGCAACCCCGGTGGGCCCAACCCTGCGGCTCATTCCCCCCCCCCCCCCCCAGCATTGTCCGCTGTCCGCGGCCCGCGGTCCCATCAGCAACCACCAGGCGCCTCTCCCCTTCCACACGCATCCTGACCTCCTGCTTCAGCCATTGTCGTCCCGCCAACGCGCAAAGCGGCACACACTGCATCATGGGAGTAAGGTCACTGGTGGGGGTGTACCATCTGTGCATCTGGACACGGAGTTAACACTGAAGACACTTTCAGATGCAACATGAAAGTCAAGGCAGAGTTACATTTCATCGGGTGAAGTGCAGTATTATATCGTTTTAGAGGTCACTTGATGTTCAACATTGCGTCATGGGAGTAAGGTCACTGCATTTGTCAAACATGAGGTCAGTTGTTGATGTCAAACGTTACGCCATGTGAGTAAGGTCAATTAGTGTCAAGCAGCATCATGGGAGTAAGGTCACTTGGTGTCTAGCAGCATCATGGGAGTAAGGTCACTTGGTGTCAAGCAGCATCACGGGAGTAAGGTCACTTGGTGTCAAACAGCATCACGGGAGTAAGGTCACTTGGTGTCAAGCAGCATCATGGGAGTAAGGTCACTTGGTGTCTAGCAGCATCATGGGAGTAAGGTCACGGTGTCAAGCAGCATCATGGGAGTAAGGTCAATTGAGGCCAGCAAGCAGCCCAAGGCAAAGTCAAGAAAATCACTATCTTGGTAAACAAAAGAGAACTTGTGTGTTTACTGTGGGCCCCAGTGACTTAATTATTTAATTTCAAGCTGTTCCACTAGTCTTGCAATACAGAACGAGAAGCCTGTAGCAGCCATTGTAATAGTTGGAACGGTTAAAAGAGAACTTCAAGGCAACACAGAAACATAACTTGTGTAGGAAGGAACTCCAGATGCTGGTTTACACCGAAGACAGACACAAAATGCTGGAGTAACTCAGCGGGACAGGCAGCATCTCTGGGGAGAAGGAATGGGTGACGTTCCGGGTCGAGACCCTTCTTCATATGAGAATCAGGGCAGAGGGAGACTAGAGATATGGAAGGGAAGGCGTGAAAACGTCAGATCAAAGCAGACGAAGTTCAAGGAAATGTAGAATGGCTCATTGTTAGCTGAGGGGAAGGTGACAACGAGGCATACAACCAGTAAAATTAATCAGGAGGACAGTAGAACCAGTCGGAGAACTGGGGCGTTGAGCGACAGAGAGAGAGAGAGAGAGAGAGAGAGGGAAAGCAAGGGTTACTTGAAGTTAGAGAAATCAATAATCCTACCGCTGGGCCAAAGTACTGCGCAAGCGAAAGCTCCCTTCACGTCTGAGGTGCAGTGCTCCAATTGCTGCATGCCAGGCGAATTGCTCCAATCTGCACGCACAAATTGGTGAATTTCTGGTAAACCACTGCTTCCTCTCCAAAGCCTCCCTATCCTTCACGCAATGGGGCAATGGTTTCTTGCAATGGTTTCTCCAGTGCTGAAGTCTTCATTTAAAGTAACTCTGATTTAGTATCTGAGATTCCTGGGATTAAATAGTTAAAACATGCTTCACAGAAATTATAACTTGGCTTGAATTAACAGCGATGCAAATATTCTTTGCTTGGATTACGAGCAGATTGCTTTATGAAGAGCCAAGGCACTCAATTCAAATATAAACATGCCATGTGATTTGTTCAGATGTGTTTTTGATTTGCAATTTCTTTTGAACTAAGGAGTTATTTTAAATTCAAGGAAGTCCGGTTGCACTCTCTAAGGTATTATCAGTTTCTCTCTTTTCAAATTACTGTTTGATCCAGAGATTCTGACAGAGGCTAATGAATTAAAACCTCCAAAGAAAACAAGATAAGACATGCAGTCTCTGTAGTCTTTGAGGAAGGCATGAATAAAACAGCAACACAAGAAAATTCTTCTAGATTTAGCATTAATAAGGACTACATTCCTATCCGTCAATTGAAGTTTGCGACTGTATTCTGCAAACCGTCATTTATTAGGTCAATTTGAAATCAGAGCTAAATAGACTTTTTGTTAACCACAGACGTTCCTGATTTGTAGAGGAAAGGCTGCAGAAAGAAATTCTGGAGGATTGTAGGAAGGATACGGAGGCTTTGGAGAGGAAGCAGAAGAGGTTTTTACTGGATGCTGGCTACATCAGAGTATGTGTACGGCAGATGCTGGTTTAAAAGGAAGATAGGCACCAAAATCTGGAGTAACTCAGCGGGACAGGTGAAGGAGAGAAGGAATGGGTGACGTTTCGGGTCGAGTCTGAAGAAGGATCTCGACTCGAAACGTCCAACCCGCTGCGTCACTCCAGCTTTTTGTGTCTACATCAGCGTATATTTGCGAGAGCGGGATTGTTCTCTTTGGAGCGCAGAGGCCGAGGGCAGACCTCTACCCTGAGATAGAAGTAGAGAGTCATACAGTGATACAGTGTGGAAACAGGACCCTCCTGGGGTGGAAATGTCAAATACTGAAGGGCGTAGCGTTAAGGTAAGAGGGGCAACTATGATGATCAGCCATGATCACATTGAATGGTAGTGCTGGCTCGAAGGGCTGAGTGGCCTACTCCTGCACCTATTGTTTATTGTTGGGCTTACCTACTCGGGCTAAAGGGATCAGGGGGTACGGAGAGAAGGCAGGTACAGGATACTGAGTTGGATGATCAGCCATGATCACATTGAATGGTGGTGCAGGCTCGAAGGGCCGAATGGCCTACTCCTGCACCTATTGTCTTTGTGTCTATTGTCTATTGGCAAGGCTTATAGGAGATGTGCAAGGCAGTTTTTTTCTCACAGAGGGTGGTGGGTGGGTGCTTGGAACCTGCTGTCAGGGAAAGTGGTGGAGGCAGGTACGACCGTGGCGTTTAAGAGCCATGTAGTCAGGCACATGGATATGGAGGGATATGGATCCTCCATATGTGTCCTCTGGGAACAGGACAGAGAGTGCGGAGGAGACACAAGAAACTGCAGAAGTCGGTTTGCAAAAAAAGACACATGTCTCACACGTCAAAGCCGTGCGTGCAGGTTTGTAGGTTAATTGGCTGTAGGTTAAGGGCCTGTTTCCGCTGTGTATCTCTAAACTGAACTAAACTAAATCGGTTGGGTGCAGAACCTCTTCTGGTGCTGAACTTTTTGAAATAAGATCTTCTCTTCTCCAGCAGAGGGAGCTGCACAGTCAGTTGAAGTCCCAATCAGAAAACACGAGTTACTGCTGCATCCTTAAACCCCTGTCCCACAGTACGAGTCCATTCCAAGAGCTCTCCCGAGTTTGCCCTGATTCGAACTCCGAGATTTACGGTAATGGCCACTCGTCGGTACTCGGGGCTCTCGTGGACATTTTTCATCATGTTGAAAAATCTTCACGAGTCTTCCCGTGCTTACCTGCCGTTAGCGAGTCTTCCCGAGTACCTGCCGTTAGCGCTAAGAGACGTACCCGAGCTCCGACGTACCCGCAACGTTCATTACCACGAGTTTGATTTTTTTTAAACTCAGGAGAGCTCTTGGAATGAACTCGCACCGTGGGACAGGACTTTTAAACGGAGAACCTTTAGTAGTGTCTGTAGACTCTTTGGTGTAGCAAAGAACAGAGAAGGCTACCAACCAGAAAACTCTCAACTAACCAGCTGCACATTGGCACAGCACTGAATCAATGTCAAAAAGTGACAACGTTTTTCAATTTCACGACTTCATTCCTATTCAGAACAGTCCGAAGAAGGGTCTCGACCCGAAACGCCACCCATTCCTTTCCTCCAGAGATGTTGCCTGGCCCGCTGAGTTACTCCAGCTTTTTGTGTCAATATTCGGAAGAGAAGGTGCCTCTATGCAGAAAGCAGACAATATTCTGATCATAATATTTAAGGGTTACAGCAGTGACATTATGGTTAATATACTGGCCCAGTAACCCAGAGATCTAGTAATCAGGTCTCTAGATAAACAGTCCAATCACCAGAGTTCAAATCCAAAGAGCTGCGAACTTAAATTCAATTATTAATATGGGTTTAAATAGAAAAGGACACTTTGTATGTTCAGAGATGCTGCTCGTCCCACTGAGTTACTCCAGCATTTTGTGTCCACTTGCTTTATATGTTTAGTTTAGTTTAGAGATACAGCGTGAAAACAAGCCCTTTGGCCCACTGGGTTCACACCGACCATCAATTGGCCATACACTAGTTCTCTGCCCTGCACAGACAGCACCCGTGGTCAGGATCGAACCCGGGTCTCTGGTGCTGCGAGGCAGCAACTCAATGGCGCCAATGCGCCACCATTACTTGGTAGTAACGAAGCTCAAAAAACCACAAGATTATTGTAAACCACACACAGTGGCGCCGCTGGTAGAGCTGCCGCCTCTGGACAGAGACCCAGGTTCGATCTTGACCTCGAGTGTTGTCCGTGTGGAGTTTGCACGTTCTCCCTGTGACCGCGTGGGTTTCCTCCGGGTGCTCCAGTTTCCTCCCACATCCCAAAGCTATGTGGTTAATTGGCCCCTGCAAAATAAAAAATTCCCCTCGTGTGTCGGGGGTGGATGTGAAAGTTGGATAGCGTAGAACTAATGTGAAAGGGTGATCGATGGGCGAGGTATACTGTTGAGGGCTGAAGGGTCCGTTTAAATGGTGTTTCTCTCGACTAATCTAGTTCACTAATAGTCGCCTATCCATTCTCTCCACAGATGCTGCCTGACCCACTGAGTTACTCCAGCACTTTGTACTTTACTAGTTCACGAGTGTAAAATATTATTTTTCTTGTCTGGCCTATACATGACTCCAGTGTGTATAATCTATAGAGTCATAGAGCCTTTGAACGTGGAAACAGGCCCTTCGGCCCAACTTGCCAATGCCAGCCAACATGTCCCAGCCACACTAGTCCCACATGCTTGCGTTTGGCCCATATCCTTCTAAACCTGTCCTATCCATGTACTTGTCCAAGTGTTTATCGAACATTGCCTCAACTACCTCCTCCAGCAGCTCGTTCCATACACCCACCACCATTTGTGTAAAAAAAATGTATCCATCAGTTTCTTGCTAAATTCCCCCACCCCCCCCTCCTCACCTTAAACCTATGTCCTATGGTTCTCGATTCCCCCCGTACTGGGCAAACGACTCTGCATCTATCTGATCTATCCCTCTTATGATTTTATAACACTCTGAAATAACAAACCACTCTGTTCACAAGGAATACAATACAATACAATACCGTTTATTGTCATTTGAACCTCAAATGAAGTTCAAACGAAATGTGGTTTCTGCAGTCACACAACAAGAAAAGAACCAAGACACACGACCAACACAATTCACACAGACATCCATCACAGTGAATCTCCTCCTCACTGTGATGGAAGGCAAAGTCTTGTCTCTCCCCTGCTCTCCATTCTTCTCCCAATGTTAAAGTCAAAGCCCCCGGCAGGCGATGTTAAGTCCCGCGGGAAGGAATTTCAGATGCTTGTTTTATACCTAAGATAGAGACAAAATGATGGAGGAACTCAGCGGGACAGGCAGCATCTCTGGAGAGAAGGAAGGGGTGACGTTTCGGTTCCTTCTCTCCAGAGATGCTGCCTGTCCCGCTGAGTTCCTCCAGCATTTTATGTCTATCTTCTGTTCAAGTGGAATTTGGGAATAGCCAGGTCTTGCTGATAACACCCTCAAATTTTTAATTAATAATTAAAAAAAATGGACCTCATGTCTTCTGATGAAATATCGTTATCTTTCTTTTATTTCTTTTCCACAAATTGAGTGTTTGCTTCAACACTCGCAGGCTTGATATCTGCAGCTAGTGCCAAATGTCTGAGGTTGAATTGGAATCCCTGTCCTCTCCCTACTTGCACCAAATTAGTCAGAGTAACTTTGGAATACAAGAACAGCTCGACGCTGTGTGAGTGTTCAAACCTTTTATTTTTCTCTTCTCTACCTTGCCATAGAGGGGGTACAGAGAAGGTTCACCAGACCGATTCCTGGGATGTCGGGACTTCCATATGAGGAAAGACTGGATAGGCTCGGCATGTACTCGCTAGAATTTAGAAGATTGAGGGGGGATCTTATAGAAACTTACAAAATTCTTAAGGGGTTGGACAGGCTAGATGCAGGAAGATTGTTCCCGATGTTGGGGAAGTCCAGGACAAGGGGTCACAGTTTAAGGATAAGGGGGAAGTCTTTTAGGACCGAGATGAGAAAAACATTTTTCACACAGAGAGTGGTGAATCTGTGGAATTCTCTGCCACAGAAGGTAGTTGAGGCTATATTTATGAGGGAGTTAGGCGTGGACCTTGTGGCTAAAGGGATCAGGGGGTATGGAGAGAAGGCAGGTATAGGATACTGAGTTGGATGATTAGCCATGATCATATTGAATGGCGGTGCAGGCTCGAAGGGCCGGATGGCCTACTCCTGCACCTATTTTCCATGTTTCTATGTTTCTATGATCTAGATACTAGCTGGGAAACATTGCCTGAAATAGGTGGTGCAAACGGATCCAATATTGTCAAGTTGCAAAGGGTGCAGAGAACATTCACCAGGATGTTGCCAGGACTCGCGGGCTTGAGCTATAGGGAGAGTTTGAGAAGGCTGGGACTCTATTCCTTGGAGCACAGGAGGATGAGAGGGCATAATCTTATAGAGAGGTGTATAAGATTATGAGAGGAATAGATCGGGTAGACCAGGGGTGGGGAACCTGCGGCCTTAAGGCCACATGCGGCCTTCAAGGCCATTAAGTGCGGCCTTTTGAATTAATCCAATATTTGTAAAACAAATCCTTTTATTTTTATTATATGTTTTTGTTCGTCTTTTATTATTTTAATTTTAATCTTAAAATGAACGTATTTAAAATACCAAAAAGAAGATTCAACGAAATAGGGTAGGGAGCTTTTGCATTTTTCAGCTTGAAATTGTGCAATCTGGAGCATACTGTTGCGAGTCTTTTAACTTACACTTGAATGCAACATTCATGCTTCAAATTGGATTAGGTATGAATAAGGTTAGGCTAAATTACATTCCTAACTACATTCCACAGTAGAGCCAGGCTCTAATCAACAGGTGCAGCACATGAATGACCTTAGTATATTCATGTATGGAAATCAGATTATAATTCATGCTGTTATGCATATACAGTGGCTTGTAAAAGTTTTCATACCCCTTGAACTTTTCCACATTTTGTCACATTACAACCACAAATGTAAGTGTATTTTATTGGGATTTTATGTGATAGACTAACACAAAGTGGTGCATAATTGTGAAGTGGAAGGAAAATTATACATGGTTTCCAAATTTTTTTACAAATAAAAAAAAGAAAAGTGTGGCGTGCAAAAGTATTCTGCCCCCCTGAGTCAATACTTTGTAGAACCACCTTTCGCTGCAATTACAGCTGCAAGTCTTTTGGGGTATATCTCTACCAGCTTTGCACATCTAGAGACGGAAATGTTTGCCCATTCTTCTTTGCAAAATAGCTCAAGCTCAGTCAGATTGGATGGAGAGCGTCTGTGAACAGCAATTTTCAAGTCTTGTCAGAGATTCTCAATTGGATTTAGGTCTGGACTTTGACTGGGCCATTCTAACACATGAATATGCTTTGATCTAAAACCATTCCATTGTAGTTCTGGCTGTAATGTTTAGGGTCGTTGTCCTGCTGGAAGGTGAACCTCCACTCCAGTCTCAAGTCTTTTGCAGACTCTAACAGTTTTCTTCCAAGATTGCCCTGTATTTGGCTCCATCCCTATTCCCATCAACTCTGACCAGCTTCCCTGTCCCTGCTGAAGAAAAGCATCCCCACAGCATGATGCTGCCACCACCATGTTTCACAGTGGGAATGGTGGTGTCAGGGTGATGTGCAGTGTTAGTTTTCCGCCACACATAGCATTTTGTGCATTTAGGCCAAAACGTCAATTTTGGTCTCATCAGACCAGAGCACCTCCTCCACATGTTTTGCTGTATCCCCCACATGGCTTGTGGCAAACTGCAAACGGGACTTCTTATGGCTTTGTTTTCAACAATGGCTTTCTTCTTGCCACCTTCTTCCATAAAGGCCCGATTTGTGAGTGCACGACTAATAGTTGTCCTGTGGACAGATTCTCCCACCTGAGTTTGTGGATCTCTGCCAGCTCCTCCAGAGTTACCATGGGCCTCTTGGCTGCTTCTCTGATCAATGCTCTCCTTGCCCCGGCCTGTCAGTTTAGGTGACGGCCATGTCTTGGTAGGTTTGCAGTTTGTGCCATACTCTTTCCATTTCGGATGATGGATTGAACAGTGCTCCGTAAGATATTCCAAAGCTTGGATATTTTTTTATAACCTAATCCTGCTTTAAAACGTCTCCACAACTTTATCCCTGACCTGTCTGGTGTGTTCCTTGGCTTCATGATGCTGTTTTGTTCACTAATGTTCTCTAACAAACCTCTGAGGCCTTCACAGAACAGCTGTATTTATACTGAGATTAGATTACACACAAGTGGACTCTATTTACTAATTAGGTGACTTCTGAAGGCAATTGGTTGCACTGGATTTTATTTAGGGGTATCAGAGTAAAGGGGGCTGAATACTTTTGCACGCCACACTTTTCAGTTTTATATTTATTAAAAAATTTGAAAACCATGTATCATTTTCCTTCCACTTCACAATTATGCGCCACTTTATGTTGGTCTATCACATAAAATCCCAATAAAATAGTAAGATTAAACGAGAACTCACCTGTTCGAAGTTTGATCGTTATTTTACGAGGAGTTACGATGAGGGATTACGTGAAGAAGAGCCCGCCTCACGCTGGTAACGGCATACTTCAAAGCAACGGCATGAAAAACACAGAACACCAAAGCCGGAGTAACATAGTAAGGCTCATAAAAAGACTTAGAACCACCATTTGATCATTTATTTTACGAGGGTGGGAGTGGAGGGCACGTAATCCCTCATCGTAACTCCTCGTAAAATAACGATCAAACTTCGAACAGGTGAGTTCTCGTTTAATCTTACTATTTTACTTCGGAGTCACGTGAGTGACTACGTGAAGAGTTTTAAAGCTTTCCTGTGTTTTTTATGTCGTAGAATTAATCCGTACGACAGTCCGGCTAAGTAAACACATACATGAGAAAGCAGACAAAAGTTAGATCTTTTCACAATTAAATTTTTTTAATGGTTGAAAGACCATATAATACCCTCCTTATATTTGAGGGAAAAATGATTACAAGTGACAAAAGATATCAGTGACTACACAACTGATTATAGCAATTAATAGCAAACAAAGCAGGTGATTATAGTGCTCCCAACACCGCGTGTCCAAAGCTTGTCATAGTGTGAACAGGTTTGTTGTAGAACTTTGAAAAAGTTTCTTCTTTACTCCACCCTGCGATTTTTAAAATATGCTCGAGAGGTACGTCCCGCCCCTTCGCCGCGGACGTAGCTGCCGCCAGGTGGAGTGAGATTTGAAGACATCAGTGTCTTACTCCCCCTAAAACCAACACCTGTTTTCAACCATTTTGAGATAGTTTGAACTGAAGCTTTTGTGTGTGGCTTTTTGTGCGTAAGCAGCAATGTCTTTTCGTTTCCTCGAAAAGTGTCCGTAACTTTAATATATTGGTTCAAATGTCTAACCACACACAAAGCAGGCTCAATATGAAAAGCTTGAAAGGTTACCTTTGTTCCAGATCTCCCTGGTCTACTTTGTTTGATCAGATCGTAAACATAGAATACAACGTTATCTGTAGTCACATGCATACAGTCTAAACGCAACATTTGTAAAGTTTGCACTCTTTGGGCTGAGACCAGTGGACATTAACATGACCAATTTCAATGTTAACCTATCCAATGTCAACCCTTCAATTGGCGTCCATTCTCTAAGTAGAGCAAGTACTATGCTCACATCCCAAATCTCTGTATATCTAGGTTTTGGCGGATTCATGTGAAAAATTCCTTTCATGAATCGTGATATTAATGGATGCGACCCAATTGACTTCTCACCAATCATAAGTCCTAAATAGGACGACAAGGCACTGCGTGCAGTGTTAATGGCACTGTAACTTAAATGTTGCCCAAAGGTGCAAATTGGCAAGGAATTCCAAAACATGAGTAAACATTCACAGAATCATCAGAAATATTTGACTGTGTGCAAAATTCTTCTCATTTCTTAATATGTGTCATATATTGTTTCTGTGTGCTATGTCGCCATGATGCGCCAATAACTGTCAAAGTTTGGTCCGACAATCCCAGTTCCTGTAGTGGTCTGTCAAAACCTGCAGATTAACAAATTCATATATGCATATAATGGGTAACCTTCATTTGTTTACTGGATTAGTCAAGATATCACTACAGTTAGGAATCTGCATATATTGGTTCTTTAATCATATTTAGCATAACTGGGAACCAAGGTTGAGTTGGCCAATTCGGCACTACCAACAATCCGGAAGCTGAATCTTGCTCTATTTTCTTCAAGCATCTCTGGATCAGAGCAAATGGTGGAAAAGCATAAAAGAACATTTTTCCCCAGTGTAATGAAAATGCATCTACTGCAACTGCGTCCGGATCGTGTTCCCAAGACACATAATGAGGCAATTGGATGATTAAGCCTGGATGCAAACAAAATCAATTTCTGGCAACCCAAAATCGTCTAACAATATTCTTAAATATTGCTGGCTTAAGCATCCATTCCGTATTATCTTTAAAAATCCTGGACCTTTCAATCTGCTACCACATTGTCTTTACCTGGAATATAGCTTGCTGAAATCCATATCTGCCGACCAATACACCATTGCCATATCCTCATTGACCAGACAATCACATGATACTGATCTAACTCCCCCCATGTGATTAATGTAAACCACAGCCGTTTTATTGTCTAATTGTATTAATACATGCAGACATTGTTTAGCAGAACAATATGCTTTAAAGCCCATAAAAGGCCCCCAATAACTCCAAATAGTTAATACCATACTTTTGGAGAAACACTTGCTCTTCAGTTTTCCATCTACCTCCACAACTGGAAGATAAATCTGTGGCCCCCCCCATCCGAGAGCACTAGCATCTGTTTGCAAAACCATTTCAGGCTGTTTAATCATGATCTTCTTAGCAGCTTGTGGGACATTTTCAACCCACCATTGCAATTCCAATACTGCTTTCCTTGTTAATTGCATAGGTCTGTCAAAGTGACCTGCCTTATCTTTAAGAGCCCTTACTTTGTCCCTTTGAAGATTTTGATAATGTAATGGCCCAAATTCCACTGCCGGAAATGCTGCCACCAGTGTACCAATGACTTTTGCCACTTCTCGGATGGAGGGATAAGGTTTGTGAATGAGGGTAATTACACATTTGCAAAATATCATTTGTCTTCTTTTGCTGGCAACGTAACTAACATAGTCCACTGAGTTAATTACAAACCCCAGAAAATCAATTGATTGAACTGGCTGCAGCTGGGATTTAAATTGGATGAATTAAGGAATCCAAGCTCTTTAAACAAAGCTTTAGTAACTGAAAATTGAGTGCTCAGCTGACTCTTGACTATCATTAATAATCAGAATATTCATCCAGATAAGCCATTACAATGTGTTTCTGTGCTCTTAATTGAGCTAAAACTGGTTTCAACAGTTTTGTAAAGAGTCTAGGAGCCGAACTTAATCCATTTGGTAAAGCTTTGAACTGCCATAATTGCCCCTGCCAATAAAACTTTAAGTATCTCCGAAAAGATGATGAATTGGTACAGAATAATAGGCGTCTTTCAAATCAATCTTAGCCATATAAGAACCTGCTGAAATCAAATATTTTGCAGTTTTGAATGTCTCCATCTTAAAATGTTTGTATTCTACAAACTTATTTAGATCTGTAAGGTCTAGAATAATTCTACAACCCACCATCTTTCTTATCTCTGCGAAATATATTAGAGACAAATGATGCTTATGTTCATAAGTTTTTTCAATTACCCCTTTTTCGGATAATTTGCCAATTTCCACATTAATCTCCATTCTTTCTTCTGGAGAAAACACATAAGCATAAGCAGGTTTATTCTGTACAGGAGGATTGACCCCTTCTTTAAAAATAATAATAGCTCCTGAAACTGCTTGTAATATAAATCGATCAGAAGTAATATTAAGCCAGGCATTATAAAATTTTTTCAATCTCCCTCCAACTGGAGATTCACCCACAGTTTCTTTAAGGATAGAAGTCTTTAAATACCTCTCCATAGGAGCGTGATGGTCTCCTCTTTCCCGAATGCAGGGAAGCAGTGGCCTGTGCAGCACGATAATACTTTCGTGACAAAATTTCCTGCCTCTATAACGAAAAATCAAAAACCCCTTCGGGGCCGAAAACCCTTTTCTTTGTCCAGAGACAAAAGGCTTAATAGTGCTAAAAATATTTAGCTTCTTCATCCAACTGCTTCAGTTGTTTCGGCAGATTTTCTCCAAACAAATATCCAGGAGCTTTGACACTCCACTTTCTTGACACAGGCTTGCATATCTAGGGTGAAATATGGGCCGAATCGCCATTTTCCTCATGCAATTGATCTCATAAAAACGAATTGCACATTACGCCCAAAGTATCTTTTTGAATCTTGTCCATTTCCAGATTCTCCATTTGCCTGCCAAATGCCGTGAGGCAGCCGAAAATAATTTTAGCACCTTTTGAAATTTCACTTCTTGGGCTCTCATACTTGGAGTCATAGATGCCCATACCATCGGATTCACCGAGGCACTTCCAATGAGGCACAATTGCCTGGTGCTTTATAAATTCTGATAATTCATTCATCACAGTATTATGAAGCTGGTGAGATACCATATAATTTATATTGGCAGCTAGGCTTTCTTCCATAGCCTCACCACTTCCTTCGGGTATAGCAAAACCTTGTGCTATCCCAGGCAGATCAAGCCTTTTCTTTTACTACTTTGTGGCGTGCTTTCAAAAGCCATTTCAAATTCAGCAGGGTCTGCCTTCTGCAGCCCTAATTCATCGGGATATTATCCCATGAGACTTCTTCCAGCCAAATCGTGGGTCGGAGTATCATATTCCCAACTTGGCCCACAGCCATATTCATCATATTTCAAACCCCTCAGGGATTTTCTGGATTCATGAGGGTACTGTGACCCTTGTCTCATAATAGTTTTGGAGAACTTTCTCCATAATGCTCCATTTTAGCCACATAGTTTTATTATCTGGAAGGTCTTTCAAAATCAGAATCATCAGAAACCACGGGCCTCACAGTTTTCTTTTTGCATTTCTTAGGAGCATTTTCCTCCGTGGTTATAATTTCCGGAGAATCTGGAAATTCTATATCGGGTAAATCAGTGGCCAACGGTATCGGAACCGGGTCCACTCTAGCTTCGCTTCCCGGTATATTTACTTTCACCCCGGAGGCTCTCTTCACCCGCGAAGCCTTCCTTCCCGATTTCTCCATTTTTGTTAAAATTTATCTTGTGCTCAATCAGCACGTTAACGTCTAAATTTTTACTTTTAGTTTCGCTGTTGGAACCATCCAGCGTAACCTAAAACCCGCGCCGATGTAACTTCACTTACCTGCGGGCCGTTCCGACCGCTGCGAGGAGCTGCTCCTTACCGCAGCTCCTCCTTTCGCCGTCAGCGTCGACGTCATGCCGTTACCAGCGTGAGGCGGGCTCTTCTTCACGTAGTCACTCACGTGACTCCGAAGTAAAATACATTTACGTTTGTGGTTGCAACGTGACAAAATGTGGAAAAGTTCAAAGGGTATGAAAACATTTGCAAGCCACTGTATATAGAGAAACAAAAACCTAGAAACAAGGCAAGAGGAGTTGGACTTCCATCACTGTTCTGCACAAATAAATCAATCAACCTTGCCCTTTGACTATAGAAACAAGACGAAAATAATGCCACATATTCAACCGTATATGGTGCAATGAAATTAAGATATATATGTAAAACATATATATGGAAACAGGCCCTTCGGCCCACCAAGTCCCCACTGACCAGCAATCTACCCTTACACCAGTTGTATCCTACACGCCAGGGACAATTTACAGAAGCCAATTAACCTACAAACCCGCACTTCTTTCGGATGTGGGAGAAACCGGAATATCCAGAGAAAACCATGTGGTCATAAGGAGAATGTACAAATACTGTACAGACAGCGCCCGTAGTCAGGATGCAATCTGGGCCTGTGGTGCTGCAAGGCAGCAACTCTACCGCTGCGCCACCGTGCCACCCCATTACATTATTTTTTCTGTAATATATTTATGATGGCGTCACGACAATAAAGATGAACACATGATTATAATTTCTGCCTTTAGTTGGATAACACACATGTCCAGTCATTGTGTTTTATGGCTGGTTTTCAACCTCTTCAGCCTGAAGGTCTCGACCCGAAACATCACCTATTCTTTCCCTCCATAGATGCTGCCTGTCCTGCTGAGTTATTCCAGCTTTTAGTGTCAAACTTCAGTTTAAACCACCATCTGCAGTTTCTTCTTACCAGGCACGTGCCGTGAGTAATTACTCAGGGTAGGCACTCAGTCCGCTAAAAAAAAATGTAAACCGCGCATGCGCAGATTGTTCGCTCCCGTTAAATAAATAAATAAATAAAAACAGTGACATTTCAATTTGCCCAAGGCTTCCTAGTCCTAGACCAATTGGGGGAACAGTTCCTTTCACAGCGTGTGGAGAGTCTGTGACAGGGGTAAAGTTGTGGGGAGGGCACGAGTGTTGACAAGGAGGGTGTCGGGGATAAGGCCAGCAACTTACTCATTCACTGCTGCCGCAGCTCTCGGCGCACGAAGCCCCCGCACTGTAGCTGGGGATAGAAGCAGCTCGGGTAGCTACGAGCGGCCGCCGGTACCCGACAGCAGGACTGGCCGCCACTTCAGCGCCTTCTGCCGGCCCGCTCACCTCTGGCAGTGCTCTCCGTCGGAACACCCGTCACCTGCCGTTCACCGACTTCGCTCATGTCAGCGGCTTCCTGCAAATCCTTAAATTCCCACAGCCGAGTAACCTCAATCGCGCTGTCGGAATCTAAGGACATAAGTGAGGCCAGCGAGCGGCAGGAGAGAGGTTTGTAGACGGAGAACTGCCAGAGGTGAGCGGGGACCGGCAGAAGGAGCTAAGGTGGCGGCTGGTCCCGCTGTCCGGCCCGGCGGCCACTCAGCCACCCGAACTACTTCTCTTCCCCCCCTCTCCCCCCCCCCCCGGCCTCAATGCGGTGGCATTCCACGCCTCCGTGCAAGGAGCGTCGCAAGTGGCATTATCCCAATCCCCTCCTTCACAACATTCGTGCCCTCCCTGCAACCTTACCCTGCACCAGACTCTCCAAACACTGTGAAAGGAGCTCTCCCCCCGGGAAATACAGTATTTAAAAACATAAACACAAAATGTACTTACCACATCATTGGTACACAAGCTCCATTCTTCTCACTTTGTTACCTAACATACACTTAAAATATTGACAAACCATATTTGAAAACCCCGCCAAGAAACTTGCTCTGCGCATGCACAGTAGACCGATGCGCATGCGTAATGCTGCAAAGGCAGAATTTCTGCTGCCTTCAGCCCCGATTATCACTGACGGCTTCAGGCAGCGCTGACGGCACGTGGGCTGCACAGAGCTTCCCGTGTTACAAGCGCTGCGGATGAAAGGCACGGAGAATTATGCCTACCTAAGAGATCGATCTCTTACATAGGCATAATTCTCCCATGCCTTTACTATTTATATTTAGTAATTACCATGTTATAATTTTAGTCAGGGTAGGCAGTGCCTACCTTGCCTACCCTGACGGCACGTGCCTGCTTCTTACACTCTTTGTTATGCGAAACAGGTGCCATTCTCATAATATTATTCACCTCAACTAAGTACTTTTCTTCACCTCCGTTGCTACAGAGAATACAATCCCAGTTATCAAATCTTTCTTCAAAGTGAAAAAAAAATTCCAGCCCCGCCATATGGTTATAAATCGGCCCTGGATCCTCTCCAGAGCAATTGCACCCTTTCTACAGTGTGTCACAGTCTTATAGCATGGAAATAGGCCCTTCATCCCAACCTGTCCATGCGGATCAAGATGCCCCCATCTAAACTAGACCCATTTATCTGCATTTGGCCCATATCCCTTTAAGCCTTGTGTGTATGTAAGGGTGTGTGTTAGGTTGTGTGTGAGAGTGTGTGTTAGGTTGTGTGTGAGAGTGTGTGTCAGTGAAGCGGTGACAACACCTGGAGTGAGCGGAGACTTGGCGATGTCCAGGGAGCGTTTCCCTCTATCCCCCCCTCCCGGGAATGCGGGCCAGCCCAGGTGCTCTGTGTCCAGCTGGGGTCCGGTGGAGGTGAGGGTCAGTGACCCGGGGATCCAGGGGAGGTGAGGGACAGAGACCCGGGGGTCCGGGGGAGGTGAGGGTCAGTGACCCGGGGGTCCGGGGGAGGTGAGGGACAGAGACCCGGATTCGGGCATCGGAGCGGAGCTATAGCCCGAGATTCATCCCCACGGCTCCGGAGACGGCACCCACGCCCCCCTCTTCCGATTCGCTCCTGGCAACTCCACGCGGTGTTGACAGAGTGGCCGACAGCCACAGAGCCGCCGCAGGTGAGGGTGGGAGGTGTGAGCGGTCACTGTGCCTCGGGGGGTTGGGGGGGGGGGGGTCGGTGCTGGGACCACCGCCGTGTCTCACCTCTCACACCATCTGCACGGTAGTGTGAATTTTTTATTTTTTTAATTTTTTTTACCTGAACGGTGCTTTATTTATTTATTTAAAAAAATATATTTACATTTATTAGAAGTAGGTACATTACATTTTAATGGTACCTTTCTAGCGGTTCCCAGAATTATTAAAACATTCTTTGTACAACTTCCTTTTTTTTTTTTTAGAAAGAAATGAGAAAGAAAGGGATAGTGAAGAGTAAAGAATAGATTAGTGAGTGTGGTGGAAATAAATAAATAAGTGAGAAAGTGAAGCAGAAAGGGGATTCTCCCACGCCACAAGTCGATGTTTTTTTAATATTCTTAATCATTTTTCACTCAAACCAAGAATTTTTAATTTTACGATACTATTGCACCACATGAATCCACAAAGTCAATAAATGGAGACCAGCTCGTTAAGAATTGATCTTTTTTTTCTATTAGGAGGAGTCTCATTTCTTCCGAATGGGCCGTTTCCAACATGTTACCAATCCACATTTTGAGTGTTGGTATAGCAGCCTTTTTCCAGAATTTGAGTATGAGTTTTTTTGCTGTTATTAAACCATAACTAAAAAAATGAGATTTGGAATATATTTCATTTGTATCCATCTCCTATTACTCCAAAAAAAATCACTTCCATGCTAGGGTCCATTTTTATCTTAAATGAACTAGTGAATATAACAAATATATCACACCAAAATCTTTGAAGTTTTGTGCAAGAAACGAAAGAATGTGTGAAGTTGGTATTTTGAGAAAGACAATGATTTATCATTAAATCTTTTTCCCAGTCTTCTCTAATTGCCTCTGTTGATGGCAATTCACTATTAAGAATACTGTTATATAGATATGATATTAATTTTTGTGAGTCCGCCTTAATATTCATTGCTTCTTCCAGTGGGTCTATCGTTATATTCTGTAATCTTGGTATATATTTTTTTATAAAGTCATATATCTGTAAATATTTAAAGTATTGGTTATTATTCAGATTAAATTTTGATTTTAATTGTTGAAATGATAATAAATTTCCCATTTCATACGTCACCCAACTTTTTAATTCCAAATCTTTCCCATTGTCTATATGTTTTATCCATAAAAGATGGTTTAAATACCGGATTATTCACTATTGGTGTTAATAATGATAAGTTTCTTAATTTTAGTTAATTTTATTTGCTTCCAAATTCAAATTATATTATGTATGATTGGATTCTTCTTGTATAATATATTATTCAATTTTATTGGGGAAAAGAGGATCGCTCCTAAATCGTAAGGAAAACAATCCTCTTTCTCCATTCTTATCCATTCCATCTGTTGAGAAGGACAATCCAACCAATAAATAATATTCTTAATATGCACTGCCCAATAATAATATAAAAAAATAGGCAGTGCAAGTCCCCCTACATCTTTAGGTTTACACAGATTATTTATTTTAATTCTATGTGCTTTGTAGTCCCATATAAAATTAGTAATATTGGAGTATAGTTTAAAAATATATATTTTGGTATATATATTGGTATGGATTGGAATAAATATATTATTTGTGGTAGCACTATCATTTTTATAGCATTTATTCTGCCAATTAATGATAGTGGGAGCGTTTTCCAAAATGTAATCAGAGCATTCAATTTATTTAACAAAGGACTAAAATTAGCATTAAATAATGATTTATATCTTCTGGTAACTTGAATACCTAAATACTTAAATTTTTCCGTTGCAATTTTAAATGGGAATTTTAATAGATGATTCGCTTTCTGGGGCTGTAATGACATAATTTCACTTTTATTCCAATTTATTCTATATCCAGAAAGTAAGCCATATTCCTCTATTACATTTAATAAATTTGGGATACTCGTTTCTGAATTTCTAATATAAAAAAGTATATCATCCGCATATAATGAAATTTTGTTATTAGAATCCTGGGTATTATATCCCTGAATATTCGGATGTGTTCTTATCCTTTCAGCCAGAGGCTCAATCATAAGGGCAAATGGCAGGGGTGATAAAACACATCCCTGCCTATTGTCCCGTGATAATTGGAATTTTGGAGACAACATATTATTAATAGAATATTGACTGGCCTTGAGGGGGATACGACATATATTGCCTGAAGTAGATTCATATTGCCCGAGTCGAAGACGAGGGCAATATGGATCTAGTGAGGGCAATATATGTCGTATCTCCCGAAAGAGGACAGTCAATATTGTTATTATTACCCATTATCAGACATCTAGAGGAAAATCTGAACATCTCATATGATATGAATGTATCATACATTTGCAATATGCATTGCAACATTGTAAATAAGGGTACTAAAACCATTTGTAACTAAAACAATGTAACATTTATGTTTCATGTATGTAATTTATGTAATTCATTTATGTGACAATGTGAAGGTCGAACTTTTAAATCGCGAACCTCTTCTCGCAACCGGCTGCCATTTTGTTTGTTTTGAGAATAAATTTTAAATTTCGCACCAGCGTCACGTTGCCGTCACGCAGCGTCACGTTGCCGTCACGTTGCCCCGGATTGTGAGACCAGGGGAATATAAGTATTCCCCGCTGTTTTAACAGGTAAAGTCCATAGGCTTCGCTAGAAAGGGGAATATAAGAAAATATTCCCCTGTTTACCCCTGCGGCAGTACGTAAAAGCATACCTCAGATGGGTGATATGGGTAATAATCTGGCCTTGATTATATTGCCTGAAGTAGATTCATATTGCCCGAGTCGAAGACGAGGGCAATATGGATCTATGAGGCAATATCTGTCCTCCCGATCAATATTGTTATTATTACCCATTATCAGACATCTAGAGGAAAATCTGAACATCTCATATGTTATGATGTATCTATACATTTTGCAACATTGCAACCTAAAACCATGCAACATTGTATAAGGGGACTAAAACAATGTAACATTTATGTTTTCATTTATGTAATTTATGTCATTCATTTATGTGACAATGGTGAAGGTCGAAGTTTTAAAACGGGAACCTTTTCTCGCAACCGGCAGCCATTTTTTTTTTTTGAGAATAAATTTTAAATTTTCCCACGCAGCGTGACGTTGCCGTCACGCAGCGTCACGTTCCCCGGATGTGAGACCAGGGGAATATAAGAGTATATTCCCCGCTGTTTTAACAGGTAAAGTCCATAGGCGTTCGCTAGAAAGGGGAATATAAGAAAATATTCCCCTGTTACCCCTGCTGGCAGTAAAAAGGAAGGGAATATAATTTCGTAAAAGCATACCTCAGATGGGTGATATGGGTAATAATAGTTAATATTCTTGCCGTTGGTTTATCATATAATAATTTTACCCATCTAATAAAATTATATCCCATATTAAATTTTTGAAGTACTATGTATAAATACTACCACTCTACCTGATCAAATGTTTTCTCTGCATCCAAAGATATAACTGATGTCTTCCTTTTCCCCTTTATGTGAATACATTATATTAAAAAGTCATCTCAAATTGTTAAATGATTGTCTTTTGGGTATAAACCCCGTTTGGTCCTGGTTTATCAATTTATTAATGTATTTGCTCAATCTTCTTGCTAAAATCTTTGCTAAAAATTTTTGATCTGTATTTAAAAGTGATATAGCTCTGTACGAGCCCGGATCTTCTAATTCTTTATCTTTTTTTGGTATAAGCGTAATTGTAGATTCTGCTAAAGTTTCTGGTAATTTCTTTTCGGTAAAAGCATAACTATATAATTTAAGTAATCGTGGGACCATTAACTCCTGAAATCTTTTATAGAATTCATTATTAAAACTGTCAGGCCCTGGTGTCTTCCCATTTTTCAGTTATTTTATTGTTTTTCTTATTTCTTCACTTGTAATCTGAGCTCCTAATTCCTCTTGTTCTAAGATATCCAATTTTGGCAAGTTGCACTTATCTAAAAAAATTCTAATTTTATTGTCTTCAATGTTAGTTTTAGATGTATATAAATTTTGATAAAATTGAGCAAACCTTTTGTTAATGTCCTTAGGTTGAGTTAATAGTCCCCCGATCTCTGATTTAATTTTACTACTTGTTTTTTCCTTTTCTTGCTTCTTCAATTGTCGTGCTAGAAGTTTATGCGGTTTATCCCCAAATTCAAACTGTGCTTGTTTTGTGATCTGAAATAATCTTATTACTCTTGCTGATAATATTTGATTAAGTTTAACTTTCAATAATGTTATCTTATTATGTTTATCTATGGTTGGGTCTTTTGCGTTTCCTAATTCTAATAATTTAATTTCCTTTTCTAACGTCCATTGTTCTGTCCTGTTTTTTTTATTTAGAGAACTTTGATACGAAATTATAACTCCACGAACGGGAATGTGAATGCGGGAGAGGCAGCATCTATAGAGCGGCGGGTAGAACCAATTAATTGGCTTAAGCCCATCGCACACTATTTAAAATGGCAATGTAGACAAAAATGCTGGAGAAATGCTTGAATCTGAAGATGGGTCAAACTCAGACATAGATGCTGCCTACCTCACCCGCTGAGTTTCTCCAGCATTTTTGTCTACATTGCCATTTTAAATAGTGTGCGATGGGCTTAAGCCAATTAAATTGCTCGTTCTTTACGGGGAACCCGCCGACAAAAAAAACTATTCTCATTGGTGAGTGTGGAGGAGTGTGACTTTATTTATTTATTCATATATTTTTGTAAATATTTTTTTGAGCGTGAGAATGTCCTCAAATGCGTTAGTCTCACGCTCAATGCGTGAGAGTTGGCAGCCCTGGCCTGGCGTCTCTTTGCGTGCTCTTCCCAGAGAAGAATCTACTATCATCCGACAGATGGACATGGAGAGGATGTTTCCACTAGTGGGAGAGTCTAGGACCAGAGGGCACAGCCCCAGAATAAAAGGATTCAAATGGAGATGAAGAGGAATTTCTTTGGCCAGGAGGTGGTGAATCTGTGGAGCTTCATCCCCAGAGCGATAGCTGCTCTGAACACCCCCCCCCCCCCCCCCCCACCCTCATGAACTGTCTCCCTCGGATGGTCATGTCGCACATCGAGCCGGTACAGACCTATTTGCACTTTATACTGTTTAAAAAAAAAATCATGTTTCTCTGGGTGTCTACATTTTTAGCTAATTAAGTTATTACATCGGATGGAAGCTGCATACCAAATCTCGTTGAACCTCTGTGCAATGACAATAAAAGATATTATTATTATTATTATTATTTATTGCCACAGACGGTGGTGGAGGCCAAGTCATTGAGTATTTTTAAGGCAGAGACTGACAGGTTCTTGATTAGGAAGGGTGTCAAAAATTACTGGGAGAAGGCAGGAGAATGGGGTTGAGAGAGAAATATAGATCAGCCATGATTGAATGGCGGAGTAGACTTGATGGGCCGAATGGCGTAATTCTGCGCCTGTGTCTTGTGGCATTATGATCTTACGATACAGTGGCTCTGATCTTTGACATCTCGTTTCTACCTGTGAGTACAGCACCATTTCTAACGCCTTTGCTCTATCTATTGTACTGGAGTTTGACCTATTTGTATTTATATGTAGTGGTACCTGATCTGTTTGGATGGCACGCAGAACAAAGCTTTTCACTGTACCTCAGTACAGGTGACAATAATGAACCTTAATCTGAATCTAAATATAAAAGACCAGGGAGGTGGGAATCAGAACAGAGATGGTGTTATGCAATTCATGATTCTTCATCCATATGCAGATTTTAGTATTTACAGTTAAGCAGTTAGCAATTAATTTCAAGGACTTTTATTTAAATATATGTATTTCAGTCTTTCCCTTGTGATTTCACAAAAAGATAGTTCATTGATTTTCATTTTCTTGAAGTATCTTCATGCATAGAAGCCCTGGGATGCCTATTTGCATAATACATGCTGGGATGGGATTATTTATTCACATTCAGGAGAGACGCTGTACTTCCAGGCTCAATGCCAAACGCCACTTACTGTCATTGGCTGCGCGCTAATGCACCTGAGAGATTGGTGTATTGATGTGGAAGGAGTGTGACTACACATACGCTGTGCTAAAACACCAAACACACTTTCAATTATCCCTCCATGTTACCCTCATAGCGTGAAAATAAACACCGCAAAAACACAAAGTCAAAATCTCTCCCTGAAAGACTTTTCCCTTCTTAGCCAAACTTGACGTTATCTTGGATGTAGACAAAATGCTGGAGAAACTCAGCGGGTGAGGCAGCATCTATAGAGCGCAGGAAATAGGTGACGTTTCGGCCCTTCCTAATCAGTCTGCCCCTTAAAAATACTCAATGACTTGGCCTCCACCAATGTCTTGGCTCTATAGATGCTGCCTGTCCCCACTGAGTTACTCCAGCATTTTGTGTCCATCTTCAGGCTTCTGCACAGTTCCATCCACCTCCGCTGATATCTAAAGGGGTAACTGACAGTTTTAGCTTTGCGTATAGAAGCTGCATGGGAACAGGCCCTTCGGCCCACTGAGTCCATGCCGACCATTGATCACCCGTTCAGCCACTGGTTCTACGTTATATCATATTCTCATCCACTCCCTGCACATTAGGGACAATTTACAGAGGCCAATTAACCCCATAAACCCATGTAAATAGTCTGAAGAAGGGTCTCACCCCGAAACATCACCTATTTCTTTTTTGCCTGATGTAGAAACATAGAAACATAGAAACATAGAAAATAGGTGCAGGAGGAGGCCATTCGGCCCTTCGAGCCAGCACCGCCATTCATTGTGATCATGGCTATCAATAACCCGTGCCTGCCTTCTCCCCATATCCCTTGACACCACTAGCCCCTAGAGCTCTATCTAACTCTCTCTTAAAGCCATCCAGTGACTTGGCCTCCACTGCCCTCTGTGGCAGGGAATTCCATAAATTCACAACTCTCTGGGTAAAAAAGTTTTTTCTCACCTCAATCTTAAATGACCTCCCCTTTACTCTAAGACCGTGGCCCCTGGTTCTGGACTCACCCAACATGTCCCGCTGAGTTACCTAACCTCACCTGACCCGCTGAGTTACTCCAGCTTTTTGAGTCTCTCTTTGATCACCCATTCACACTAGTTCTATGTTATCTGACTTTCTCATCCACTCGCTAAACTCACCTCATCAGCCTGTTCATGATTCATACCCCTTCATTACCCTTCATATTCCCCTCATATTAACCCTGCCTAGAATTCTCTTTAACGCCACCACCCCTGTGTAAAAAACAATTGCCCCCCTCTCAGCTTAAAGCTGACTGGCGCAATGGTGGAGTTGCTGCCTTACAGCACCAGAGACCCAGGTTCGATCCTAGATCCTAACCACGGGTGCTGTCTGTACGGAGTTTGTACGTTCTCCCCGTGACTAGCATGCGTTTTCTCCCGGTGCTCCGGTTTCCTCCCACACTCCAAAGACGCACAGGTTTGTAGGTTAATTGGCTTTGGTAAAATTGTGAAGTGTCCCTCGTGAGTGATTTAATTTGATTTAATTTATTGTCATTGTCTTCAATGAAGAGACAACAAAATTTTTTTTCCCTTACAGTCATACAAAAAATAAAAAAATAAAAAAATTTAAAAAACACAAAAACACAGAACACAGTAGTCCAGTCCCCACTGTGAGGGAAGGAACCAAAGTCCAGCCAACCTCCTCGCCGATGTTCCCCAATGTTCACCCGTGGTCGGGCCTCCTGAGCACCCCGTAGTCGCCGCTACGGGCGGCCCGAGGTTCAGGCCCTCTCACCGGGAACCTCTCGTCGGCTATCTTCCACCAGAGTCCGCGGCTCCCGATGTCCACAGACCGCGCTGGGCGGAGATTCGTGCTGGCGACCCCCAGCAAAGGGTCCCAGGTTGTTAAAGTCAGCGCCGCCCGCGTTGGGAGCTCCGCACCCACAGCTCCGCGATGTTGGAGCAGCAGCCCAACACTCCGGAGCTCCAAGCGGCGATCCCAGGAAGCCTCGCCCGCTCCGCGATGTTTCCAGCGCCTCGCCGCCGCTGCTGGAGCTCTGGTCCGGTCCCGGCAGGAAAGGCCGCACCAATCCAGCTGGTAGGCCGCGAGGGGGGGGGGGGGGGCGAGGACGCGACTCGGATAATAGCCGCATCCTCGCTATTGAAGCGACTGAAGGACGGTTTCCCCCTTACCCCCTTACCCTAAAATACCAAAAAAAAACCCTAAAAGACACACTCTAAATATTAACAAAATAAAAAAAGACAGCCAGACCGTGGGCGGAGGCAGCTAGCAACGGCGCCTCCGGATGCCCAGCGTGAGGTAGTGTTAGAGTGCGGGGATCGCTGGTCGGCGCAGAATCAGTGGGCCGAAGTGTTTGTTTCCGCGCTGTATCTCTAAACTAAACTGCTGGCTTCTCATAGCACCACCCACCACCATTGTATTGTACCATGGGCAGACCCAGACTCAGAGAGAGTGTGTAGTGGCTACACCTTGTCTTCCGCAGGAGATGCTTAACCTGGTGACATTCTGTGCAAGAGAAAGGAGATAAATAAAACTATATTAAATATTAATGTAATCTACATAACTGAAATGATTAACTGACCCTGTACGGTGCAGAGTAATTAGGTGGAGTGAAACAATGTTTGTACTGGAGATCTTAACATCGTAATATATGGAACTTATTAATGAACAGCATGACTCGAGACTGATGTGCATTCATTCCTCAATTTACCCATGTTCGATTTATGACTTTTCACTGTAATATCATTAACTCTTTGAGATACATATCGTTTATTAACAAAGCTATTTCTCACTGAAATGAACAGTGCACCACTCACTGCCCATAATGCATTTTGCAACATAGCAAAGAGCAAGAGATTGCAGTCCTGGGATTTTCATTCTGAATTATCACAGTTTATTCAAGGTGGCTTCCATTTAGACCTCATGAAGGTCAATAGACAATAGACAATAGGTGCAGGAGTAGGCCATTCGGCCCTTGAGCCAGCACCGCCATTGAATGGAATTCTGTGCCTCTGAGGGCGGTGGAGGCCGGTTCTCTGGATGCTTTCAAGAGAGAGCTAGATTGGGCTCTTAAAAATAGCGGAGTCAGGGGATATGTGGAGAAGGCAGGAACGGGGTACTGTTTAGGGATGATCAGCCATGATCATATTGAATGGTGGTGCTGGCTCGAATTGTCTATTGTCTATTGTCAATGTGATCATTGCTGGTTGACACAAAACTCCACAGTTGGACAACAAAATAAAAATGGAATTTCTTCCTTAAGTTTAGTTTAGCTTATTGTCACGTGTACCGAGGTACAGTGAAAAGCTTTTGTTGCGTGCTGACCAGTCCTCAGAAAGACAATCCATGATTACAATCGAGCCATTTACAGTGTATAGAAGGTAGACAAAAATGCTGGAGAAACTCAGCGGGTGCGGCAGCATCTATGGAGCGAAGAAAATAGGCAACTTTTCAGGCATAAACCCTTCTTCAGACTGATGCAGGGTGGGGTGGGGGGGGGGGGGGGGGGAGGGAAGAAGAAAGTAAGAGGAGGAGCCAGAGGGCTGAGGGAGAGCTGGGAGGGGGAGAAGACAGCAAGGGCTACCAGAAATTGGAGAAGTCAATGTTCAAACCGCTGGGGTGCAGACTGCCCAAGATTTTCCTTCTTGCACAGTGTATAGAGATACATGATAAAGGAATAACGTTTAGTGTAAGGTTAAACCAGCAAAGTCCATTCAAGGATAGTCCAGGGGTCGCCAACAAGATAGATAGTAGTTCAGGTCTGCTGTCTGGTTGTTGTAGAATGGTTCAGTTGCCTGATAACAGCTGGGAAGAAACTGCCTGAAAAGTGCAAAAGATCATGTATAATAGTAAGATTAAACGAGAACATACCAGTTTGAAGTTTGATCTTTATTTTATGAGGAGTTACGATGAGGGACTACATGAAGAAGAACCCCGTCCAGCCGCACGTGCGTCAATCTTCAAAGCAGCGGTGTGAAATCACAGGCAATAGTGACTGAAATATGATAGTAAGATAACAGAAGACTAGAACTACCAGATGACATTGATGAGGGTTGGGAGCGGAGGGCACGTAGTCCCTCATCGTAACTCCTCATAGAATAAAGATCAAACTTCAAACTGGTAAGTTCTCGTTTAATCTTACTATTTTACTTTGGAGTTATGTGAGTGACTACGTGAAGATTTCAAAGCTCTGTGATTTCATGCCGTGAGAAACGAGTCTACACAACCACAACTGCTTCATTGACAAATGAGGGAAAAACATTCATAATGCATACAGTCATTTAAAACATGCTGATGTTGTTTAAATGAAGTATTAATAATTAACAACTCTCACCCGGATGGAAACTATAACTAGAACATCAAATAGAGTTGACAAATACCCCTGGTCTAGCAATGGGTTATTATAAAATGTTTGGAGATTCGTTCGTTGGACCATGCTGCAGCCGTAAGGATGTGGTCCAGAGGGACGTAAATACCCTTGCTGCTGATGTTGTAGCAGCCCTGGTGGAATGAGATCTGGAATCAGTATCTACTTCTGCATAAACCAAACTCTGTTTTATCATCTGGAGTGGCCTGAACAGGTATGTTCTTCTAAGTTTTTGTGACTAACAAACATTGCTAGTTCAGAGCCTCGAAGGCTCTTGGTGACCTTGATGTTTTGTTGTATTTTCTGTGTGCTCACATTACCTGGCATGCCTTTAACTATTTTGAGACCTGACACCCCTTCTGCTCTGCTTAAGTAATTATAAACATAAAATATTATATATTATTATTTACAGATGTAATCATCCTGTGACCGTCGCAATTATGTAGCGATTGAACCTGCTACGCTAACCAGCGCCAGAAGGATAACTACCTAATGAGCTCTGGCCCAAGTTAAGGATGTAGCTGGAGCCCCCTGGTGAAATAGTGTTCACAAAATGTCAACATCCCATACAGGCATTGTACTGGTCCTGGGAGACCTTGTGTTAAAGATATCCTTACAAACGTGATATCCGGGGTGAACCCGACAGAGCAGGTCTCGTTTACTGTAGCCAGTTCAATGAGAAGGCACGTTGGCACAGTTAATGGCCGTACAACTCAATTATTGACAAAAGATCATTTAACATGAACTCCAAACGTCAGTAATCTATACCGTTTTCAATGTAACATGAGCATTAAACAAACTCTTTTCAATTCCTGGAAAAGAAAAGTCCTGCTTTTTGGTGCTATCCAAGCACTCTGAACACATAGAAGGATAGATGTAACAACCCAAGCCGTAGGGCAGTCTATTGAATCTGCAGAACATAATTTGATTTTATCATGCAACGGCTGATTTCCCAAGCCTCAGGCTGAATAAGCAAAGTTACGTTTAAAATAACCATATAAGGTTGTATTATTATTCCCGACAAATCGGGAATCAAAGTTGCATAAGCCAATCACACAATAGGAACCTAAAGCTGGCTCTTAATGACTTTATTTGAAGCTCCGATTGATGAAGCAAAATGGAGGAAGACATAAAAGACCTTCCTTCTCCTTGTAGCGAGAATGTATCTTTCGCCACTGTTATGCCACATATTTTGCAACCTGTGAATAAGCATGAAAGCAAACATATCTATATTTGGTGTTCCATTGAACCAGAGTTTCATAAATACGGTGTGATTCAACACCAATTCTGTGTTGTCATTGACCTATACTTGATGATTCTCCTGTGGCAAACGAGATTATGTAACCATTACAGGAGTCTTTAATTGATTGCACCCACGTGACTAACATATGCCACCATCATAATGTATCAACATGAAGTTGAGCCTGCAGATATGCATATTCGCTCAATCACTCTTTAACCCATACAATGCCCGTAGGGTCTATAGATAGTTGATACCAATAAGTGAAGAATTGATAAGTCATGCAAATCTGCTCCACCTCCAAACTAGAGCTGATATTCGCAATTTCCCATCTTAGGGCCATTAGCATAATTTTGCAATATAATGAAATATTTACTGAACAAACTACTGGAGCAATACTGAATACTGTTTGTCCATCATTATGACATTGGTAGCTTCAGCTGGTGATAACAAGTTATGTTAACAATGACCTACATGGGACTTTACAGTTTACCATTTAGCAGGATGACAATTCTCCCACTTGCACAGCTGAATCACATCTATTATATTGCCAATTAGTCTTAATGAATAGAAGGCTGCTTTATAACAACAAGGCTGTTACAGGAGTCTATTGACTGCAATCTGTTGCCCAGGCCGGCGTCAACGGCCAATTGAATAGCTAAAAGGTAAATCCCAATGTCCAACAAGTCTACTTGATAACAACTTAATCTTAACTGGATAGAGGAGCCCAATTTCTCAAATATAGTTTGAGATTTAAACAGTGGATTTTAGCAAAATACAGCGTTAAAATATCATCGAGACAATACTTAACTAGTGGTTTTTGAACTCTGAGTAGTCCTCTTTGGATGCTTTCTTGTCATTAGTCTGTTATATTGCCTTATCATAGCAATGCCTCCTCCAAATATCCCCCATGATCACTGTAAACGGGATACACTATAAAATCAGTTGTTAAGCAGCCATCTTTCATAATGAACAGGCCACGCCTGCCATCATTTTGTGTCTGCCGTGAACGGCAACTCTGGCCCGATTTCCAAGCCAGTCTTGCAAGACAGTCCTGGCCATTATACTGAGCCTGCCTAATTCCAACCTGCTTGGAATGCTAGTATTGTCCAGTTTTACATGGTTAGACCCCTCGAAGTAGATGATAATGTCTCAATCATTTGTATTGTACAACCAAGTGTACATCTTACCAATTTGTAAGTGGTCCCTTAGTTGTAGAGTAGCACAGGTAGAGTGCGTGGAACCTCTGGCCAGCTTTCATGCTGCCACCAGCTTCAGTGTACTTTCTTCAGACCTGTCGCGCTGAGTTACTCCACCATTTCGTGTCTATCTTAGATTCGATATTATGTCGGCACAACGATGAAAGAGAGGCTCCAAGGAAGACATTTCGTACTGGAGGCACTGGAAACACATCACTCATAGATGTGTGTAGGAAGGAACTGCAGATGCGCGTTTACACCAAAGAACGACACAAAATGCCGGAGTAACTCAGCGGGACGGGCAGCATCTCTGGAGAGAAGGAATGGGTGATGTTTCGGGTCGAGACCCTTACACCATTTACCGCTAGTTACCCTCTCCCCTGACTCTCAGTCTGAAGAACGGTTCTGACCCGAAGCAACTCTACGACTGCACTGACTCTGCAGAGCATGTAAGAGGAACAATCCTCAAGAATTAAAACATTGGTATATATTTTTTGGGAAGATAAACTTGAATGAAATAGCACCACCTGAAATCAATAATGACCATTTCCCTCTGCTGCCTTCATTTTACAGGGAGGTGGAGGATAACCTTTCAGTGAAGCTCCTTGGGCTAGATAATGGGATTGTCACTGCCTTTGCAGAAACAGCTTTGACACTGTGAGGATTAGCAGGCAATGATTCTCCAATTGCAACATACTGATTCCTGGTAATTACACGGCTCTCGTTTATGTGAGAAGTCGAATGCTTCATGCCTCTCCACTTCTTGATCTCTCTTCCCAAACTTATGTTCCTTGTACCCTAAATTAGCTTCGTGTTCATTTCGGGATTGTGCATATTATACCTTAATGGAAGTCTTTGGGCCTTACCCTGTATCCGAGTGTGGTGTGTGCAATTTGAATCATGGCGGTCCTTAGTCTGGTGTGGATCTGGTGACCCATCCCCTTAAAATGAAGAAGGGTCTCGACCCGAAACGTCACCCATTCCTTCTCTCCAGAGATGCTGCCTGTCCCGCTGAGTTGCTCCAGCATTTTCCGTCTATCCTCGGTATAGACCAGCATCTGCTAGTTCCTTCCTGCACAGTGCCCCTTAAAATGCTGGCAGGCGTTCCTCGTTATTTAAGGCTGGAAGCTTTGACATAATCTGTGATTTATTAGAGCGGCACGGTGGCGCAGCGGTAGAGTTGCTGCCTTACAAGCGCCGGAGACCCGGGTTCGATCCCGACTACGGGCGCTGTCTGTGCAGAGTTTGCACGTTCTCCCCGTGACCTGCGTGGGTTTTCTCCGAGACCTTCGGTTTCCTCCCACACTCCAAAAACGTGCAGGTTTGTAGGTTAATTGGCTTGGTATAAGTGTAACTTGTCCCCAGTGTGTGTACGATAGTGTTTAGTGTGCAGGGGATTGCAGGTCGGTGTGGACTCGGTGGGCCGAAGGGCCTGTTTCCGTGCTGTATCTCTAAACTAAACTAAATTGACACGCATTGTGTTTGAATTTCAGAGAGCCAGACAACTGTCCTCCTCTGGGGCTGAACCATCTGTTCAATGGAAGGAAACGGGCGGTTCATGCTGCAGTTACTTGAAGGCTGAATGGTTAAAGACAGCAACTGTTGTGAAAATATGCCTGCGTAGTAAGGGAGAAAAGACCAATCTCGATCCCTCCAGATCTTATATGGTTCAGTCAAGTAGCGTCCTTTCCAAAGCCTCCCCATTCTTCCTGTTTAAGGGATGACCAGGACTACATAGAAACATAGAAACATAGACAATAGGTGCAGGAGTAGGCCATTCGGCCCTTCGAGCCTGCACCGCCATTCAATGTGATCATGGCTGATCATCCCCAATCAGTACCCCATTCCTGCTTTCACTCTTAGGGGCCCTTTACAGAAACCAGTTAATCCACAAACCTGCACGTCCTTGGAAAGTGGGAGGAAACTGGAGCACCCAGACTAATCCCACACAGTAACGGGGAGAGCGTGCAAACTCCACACGGACAGCACCTGAGGTCAGGATCGAACTCTGTGAGGCAGCAACCCTACCAGCTGTGCCACTGTGCTGCCCTGAGCTTGCAATGTGAGCAACCAAGCCTTCACTAGTTTCACCAGGAGTACTTTACACACTAATGTATCACATTGACCTGGAACTCCTTACAGTAGCTGTAACCTCGACTCCATATAAGGGCACAAAGTACTGGAGTAAAAGCAGGTCGGACAGCATCTCTAGAGGTGGTAGTCTGAAGAAGGGTCCCGAGCCAAAATGTGGCTTATCCATGTTCTCCAGAGATGCTGCCTGACCTGCTGAGTTACTCCAGCACTTTGTGTCCTTTTTTTTTTGTAAACCAGCAACTGCAGTTCCTTGTTTTTGCTTTATTCAGTTGGCTGATTACCACTATACACCAACCTGTCAGTTCGGATATCATTCCGGTCCTCCCGAACTACATTATCAGAGACAATAGACAAATATTGGCTATTTTCTATTGGATCCAAGACATCATGCCAAGGACCTTGTATTGAGGAGCGCCCAAGCCTCTTTGACCCAGCGCTTCACCCAGATACAAAGCCTGGAGGATGCGTGAGCAGAGAGAATCGCATACTCATAGTTGACCCTGTTTGGCTTCCCAGTCGTTGTTCAAATTCTAAGCAATATTTTCTCCAGAATTACAGTAAGTTGGGATTTCAAGTCCAATATTTCAGGCAGAGCAGTTGAAAGGTTCTAAATCTTGGCCTGTATTAAATTGCTGCAAGTAGCATTAGGCTGCAGAGAAGTCACAACAGCCTGGAATCTAAGAGAACATGGAGCAGTACAGTGTGTAAGCAGGAACTGCAGATGCTGGTTGACACCGAAGATAGACACAAAATGCTGGAGTAACTCCGAAACGTCAACTATTCCTCTTCTTCAGAGATGCTGCCTGACCTGCTATGGAACAGCACAGCACAGGAACAGGCCCTTCTGGGTCTGCGCCGAATACTACGCCACGTTAAAACTAATCTCTGGAAACAAGGAATTGCATTTGCTGGCTTACCAAGGAAAGACACAAATTGCTGGAGTAATTCAGCGCGTCAGACAGCAGCTCTGGAGAGGGTCCTTCTTCAGAGTGTGAAGTAGGGTCCCGACCTGAAACGTCACCTATCCATGTTCTACAGAGATGCTGCCTGACCCGCTGAGTTGCTCCAGCATTTTGTGTCTGAAATAATCTCTTCTGCCACGTGCCTCTTATCTAAAAGCCTCTTAACTGCCACGATTGTATTTGCCATCCATCAACTGCACATTCCAGGCACTCACCACTCTCTGTGTAAAGAAAAGAAAATTGCCCCATAATCTCCTTCCTTCTGAACCTTCTGAACCTTCTAACTTTGCCCCTCTCTTTGTTGATCTTTGGAAACTTTTGCCATTCAGGAATGCGCTGGCCGATTTTTTAAGATCTCATAATAAAATAACACCTGTCTGGTTGTAACATTCACTAATATTCTCTCAGGTTGGTATAAGTTGGATAAGTAAGTATGTTGCAAAATTGGATAAGTAAGTATGCAGATGATACTAAGATAGGTGGTGTTGTGGATAATGAAGAAGATTTTCAAAGTCTACAGAGAGATTTGGGCCATTTGGAAAAGTGGGCTGAAAGATGGCAGATGGAGTTTAATGCTGATAAGTGTGAAGTGCTACATCTTGGCAGGACAAATCAAAATAGGATGTACATGGTAAATGGTAGGGAATTGAGGATGTCAACAAAATAGAGAGAGTACAGAGGAGATTTACTAGAATGTTGCCTGGGATCCAGCAACTATGTTACAGAGAAAGGTTGAACAAGTTAGGTCTTTATTCTTTGGAGCGCAGAAGGTTAAGGGGGGACTTGATTGAGGTCTTTAAAATGATGAAAGGGATAGACAGAGTTGACGTGGATAAGCTTTTCCCATTAAGGGTAGGGAAGATTCAAACAAGAGGGCATGACATGCGAATTAAGGGACGGAGGTTTAGGGGTAACGTGAGGGGAACTTATTTACTCAGAGGGTGGTGGCTGTGTGGAATGAGCTTCCAGCAGAAGTGGTGGAGGCAGGATCGATTTTAACATTTAAAAGTAAAGTGGATAGGTATATGGACGGGAAGGGAATGGAGGGGTATGGTCTGAGTGCAGGTAGATGGGACTAGGGGAAAACAAATGGTCGGCACGGACTGGAAGGGCTGAGAGGGCCTGTTTCCGTGCTGTAATTGTTATTATATATATATATGTTATTTGGGAAGAAATGTATTTGCACCCATGTATTCTGGCAGTAGACATAAAAGTGAAGGGCTTGGATAGAGTGGATGTGGAGAGGATGTTTCCACCAATGGGAGAGTCTAGGACTAGAGGTCCAGCCTCAGAATAAATTGACATTCTTTTAGGAAGGAGATGAGGACAGATTTCTTTAGTCAGAGGGTGATGGATCTGTGGAATTATTTGCCACAGAAGGCTGTGGAGGCCAAGTCATTGGATATTTTTTAAGGCAGATTAGTACAGGTATCAGAGGTTATCGGGAGAAGGCAGGAGAATGGAGTTAGGAGGGAGAGATAGACCAGCCGTGATTGAATGACAGAATAGACTTGATGGGCCGAATGCCCTAATTCTACTCCTAGTTCTGTTGACCTTAAAACGCTGGAGTAACTCAGCTGGTTAGGCACATCTCTGGAGAAAAGGAATAGGTGATCTTATTGGATCTAAACCCTTCTTCAGACCGCGAGACTTTGAAACATCACCCATTCCTTCTCTTCAGTGATGCTGCCTGAACCGCTGAGTTACTCCAGCATTTTGTGTCTATCTCGGGTGTAAACCGGCATCTGCACTTCCGTCCTATACAGTGTACTCCGGCAGTTCCTTCTCTAGTTAACTGATTTATTTGAGAAAATAGATTAGCCGCAGTTCTCTGGTACCTCATTCTATCTATCAAACAAAAGCCAGTTCAGCACGGATGCCATACAATCAATCACTATTTAAACTGTAACCACACAAGGTTTTCTACTCATTAGCCCCGACCTGCTGCTGAACAAAGATCATCAGCATTACCTGCGTTATTGTTACGCAACTTGCCACAATATTGGGTCTGAAGAAGGGTCTCAACGCCAATTCCTTCTCTCCATACGTGCTGCCTCACCTGCTGAGTTTCTCCAGCATTTTCTGTCTACCTTTGATTTTTCCAGCATCTGCAGTTCTTTCTTAAACAATATATGGGAGATCGCCACAAAATGCTGGAGTAACTCAGCGGGTCAGGCAGCATCTGTGGAGAAAAAGGATGGGTGACGTTTCAGGTCGGGACCCTTCTTCAGACTGCTATATTAGTTATTTTTAGATTAAAGATACAGCGCGGTAACAGGCCCTTCAGCCCACCGGGTCCGCGCCGACCAGCGATCCACGCACATTAACACCATCCTACACCCAAGAGGGACAATTGTTTTTTACATTTATACCGAGCCAATTAACCTGCACACCTGTACGTCTTTGGAGTGTGGGAGGAATCCGAAGATCTCGGAGAAAACCCACGCAGATCACGGGGGGAGCGTACAAACTCCGTACAGACAGCGCCCGTAGTCGGGATCGAACCCGGGTCTCCGGTGCTGCAATTCACTGTAAGGCAGCGACTCTACCGCTGCGCCACGGTTTGATTGAAAGATACAGTGTGGAAACAGGACTTTCATCCCGTCGACCCATTCACACTGGTTCAATGTTATCCCCCTTTCCCATCCACTCCTTGCACACCAGGGGCAATTTACAGAGGCCAATTAACCTACAAACGTACAGTTGCTCAAAGGACACTGTCTGTGTGGAGTTTCCACGTTTTCCATGTAAACATGTAGGTTTCCTCTGGGTTTAGTTTAGTTTATTGTCACGTGTACCAGAGTACAGAGAAAATCTGTTTAGTTGCGTGCGATCCAGTCAGCGGAAAGATTATATATGATTACATTCAAGGTTAATTGCCCTCTGTAAATTGCCGCAGGGAGAGGATATGAAACTATCCACTCTGAAGATCTCTCCTGGTCCGAGAACACTGATGCAATTATCAAGAAAGCACATCAGCGCCTCTACTTCCTGAGAAGATTACGGAGAGTCGGTCTGTCAAGGAGGACTCTCTCTAACTTCTACAGGTGCACAGTAGAGAGCTTGCTGACCGGCTGCATCGTGGCTTAGTTCGGCAACTTGAGCGCCCGGGAGCGGAAAAGACTACAAAAAGTAGTAAACACTGCCCAGTCCATCATCGGCTCTGACCTCCCTTCCATCGAGTGGATCTACCGCAGTCGCTGCCTCAAAAAGGCTGGCAGCATCATCAAGGACCCACACCATCCTGGCCACCCACTCATCTCCCTGCTACCTTCAGGTAGAAGGTACAGGAGCCTGAAGACTGCAACGTCCAGGTTCAGGAATTTCCCGCTATTAAACTCCTCAAACAAAACTCTGAACATTAATAAACCATTATCTGCTTATTTGCACTTAATCTGTCCATTTATTCATGTGTGTATATATTTATATAATGGTATATGGACACACTGATCTGTTCTGTAGTCATGCCTACTATATTCTGTTGTGCTGCAGCATGCAAGAATTCCATTGTCCTATCTGGGACACATGACAATCTCTTGAATCTTGAATCTTGAATATGAAAGTGGGATAACATAGAACTAGTGTGAAAACTGGTCGACGTGGACTTGGTGGGCCGAAGGGCCTGTTTTAATGCTGGAAAACAAGCAAGTTTTTGATGTGTTATCCCTTGGTGATTATTCCTGAGATACAGACCAGGCCCACCAGCTCAGTTCGCATGTGATATTGTCAGCGTTTAGAGTTCAGTGCTCCACCTAATGTCTTGTATGAATTTTACACAGTTGAATTAAAGTCATGTTATGTGTTGGAGGGAACTACAGATGCTGGTTTCAACCGAAGATGGACACAAAAAGCTGGGGTAACTCAGGAGTAACTGACGTTTCGGGTCGAGACCCTACTTCAGACTGAGAGAGTCAGGGGCGAGGGAGACACAGAGATATGGACGGGTAAGGTGTGAAAACGCAGATTAAAGGGGATAATGTACATTGTTAGCTGAGGGGAAGCTGAGGAGGACAATCAGTAATATTTGTTTCACCCAGAGAGTTGTGAATTTATGGAATTCCCTGCCACAGAGGGCAGTGGAGGCCAAATCACTGGATGGAATTAAGAGAGAGTTGGATAGAGCTCTAGGGGCTAGTGGAGTCAAGGGATATGGGGAGAAGGCAGGCACGGGTTATTGATAGCGGACGATCAGCCATGATAATATTGAATGGTGGTGCTGGCTCGAAGGGCCGAATGTCCTCCTCCTGCACTTATTTTCTATGTTTCTATGTTAATCAGGAGGACTATGGAACTAGTCAGAGAAGTCGGATGGGGGAGGGACAGAGAGCGAGGGGAAGCAACGGTTGCTTTAAGTTAGAGATATCAAATATTTACCGCAGGGTTGTAAGCTGTCCAAGCGAAATATGAGGTGATGTTCCTCAAATTTGCTTTGGGCCTCACTCTGACAGTGGAGGAGATAGATGCAGAGGGAATAAAGGCGTGTACTTCAATAACATCTTTCACCAACTCAGGATGGCTCAGTGCCCAGCAATAAATTAAATAGTTATTGATTTCTGTTGTTTCTGTAGTCAAGTAAGAAAGGTAAGAAAGGCCGAGGCAGCCAGATTCCATTGAGCACGATCCCGCAAACAACATTGTAGTCACGGTCAGGCAATCAAATTTTATTGATGTTTTATCTAAAGCCGCCACTTCTGACAGTGCAGCATAGAGTTATTGAGTCAAAGAGAACAGAAACAGGCTCTTCGGCCTAACTCACTCATGCTGACCAAGATGCCCCATCTATGTGAGGCCCATTTGCCCGGGTTTGGCCCAAACCCCTCTAAACCTGGCTTGATTGTAATCATGTGTAATCGTTTCACTGACTGGGTAGCATGCTACAAAAAAAGCTGTCCGCTGTACCTTGTTACACAGGCGACAGTAAATAAACTAGGCTAAAGCACGGTGGCGCAGCGGTGGAGATGCTGCCTCACAGCGTTTACAGCGCCAGAGACCCCGGTTCGATCCCGGCCACGGGTGTTGCCTGTACAGAGTTTGCACGTTCTCCCCCGTGACCTGCTGGGTTTTCGAAGAGATTTTCGGTTTCCTCCCACACTCCAAAGACAATCCGGTTTCTCTGGACACTTTCAAGAGAGAGCTAGATAGGGCTCTTAAAGATAGCGGAGTCAGGGGATATGGGGAGAAGGCAGGAACGGGGTACTGATTGTGGATGATCAGCCATGATCACATTGAATGGCGGTGCTGGCTTGAAGGGCCGAATGGCCTACTCCTGCACCTATTGTCTATTGTTTATTGCCTATTGTTTCTAGGTTAATTGGCTTGATATAAGTGTAAAATTGTCCCTAGCGTGTGTAGGATAGTGTTAATGTTGCGGGGATCTCTGGTCGGTGCGGACCCGAAGGGCCTGTTTCCACACTGTTTGTCTAAACTAAACTAAAAACAAAGTCATGTGTAGAAATGTGTGGCAATGTGTGGTAAACTTGCTTCGAAATGGAAAAAGTACTTCACTTGTGGCATATGCAAATTTTCATCACGAAAATATTCCATATAACCCCACTTTGTGTTGTAAACCGTGATACTGTTTGGGAAGTCGAAGATATCATGTGTTTTACTCACCTCTCGCTCAATGAGTACCAAGACTTTCTTGTTAATTGGCGATGCTGAAATCATTCATCACTGCCTCTACACCGTTCAGTGTCGGGAACAAATATCCAGCTTTGTTAAGCGATGCAAGGAAATGTAAGTGGGCGGTGCAGAAGCACAAATGATGACAAATTACTCTGACATTTGGGTGGAGGTTCTCACTTATATATGAATTTAAAATATAAAATCGAGAAGCCAGCTATCATCTACCTGCTACCTTCAAAATCACTGTCTTCTATATAATCACTCGGTGACTAAGCCGCCACCACTTACCTGCCAAAGATTCACTACCTTGTCTGTAAAGACACTTCTTCACATCGCAGTTAGTGTAGTTCAGGGATACAGCATGGAAACAGGCCCTTCGGCCCACCGAGTCCGTGCTGTCCATTGTTCACACTAGTTCTATGCTTTCCCACTTTCCCAACCTGGGGTGTAAGCTGCCCAAGCAAAAATGTGAGGTGCTGTTCCTCCAACTTGCATTGGGCCTCACAGAACCTCATATTTCAGCCATGGATGATCTGCCAGGATCACATTGAATGGCGGTGCTGGCTCGAAGGGCCGAATGGCCTACTCCTGCATCTATTGTCTATTGTCTATTTAGCTTACAACCCAACGGTATGAATATTGATTTCTCTAACTTCAAGTAACCCTTGCTTTCCCTCTCTCTCCCTCCTTGTTTTTCTGACTAGGGTCAAAAATCAGATCCTTCTGATTAATGTTACTGATTGTATTCCTCCATGTCACCTTCCCATCAGCTAATAATGAGCCATTCTGCATTTCCCAATTATCATTTGCTTTGATCTGTCGTTTCCACACCTTACCCTTCCATATCTCTAGTCTCCCTCTCCCCTGACTCTCAGTGTGAAGACGGGTCTCGACCCGAAATGTCGCCCATCCCTTCACTCCAGAGATGCTGTCTGTCCCGCTGAGTTACTCCAGCTTTTTGTGTCCATCTTCAGTGTACATCAAGGGGAATTTTCCCGAACATATTTGATGTGCACATCATCCTATAAATGCTAACTCGTTTGTTAGGACATTGTACCACTAGAAATATAATATTTGTTTTTCATCATTGTGTATAGTCCTGTAAAATAAATATATTTTTCTTCTACAGCAGAAACAGGCCCTTTGGCCCAAATTGCCATGCCGCCCAAGACACCTCCTCTAAGCTAGCAGTCTGAAGAAGGGTTTCGGCCCGAAACGTTGCCTATTTCCTTCGCTCCATAGATGCTGCTGCACCCACTGAGCTTCTCTAGCACTTTTGTCTACCTTCATCTAAGCTAGTCCTGTTTGACTCTGTTTGGTCCACATCCCTCAAGATCTTTCCTATTCATGTACCTGTCCAGGTGTCTTTTAAAGGTTTAGTCTGGGACTCTATTTCTTGGAGCACAGGAGGATCTTATAGAGGTGTATAAAATCATGAGAGGAATAGAGCGGGTAGATGCACAGAGTCTCTTGCCCCGAGGAGGAGAATCGAGAACCAGAGGACGTAAGGTTTAAGGTGAAGGGGAAAAGATTTAATAGGAATCTACAAAAGGCTGTGGAGACCAAGTGAGTGGATATATTTAAGGCAGAGATAGATAGATTCTTGACTGGTACGGGTGTCAGAGGTTACGGGGAGAAGGCAGGAGAATGGGGTTAGGAGGGAGAGATAGATCAGCCATGACTGAATGGCAGAGTACACTTGATGGGCCAAATGGCCTAATTCTGCTCCTATCACTTATGACCGTATGGAATGCTGTCGTAGTATCTGCCTCAACTACTTCCTCTGGCGGCTTGTTCGATATTCCCACCACGCTCCGAGTGAAAACGTTGCCCCTCCCACCTTAAACCTACGTCCTCAGATTCTCGATTCCGTTACCCTGGGTAAAAGGGCATTCACTCTACCTATTCCCCGAATAATTTTACGCACCTCTACATGATCGCCCCTCAGCGTTCCTGCGCTCCAAGGAATAAAGTCCGAGCCTACAAACCCACATGTCTCCTTTTGGGATGTGGGAGGAAACCGGAGCATCCAGAGGAAAGCCCACGCAGTCAGATTATTTAAAATGGAGTTCTCTTTTCTGTTACGTCCCCTCTACGATAACATAATTCCGCAGATACAAGGAGCAAATTGGATTGAATTGCACATTTAGGAATGTCCTTATATAGGATTAACACGTTTAATCTTCTTAAAGAGATGCCACACAATGGGATTCAGCAGCAACAGAGATTGGTGCTTTTAAACATTAGCACGGGTTACTGGTTATTACCTAGCAACCACTAATGCGTGCTGATAAAATGTCCCAGGAACTTAAGGGAGCTCTGTGAGTGAAATATTAAGTGTGAAGAAGCATAATTGCCTGGTGAAAATTAAAAGTTATGGAGTTATGAAGGCCTGGGATCGAGTGGATGTGGAGAGGACGTTTCCACTGGTGGGAGAGTCTAGGACTAGAGAATTGAAGGACATTCCTTCAGGAAGGAGATGAGGAGAAATTTCTTTAGTCAGAGGGTGGTGAATCTGTGGAATTCATTGCCACACAGAAGGCGGTGGAGGCCAAGTCAATGGATATTTTTAAGGCCGAGATAGCTAGATTCTTGATTAGTGCGGGTGTCAGGGGTTACGGGGAGAAGGCAGGAGAATGGGGTTAGGATGGAGAGATAGATCAGCCATGATTGAATGGCGGAGTAGACTTGATGGGCCGAATGGCCTAATTCTTCTCCTATCACATATGACATGAGCATGATATATGTAAATATGGCTGGTAACATGGTAATCCCTGCTATACAATAGATCAAATTTATTAAAACTACAAGATTGCCAAGGTATTTAATATCCTGTCAAACAGTATGCACCTCATAGACATGTTTCTGCGAATGGAAATTTGACTGATGTATGTGTGTTCTTCTTCTGTCGTTAGTCTTTTAGACCTGCAGCACCGTTGAGGCGAGCCAGGCCAACGTGTCATCGTCCAGGTCAATCAGACCTCGTTCACCATTCAGCGTGTTGTTGTATTGCCATTTGAGGGAGCTCTCTGTTCAAAGCAACTTTACCCAACCCGCCCCATCCTTCTGCCCACTTGGCATTGTTGTAAGAAGTCTTCTATTGGAACTCTCTCTCTCTCTCTCTCTCTCTCTCTCTCTCTGCAATTGAAACCAATCTATTTTCATTTCCATAATTATTAAGCAGAAGATGGAATTTTCTGATACCCGTAAAGGCTTTAGAAACAATGACACAGAAATAATAGGAAAGGATTGGAGAAAAAGCGAAACAAGTTAGAAATGTTAAAAATGTGAAATCTACATTTCACTGCTCTACTGCAAAAATCTCCTCAAGGTAGACACAAAATGCTGGGGTAACTGTATCTGCGGGACAGGCAGCATCTCTGGAGAGAAGGAATGGGTGACGTTTCGGGTCGACTGAGACCCTGTATACATATTCTGCTGTGCTGCAGCAGGTAAGAATTTCATTGTTCTATCTGGGACACATGACACTGCAACACTCTTGACTCTTCAGACTGAGAGATATAGAAGGGTGAGGTGTGAAAACGACAGATCAAAGCAGACTTCTTCTTCCTCTTGCGTATATGGTGTGCACAGCCTAAAGTTGCAGGGCAACTTGTTCTATTTGATCTTATTTGATTGTGCACGCCGGGTTGATTGCATTCGTCGAAACAGGGCGGTCCGCGTGAAGGTTGCCATCTCCCACCCCATCAAAGCAGGCGATGAGAAGGAAATGTATAACGGTTCATTGTTAGCTGAGGTGAAAACAATCGATAATATTTAATCAGTAGGACAGTAGAACTAGTCAACTTACAAGTTACAAGCTATAGGAGAAGAATTAGGCCATTCGGCCCATCGAGTCTACTCCGCCATTCAATCATGGCTGCTCTCTGCCTCCTAAACCCATTTTCCTACCTTCTCCCCCCGTAACCCTTGACACCCGTTTTAATCAGGAATTTGTCTATCTCTTCCTTAAAAATATCCACTGACCTCCACAGCCCTCTGTGGCATTGAGTTCCACAGATTAACAGATTCACAGAGTCCTAGTTGGAGAACTAGGATTGGGGAGGAACGGAGAGAGAGGGAACTAGGGTTACTTGAAGTTAGAGAAATAAAATATTCATATGCTTACTTTGAATAAGTTCCACTCATCTCTCCTCTCTCGGCTCGCTCTCCCTCTGTAATTCCTGCTGCTCCCCTGTACTTATACTATGTTCCGGGCCCAGCTCGCTCCCACAGCCTTAACACTTGCCTGAGCCGCCATCTTGTGCCACATGGCTTCATAAGAGCCTGAGGGAAGTGTCCCAACCCGAAATGTCACCAATCCGTGTTCTCCACAGATGCTGCCTGACCCGCTGAGATACTCCAGCACTTCATCCGATCTATTGTGAAATAGAGTGTCAGTTGAGAGGCAAGATTAAGCAAACACTGAGAGGAAGCTTTGAGGTAATTCCATTTGCCTTTTACTTTCTGTTTAGTTTAGTTCTGATTAGAGATCTTCTTCTTCCTAATAATAATAATACATTTTATTTATAGGGCGCCTTTCAAGACTCTCAAGGACACCTTACAATTAACACAAGCATAAAACAAAAACACATATACAGCAACAATACACAGTTCGGAGAGAGAGCAGCGGCAGCCAATCGCGCCAGCGTTCACTCTCGCCCCCAGAGCTATCTGCAGCACAGCAATAAAGATAAAACATAACAGTAAAGAATTTAACATTAAACACTAAAAACATCCCCCCACAATGGTTCCCACTGTGGGAACCGCTATCTCTAAGAGCCCTATCTAGCTCTCTCTTGAAAGTATCCAGAGAACCGGCCTCCACCGCCCTCTGAGGCAGAGAATTCTACCAACTCACCACTCTCTGTGAGAAAAAATGTTTCCTCTTCTCCGTTCTAAATGGTTTACCCCTTATTCTTAAACTGTGGCCCCTGGTTCTGGACTCCCCGTACATCGGGAACATGTTTCCTGCCTCTAGCGTGTCCAAACCCTTAACAATCTTATATGTTTCAATATGATCCCCTCTCATCCTTCTAAACTCCAGAGTATACAAGCCCAGTCGCTCCATTCTCTCAGCATATGACAGTCCCGCCATCCCGGGAATTAACCTTGTAAACCTACGCTGCACTCGCTCAATAGCAAGAATGTCCTTCCTCAAATTAGGGGACCAAAACTGGAGAATCTTTAAAAAACAAAGGGTCAAAGATAAAGATATTTGGTTAAAGGTTATCAGAGTTTTGCACAGAGATATATGGAATATACAGCACAGAAACTGTCCACGCTCTACATGAGCTTCTTGCAGTCCTTCCTAATCTAATTTCATCAGCGTCTTCTTCTTTCGTGCCCATCTTCCATATTTCAAATGTTGACAGCGCTGTCATCCTCCGTCCTGAAACGGACGCGAGCTTCTGGCGACAATCAGTGGGAGCCATCACTTGTTGCAATAGATGATGGTGGTAGCAGAGTTAGCTCGGGATACTTCCAGTTTCCAGCCCCGCGACGTGGACGCTTCTGTTATGGGGCCGTTTCATCAGCGTGACACCCTAGTTCTTTCCGTTTCGGTTGGTTTAGAGGGATATGGGCCAAACATGATAAATGGGCCCATCATGGACGGAGCATCTTGGTCACCATGGGCTTGTTGGGCCAAAGGGCCTTTAACCGTGCTGCATAATTGTATATTTCTATGAGTTATTGTTTTTTTCTTTTCACAGATGCTGACTGGCCTGCTGAGTATCTTTCCAGTGAAATAAATAGTGTTTATTTTACATAGATTTTAAGCATTGGCAGCATTTTGCTTTTGGGATTTCCTATCATATATTTTGATTCATAAATGCTTTTCCATCTCCTCCTATCAATGAGGATTCCCCATTTTAACTCTCAATGGAATGTGAACAGGACTGTCCTCTAAATTCCTGCATATATTATTTCTCATTTTCAAATAAAGAAATAAAACTACCTATCAGCCAGCTCTTAGGCACTAAACATTTTTATTTAGTACTAGACTAAGTGGGACCCGTTGGGTGCAAGGCCACCAAATTCAAGTGCAGTTTCATGCCACTTCAAGCAGAGTGCAAGGCCACCAAATTCAAGTGCAGTTTCATGCCACTTCAAGCAGGGTGCAAGGCCACCAAATGCAAGTGCAGTTTCATGCCACTTCAAGCAGGGTGCAAGGCCACCAAATGCAAGTGCAGTTTCATGCCACTTCAAGCAGGATGCAAGGCCACCAAATTCAAGTGCAGTTTCATGCCACTTCAAGCAGGGTGCAAGGCCTCCAAATGCAAAGCACGTGCAAGGCCACCAATGCAGTTTCATGCCACTTCAAGCACGGTGCAAGGCCACCAAATTCAAGTGCAGTTTCATGCCACTTCAAGCACGGTGCAAGGCCACCAAATTCAAGTGCAGTTTCATGCCACTTCAAGCAGGGTGCAAGGCCATCAAGTTCAAGGAACCACCATAAAACTACGCAAAACACCACATAAACACCACATTCACAGTTCAGTAGACATTCAGTTGATTCACAGCACAGACAGTCGTGACCTCTCCCTCCCCCATCTTGCAGAGACTGAGCCACACCCACACTTCTGGGTTTTATTATCCCTCCCCCCTCCTACTGGGGCTGGCCTTCATGGTGTGATTGACAGGAGAGAGATTCTCAAAAATTTTAAAACACTAATAACACTTTTATTTTTCATTGATGGGAAGAATCCTCTGCACCTGATGAGCGGAGGGGGACTGAGTAAGATGGCCAACAATCACAGCTGTAAGTGGTAGCGCTTTATCTAAAATCAATATACAGTGCAAACAGGAAGTTGTCAAGTTTAGACCTTTAATCATTTGCCATTTCAAACCAACTACCACGAACCATTTGCTGTGCTTCATTTCAAACCACATTAAGGGCACTAACGTCAGTAAAATCACACTCACAGTTTAGTAGACATGTGTTCAGTGTTATTCACAGCTCAGACCTAGAGACGTGACCCTCTCGCTCCCCCATCTTGCAGAGACTGACTGAGGCACTCAATACTTCCGGGTTTTATAGTCTCCCCGGAAGGGGCATGGCCTTCAGGAGAGAGATTCACAACATTTTTTAAACACTAATAACTCTTATTTTTCATTGGGAAAAATCCTCTTGCCCTGCACAACGGAGGGGGACTCTGAGTAAGATGGCCAAAAATCACAGCCATAAGTGGCAGCGTTTTTTCTAAAATCAATATACAGAACAACAGGAAGTGATCAATATCAGACTATTAGTAATATAGATAGTTTAAGTTCAAAAGTGATAGAAAAACAGAAACATGGAAAATAGGTACAGGAGTAGGCCATTCGGCCCTTCGAGCCAGCACTGCTATTCAATATGTTCATGGCTGATCATCCAAAATCAGTACCCCGTTCCTTCCTGTTTTTCATTCTGATAGGAGCAGAATTAGGCCATTCAGCCCATTGTCTACTCTGCCATTCAAACATGGCCGAAATATCTTTACCACCTAACCCCTTTCTCCTGCCTTCTCCCCATAACCTCCCGATAACCTATTATTGTCTCGTGTACCGAGGTACAGTGACCCTTCATTGCTTGGCTGACTGTCAAAGTTATCAAAAGCATTTACATGATATAACAAGTTATTAAATACATGTAAAAATGCCTTCCAGATCTCCTCGCTAGGTCCTTTTAAAACATACAAATGCAATCTGATGGGATCTGGTCCTCTGTGTTAGGTTGGTTCTGGTACGCTTTCCCCTCCTTTAACTTTGAGCTAGGGTCGGCACGGGTGGCGCAGCGGGTAGAGTTGCTGCCTTACAGCGCCAGAGCCCCGAGTTCGATTCTGACCACTGTCTGTACGGAGTTTGCACATTCTCCACGTGACCTACGTGGGTTTTCTCCCACAGGGTTGTAGGTTAATTGGCTGGGTATAAATGTAAAATTGTCCCTGGTGTGTGCGTAGGGTCGTATCAGAGGGCGGCACGGTCCTGTTTCCGCGTTGCATCTCTAAATGGAACTAAATTGCTACCTGAAGAAAAGTAGCTATTTGATATTTCTGTCACTTTGCTACTGCTATCCGTAGGTTTATTCTGTCTCCCCATTTACTGGCTCTGCCTTCATCCCAACTTACCTTTCTCGATTTATGTGCCAGGAATATTTTATCTCATGTTTGTTGATTCTCACTTTCAGCATCCCTCTTTGCTTCCCTAATTACGTAACCTCTCTCCGAGTTCTCCCGGTCACGCTCTCCCACGCTGTTCTTGCACGCTGCACGCCTCGGCCCTAATCCCCAACTTTTTTTCCTGTCGTCTTTAATCATCCATGGAGTCTTAATGGTGTTTAAGTGTTTGGTTTAAGAGGAATATATTTTCCCGGTACTCTGCTGTGCTCTTAATACATGGCGATCGGCAGAGCAATGGAGGAAAAAAAAACCCCATCTCTAAACCTCCCCCTGAAGATGGATTGAATTCAGTATTATTTTCAACGCACACGAGGCGTGTGTGATTTGTCAAGCATTTGCTGTAAGAATACTTGATCAAAATAATTAAAGCTGTTAACAGGCTGACCTCAAGTAAATTGGACACAGTACTCAATATAAAGGCACAGCATATTGTCCATATGGTCACCAGCCCCTCTCTCTCTGACGTAATGTCTGAAGTTGAAAAACAAAACAAAACAGATTACGTATCTAAATGTCTGTCAGTTCTGATGCAAACCAACGTTGTCACTTCCATGGTCTGTGTCTCTGGTTGCTCGACAGGCTTTGATTTTGTAATATTATGGTTATCCAAAGATTTGGCTTATTAATTGATTGTGTTCTTAATTATCACACATTTATCCGTCTGTTGGTACACGAAAGGCTGGAGAAACTCAGCGGGTGCAGCTGCATCTAAGGATCGAAGGAGATAGGCGACGTTTCGGGCCGTGACGTCGCCTATCTCCTTCGCTCCTTAGATGCTGCTGCACCCGCTGAGTTTCGGGCCGTTTTGTGTACCCTCGATTCTCCAGCATCTGCAGCTCCTTCGTTAACACTTTATCCATCTGTTATTGTGTTCACGGGGCCTGTTGAACTTGCAGCAAGTAAGAATTCCATTGTTCTGTCATCGATACGTTTGAGAATTAAATGCTCTTGATTTGACTCTTGACTCCTACATTCAAAGTATTGCCTTCTCTTTATTTCAGTTATGAACTTTATTGCCTTCCATCGCAGTGAGGAATGTTGAATCCACTGTGGTGGATGTTTCTGTTAAACTTTATTTTACGTGCTGTGTGTATTTTTGCTTTTTTTACTTCGCATGGCTGTATGGTAACTCAAATTTCACTGTACCTTAATTGGTATATGTGACAATTAAATTGAATCTTGAAACTTGAATCATGAAATATGTGGAATACTTGCATAGAAATTCACCACTGTTGTAGCGGGGACTCGCAGGAGTCCGGCCAAAAACCAAGCGGAACGCAGGTTGTGTGCACGAGACGTATTTTATCGTGCACAGTACAGCTCCCTACTCCTCACTGGTCACGGGCGTTGCCCGGCATGAAATACCCACTCAGGTAAAAAAAAACCTTGACTAGCACCTCCCGCACCGAGACGCCGCCCTCCCGAGCCGAAGGTTCGTTGTGCCCGTGGCTTGCCACCAGGAGCAGCCACAACATTCAACTGTTGACTTGAGTAGAACTAGCGTTTGTGCTCAAAAGGACACAAAGTGCTGGAGTAACTCAACGGGTCAGGCAGCATCTCTGGAGAGCACGGATAGGTGATGTTTCGGGTCAGGACCCTTCTTCAGATTGTCCCTGCTTCCTTCTGCCCCACTGAACTCATCTGCACATAACTTGATTCCATCCTATCTCCCCCCCCCACCCCCCCTCCCCTTGTCAAGGCCCTGCCCAGCTACATCCAAGACACCTCACGCACCTTTCAACTCTTCAAACCTTCTCAGATCCGAAGAAGGGGGTCACAACCTGAAACGTTAACTATCCATGTATGTAGGGAGGAACTGCAGATGCTGGTTTAAATCGAAGATAGACGCAAAAAGCTGGAGTAACTCTGCGGGACAGGCAGCAACTTTGGAGAGAAGGAATTGGTGACGTTTCGGGTGGAGGCCCTTCTTCAGTCCAAGACAGACATTCCCTATCCATGTTTAAGAAAGAACTGCAGATGCTGGTAAATCAAAGGTAGACACAATATGCTGGAGTAACTCAGCGGGTCAAGCAGCATCTGTGGATGTTCTCCAGACTAGCTGCCTGAACCGCTGAGTTATCCAGCATTTTGTGTCTTTTTGTGTAAACTAGCATCTGTAGTTCCTTGTTTCTACTAGTGTTTGTGCTCTACTCAGTTTTAATATTCATCATTATCGTTTTTCATATCAATGTCTTCATATATTACAAACTTTGGTTAATTGGTTTATTGCCACGTGTAGAGTTGCCGTGAAAAGGTTTTGTTTGTGTGCTGTCTGATCATATGATACACAAGCACCATCAAGCCACACATAAGTCCAACAGGTAGTGCAAAGAGAAAAAAGCACAACGTCCACAATGCGGTAGGTTGGAAGATTGGAACAACCCCTTAACCTATGTTCAGTAGACTGATAAGAGATGAAATGCTGAGGCTCTATAAGGCGCTGGTCAGGCAGCATTTGGAGTATTGTGAGCAAATTAGTGTCCCATATCTGAGGAAGGATGTGCTGGCTCTGGAGAGGGTCCAGAGGACGTTTACGAGAATGATCCCAGGAATGAGTGGGTTAGCACATGATGAGCGTTTGACAGCACTGGGCCTGTACTCACTGGAGTTTAGAAGGTTGAGGGGGGACCTCATTGAAACTTACAGAATGATGAACGGCCTGGATAGAGTAGATGTGGAGAGGATGTTTCAACTGGTGGGAGAGTCTAGGACTAGAGGTCACAGCCTCAGAATTAAAGGGCGCTCTTTTAGAAAGGAGGTGAGGAAGAACTTCTTTAGTTAGAGGGTGGTTATCTGTGGAGCTCTTTCCCACAGAGGACTATGGAGGCCATGTTAGTGGATATTTTTTAAGGCAGAGATAGACAAATTCTTGAGTAGAATGTGGGTTAAGGGTTATGGGGAGAAGACAGGAGAATGGGATTAGGAGGCTGAGATCAGCCATGACTGAATGGCGGAGTGGGCTTGATGGGCCGAATGGCCTAATTCTGCTGCTATAACGTGTGTGAACTTGTGATAATAGTGGGAATGCAGCTGTTCCCAAGTCTGGTGGTATGTACTTTCAAGCTTTTGTGCCTTCTGGTCGACAGGAGTGGGGAGAAGATGGAATGATCAGGGTGAAAGTAGCCCTTGATGATGTAGGCCGCTTTCCTGAGGCAGCGTGAAGAGTTGATGGTGTATTTCTGTTCTGTGTGATAGACTGGGTTATATCCACGGCTCTCTGCAATTGATGAAAAACCCTGGAGTCAAAATCATCTTCGCCTGAAAGGTAGACCAAATATGCTGGAGAATCTCAGCGGGTGAGGCAGCATCTACGGAGAGATGGCATTGGCGACGTTTCGGGTCGAGACCCTTCTTCAGACTGATGTCGGGAGGGGGGGGGGGGGAAGAAAAGGAAGTAGGTGGAGACATTAGGACGTGGGAGAACTGGGAAGGGGGAGGGGAGTGAGGGAGAAAGCAAGGGGCATCTAAAATTAGAGAAGTCAGTGTTGACACCGCTGGGGTGTAATTGGGGTGGTTAGTACACGACAAAAGCTTTTCACTGTACCTCGTTACACATGACAGTAAACTAAACTCAACTACACTGAACTGATCTGTTTCTCGCCTCACCAAGAAAACAAACTGTCAGTCGCACTGGAGCTGAAGATACCGTGAAATTACTAAAATGTGTTATGCTATTGCGCACTTTCAATAATTCACAGGACAGCGCCAATTAGACCTTTGGTCATGTCGGAGAGAGCACCATTTTCCCTGCTGAGTCCAATGTCAGTCTCTGTAATCACTGAAATATCCATTTGAAATAGGGGTGAGTAGAGCAGTCAGCATTTCCTAACCGAAGGTAGACACAAAATGCTGGAGTAACTCCACGGGACAGGCAGCATCTCTGGAGAGAAGGAGTGGGTGACGTTTCGGGTCGAGACCCTTCGTCAGCATTTACAAACCGCTACATAAAGGGCCTGTCCCACTTTCACGACTTAATTCACGACCTTTTTTACTCGTGGACATTTTTCATCATGCTAGAAAAACGCCCCGACCTACTTGATGCCACGAGTACCTATGACTAGCATCAAGACTTCCTACGGCCTCCTACAACCTCGTGACGACCACGCTTCTTCTTCTTCTGTCGTGTGGCGTGCGCAGCCTAAAGTTGTCGGACAACTTGTTCTATTTGATCTTCCGTTTGTGCGCGTCGAGTTGATTGCATTAGTCGAAACAGGGCGGCCCACGCGAAGGTTGCAATCTCCCGCCCCTCCGACCATGCTGCGAGTATGGGGCAAGGGCAAAACGGGCAGAGGTCGTGAATTAGGTCGTGAAAGTGGGACAGGCCCTTAACGGTGCTGGGCTGGAACAGAATTTGCAGGAGTATATGTTGATGAGGAAGTTCTTTAGCCTCTCCCTTTGACTCTCGGTTTGAAGAAGGGCCTCGACCCGAAAACGTCCCCCTTCCTTCCCTCCAGAGATGCTGCCTGTGCCGCTGAGCTACTCTGGGGCTTTTTGTGTCCATCGTCAGTCTCTGTGAGGCCCAGTTCACCGATGGCACTTGTATTATTCTGCTGCTCAGTTGCAGAGTGGAAAGTTGGCTCTGCTCCCACACGTCCATTTTGTCATCTGAAAAGAAATGAAACAAAAAAAAAAGATTGAATCGGCCGAGATGGAGTATGTTAGGTTCAACTGAGTCACACTTCTCAATTCAAGTTTGATTAGTGCTAGATCCAGAAAAATCTCCTTCAGAACCATTAATGGATTAGAGGAATTACTTTAACATTAATGGCATTGCGCTGATTATGTGCAGTAATTAATATTATGCATTTTCATGATGTTCAACATTCTAGCAAGCATCGTTTCAGATACATTTTCCTCCTGGTTCAATCATCAGATGACTTTTTCCACTGTGAAACTGAGACAAGCATATCAAGATGGTCCTTGATTTGACTCCTAATTTTAGTTTAATTTAGAGATACAGCCCACCGAGCCCGCACCTACCAGCGATCCCAGCGCATTAACACTACCCTACACACACTGGAGACAATTTTACATTTATACCAAGCCATTTGGCCTACAAACTATCTTTGGAGTGTGGGAGGAAACTGAAAATCCCGGAGAAAGCCCATGCAGGTCACCGGGGGAACGTGCAAACTCCGGACAGACAGCACCCGTAGTCAGGATCGAACCCGGGTCTCTGGCGCTGTAAGGCAGCAGCTCTAACCTTACGCCACCTAATCTTAGCTGAATTAGCAAATCCCGGAGAGCATTCCAATGGGATAGCAATCGTTCTCCTCAATATCCTTATGCAAGGAAGAACTCCCAAGTCCATAACTCTATGAAAGTGGCAACTCAAGTAGATAGAGTGGTAAAGAATGCATATGGCATGCTTGCTTTCATATTGTAGGTCATGGCATTGAGTATAAGAGTCAGGAAGTCATGATGCCCCTCTACAGGACTTTGGTTAGGCTGCATTTCGAGTACTGTGTGCAGTATTCCAAATGGTCTGGACAAGCTAAATGCAGGAAAAATGTTCCCAATGTTGGGCGAGTCCAGAACCAGGGGCCACTGTCTTAGAATAAAGGGGAGGTCATTTAAGACTGAGGTGAGAAAACACTTTTTCACCCAGAGAGTTGTGAATTTATGGAATTCCCTGCCACAGAGGGCAGTGGAGGCCAAGTCACTGGATGGATTTAACAGAGAGTTAGATATTGCTCTAGGGGCTAGTGGAGTCAAGGGATATGGGGAGAAGGCAGGCACGGGTTATTGATTGGGGACGATCAGCCATGATCACAATGAATGGCGGTGCTGGCTCGAAGGGCCGAATGGCCTCCTCCTGCACCTATTTTCTATGTTTCTATGTTTCTATGTAGTCCTGGTCACCCCTTAAACAGGAAGAATGGGGAGGCTTTGGAAAGGACGCAGAGACCATTTACCAGTCTGATGCCTGGATTAGCGGGTATTGGTTGCAGCTTATAAAGAATTGGATTGTTTTCTCTGGAACCCCGGAGTTTGTGGGGAGGCCTGATAGAAGAGCATAAAATTCCCGGGATGGCGGGACTGTCATATGCTGAGCGAATGGAGCAGCTGGGCTTGCACACTCAGGAATTTGGAAGGATAAGAGGTGATCTCATTGAAACATGCAAGATTATTTAGAGTTTGGACACGCTGGAGGTGGCAAATATGTTCCCGGATGTTGGGGGAGTCCAGAACGAGGGGCCACAGTTTAAGAATAAGGGTAAGCCATTTAGAACGGAGGTGAGGAAACACTTTTTCTCCATGAGAGTTGTGAGTCTGTGGAATTCGCTGCTTCAGAGGGCGGTGGAGGACGGTTGTCTGGACACTTTCAAGAGAGAGCTGGATAGGGCTCTTAAAGATAGCGGAATCAGGGGATATGGGGAGAAGGCAGGAACGGGGTACTGATTGGGGACGATCAGCCATGATCACATTGAATGGCGGTGCTGGCTCGAGAGGCCGAATGGCCTACTCCTCCACCTATTGTCTATTGTCTATTGTCTATAATATAATGAGAGGCATAGATAGGGTAGACAGGCAGAATCTTTTTCCCTGGTTGGAAAAATCAAAGAGAGGGCATACTGTAGCTTTAAGGTGAGGGGAGGCAATGTTTAAAGGAGATGTGAAGGGCAAGTTTTGTACACAGAGGGTGGTGGGTGCCTGGATCGCACTGCCAGGGGTGGTGGTTGAAGCAGATACGTTAGTGGCATTTAAAAAACGTTTGGACGGGCACATGACTATGCAGGGCAAGGAGGGATATGGGTCATGTGTAGGCCGATAAGTGATATGTTCAACAGACATTGCGGATTGTATCCCTGTGCTGGACTCTATGTACTGTGAATAAGAGTTTGGGTTCGCGCTTCTGAAGGGAATAATTGTTGCTGCAAACGGTGAAATCGTCGGACATGCCGGTTGTATAATTTGCTCAGAAAGCATTTGATTTATATCTTAACTACTTAGACTTAGCTCCACATCTCAATAAAATAGCTGCTTATTGGGCCGTTCACACGCAAAGAATGCTCGACCAACCTTGGTCACTGACATCGCCATGGTTACGGGGCCTTGGTCGATACGGGGATTAGCCAATTATTTTCACTCTGCCCGGGTATAACCTTCTAACAAATTTGGTAAACGTGTCCTTTCTGTGTTTAGTTTAGTTTAGAGATTCCGTGTGGAAACTGGCCCTTCGGCCCACTAAGCTCCTGCTGACCGTTGATCACCCATTCACACTAGTTCCATGTTCTCCCACTTTCTCATCCACTCCCTCCATATTAGGGGCAGTTTCTATAGAAGCCAATTAACCTACACATCTACACGTCAATAGGATGTGGGAGGAAACCGGAGCAGCTAGAGGAAACCTACAAGGTCGCAGGGAGAACGTGCAAACTCCACACCGACAGCACTCAAGGTCAGGATCGAACCAGAGTCTCTGGCACTATGAGGCAGCAGCTCTACCAGCTGAAGAGTCCATGGGACTGTGGGAGATTCCACACAAGCGTGCTAATTGGTTGATCATGTTTAAAGTCCATGTCTGAGGGTTCGACATTTGCACGTTAAGTCATACAAGTCCTACAAGTGTTCCCTTATGGAGAATGGGAGGTAGCCAGCTTGGGGGATGGGAGTATGGGGATGGGAGGGTTTGGGAGTAAGGGATGGGAGGTTTGCCTCTGACATTCACAGATAAGGTGGCAAATGGAATGAATCTCTGCCTCATCGTTTCTTGATCATCATAGGCAGGACATTTGTTTCACTTCTTCTTTTCTGTCTGTTTATTATGGTAATACATCAGCTGTACTGGTTGCTTTGCAGAATCTGATAAACCCCAGGCTAAAGTTTGGAATTAACTCCCACATAAAAAACATCTGGGTAGGAAGGAACTGCAGGTGCTGGTTTACACCAAAGACAGACACAAAAAGCTGGAGTAACTCAGCGGGACAGGCAGCATCTCTGGAGAGAAGGAATAGGTGACATTTCGGGTCGAGACCCTTCTTCAGACTGAGAATCAGGGGAGAGGGAAACGAGAGATTATTCATTTGTTTCTTTGTACCTTTTCATATCTCTCGTTACCCTCTCCCCTGTCTGAAGTAGGGTCTCGACCCGAAACGTCACCCATTCCTTAAAAACGTCTGGGGTATGACTGGTATTAAATTGCAATATCTGGCGAGAAGGGTTTTTTTTAAAGCTATGAACAGCTATGGGAAGGGACCAAAGAAAATAACACTTGTGCCTTTAATATATGTGCCTGTCTGCGTTATTTACTGAATTAATATAGTTAATGGGGTTTAAGGTGGTTATATAAATTGTCTTGGTCAAGGCTTGAAAATTCGCTTTGATTCCTTAATGTTGATTTTATCCTTTCCAGCTTCCAAATGGATTTTTTAAATCAAAGTAACATTAATAGTCAAAAGAAACTGAACCACACCATGAAGGAGACTCTAAATTTAAATGTAGTGGTTTGGTAGAAGCCCGTGATTTTTTATTTGTTATTTTTGCATCGTTGTTTCAGATTTTGTGCTTTTGGCAGACCCTTTGGAAGCAGCTCCCCTGTTCTGCGCGTCGAGTTCTGGTAATAGCTTTGCCGCAGATTGGCTACTCATAAATCCAGCCTATTAATAAGACAAGCCTCTCTCCGCAAATCCCATGGCTTTTGACATTTTGCAGCCAATTCAATTTTGTGATTAGATCCTTAAGCAAATTAATGGCGGGCTGAATCAGAGCTTGGCAGAAGCTGGAGTCATTATGTAAAAGCCTGGGTTTGAGAATAGGCACTTTTTTAAACAAACTACCATTATTTTCTGACAGGGATGAATGGCGAGCTGATGGATTCATTGCTGGCCTTGCTTTCAAATTGCTGGGAATTGATTGAGATATGGGTGAACTCTCGTTCTGTACCGACATGACTATGTTTTTTTATTATATTTCATAAGGTGAACACATAAGGAGCTTTGGGAGACAAAATTGCTGGAGAAACTCCAGCTATGGAGCGAAGGAAATAGGCAACGAAATAGGAAATAGGCAACGTTGCCTATTTCCTTCGCTCCATAGATGCTGCCTCACCCGCTGAGTTTCTCCAGCATTATTGTCTCCCAAAGCTCCTTATGGCCCGAAATGTTGCCTATTTCCTTCGCTCCATAGATGCTGCCTCACGCTGATAGCATGTCTCCAAAGCTCCTTATGGCCCGACCCCTTCGCTCCATCTGGCCGAGTTTCTCACATTTTTGCCTACCTTCGATTTTTCAGCATCTGCGGTCTTATTGAGTCATCTCGCCAAAGGGATGAGATTACAGTCTTGGCATTCAGTCTTAACGATTTAAAACCTTCGTCACAATTACAGCTCTGCATGCCTATTTCCTGTTGCCTTATTTCCTTCGCTCCAGATGCTTCACCCGGAGTTTCTCCAGCATTTCTTAACATAAGGAGCATGAGATGCTGCATCTGGAGCAGTGAGCAATCTGCCGGTGGAACGCAGCGGGCTGGGGAAATAAATTGAAAAACGTTATGGATCCTGATGCGGGATTTCAACATCCATGGATAGCTTTCCCCTCCACGGATACTGCTCGACACGCTGAGTTCCACCAGCAGGTTGTTTGTATATTCTGCTTGGCGTACATGAAAGCTCACAGTGAGGAAGGGTCATCAATCGTTTGAAGAACGAATCCCGACCCGGAGTCCCCCATGTCCTCCCCGATCAGTGTAACCTCATTAGGTTACAGCATTAGATTCTTGATTAGTACGGGCGTCAGGGGTTAAGTAAGTAAGTTAGTAAGTAAGTTTATTGACCAAGTATTCACATACAAGGAATTTGCCTTGGTGCTCCGCCCATAAATAATAACATGACATGCAGTGACAGTTACGAATGACTCAGAAAACACTAAACATTAGTAATAATAAAACATTAATGATAAAACACCATTGATTAAGCATGTGAACCAACAAAATACCAGATCAAAGGGAGGCTACAGAATTTTGGCTGTTGAGTAGAGCAAGCACTCTTAGATCTTAGATTCATGATTAGTACGGGCGTCCAGGGTTACGGGGAGAAGGCAGGAGAATGGGGTTAGGAGGGAGAGATAGATCAGCCATGATTGAATGGCGGAGCAGACTTGACCGGCCGATTGGCCTAATTCTGCTCCTAACACTTATGACCTTGCGACCTTTTTCCCCGCGCAGTGTTACTGTGTTAGATCCCCCCGCGCAGTTGAAAACATAGAAACATAGAAAATAGGCGCAGGATTAGGTAATTTGGCCCTTCTACCTTCTGTGGCAGAGAATTCCACAGATTCACCACTCTCTGTGTGAAAAATGTTTTTCTCATCTCGGTCTTAAAAGACTTCCCCCTTTATCCTTAAACTGTGACCCCGTGTTCTGGACCTCCCCAACATCGGGAACAGTTACGACGTTAGAATCTCCCCTCCCCCAAAGGGTTATCGTGGTGCTCCAATATAACTCAATTTGCAAATCACTTTATGCTGCTGCATTCTGTGGTCTCTGTATATATATATATTTTTTTGAAAAATACAAGACTCTAAAATGAAAAAGCGCTATTGTGAAGTAGTGTTAAGCGGAGTAGAACTACGCAAGGCATCCCTGTGTTCTTATGTACTGTTTCAGTGGGTCATCCATACAAATTTGAGCACAGGTCATTGGGATGAGAAGGTAAACTTCTGATTGCCGCCACAGACCCACGGCTGACAAGAAACTAGTTTAATATTCCCACAGATGTTGAAATTCCCCGCTGCTTCTGCATCATGCATCAATCAGTGTGTCAGTCCGTGGTACCAAGTGGATGCAGATATACCAGCCAGAGAATAAAACCGTGATTCGTTTCTTTCTGTAGACACAAAAAGCTGGAGTAACTCGGCGGGACTGGCAGCATCTCTGGAGAGAAGGAATGGGTGACGTTTCGTCTTGAAACCTGAAGAAAAGACCCATTCCTTTTCTCCAGAGATGCTGCCTGTCCCGCTGAGCTACTCCAGCTTTTTGTGTCTGTCTTCGGTTTAAACCAGCGTCTGCAGTTCCTTCCTACACACTTGTTCCCATTTGCTGTGAGCGCAATGGCCACCCGCACTTAGCATTCTGCGTGTAAATCTGCAAACTGTGTATGTTTTAATAATTCTCTGCTTACTTTGAGTTGGCCCCTGGGGAAATGAATGAAACTGCCTCTCCTGCCTCGCAGCAGTAAACAATTACTTTTGTTTTCAAAGAAGAACCTCGTAGCCTATTTATTATTTCCCATGCATCGGAACTCCTCGATGAGTAAGGTGCCGGAGATACAGTAAATTCCTCACACCGAGGCATTTTTAACGGGACTTGGGTTTGCCTGCTTTAGTAATCACCTTAATGCAAATGTGTGAAGGTCCTGAAGAGACTGGGTTGGCACTGAATGTCAAAGGCACTCCAAGAGGCCACTATTAGTATTCTGCACATGAGAGGTTTGACCTTCCCAAAGACGTACAGATCCCTGGGATATATCGAGAACCGCACTGTTTCAGCCTCACACCCGAGCACATTGCGGAGCAGCTGCTGCAATAAGTAGAAAAGTAACGCACTGCAAATGTTGAAATCTTAAATATACGTTTAGAGATACAGCGCGCAGACTGCCCCTGTGGCCCCTTCCAGCGATCACCCCGTACGCTAAAACCGTCCTACACACAAGGGACAATTTTACAGAAGGCCAATTAACCAACAAACCCCACACGACTTTGGAATGTGGGAGGAAATTCCTCATTATTTCAGGGTGTCAGGGGGTTATGGGGAGAAGGCAGGAGAATGAGGTGGGGGAGGGAAAGGTAGATCAGCCATGACTGAATGGCGGAGTAGACTTGATGGGCCGAATGGCCTAATTCTGCTGCTACAATTGATGAAACCGGAGCACCCGGCGAAAACCCACGTGATCTCGGGGAGAACGTACAGACTCTGTAAGTCAGCACCGGTGGGCAGGATCGAACCTGTGTGCCTGGCGCTGTAAGGCAGCAACACTACCCGCTGCGCCACCATGTCACCCCCTCTGTGCCAATGTGCTGCTCATATAAACACATGGGAAATAGATGGTTTTTCGTGAACAAAAGAAATAGTTACATTTTCAGGTGATCTTTCATAGAAAAATGGAAATAATATTGTGGAGGTAGCAGGTTTAATCAAGTAGATAGGCAGAAAATGGTGGTGGGGGAAGGGCAGAAGATTGGTGTGGGGGGGGGGAGGCGGGGGGGGGACATCAGAGGGTGAAGAGAAAATAAACTTTGGAATAGTTAGGCTAACTGCACAAAGTCTTTTACCTTGGGTAGGGGAATCAAAACCTGTGGAATTCTTTGCCACAGAAGGCTGTGGAGGCCAAGTTGGTGAATATGTTTAAGGCAGAGATAGATAGATTCTTGATCAGTACAGGTGTCAGGGGTTATGGGGACAAGGCAGGAGAATGGGGTTAGGAGGGAGAGATAGGTCAGCCATGATTGAATGGCGGAGTAGACGTGTTGGGCCGAATGGCCTAATTCTACTCCTATCACTTATGACCTTGTGACCAATAAACATATGTTTAAGGTGAGGGGGGGGAGATGATTTCACAGGAACCTGTTCACTCAGAGGGTGGTGGGTATATGGAATGAGCTGCCAGAGGAGGTAATTGAGGCAGGTGCTATAACTGCATTTAAAAGACACTTGGACATAGAGGGACATGGGCTAAGTACAGACAAAGGCCACTAGCGTACGTTGGTATGTGTGGTTTGGACTTTAAACAACAGAAACACTACTTGTCTGCTTCTGATTTTAGTTTAGTTTAAGTTTAAAGATACAGCATGGAAACAGGCCCAAGGCCCACTGAGTCCATGTCCATCATCAACCGCCCGTTCACACTAATTCTATGTTATCTCACTTTTTCATCCACACTAGGGGCAACTTACCGAGACCAATTAACCTACAGACCTGTACGTCTTTGGGATGTGGGAGGAAACCGGAGCACCCTGAGGAAACCCAGGCGGACACAGGGAGAAGGTACAATGTCCGTACAGGCAAGCACCCGTAGTCAGGATGGAACCCGGGTCCCTGGTGCAGTAAGGCAGCAAGTCTAACGCTGGGCCACAGTGTCGCCCTTCAGCTGTAGTTTTTAATGATTTATCTCAGGATGAGCAGACCAAGTCTTGTACTGCATTAGGATGTTGTTCTTTGCTCAAGGGGCAAGCAGGAAATTCAACGCATTATTCTGAGTGGTCTATTTGTCATTAAAATATCGTTGCTCACAGCTGATGGAGCTGGTGAAAGATCCCCGTGATTCAAAAATAGCATTGTAAAATGTTGGTAGACGAAAATGCTGGAGGAACTCAACTGGGTGAGGCAGCATCTATGGAGAGATGGAATAGGTGACGTTTCGGGTTGAGACCCCTCTTCAGACTGATGTCCGGGGGGCGGGGGGGGGGCAGAAAAAAAAGAAAGGAAGAGGTGGAGACAGTGGGCTGTGGGAGAGCTGGGGAGGGGAGGGGAAGGAGGGAGAAAGCAAGGACTACCTGAAATTAGAGAAGTCAATGTTCATACCGCTGGGATGTAAACTGCCCAAGCAAAATATGAGGTGCTGCTCCTCCAATTTGCGCTGGGCCTCACTCTGGCCATGGAGGAGGCCCAGGGCAGAAAGGTCAGATTGGGAATGGGAGGGGGAGGGGGAGATGAAGTGCTGAGAAGGAGTTGCTGCTATCGCAGTACAAACTTGCCATGATGGTAAACATGATGAAGCGATAAAAACGATTTTATCTCTCAAGCCCAGAAAAGGATTGAATCACCAGAAAAATAATTTTTGGGTAAACTGTTTGTTTCCCATTCTGTATTTACATTCCTATATATTTTCTCGTGGATTTATCCACTTGTTGCCGGTTCAGTCGGATGCAGATGGTACCTCTCCGGGATCCTGTGTAAATGAATCCACCCACTTCCTCTTCTCCCCTCTCCCATCAGGCAAAAGGTACAGTAGTGTGAAAAAGCACAGCTCCAGATTCAGGGACAGTTTCTTCCCGGCTGTTGTCAGGCGACAGAACCTTCTTCTTAGGCCCCCCCTCTGTCATGGCCGACCATGGGTGTCTCCAGGGTTGGAGGACGCCTGGGCGTGACTTTGTTTAACGTGGGGGGACTGGTGGACAGACAGCCACCCCACGGTCCTTGACAGATCTGGGTCAGGATCCAGTGGCATGGAGTCCAAGACGACCGGGGACCTTCTTCTGCTGCAGCCTTCATCCGCCTTCCCAGCCGTTGTGATGCTCCACTAAGGTCAGCCATCGTCCTCCGCCTGTTCCACCGTTGAGGTCAGATGGTAACGGAGCCATCCTACCACCAACTAGAGAGCAGGCAGTGAAGAAAGCAAATGGTATGTTAGCATTCATAGCAAAAGTATTTGAGTATATAAACATAGAAACATAGAAAACATAGGTGCAAATAGGTGCGGAGCAGGGGCAGCCATTCAATATGAGCATGGCTGATCCAAATCCAACTCAGTATCCCGTGTACTGCCCTTCTCTCCACCCTGATCCCCTTATCCACAACGCCACATAGGGCCACATCCACTCACTTTCCAAACTCTCCAGAGAGGTTCACTGGTGTACAGGGTTTTGGTGAGGCCACACCTGGAGTATTGCGTACAGTTTTGGTCTCCTAATCTGAGGAAAGACATTCTTGCCATAGAGGGGGTGCTGAGAAGGTTCACCAGACTGATTCCTGGGATGTCAGGACTTTCTATGAGGAAAGACTGGATAGACTTGGCTTGTTACTCGCTAGAATTTAGAAGACTGAGGGGGGATCTTTAGAAACTTACAAAATTCCTAAGGGGTTGGATAGGCTAGATGCAGGAAGATTGTTCCCGATGTTGGGGAAAGTCCACAACAAGGGGTCACAGTAAGGATAAGGGGGAAGTCTATTAGGAACCGAGATGAGGAAAACATTTTTCACACAGAGAGTGGTGATGTCTCCTGGAATTCTCTGCCACAGAAGGTAGTTGAGGCCAGTTCATTGGCTATATTTAGGAGAGGGAGTTGGATGTGGCCCTTGTGGCTAAAGGGATCAGGGGGTATGGGGAGAAGGCAGGTACGGGATACTGAGTTGGATGATCAGCCATGATCATATTGAATGGCGGTGCAGGCTCGAAGGGCCGAATGGCCTACTCCTGCACCTATTTTCTATGTTTCTATGTTTCTACTATCTCCCGCATTAAGTCCCTTGGACTGTCTTTGATCGAACTTTACTGGGTTTATCTTTCCGTAAACATTATTCATGTTATTCCCTTTATCATGTATCTGTACACCGCGAATGGCAGGATTGTAATCGTGTGTTGTCTTTCCGCTGTGAGGTTAGCACGCAACAAAAAAAGCTTTTCACTCTACCTCGGTACACGTGACAATAAACTAAACTGGTCCTTAATTCAGAATGTTGGTAGGCATTTTAATTATTGACAACAATGCCATCTTATCCTGATCTAGCCCTGGTTACCTAACCAGCACACAGACATGCATCTGCACGCACACACATACACATGGCCCATTTCCCTCCAAACCTGTCCTATCCATGCACCTGTCTAACTGTTTCTTAAACTTTGGGATAGTCAATCAAAATGTGGATTATGGAAAAGTCGGAGACACTACATTTGGAAAGAATCGGACTTGTCTTAATGGACTTTTTTTATCAGAATATAGTCTCCATTTATTGATTATCTGAAGGGGCAAACTGGTTCGGCACGAGAACCTGACTGAAACTCGAATTAAGATGAAGAGTTACATTTTATAATTTACGAACGTATCTCCAATGATGTATTGTTAGTTAATTATTCTATTCTTTTTTACTATACCTTCTTGTTTTTTTTGTTTTCTCTCTCTCTCTCTCTCTCTCTCTCTCTCTCTCTCTCTCTCTCTCTCTCTCTCTCTCTCTCTCTCTCTCTCTCTCTCTCTCTCTCTCTCTCTCTCTCTCTCTCTCTCTCTCTCTCTCTCTCTCTCTCTCTCTTATTTTCTATCTATATCAAAAATAAAAATATATATAAAGTAGAGCTATTAAATAATTGATAATATTGACAATATTAATAATGTATGACTGTTACATATAAAATGTTTTTATTATGTACTTACTTCTAATAAAAAAAGTTTAAAAAAAACCCAAAAAAAAGTTGGGATAGTCCCAGCCTCAACTACCTCCTCTGGCAGCTTGTTCCATACACCCACCACCCTTTGCGTGGAAAAAGTTACCCCTCAGATTCTTATTAAATCTTTTCCCCCTTCACCTTAAACCCGTGTCCTCTGGTCCTCGATTCACCTACTCTGGGCAAGAGATATTTATTACCACAGATTTGCAAAATAACATTATCTGGGCTTTTTTAAAAAATTATAACAGCTGCCGTTTACGGTGGGGAGCTGTTCTGGAAATTAGACAAGGAAGGTCCAATGGTAGAGGGTGCCTTGCTGTCTCCAGGGCCCTGTTTGCTGCACGCAGGGTGGCATCCATCCTTTTAGAGATGCAAACACACGTTGTTCCATGTTTGATTAGTCATTAGTCATTCACTACAGGACCACGTTCTTCTGGCCTTGCGAGCAGCGCCACTGTATCACTTAAAGGGCCACTCCCATCTTTTGGGTAGTAAAACGTAGAACATCGAATGTTACAGCTCAGAAACGGGCCCTTCAGGTCGTGCCGAACATGATGCCAAGTTAAACTGATCTCATCTGGTCAACCCGAGGCGTATCTTCAGCAGCAGACAAGCTCCACCGAGATAGACACAAATTGCTGGAGTAACTCAGCGGGACAGGCAGCAACTCTGGAGAGAAGGGACGGGTAACTTTTGCGGGTCGTGACCATTCTTCAGACAAGATGCAGGACCGAACGCCACAGGGGATCCTTCTTCCCTCTGGCTATCAAACTGTACAACTCCTCCCCCTTCTGTCGTGGGGTAGACTGAGATTGTGATAGGAGCAGAATTAAGCCATTCGGCCCATCAACTCTCTGGTCCCCACTCCCCCCCCCCCCCCCCTCCAATCTTTGCACATCCCCAATCCTTTCCACTCGTCACTTTAATTTATTATGTATCTTGTTGGGGGCACATTTGCAGATGACACTAAGCTGGGTGGCAGTGTGAACTGCGAAGGGGATGCTAGGAGGATGCAGGGTGACTTGGACAGGTTGAGTGAGTGGGCAGATGCGTGGCAGATGCAGTATAATATAGATAAATGTGAGGTTATCCACTTTGGCGGCAAAAACAAGGGGGCAGATTATTATCTCAATGGTGTCAGGTTAGGAAAAAGGGGAGTGAAACGAAACCTGGGTGTCCTTGTACACCAGTCACTGAAAGTCACTGAAGGTACAGCAGGCAGTGAAGAAAGCTAATGGCATGTTGGCCTTCATAACGAGAGGATTTGAGTATAGGTCTTTCTGCAATTGTACAGGGCCCTAGTGAAACCACACCTGTGTGTGCAGTTTTGGTCTTCTAATTTGAGGAAGGACATCCTTGCTATTGAGGCAGTGCAGCGTAGGTTCACAAGGTTAATTCCCAGGATGGCGGGACTGTCATATGAGGAAAGATTGGAAAGACTAGGCTTGTAGTCACTGGAATTTAGAAGGAAGAGATGGGATCTTATAGAAACATATAAAATTAGAAAAGGACTGGACAAGCTAGATGCAGGAAAAAAAAAATCCCAATGTTGGGGGAGTCCAGAACCAGGGGGCCACAGTCTAAGAATAAAGGGCCATTTAAAACTGAGATGAGAAATTACTTTTTCACCCAGAGTCGTGAATTTGTGGAATTCTCTGTCACAGAGGACAGTGGAGGCCAAATCACTGGATGAATTTAAAAGAGTTAGATGGAGCTCTAGGGGCAGTGGAATCACGGAATATGGGGAGAAGGCAGGCACGGGTTACTGATTGTGGATGATCAGCCGTGATTACAATGAATGGCGGTGCTGGCTCGAAAGGCCAAATGGCCTCCTCCTGCACCTATTTTCTATGTTTCTATGTCAATTTCCCTCCTGGGATCAATAAAGTTCTATTGTATCGTATCTGCCTGTACATGAACCGTATCCCACTATTCCCTGCACTTCCAGGAGTGTCTAAAAGCCTCCTAAACGCCACTGTCGTATCCGCCTCCACCACAGGCTGTGTGTTCCAGGCCGCCAGCACTCTCTGTGTAAAGAACATGCCCCACACATCTCCATTACAGCTCCATCTTGATTAGTACGTGTATCGGGGGTTATGGAGAGAGAAAGCAGGAGAATGGAGTTAGGAGGGAAGAGATAGATCAGCCATGATTGAATGGTGGAGTAGACTTGATGGGCCGAATGGCCTAATTCTGCACCTATCAGTTATGATCGTATTATTATACTTTCCCACTCTTATCTTATAGCTATGCATGCCCCCCAGTACAGTTTAGAGGCACTGCGGGGAAACAGGCCCTTCAGCCCACAGACCAGCGATCCCCACACATTAACACAATCTTGCACACACTGGGGACAATTTGCATTTATACCGAGCCAATTAACCTACAACCCTGTACGTATGTGGAGTGTGGGAGGAAACCGAAGATCTTGGAGAAAACCTGCGCGGTCACGGGGAGAACGTACAAACTCCATACGGACAGCACCCCAAGTCGGGATTGAACCCGGATCTCTGGCGCTGCGAGCGCTGTAAGGCAGCAACTCTACCGCTGCGCCACCATGCCGCCCCTACTGTTCTAGCGTTGGTACTAAAAATGTCTAGTTGGACAATTCCACCCTGGGGAATAAAGTCCTGACTGCAGAGGGTGACTGCTGATTTAAGCCTTGCCCCTACTGGTCACAGAGGCAGCGGTGAGTTCACATTTCCTTACCTCACACTTTCCTGCGGTGGACCTTTGGATATGCTGCCTTAACTGGATAGTTCAGCGGGTCAGGCAGCGTCTGCGGGGAAAAAGGACGGGTGACGTTTCGGGTCGGGATCCTTCTTTAGACTGAAAATAGAGGGGAGGGAAGAAAAGGGCCAGAACGGAGCAAGGCTGGCGACAGATGACCAAGGAAAGGAGGAGCCCACAATGGCCCATTGTTGGCTGGGGAAGAGGCTTCAGCCTTCCTTGGCCGTCTGTTGCACCTCTTCCCCAGCCCCTGCTGTTTTCTGGCCTTCTTTTAATCTCCGGTTTCCTCCCCTCTACCTATTCCAGCACTTTGCGTCTATCTCCAGTGTAAACCAGCATCTGCATCAATAGTTTTGGGCATCAGGCCAGACCCTCTATGGTGGGAAGGTTGTGCAGGAACCCAAGATCCTACAACAGCCTCTCTTAGGGGCAACACCTCACTCATGTTTTTCCAAATCAGTGGCGATCGGGATTCAAAATCTTCCGTGAGTTCTGTGCGAGGAAACCGGAGCACCCGGAGAAAACCCACGCGGTCACAGGGAGAACGTACAAACTCCGTACAGACAGCACCCGTAATCAGGATCGAACTCTGGTCACTGGCGCTGCATGGCAGCCACGCTACCGCTGCGCCACCGTGCCATGCTGTCTGTGCGGAGTTTGTACGTTCTCCCCATGACCGCGTGGGTTTTCTCCGGGTGCTCTGATTTCCTCACACATCCCAAAGACGTGCGGGTTTGTAGGTTAACTGGCTTCTGTAAATTGTCCCCGGTGTATCGGACAGTGCTCGTGTACGGGGCGATCGCAGGTGGGCGCGGGCTCGGTGGGCTAATGGGCCTGTTTCCACGCTGTATCTCTAAACTAAACTAAACTAAATGATCAGATATACAGAACAGTACAACACAAAGACAGGCCCTTCGGCCCACAATATCCGTGCTGGAACATGAAGCCAAGCCCGACTCCAATTGTTGGCAGTTGGTCATGTACCTGGAGTTGCTCAAGTGTGTGTACTTCAGTAATGCAGTGTTAGTAACGAGTGCGATTCCCTGGAGAAAACATCAAATATGTTTCTTGGACTTTAGTCTAAAAATAAATGTGGCAGAAGCAGAGATGAATCTGATAGTGCCCTTCAGAAGAGAGCACTGGGATCAAAATGTTACATCCTCACTAATTCTATATTCATCGAGAACGCTTTCAGGCATCTACAATCATTGATGTGGCAACACTTGACCCATCTGCATCAAAGCAAGAGGCAGTAACAATCCACAGGAGGATTATATTATCGCAGCTGCTTGAAACGGGCACATTTCCTACCTTGTGGGCCAGCTGCATCTCAGTCTGAAGAAGGGCCTCGACCCGAAACGTCACCCATTCCTTCTCTCCAGAGTTGCCGCCTGCCCCGCTGAGTTACTCCAGCATTTTGTGCCTATCTCGGATCTAAACCGGCATCTGCAGTTCTTTCCTACACATGCTTATTATCGGTGTCACTGGAGGCTGTCGAGAGCAGCTGCAGTTATTGCAATCATCTTACGGAACACTCGGCTTAGAGACTTTGCTACTTACTGCCCAAAGGTTTTGGATTTCCACGGAGGCATTTACTTTGCTGCCACCGCACCCTGAACATTACCCCAGACCGGTGGCAGCCTTCACACAAACCCACCTCAATGCCTCCACTGTGAGCTCAGCGCACACAGCCCAGACCATCACGCAATCATTGATAGAGTGGATGTGGAGAGAATGTTTCCACCAGTGGGAGAGTCTAGGACCAGAGGTCAAAGCCTGGGAATTAAAGGACGTTCCTTTAGGAAAGAGATGAGGAGGAATTTCTTTAGGCAGAGGGTGGTGAACCTGTGGAATTCTTTGGCACAGAAGGCTGCGGAGAACGTCAATGGCTAGTATTAAGGCAGAGATAGGTTAGTCGGTGATTATGGGGAGAAGGCAGGAGAATGGGGTTACGAGGGAGAGATCGATCAGCCATGATTTATTGGCGGAGTAGACTTGATGGGCCGAATGGCCTAATTCTGCACCTATCACTTATGACATTACAATCCTCCCTTACATTTACATTTCACGCAGCCTCGGCAAGGCCAGCAGCGTAATCAAGGACCATTCGCACCCCGGACACTCCACCTCCTCCCTCCTCCACCCCCCTCCTCCCCCCTCCTCCTCCTCCCCTCTCCTCCCCCCTCCTCCCCCTCTCCCATCAGACCAAAGGTACAGAAGTGTGAAAACGCACACCTCCAGATTCAGGGGCAGTTTCTTCCCAGCTGTTATCAGACAACTGAACCATCCTACCAACAAATAGAGAGCAGTTCTGAGATGATATTTACCGCACTGAACTAACTTATCTTGGGCTAACTTTAATCGGACTTGACTGGACTTTATCTTGCACTAAACCTTATTCCCATTATCCCGTTATTCCCTTTACCGTGTGTCTGTACACTGAGGACAGCTCGATTAAAATCATGTATAATCTTTCCGCTGACTGGTTCGCAGGCAACAAAGGTTTTTCACCGTACCTCGGTGCACGTGACAATAAACTAAACTCAACTCAAACTCAGCCCAACTAACGAGCTAAACACTTTAACTCGCCCTCCCAATCCCACACAGACCTTTCTACCCTGGGCCTCCTCCAGTGTCAGAGTGAGGCCCAACACAAATTGGAGGAATAGTCTTTTGCATGGGCAGCTTACTGTACAGCCCAGCTCAACTAAACTAAACTAAAGTAAACTCAACTCAGCTGTAACATGGACATCAAGAGAATGATGTCTCTCTTGAGTAGGTTCCTAGCTCTGTGCTGGAGCATTTTCCTGTCGCTTGCAATTTTTAAGCTTGCTAGACAATGGGGAAATATTTATTCATAGTACAGCATTGAAGTGTCTGTGCATTTGATATTGGAGTGTTAGCGTGCCTGTGTCGCAGTGTCTGAGGGCTGCAGCCAAAGGCAACATGTGCAGGGAACAGCTCCAAGTGGACGAGCTCTCACCCTGAACATCATTCGTCAGGCTGTGGGATTTCTTTCACAGTCGTTCCACCTGAGGTCTGTCGCAGCAAGCAGACAACCCTGCCCGCCTCCTCCACTTCTGAGGTCCCGAGTGGTCGCACAATGGACACTCCAGCTGGTAGAGCTGTTGCCTCGCAGTGCCAGAGACCCGGGATCAATCCTGACCTCGGGCGCTGTCTGTGTGGAGTTTGCACGTACTCCCTCTGTCTGACTGGGGATCTCCGGTTTCCTCCCACATCCCAAAGACGTGCAGGTTTGTAGGTTAATTGGCTTCCGTAAATTGCCACAGAGTCGTAGATTTATAGAGTCATAGATTCATACAATGTGGAAACAGGCCCTTCAGCCCAACTTGCCCACACCGGCCGACCTGTCCCATCTACGCTAGTCCTGCCGTGCGTAGGACAGTGCGGGTGTGCGGGTGATCGCTGGTCGGCGCTGACTCTGTGGGCCAGAGTGCCTGTTTAGGGGCGGAAGACTGCAACCTTCACGTGGTCCGCCCTGTTTCGACTAATGCAATCAACTCGGCATGCACGAACTGTCCTACATCTAGGCTGTGCACGCCACACGAAAGAAGAAGAAGAGCCTGTTTGCACGCTGTATCTCTAAACAAAACTAAATTAAAACCTAAATTAAACTACAATTCACAAGTTCATAAGTGATAGGAGCAGAATGGCTGATCTATCTCTCCCTCTCAACCCCATTCTCCTGCCTTCTCCCCGTAACCCCACACACCCTCTGACAGATGCCTCACTCTGGATCCTGTCCTGTGCTTGCTACAGAAGGGTTCTGAGGTCAAACCCAAAGGGGTTGAGCAGAGAGTCTGTGAGCAGCGCAAACTTTCCACCATGAACTAACAAATAGTGCCCGAACTTCGAATTTGAGTTCAAAAGCCAAGCAGCCTGAGCTCAGTGCCACAGATTAGCAATGGACAATTGAAAGAACGGTAACCTTTTGTTGATGTGAAGTGTTCACTAACTGCATGGCAGTGCAAGTTTTAAGCCTCCCAGGGAGATGTCGACAGGACGCCGTGGGTTGGTGGGCAGGTGGTATTCACAAACTTGGCACACTGGTAAACTGGCGGGGGGCGGGGGGGGTAATAAGTAATCCAATTATAGGAACCTCCAGCGGCTGCATTTTACTCTCGACTATCAACACACAAGGATGATATTGATGGCAAACAAATTAAAAGCATGTGCTCCCTTTCTCTTGTTTCGCATGGTTACTCTACCGCTGCGCGGCAATGCCACCCATGATCAGAGCAAACCGTAAACGCAAGGCTGGCACTGTGCCGCAGCAGTACACTTGCTGCCTTAAAGTCCCGGGTTCGATCCTGACTACGGGCGCTGTCTGTACAGAGTTTGCACGGTCTCCCCGTGACCTGCGCGGGTTTTCTCCGAGATCTTCGGTTTCCTCCCACACTCCAAAGGCGTGCCGCTTTGCAGGTTAATTGGCTCGGTATAAACGTAAAACTGCCCCTATCGTGTAGTGCTAGGGTGTTGTTAGTGTGCGGGGATCGCTGGATGGTGCCGACTCGTCTGGCCGAATACGGCCTGTTTCCGCTCTGTATCTCTGAACTAAACTAAAACTAAACTTAAAATGGAGGCGTAATCCACAATCTTCTCACAGCATTGTTCAAGTCCTGTGGGCACAACCATCTTAACACACACGACAGAAGATGGACACAAAATTCTGCAGTAACTCAGTGGGCAGGAAGATGCACAACCCCTGGGACACCAGTTAGGAACAAACACCCAGGCACACTAAATGCATATCCAAAAAAATCAGCCTGCATTATGATTCCATACTTTATTATTCCATCATACATTCATGACGTTCAAATTTAAGCAATGGGAATTGTGTAATGCACATGGACTCCAATAGGGTGAGTGTTGTTTTAAGGCCGCTACCTCATTAGTTCAGTTCCCCACGCCAAGATTACCCAAAGAACTAGATGCAAACCTGGCTGATAATTATAAATTAGTACTAGACTAAGTGTGACCCGTTGGGTCTCATGTTCACACGGGAGGGCTGGTCTCCCGACGCCATATTCCACCTCTCCACAAATTCCAATATTGGTGGCCAGTGGGGGGGTTCTGGAGCACTGGTATGGGTGTTGTGGGCTGAAGGGACTGGTCTCCAGAGGGCTAGTATGGACATTGTGGGCCAAATTGATTCTTGGGGTGGCAGCTCAGTCCCTCAAGCCTGATGTGCTGGCAGCTCACTCACTCACGGCTGGTGGGCTGGCAGTTGACTCACGGCTATTCCTTGAAATTCCATTGCAAGGCCACCAAATTCAAGTGCAGTTTCATTCATTTCAAGCAGGGTGCAAGGCTACCAAATTCAAATGCATTTTCATACCATTTCATGCAGGGTGCAAGGCCACCACATTCAAATGCGGTTTAATATCATTTCAAGCACGGTGAAACCACCATAAAACATAAAACACAAATCAGTTTCAGTGGAATTCAGTGTGTTTCAGTTGATTCACAGCTCTCAGCAGTCGTGACCTCTCCCTCCCCCATCATGCAGAGACTGAGCCACACCCACACCCACACTTCCGGATTTTATAATCCATCCCCCCTCCAACTGGAAAAGCTGTGGCCTTCAGGGCCTGATTGACAAGAGAGAGATTCGCAACATTTTTTAAACACTAATAATTTTTTTAAGGTTTTTTTTGATGGGAAGAATCCTTGTTGACTGATGAGTTGTGGGGGATATGGTTGAGTAAGATGGCCAAAAAAAACAGCCAAAGTGGGCCCCCAGCAACCATTTGCAGAGCGTTTTACTTCAACCCAAACCCCCCGCAGCAAACCAAATTAGCAAGATTTTACTTCAACCCCCCCCCCCCCCAGCAAACATTTGTTAGAGATTTTACTTCAAACCCACCCCCCCCCCCCCCCCCCCCACCCCACAACACACATAAGATGATTTGCAGAGATTTTACTTCAACCCAAACATTAAGGGCACTCAAAGTCAATAAAACCACACTCACAGTTTAGTAGACATGTGTTCATCTGCTCAGCTCATCAGCTCAGACTGAGAGACGTGACCCTCTCACTTCCCCCATCTTGCAGAGACTGACTGAGGCACAACACTTCTGGGTTTTATAGTCCCTCCCCCCTCCCACCAGCAGGGGCAGCAGAGAGAACCTCAACATTTTTAAAACATTAATAACTCTTTATTTTTCATCGATGGGAAAAATCCTCTTGTCCTGCGCAGCAGAGGGGGACTCTGAGTAAGATGGCCAAAAATCACAGCCGTAAGTGGCAGCGTATTTTCTAAAATCATGAAACAGAAAAACAGGAAGTGGCCAAGATCTTACTTTTAGTAATATAGATTGACCAAATCAGCCTCTTTCTACTATTTGAGTTTTGCTTCAATGTTATTTAGTCAGTACCTGGTAAACACCTGGTGCAAATTGCTCTTGCACTGCAGAAGATCTCTCCGTTAAAACTTACTGCAATTGTAGAAGATTATTTTTGTTGCCAGCTGTGTGGACATTGCTGAATTGTTGCTATTCGGCAAAGTGAGGGAGATAAAGGGGCCACGTGATTCCGTGATTCTCTTGACCAAGTGCTGTTGCTAGGCAGTGGGCAGCTTATCGTTCAGTCTCCACAGATACTGATGCAACAAATTATGACGGGGAGTGTGTGCGCAAGGCAGCTGCATAATAACTATGTACACAGGCATTGTCCGATGGGCTAAATTGAAATGCCGACTTTCCGTTGCAATAACTAGAAGCTGGATGCGTGTGCTCGATCAGAAGAGGTCCTCGTTTGCAGGATAGGTCACTTCTTCAGGCTTCTGACCAGCCTAATCCTCTGAGCTCGGTTTGAAGAAGGGTCCCGACCGAAACATCACCGATTACTTTTCTCCCAGAAGGTGCCTGAGATGCCCCAGCACTCTGTGTCTGTCTCCAGTATAAACCGGCATCTGCAGTTCCCTCCTGCACTCAAGGCAAATCCTCTTCTCAATTCAACTGTGCTCCCACTTACCGCTCCAACCTTGCAGAGTGCCCTGGTCTCACTTGTGACTTAATGGGAAGACAATGTTTGAGTCATAGAAAAAAAAAACCCCACAGAGAGCTGGAGTAACTCAGTGGGTCAGGCAGCATCTCTGGAGGACAAGGATGGGTGAAATTTCAGCTCGGGACCATTCAGACTGTCTGAATGGAACGTCGCCTCAGTTCAGTTTAGTTTATTGTCTCGTGCACCGAGGTACAGTGAAAAACTTTTTGTTTGCATGCTAACCAGTCATGTCCGATCAAATCAAAACAGCTCCTCAGAGATGCTGCCTGACCAGTTGAGTTACTCCAGCCCTTGTGTTTCTTTTTGTCCTCTGAGTGAGAGGTTTGTGTTCATGTCCCTCTGTGGAGCTCACGTCTAGCCTGGCTCCTTCAGTGCAGTGCTTGAAGACTGTGTCGGAAGGAACTGCAGATGCTGCTTTAAATCGAAGATAGACACAAAATGCTGGAGGAACTCAGCGGGTGAGGCAGCATCTCCGGAGAGAAGGAACGGGTGACATTTCGGGTCGAGACCTTTCTTCATAGAAGTGCCGAGACTTTACTTCAGCCTAAAAACTGTCCGACTGTGAACATCTTGTTAGTTGTGAGATCTTTCTGGCCAAAAATCTGGTCATTAAAATAACCACATTAAAAATATATCTTCAGTGGCCATAAAGCACTTTTGGACATTCTGTATTTATGAAATATAGGACAGTGCCACACAGAAACAGGCCCTTCGGCCCACAATGTCGGTGCCAAGACCAACTCTTATCTGCCGGCACACAATCCACAATGGCAGGAAACATGTTCCCGATGTTGGGGGAGTCTAAGAGTTTAAGGATAAGGGGTAAGGCATTTAGAAAAGAGATGAGGAAACACTTTATCACCCAGAGAGTGGTGAGTCTGTGGAATTCTCTGCCTCAGAGGGCGGTGGAGGCCGGTTCTCTGGATACTTTCAGGAGAGAGCTAGATAGGGCTCTTAAAGATAGCGGAGTCAGGGGATATGGGGAGAAGGCAGGAACGGGGTACTGATTGGGGATTGGTTACCTATGATCAAATTAAATTGCGGTGCTGGCTCAACGGGCTAAATGGCCTACTCCTGCTCCTATTGTCTATTGTCTATCATCCCTCCATTCCCTGCATAAACATGTGCCCTTCCAGCGGTAGAGTTGTCGCCTTACAGCACTTACAACGTTAGAGACCCGGTTTCGATCCCGACTACGGGTGCTGTCTGTACGGAGTTTGTACGTTCTCCCCGTAACCTGCGTGGGTTTTCTCCGAGGTCTTCGGTTTCCTCCCACGCCCCAAACACGTACAGGTTTGCGGGATAATTGGCTTAGTATAAATGTAAATTGTCCCTCGTGTGTAGGATACTGTTAATGTGCGGGGGGGGGGGCGGGGGGGGGGGGGGGGGGGGCCCATAGCAGACGCGTCCAGGTCGCGGGCCTGGAAACTGGAAAGGATCCCGAGCTAACTCTGCTGCCACCATCATCTATTGCAACAAGGGATGGCTCCCACTCATTGTCGCCGGAAGCTTGCGTTCTTTTCAGGAAGGACGATGGCAGCGGCGTCAACATTTGAAACGTGGAAGATGGACATGAAAGAAGAATGTGCAGGGATCGCTGGTCGGCACGGATACGGTGGGCCGGCGGGACTGTTTCCGCGCTGTTTCTCTAAACTAATCTAAACTGAACTAAATGCGATTATTGTACCTGCCTCCACCACCATCCCTGGCAGCGTGTTCCAGGCACCCACCGCCCTCTGTGTAAAGAGAATTGCCCCGCTCATCTCCTGTAAACTTTGCCTCTCTCACCGGGAAGCTATGTCCTCTAGTGTTTGATATTTCCATCCTGGGGAATAGGTTTGGCCTACCTTATCTATGACTCACACTCTTGCTCCAGGGGAGATATATGCAGAGACATTTTCCTCATCCTCATCTATTCAGTTCAAACACCAACCCAGCAGTGCAGAACAAAGTTCCAGTCTCATAAATTATTCTTTTTCTAGATCTAAGTTTCCTGGGAAAGGCAGCAGTTTCATTTACATTTATCAATTCAAAAATTATTAATTCATTGGCTGAGCAAATAAGCAAATGGAGCGAGATTAGATGGGACATTTGGAGGGCATGGACAGCTTGGGCCGAAGGGTGTGTTTCCATGCTGTATGACTATGGTTCTATATGCTGATTTAATTTTATATATTTTTTTGCATCTAACCTTTCTGGAAGGGGGGGGGGGGGATCTCGTTGAAATTTACCGAATAATGAAAGGCCCAGAGAGAGTGGATGTGGAGAGGATGTTCCCACCAGTGGGTGAGTCTAGGACCAGAGGCCACGGCCTCCGGATAAAAGGACGTTGCTTTAAGCAGGAGATGAGGAGGATTTTCTTTAGTCAGAGGGTGGTGAATCTGTGGATTTGATTCCTACCGAAGGCTGTGGAGGCCAAGCCAGTGGGTATTTTTAAGGCATTGAGAGGTAGATTCTTGATTAGTACCGATGTTATGGGGAGAAGGCAGGAGAATGGGGTTAGGAGGGAGAGATAGATCAGCCATGAATTTTTGCAGCGTAATGGTGTGGTGACCCGGCGTGACGCAGCGTGACGGCGTATTGACGCGCGGTGATTTTTCAAGTGTCGCAACATTTTTTTGTCGCCGCTGGATTTTGAAATGTTTCCAAATCTTTTGGGACACTGGAGGCCCTTTAGTGCACAGGTTAAAGTAGATTAATCAACTTAACATATAACCATATAACAATTACAGCACGGAAACAGGCCCTCTCGGCCCTTCCAGTCCGTGCCGACCAAACTTGTTTTTATTGTAATGATCAATTAACGGCTTTACTTTAATAATTACTGACCTATTCATTAAAATGTTAGTTCTCGCATGGAGCTTCACTTTAGACTTTACTTTAGATTTTCGAGTTGAGAGATACAGTGCGGGAACAGGCCCTTCGGCCCACCGAGCCTGCGCCACCCAGCGATCCCCGCACACTAACACTACTCTACGCACGAGGGACAATTTACAATTTCTACCGAAGCCAATTATCCTACAAACCTGCACGTCTTTGGAGCGTGGGAGGAAACCCGGAGCACCCGGAGAGAACCCACGCGGTCACTGGGGGAGCGTACAAACTCCAACCAGACAGCACCCGTAGTCGGGATCAAAACCCGGTCTCTGGCTGCGCTGTAAGGGGCTGCGTCATCGGAGAGTGCCGCCCTCCCGTGTAGACTGTTACACTGTTTTTACAACCAGTGGTTAGGGCTGTAAGGCAGCAAGCCCCGACTTTGTATCTCATTCAGTAATGCACAAAGCATTCCATCCGTACCGGAAGTACTGCTTTTTACTGCCGCAGATAACAATAACCTTAGACTCCATGGGAAATAGACTTTTCCGAAAGTAATCCAAATCCTAGGGTATGAAGAAAAATATTTTTATCATTAATTATTCATCGTATCGCCTTGCAGAACGGCACAAATTGCTTTTTNTTTTTAAATAATTAAACCAGAGACGCAGAGCTGTTGAAGCCAAGCTATTTGCTTTCTTTCGATGTTTGGGATAGTTTTGTTCAGAGATACAGCATGGAAATAGGCCCTTCGGCCCAACGAGTCTACGGTGACCATCGGTCACCTGTACACTAGATCTATCCACAGACTCGCCACACTTTTTCTCACAGAGAGTTGTGAGTCTGTGGGATTCTCTGCCTCAGAGGGCGGTGGAGGCAGGTTCTCTGGATGCTTTCAAGAGCGAGCTAGATAGGGCTCTTAACAATAGCGGAGTCAGGGGATATGGGGAGAAGGCAGGAACGGGGTACTGATTGGGGATGATCAGCCATGTTCACATTGAATGGCGGTGCTGGCTCGAAGGGCCAAATGGCCTACTCCTGCACCTATTGTCTATTATCTATTATCTATTATTATCCGACATACTGGGGACGATTTACAGAAGCCAACGAACCTACAAACCTGTACGCCTTTGGAGTGTGGGTGGAAACCGGAGCTCCCGGAGAAAACCCACGTGGTCACTGGGAAGAACGTACAAACTCCGTGCGGGCAGCACCCGTGGTCAGGATCGAACCGGGGTCTCTGTTGTCGTAAGGCAGCATCTCTACTGCCGCCCCTCATTTTGAGTTTAGTGTTCCAGTTTAAAAAAGCTACAGCAAGGAATGAAGAGAGACACAAAAAGCTGGAGTAGCTCAGCGGGACAGGCAGCGTCCCCGGAGAGAAGGAAGGGGTGACGTTTCGGGTCTCGACCTGAAACGTCACCCGTTCCCTCTCTCCAGAGATGCTGCCGCTTGTCCCGCTGATATACTCCAGCGTTTTGTGTCCATCTTCCGTTTAAGTCAGCATCTGAAGACCATACCTGCAGCATGGAATGTTTAGGGTAAGATTTAGATTTAGGTTTAATATTGGCAGGTGTACAGTGAAAAGCTTTGTCTTGCATGTTATTCAAACAGAACAGACTTATTATTTTTTTAAAAATGGGGGCATTTATTAGGAAAAGGGGAGATAGCGAGACCTGGGTGTCATGGTACAACCAGTCCTTGAAAGTAGGCATCGTCAGACAGGGGCAGTGAAAAAAGCGAATGGTATGTTAGCAAGCAAAAGGATTTGAGTACAGACAGGGAGGTTCTTCTAACTTCCAGTTGTACAGGGTCTTGGTGAGACCACAACCTGTTGATATTGCGTGCAGAGTTTGGTCTCCAATCCAAAATCTGGGAATCTGAGGAAGGACATTATTTATTGCCATGAGGAGTGCAGAGAAGGTCACACAAACGTGATGTCCTGGGAGTCAGGACTGTCTTATATATGAGAAAGACTGATGACCGGTTATATACTCTCTGGAATAGGAGAATTAAGAGGGATCTTTATAGAAACATACAAAATTTTCCTTAAAGGGTTGATGACAGGGCTACAGGAAGATTGTTTCCCGATGTTTGGGGAATCAGGACAAGGGTAAGGAAAGGGAATCCTTAAGGGGGAAACGAGATGAAGAAAAGAACTTTCTTCTTCAACAACAGAGAGTGGTGAGTCCTGGAAAACTCTCTGCCACAGAGGTTTGAGGCCGTTTCATTTGGCTATATTTAAAGAAGTGAGTTGATGTGGCCCTTGTTGTGGCTAAAGGGAATCAGAGGTATGGGAAGAAGGCATAGGGGATGAGTTGGATGATCAGCCATGATCATATGAATGGCGGTGCAGGGGCTCGCAAAGGGCTGTAGGCCATTAATAATTTCTATGTTCTTTCTATGCTATGTTTCTATCAGATTTACGCCTATCGAGCGATCAGCATGTACATTTAGATAGATTGATGATGTATAGTAGCTGATGTATATTAGATGTGATGACATATGAATAGGTAGATGATGAATACAGAACATAAGGAAAGGGAGAAATCATTCCCAATTTCAAATAGAAGCAAATGAAACATAGAAAATAGGTGCTGGGAGTAGGCCATGGCACCTTCGAGCCAGCACCTGATTTATCAATGTGATCATGGCTGATCGTCCCACTCATGTTACCAACCCCGTTCCGCCGCCTTCTCCCCATATCCAATGATTTCCATCGCGGCCCTAAGAGCAAAACAAAACTCGTTTTACCCGATACTGGAAAAAAAGATTTACACTCAAACCAGTACAGCTCCCAGTCCCAGGATATCCTCGTACACTCTGTAAACTATGAAGTTGTTTTGAAGTCTATTCACTGTTAACATCTTTGCAATGCAATAACCAAGTGACTTAGCTGGTAGATTAGTTTAGTTTGGTTTTGAGATACAGAGCGGAAACAGGCCCTTTGGCCCACCAGCGATCCCCGCACGTTAACACTATCCTACACATACTAGGGACAATTTTACATTTATACCAAGCCAATTAACCTACGTTCCTGTACGTCTTTGGAGCGTGGGAGGAAACTGAAGATCTCGGAGAAAACCCACGTGGGTCACAGGGAGAACGTGCAAACTCCGTGCTGGCAGCACCTGTAGTCGGGATCGAACCCAGGCAATCACCTCTGCCTGTGTTTGGCGCCGTAATTTTGGCAGCAACATCTCTACCTAATACCGCTGCGCCAAAACACCGTGGTATCTGGTGCCTCACAGCGCCAGGATCCCTTGGAGTTGTGATCCTGACCTCGTGTGCTGCGTGGGAGTTTGCAGGTTCTCCTCTGTGACCACGTTGGGTTTTCCTCTGGGTGCCCATGTCTCCTCCCCACATGTGCGGGTTCGCAGGTTAATGGGCCTCTCTAGTGTAAAAATTGCCCTGGGGTGGATTGTCGGGAGTGGACGAGAAAGGGTTTTAACAGAATTGGTGAAAAACGGGTGATCGTGGTCGCTCTTGGCACAACAGTGGCAATACAAAGGCTGAGAACTATATTCTGCCCTCTGCATCTTCCCCGTTTTGTACTTGGGTTTGATACTTATTAATAGTATAGTATTAAAATGATCAGTTTGGAGACAGTCATGCAAAACAAAAAGCTTTTTTCACTGTACCTAGGAGGTTCATGTGGCAAATTAATAAGCTTAAAAATCTTATTTAGACCCCATTTAAGAGGCGATTGTAAGCTAGGAGCTCCGCAAGCTCGATTTTTTCCAAACTCAATAGTCTATTTTATTTTGACAAAAGAGCCAGCCGTCAGTCACAATGGAGCGCATTTTTGTTATCTGTTAGTGCCGGACGCTAACACTACTCTCCAAATATATTATAATAACCTTCCGGGCTTAGATTTTTTTTCGATGCATTTAATAAGAAAAGCTGCATCAGGTTTCGGAGATCACTTTCAGCGCCCCGATGCGTGGCAATCCAGCCAATTTCTATTTCTACTTCACACGCGCTACCCCAGCTTCAGCTTAACAGTTTAGTTTCTACTGTCAACGGCGTACCGAGGTACAGTGAAAAGCTTTTTGTTGCGTGCTATCAGATCATCCGGTCAAACAGGGAAAGGAACAATACATGGTTACAATTCGAGCCGTCCACTATCTGTACACACAGATACAAGATAAGGAATTAAGTTTAGCTTGGCAAGTAAAGGCCATCAAAGTCCCGATCCAAAAAGATTTTCGCCGAGGTCACCAATGAGGTAGATAGTAATTCAGTTGCTTCTCTCTGGTTGTGGTAGGATGGTTCAGATTGCCTGAATACAGCTTGGGGTAAGAAAAACTGGCCCTGAAACTGCAGGTGTGCTTTTTGATTTGACTACCTTTTGCCTGATTGAGAGGGGAGAAGAGGCCAGGGTGAGACAGATTGTGCGCTTGGCCTTGCCAGGCAAAGCGTAATGGAAGGGAGTTGGTTTGTGCGGTGGGTCTGGCTGCGTCCACGATTGTCTGCATTCCATCGGCGAGATGCTGATTAACTCACAAATGATTCTATTCCTCCTGATCTCTTCCTCATAACTAATAAAATGAGCAGATGCAAATCGCTGTATTTTAGAAACCCCCCAATAAAATTGCCGTTCTTTTTCTTTTCCCACCGTAAGGCAAGGGCAATGAACATTGTTAGGCTTATTGAATGTGAACACATTAAAATCAAGCCTGCCTTTTCTCCCAGTAAAATACCATCAGCCCTGCTAACCAGTTTTCTCTCTTCAGAGCCTGCTGCTAATTTTGAAAGTTTACGCCTAAACTGAAACCGGCAATCAAAAATAGCAGATTTTGGCAGTTCCCAATTGTGGTCCTTTGTTATTTAATAATTAGCTTATTTTAGAAGTACAGCAGGGAAACAGGACCTTCGGCCCACCGACCAGTGACCAGCGACCAGCGATCCCCGCACATTAACACCATCCTACACACACTCGAGACAATTTTACATTTATGCCAAGCACGATTAACCTACAAACCTGCGCTTCTTTTCGAGTGTGGGAGGAAACCAGAGATCTCGGAAACCAAAAACCCACGCAGGTCATGGGGAGAACGTTCAAACTTGGTACAGACAGGCACCCGCAGTCGGGATCGAACCCGGGTCTCTGGCGCTGTAAGGCAGCAGCTCTACCCGCTGCGCCACCGTGCTGCCCTGCATCCTGCTGGTCATTATTTAATTCTGAGCCAACAGAAAACCATTTATCCCAACGAGACAGAAGCATTTATAAATAATTATAATCATCATGGCCACTGTGTTTAGACAGAGAATCGCTGAAGTACTCTGGGATATTGGATATTGATCTCACATAAAGCTTTATAGATTATCCTACTGGTGTAATTACTTTTACTTGTTTAATGTGGAGGAGTCAAGAACCAGAGGACATCGGTTTAAAGTGAGCGGGGAAAGATTTGATTGGAACCTGAGAGGCAACTTTTTTACTCAGAGGGTATTGGGTATTGGAATAGAAACATAGAAACATTGAAAACAGGTGCAGGAGTAGGCCATTCATCCCTTCAAGCCAGCACCGCCATTCAATATGATCATGGCTGATCATCCAAATTCAGTACCCTGTTCCTGCTTTCTCCCCATATCCCTTGATTCCGTTAGCCCTAAGAGCTATATCTAACTCTCTCTTTAATATATCCAGTGAATTGGCCACCACTACCTTCTGTGGCAGAGAATACCACAGATTCACAACTCTCTGGCTGAAAAAGGTTTTTCTTCATCTCAGTCTTAAATGGCCTACCACAAACTGTGACCCTTGGTTCTGGACTCCCCCAACATGGGGAACATTTTTCCTGCATCTAGCCTGTGCAATCCCTTCACAATTTTATATGTTTCTGTAAGATCCCCTCTCATCCTTCTAAATTCCAGTGAATGGGACCTCGGTTAAGGTGAGGGGAAAAGATTAAATAGGAAACGTGGACGATAGAAAAAGGGGAGATGCTTCGGACCTGGGTGTCATGGTACTCACCAGTTTTGAAAAGAGGCATTGCAGGTGCAGCAGGCAGTGTAGAAAGCGGATTGGTCTATGTTGCATTCATAGCAAAAAAGGATTTGAGTACAAGAGCAGGGAGGTTCTCCTGCAGTTAGTACAGGGTCTTGGGTGACGGCCACACCTGGAGTATTGCGCACAGTTTTTGGTCTTCCTAATATAAAGAAAGACATTTTGCCATAGAGGGTGTACAGAGATGGTTCACCAGATGTTTCCTGGATGCCAGGACTTGCTATGAAGAAATACGGGACATAGACTCGGCTTGTACTCGCTGGAATTTAAAAGATTGAGGGGGGATTTTATAGAGACTTACAAAATTTCTTAACGGGTTTGGACAGGCTAGATGCAGGAAGATGTTTGTTCCGAATGTTGGGGGAATGTCCAGAACATGGGGTCACAGTTTAAGGATAGGGGGATGTCTTTTAGACCGAGATGGAGGAAAATTCATTTTTCACACAGAGTGGCAAAATCTGTGGAATTCACTGACATGAAGGTAGTTGAGGCCAGTTCATTGGCTATATTAAGAATGGGAGTAGATGTGGCCTTGTGGCTAAAGGGATCAGGGGGTATGGAAGGGAGAAGGCAGGTTACAGGCTACTGAGTTGGTTGATCTGCCTATGATCAATATTGAATGGCGGATGCAGCTCCACTCAAAGGGCCGAATGGCCTACTCCTGACACCTAGTTTCTATGTTTCTATGAATCTGAGGAGTAACTTTTTCCACACAAAGAGTGGTGGGTGTATGGAACAATCTACCAGAGCAGGTGGTTGAGGCGGGGACTCTCCTAAATTCCAGTAAAATTGAACCACTTCCATCTGCAGGGTTGGGAAAAGAAGAATTTTATGACAATATTGTGACAATTTCAGTCCCCATTATACTTGTGGAGTTGAATTGCCTGCAGAGTCTCATTAGGGTGACCTGTTGTGTAAACATGTTGTCTAACCAAATGTTCCATCTGCTCTTTTTCAGCGACAGGCAGCCCTCAATGGTTCATCTTCTCACAAGTAGCAGAAATACATATTCATCCCGTTGGATTTTTAACTCCTTTGTGTTTACCTCAACAAAGTGAGGGTCTAATGCGACACGACTGAATGGTGAATGATAGGCTCGCTACACTGAGTGATGGCCGTAGAATGGGTCTTTGTCTCATCAGTCACCTGCGAACCGACAGAACCAGAGTGGAAGCAAGTCATCCTTAATCCCGATGGGTGATCTGAGAAGAGCAATTTTGCAGGTGAGCACGAACACAGTAACTCGCTACTTTCCGATGATAATTTGCCTTGATTGAGGGAGTTTCTCGTTAAACTTGGTTGAATATTACTCGCCTTCCAAGTAGGTGAATCGAGGATCAGAGGGCACAGGTTTAAGGTGAAGGGGACAAGATTTAAGGGGAATCTGATGGGGTAACATTTTCCACACAGAGGGTGGTGGGCGTATGGAACAAGCTGATAGAGGAGGTAGTTGAGGCTGGGACTATCCCAACGTTTAAGAAACAGCTGGACAGGTACATGGATAGGATAGGTTTGGAGGGATATGGACCAAACGCTGGCAAGTGGGACTGGTGTAGCTGGGACATGTTGGCCCGTTGGGCCAAAGGGCCTGTTTCCACACTGTATGATCATGACTCCAGCGTTTTGTCATTGATTGATCGATACAACATGGAAACAGTCCTATGCTTAGGAAGGAACTGCAGATGCTGGTTTATGCCGAAGATAGTGACAAAATGCTGGAGTAACTCAGCGGGTCAGGCAGCAACTCTGGAGAACCTGGAAAGGTGACGTTTCACAGAGTGCTGGAGTAACTCAGCGGGTCAGGCAGCATCTCTGGAGAACATGGGCAGGTACAAAATGCTGGAGTAACTCAGCGAGTCAGGCAGCAACTCTGGAGAAAAAGAATCGGTGACGTTTCGGGTCGGAATCCTTTGGGTCTTTTCAGAAGAAGAAGGGTTCTAGCCCGAAACGTTTCCTTCAGAGATGCTGCCTGACCCGCTGAGTTGCTCCAGTATTTTGTGTCTATGTTCAGTGTAATGTACACAGTGTTTTATATGTACTCTGGCGCTGGAAGGCAGCAACTCTACCGCTGCGCCACCGTGCCGCGCTCACGTTTGGTTGAGCTTACACTCACTGCGATATTCATGAAATCCCCAGCACTGTTGCAAAACTACTTGCATTTACTTATAAAGGGCTTTTAATTCGGAGACGTCTGGGAAGGAACAAGAAGGATATGAAATGGGTGGAAGGAAGGAAGGCTCCGATGGGAGGTGCAGGTGATTTGTTGGCCAAGCGATGGGTTGTGATGGGGCTTCAGGGGTGGAGGAGGCAGATGAGACGCGGCAAATCAAGGATGAAGTGGACAGATGAAAGCAGTCTCTTTATGAAGAAAAATGTCCAACATCATCGAGCAGGCAGTGGTTATCACTGGGCTCCGAGGCACGAGTGCTCAATTGCTTCATGAATGCCAAATAACTCAGGGATTTCTGTGCTGTCTTTAACATTTGACCAGGCTTGTTTATGTTATCGTGATTGATGTCCCTTGGTTTATATTTTTAAACTACATATTCCTCGCAGTGAATTAAAGGCCCTGTCGCTGTACCTTACAGACCCTCTGCATATATATCTCCAAGGTCTGCAGCATAACGACACACGATCTTGAATTCACTGCAAGAATGTATAGTCCAGTGACTCCAACTCTCGGGCGGGAGAAATTATATCTCAAGCAGGAGAGCGGGAGATTTTACGAAAATGCCCTTTCAGCGGGCGATCTCCCGCCGAAAGCGGGAGAGTTGGAGTCACTGATATTCTAAAAAATAAATATACATATAAAACACACACACACACACACACACACACACACACACACACACACACACACACACACACACACACACACACACACACACACACACACACACACACACACACACACCACACACACACACACACACACACACACACACACACACACACACACACACACACACACATATATACTAGACCAAGTGCAGACCCATTGGATCTGCTCCCCCAACGGTGTGGTCCCCCGACGCAATATTCCACCACTCACCCGTTCCCCCAACGCAACGGAAGCCGGACCTGAACGTAAGATTCCAGCGCTCCCCTGCCTCAGCAGTGGACTTTAAAAAATAATCCAATTGCACCGCCCCTCCTGTTGAAATATCCCTTTGAGGTGAAATTCAGAGTGTTCCTGTCTTGCAACTTTGTATCGATGTGTACTGGAAGCTGGGAGGAAGGATTTTAACAGTAAAAATCTTGTTAAAGTTGGCATTTTTGAAGCTTTAGTCACAAATAATTAAGGAAATATAGGTGGAAATGTGACGGGAAGACGTTCATCGCCACCACGGGAAAAATGTGAGTAGGATGTGTGAAAATGGGAAGGCTGTGGCCTAGCATTTGGAAGAAGATAGGAATTAACCAGATTGACGACAGAGACACATCGTGGGCACGAGACTTTTAGTTACCTATATATATATATATATATATATATATATATTTTTTTTTAACAAAATTTTTTTTTTTATTTTCATGTATAAAACATAAATATTATATATATTAAAAACATTTGATATACACAACGAATACAATATGTATATAATATATCTGATCCCGTGGGGCAGCACGGTGGCGCAGTGTCTGCTTTGCTGCCTTACAACGTTAGAACCCCGTGTTTGATCCTGACTCACGTACTCACGGTTTGAAGAAGACAAAATGTCACCCATTCCTTTTCTCCAGAGATGATGCTCTGTCCCGCTGAGGTTATCTCCAGCTTTTTGTGTCTATATTCAGTGCGATGTGTAGAGTGTTTTATATGTAAACATATACACAGTGTTTTTATATAACGCACACACTCACACAGACACATATATATGTATATGTTATGTATATGTATATATATGTGTGTGTATTATATGTGTGTATATATATATCATATATATATATTATATATATATATTGTGTGTGTGTGTGTGTGCGTGTGTGTGTGTATAGAATATATATATAATATATCTATATATATACATACATACATACATACATTCACACACACACACATATATATATATATATAAAATTAAAGCAATGATACATAGGTCATGGCTGATCAACATTTCCCTTCCAACACAATTTTGGCCCCCATATCTGAGGAAGGATGTGCTAGCTCTGGAGCGGGTCCAGAGGAGGTTTACAAGAATGATCCCAGGAATGATGATGAGCGTTTGACGGCACTGGGCCTGTACTCGCTGGAGTTCAGAAAGATGAGTGGGGGACCTCATTGAAACATACAGACTAGTGAAAGGCCTTCTCCTCATAACCATTGACATCCTTACCAATCATGAACCTATCAATGTCCGCTTAAAAATACCAAATAACTTGGCCTCCACAGCTGTCTTTGGCAATGAATTCCACTCACTCATCACCCTCTGGCTAAAGAGCAGTACAGCACAAGATCTGGCCCTTCGGCCCATAATGTCTGTGCTGAGCATGATGGCAAAGCAACTCCTAGCTGCCTGCACGTAATCCATCTCCCACCATTCCCTGCATACCCATGTGCCTATCCAAAAGTCTCTTGAATGCCAGGATTGCTTCTGCCACCACCGCCAACCCTGGCAGCGCGTTCCAGGCACTCACTACCCTCTCTCCTAAACAAAAACTTGCCCTGCATATTTGCTTTACACTTTGCCCCTCTCACCTTGAAGCTATGGTCTCAAGTATTTGTTATTTCCATCAATTGAGTTGCTGCAGATCCAAATTTAGATGTGCCATTTCTTCTATCAACATGCAGGCTAATCTCCTGACCCACCCTGGACCTGCTGGAGACCGCACTGGGCCTCTACTCGCTGGACTTCAGTCACGTAATGTCCATCTGAGAAAGGAGTTTGTGTGTGCACGTGGCTGTGGGGGTTTACAGAGGCCAGTTCTGGCCTGTTGGAGTGCAGAAACAAGGAACGTCAGAGGCTGATCAGGCCGCTTTTGGAATATCGAGAGCAATTTTGGGCCCCATATCTGAGGAAGGATGTGCTGGCTCTGGAGAGGGTCCAGAGGAGGTTTACAAGAATGATTCCAGGAATGACGATGAGCGTTTGACGGCACTGGGCCTGTACTCGCTTGCAGTTCAGAAAGATGAGGTGGGGACCTCATTGAAAGATACAGAAGAGTGAAAGGCCTGGATAGAGTGGATGTGGAGAGGATGTTTTTACACCAGTGGGAGAGTCTACGACCAGAGGCCATAGCCGCAGAATAAAAGGACATATCTTTTGAAAGGATATGAGGGGGGATTTCTTTAGTCAGAGGGTGGTGAATCTGTGGAATTAATTGCCACATTAATGTGGATATTTTTAAGCTGTAGATCGATAGGTTCATGACTAGTGCAGGTGTCAGGGGTTATGGGGAGAAAGCAGGAGAATGGGGTTAGGAGGTAGAGATAGATCAGCCATGATTGAATGGCGGAGTAGACTTGATGGGCTGAATGGCCTAATTCTGCTTCTACAACTTGTAAACGTATTAGCAGCGTGATTGACAGATCTCTGCACGGTCAACAACTAGGACTTGACAATGACGCCAAACTGGCGACTCTGTACGCTGTCTCAATGCACCACGGCTATTGTAGCCTCCCTCTGATCTGGTATTTTGTTGGTTCACATCCTTGATCAATGGTGTTTTATCATTAATGTTTTATTATTATTAATGTTTAGTGTTTTCTGAGTCATTCGTAACTGTCACTGTATGTCATGTTGTTACTTGTGGGTGGAGCACCAAGGCAAATTCTTTGTATGTGAATACTTGGCCAATAAACTTACTTACTATACACTTGTACTGTATCTGAGATGTTTATCTAAGATGTATTTAAGCGCTTATGTATAATGATACTTGTCCTATCACTTATATACCAAATAAAGTTGGGAAGGGCTGGATTGGTGGAGTGGTACTCCTGAGTTGCACATAAATCTGACGGGAATATTGTGATGTAAGGCACAGCAGACAATCACACCTGTTAAGTCGACATTACTGCTGACAACTTAGAGTGGTTTTGTCCGATTAATGTAGATCCATTCAGATGTATGGTAGATAGACACAAAATGCTGGAGTAACTCAGCGGGACAGGCAGTATCTCTGGAGAGAATGAATGGGTGACGTTTCGGGTCGAGAGCCAGGTCGGATCTTAAGAAGGGTCTCGACCCAAAACGTCACCCAGTCCTTCTATCCAGAGATGCTGCCTGTCCCGCTGAGTTACTCCAGCATTTTGTGTCTATCTTCGGTGTAAAGCAGCATCTGCAGTTCCATCCTGCACTGTTTATGTATAGTGATACTTGTATTGAACTGTACACAAAAATGAATTTCACTGTACCTCGATACATGTCACAAATACAGTACCATACCAAACCAGATGTGAGTGACACATCTGTAACTCAAACCCATTGGCACCAGACTGCAACACAGGCTCCATCCACACCTCTCGCTGCCTCGGCAAGGCCAGCAGCTTAATCAAGGACCAGTCTCACCCCGGCCACTCCCGCTTCTCGTCTCTCCCATCAGGCAAAAGGTACAGAAGTGTGAAAACGCACACCTCCAGATTCAGGGACAGTTTCTTCCCAGCTGTCATCGGGCAACTGAACCATCCTACCACAACCAGAGAGCGGTGCTGGACTACTATCTATTCTTTGGTGACCCTCAGACTGTCATTGATTGGACTTTGAGGGTACACAAAAGGCTGGAGAAACTCAGCGGGTGCAGCAGCATCTAAGGAGCGAGGGAGATAGGCGACGTTTCGGGCCGAGACCCTTCTTCAGACTGATGTGGTCTGATTAATTGGACTTTGCTGGCTTTACCTTGCACTAAATGTCATTCCCTTATCATGTATCTACGCACTGTAAATGGCTCGATTCTAATCACGTATTGTCTTTCAGCTGACTGGTTAGGACGCGACAAAAGCATTTCACTGTACCTCGGTGCACGTGACAATAAACTCAGGTGCAATTGAGCAGGAGGGCCATAGATAAGAGCGCAGTGTGTCAAGCAAAGAGCAGTCATGGCCCAGGGAGTACTGACCTGTTTCCAGTCAACAGGATCAGGTCGCTGCTTGCCAAGTATTGCAATAAATTGTAATATAATCCCGATAACGAAACAACAGCTTGGTTCCTCTGGTCAGCCGCTGTGAGAGTCGCCTTGCCTGAGATTTAAAATGCGCCAAGCATATTCAACCAAATTGTCCTATGGCTTTTTTAATTATGAAAGGTTTTCTGTCGGGATTAAGCAGGAGAAACAGTTTCCATGGACAGCTGGGTCATTAAGCAGAGGGGCACAGATTTACAGTCATTGGCTAGAGAAGAAAGCAGAAGGCAAATTAAATGTTTTGTTTTGTTTAATGAAACGCTGCCTGAACCAGGAGTGCGGGGCACCACAGAGGTGGGTGGAAGCAGATTTGTTCGTGACTTTGAAAAGAGAATTGAACAGTGTAAGTGTATTGTGACCCGGGACTAGCAGCACGCGATTGGGGACCCCTTAATCCGGAGAAGATTTAACTGGAGTCTGAGGGGTAACTTTTTGGGGCGGGAGATTGCAACCTTCGCGTGGTCCGCCCTGTTTCGACGAATGCAATCAACTCGACGCGCACAAACAGAAGATCAAATAGAACAAGTTGTCCAACAACTTTAGGCTGCGCACGCCACACGACAGAAGAAGAAGAAGGGGTAACGTTTTCACACAGAGGGTGGTGGGTGTATGGAACGAGCTGCCAGAGGAGGTAGTTGGGGCAGGGGCCATCGCAATGTTTAAGAAACTGTTAGACAGGCACATGGATAGGGCAGGTTTTGGAGGGATACGGGCCGAACGCGGGCAGGTGGGACTAGTGTAGCGGGGACATGTTGACCGGTGTGGGCAAGTTGGGTCTAAGGGCCCGTTTCCACACTGTATCGCTCTGTGACACCATTCTGGTAAAATTCTCCAAAGCCTCCATATCCTTTCTCTAATGAGGCAACCAGAACGGCACTCAATACTCCAAATGCAGCCGGACCAAAGTCCTCTAAAGCTGCAACACTTCCTGAATCTCATACTCGATGGCTTCCAAGGTCTTGCATGTTAAGGCCTTGACTTACTGCTGTCAAGAATGCTCTGCCTGCATTTGGATAAATATCTTTTAACAGTGAGGAAGGGTGCCGGCCCAAAACGTCATCTATCCTTTTTCTCCAGAGATGGCACGGTAGTACAGTTGCTGCCTCACTGCGCCAGAGACCCGGGTTCGATCCTGACCACAGTTTGCAGCTGTCTGTGCGGAGTTTGCACGCTCTCCCCGTGACCTGCGTGGGTTTTCTCCGAGACCTTCGGTTTCCTCCCACACACCAAAGGCGAGCAGGTTTGTGAGTTAATTGGCTTGGTACAATTGTAAATTGACCTTAGGATGGCTGGTCGGGGCGGACCCGGTGGGCTGAAGGCCCCGTTTCCGTGCTGAATGCTGGGACTCAGCTGAAACCTTTTACCAGTAGTAAGCATTTGAGAAACGTTCCGTTCATGCAGACCATGAAATGGGATGTGCAAACACTGATGCTTTGCTGGAAACAAAACTGCCCAACGCAATATTAAAGTGTAAAACAGTGAACCGAGGCTGGTGAAGCTGTTTTGTGTCGAGCACCTTGTATCTGGTACTGGAGATACATAAAGCAGAAACAGTCGATAATGCATTTACGTACTATTTATGAGAAGGTTTTTCTCTATTATGGAGAGCTGTTTTCCAGCTATTTATAAGGTTTAAATATGACCTGCTGTAAAGGAAATGCATGCAGCCTGTCAGGCGAGTCTGAGTGCAGCTAAAGGCTGTCCCATTACATTGAATGAAAAATGAACGCTGCTTATGTTCTCCACTGTCACCGATGTAAAACCAAGTCCTGGTCTTCAATTTAATACACTAGCGTGTCCAAGTGCTTTTATTTGCTGCTTTGTTTCATTTCCTCTCCTGTCAAGACCAGTTATCACCACGTAATGTTCCCTCTGAGAAAGGAGTTTGGGTGTGTACCGTTGTACGGTCGTCAAGGGTTACGGGGAGAAGGCGGGAGAACGGGGTGAGGAGGGAGAGATAGACCAGCCATGGCGGAGTAGACTTGATGGGCCGAATGGCCTAGTTCTACTCCTAATCGCTTAAGACCTGATGACATGGCGGTGGGAGTTTACAGAGGCCAGCTCTGACCTGTTGGAATGTAGAAGCAAGGAACTGCAGATGCTGGCAAGGCCGCGTTTGGAATATTGTGAGCAGTTTTGGGCACCCCTGTCCGAGGGAGGATGTGCTGGCTGTGGAGAGGGTCCAGAGGAGGTTTACAAGAATGATCCCAGGAATTAGTCGGTTAACCCATGATGAGCGTTTGTCGGCACTGGGCCTGTACTCGCTGGAGTTTAGAAGAATGAGGGTCGACCTTATTGAAACGTACAGAATAGTGAAAGGCCTGGATAGAGTGGATGTGGAGAGGATGTTTCCACTAGTGGGAGAGTCTAGGACTAGTGGTCAGAGCCTCATAGTTAAAGGACGTTCTTTTAGGGAGGGAGATGAGGAGAAATGTCTTTAGTCAGAGGGCGGTGAATCTGTGGGATTCTTTGTCACAGAAGGTTGTGGAGGCCGTCAGTGGATAGTTTTAAGGCAGAGATAGATAAATTCTTGATTAGTACGGGTGTCAGAGGTTATGTGGCGAAGGCAGGAGAATGGGGTTAGGAGGGAGAGATAGATCAGCCATGATTGAATGGTGGAGTAGACTTGATGGGCCGAATTTTCCTAATTCTACTATCACTTATGACCTTATGCCCTTGTGACCTGGTTAATGCACAAAAGGGACACAAAGTGCAAAGTAACTCAGTAAGAAGCCTCGACCCGAAACATCACCCATTCCATATCTCCGGAGATGCTGCCTGACCTGCTACTCTCCCACCACTCTTTGCCTGCTTTCTTCCCCCATGGTACTGAAGGACGGTCCTGATCGGAAACATCACCTGTCCATTTCAGAGTTCCTCCTACACTTTGTACTTTGCCATTATTTAATATTTTGGCACTTGAACTGCAGAGTGTTTTACACCACAGTTCAGCTCAACAAACTTAACCTTAACAAGATCCTCATCCATGTCTCTTCATACCACTATTCTAACATATCCTTTACTCAAAAAGACTCAAAGCGCTGGGGTACCTCAGCGGGTCAGGCAGCATCTCTGCTTCCCGACAGATGACGTATCAGGTCGGGACCCTTCTTCAGACTGATTTACTAGGAGGCTCAAGGAACTGCAGATGTTGGGTTACAAAAAAAGACACAAAGCGCTGGAGTAACTCCAGTGACATGGTGGTGCAGCGGTAAAGTTGCTGCCTTAGAGTGCCAGAGACCAGGGTTTGATCTCGACTACAGGTGCTGTCTGTACGGAGTTTGCACGTTCTCCCCGTGACCTGCGTGGGTTTTCTCCGAGCGCTTCGGTTTCCTCCCACGCTCCAAAGACGTGCAGGTTTGTACAGGTTACTTGGCTTTCAGTAAATTGTAAAATTACCCTTAGTGCGTGTAGGGCAGCGTTAATGTGCGGGGATCTGTGATCGGTGCGGACTCAGTGGGCCGAAGGGCCTGTTTCCGATCTGTGTATCTTAACTAAACTAAAGATAACCCCCCTTCCCATACCTTTCCTGCAGTTCTTCCGTCTTCTTCCCAATTTTTTTCGGAAACAAGTACTCTGTTTCCCTGCCCACTGATGCAGCCTGACCTGGCGAGCATTCCGCACATTTTCTGTTTATGGTTTAGATTTCGAGCATGTCAAATTACTCTGAAGATGCAAATGTACCTCACGTATCCTTAATGATGAATTGATCAACTGAAGAAACAAACTTTGATCTTCAGACCGGAAAAAAAAATCATAGCTTATCCTTTGATTAAATCTAAATCAACCAATTGATTTAGATTTAAGCAAAATAATTTGCTGGGAAGATTCCAGTTTTTCCAGGCCAGCTGCACTTCTTTTTTCCTGTAAAATATACAAGGGGATTACTTTAAATCCTCTTTCTCTGTCATAGAGTCATTCAACAGGGAAACCACAGCACCCGGAGAAAACCCCACGCGGTCACAGGGAGAACGTACAAACTCCGTACAGACTGTAGAAGAAATGACTGGGGTGGGACGGGTCTTGGATTAAGCTCTTCTTCTTATCGAGTCCACACACAACATTTGACATTGTTCAGCCAGACACTTCTCGGCATCTGCACACAACGGTGTCTATCTTGTCGCTTCTTGTGCGTGGTGGTGGGAAGATATAACCATATAACCATATAACCTTATAACAATTACAGCACGGAAACAGGCCCTCTCTGGCCCTTCCAGTCCGTGCCGACCATTTGTTTTCCCCTAGTCCCATCTACCTGCACTCAGACCATACCCCTCCATTCCCTTCACGTCCATATACCTATCCACTTTACTCTTAAATGTTAAAATCGATCCTGCCTCCACCACTTCTGCTGGAAGCTCATTCCACACAGCCACCACCCTCTGAGTAAAGAAGTTCCCCCTCACGTTACCCCGAAACCTCTGTCCCTTAATTCTCATGTCATGCCCTCTTGTTTGAATCTTCCCTACCCTCAATGGGAAAAAAAAAACGTATCCACGTTAACTCTGTCTATCCCTTTTGGTTGGTGGAAACAGGGCCGCGACGTGAGCGCTCTCTCCTTGACCCCTGGATTAAGTAGAAGACATGCATGAAATGCCGGAGTAACTCTGCGGGGCAGGCGGCATTTCAGGATCGAGGAATTGGTGACGCTTTGGGTCAAGACAGTTAAGGGCTTGGACACACTAGAGGCAGGAAACATGTTCCCGATGTTGCGGGAGTCCAGAACCAGGGGCCACAGTTCAAGAATAAGGAGTAAGCCATTTAGAACGGAGACGAGGAAACACTTTTTCTCACAGAGAGTTGTGAGTGTGTGGAATTCTCTGCCTCAGAGGGTGGTGGAGGCCGGTTCTCTGCATGCTTTCAAGAGAGAGCTAGATAGGGCTCTTAAAAATGGAGTCAGGGGATATGGGGAGAAGGCAGGAACGGGGTACTGATTGGGGATGATCAGCCATGATCACATTGAATGGCGGTGCTGGCTCGAAGGGCCAAATGGCCTCCTCCTGCACCTATTGTCTAACGTCTATTGCCTATTGTCTATTGACCCTTCTTCAGACTGAAGTGTAAGTCAGAAGAAGGGTCTCGACCTGAAACGTCACCCATTCCTTCTCTCCAGAGATGCTGTCTGTCCCGCTGAGTTACTCCAGCATTTTGTGTCTATCTCCGGTGTAAACCAGCATCTGCAGTTCCTTTCCACACATCTTGGATTATGTTGGCTGCTTTTCCAAGGCAGCGGGAAGTGTAGATGGGGTCAATGGTGGGGAGTCTGATCTGTGGGACAGACTGGACCACATCTTCAACTCTGCAATCTCTTGCGGTCTTGGGCAGAGCTGTTCCCGAACCAGGCTGTGATGTAACCCGACGGTAAATGTCTAATCGTGTCCGCCATGGATTTGCATTTGGGCTTCAGTTCTGCAAATTATTTGTATGAAAAGCAGAGAATCTTGTACATTTGCTGATGCCTCCAGGCTCGGTGGCAGAGTAACCGGTGCAGGTTGGAGTAGGAAGGAGCGGATGGACATTGATAGATGAACCAAGTGAGCAAAGCTGATGAAATTCAATAGGTAGCGTGGAATGTGCTTTCTCATTCTTACCTAAGAACAATAAATCAAAGGTTCGTTTCCCTCAATGGGCAGAAGTTAGAAACTGTATGAACAACAAACCTAGGGGTGCAAGCACAGGAAGGAATCCAGGTACCAAGTCAAGTCAAAAGAGTTTATTGTCATGTGTCCCTGACAGGACAATGACATTCTTTCTTTGCATAGCACAACAGAACATAGTAGGCATTGACTACAGTTATATACGTAAATACACACATTCATTAATAAATTAATAAAGTGCAAATAACAGATGGAGGGGTATTAATGTTCAGAGTTTTGTCCGAGCCAGGTTTAATAGCCTGATGGCTGTGGGGAAGTAGCTATTCCTGAACCGGGTCGTTGCAGTTCTCAGGCTCCTGTACCTTCTACCCGAAGGTAGCAGGGAGATGAGTGTGTGGCCAGGGTGGTGTGGGTCCTTGATGATGCTGCCAGCCTTTTTGAGGCAGCGACTGTGGTAGATCCCCTCGATGGAAGGAAGGTCAGAGCCGATGATGGACTGGGCAGTGTTTACTACTTTTTGTAGTCTTTTCCTCTCCAGGGCGCTCAACTTGCCGAACCAAGCCACGATGCAACCGGTCAGCAAGCTCTCTACTGCGCACCTGTAGAAGTTAGAGAGAGTCCTCCTTGACAGACCGACTCTCCGTAATCTTCTCAGGAAGTAGAGGCGCTGATGAGCTTTCTTAATAATTGCATCTGTGTTCTCGAACCAGGAAAGATCTTCACAGATGTGCACGCCCAGGAATTTGAAGCTCTTGACCCTTTCAACCATCGACACGTTGATATAAACAGGACTGTGGGTCCCCATCCTACTCCTTCCAAAGTCCACAATCAGTTCCTTGGTTTTGCTGGTGTTGAGGGCCAGGTTATTGTGCTGGCACCACATGGACAGTCGCTCGATCTCCCTTCTATACTCTGACTCATCCCCATCAGTGATACGTCCCACTACAGTGGTGTCGTCAGCGAACTTGATGATGGAGTTCGCACTGTGACCGGCTACGCAGTCATGAGTATAGAGTGAGTACAGCAGGGGGCTGAGCACGCAGCCTTGAGGTGCTCTCGTGCTGATTGTTATCGAGGCTGACACATTTCCACCAATACGAACAGACTGCGGTCTGAGAATGAGGAAGTCGAGGATCCAATTGCAGAGGGATGCGCAGAGACCCAGTTCTGCGAGTTTGGTAACCAGCTTGGAAGGGATGAATGTGTTAAATGCCGAGCTGTAGTCAATGAATAACAGCCTGACATATGAGTTTTTGTTGTCCAAGTGGTCCAGAGCGGAGTGGAGGGCCAGCGAGATCGCTTCCACCGTTGATCTGTTGTGGCGGTAAGCGAACTGCAGTGGGTTCAGGTTTTTGTCGAGGTAGGAGTTGATTTGCGCCATGATCAACCTCTCGAAACACTTCATCACCACAGGCGTTAGTAATCACTTTAAAAACTAAAGGGATTTTAAGCTTCAACCATAAGGAAAATGGTCACTCAGGAACAGAAGAGGTTTAGCAACTGCATAGACCTATGATGAGACCACATCTGATAGCGTTCTGGCAGAATGAGGATAAGAGAGACAAGAGTGTTTTATTGTCAAGTGTCCCAAAAAGGACCAATGCAATCCTTACTAAAATATGGTCTATCTTTGGTTTAAACCACCATCTGCAGTTCGGAAACAGCCCCTGCGGCCCAACGCATGCAAGACGTCTCTCTGAGCTAGCCCCATTGGCCTGCGTCTGACCCACTCCACTTTCCACAACCAGTCCCCTGGGTGGTGAATCTGTGGTGGGGCGGCCATTCTGCGGTTCATTTGTTCATTCATTCATCATTAGAGAACATCAGCGACGCAGCGGTGCTGGTTTCCGACGGGAACGGTGACGGACGCACCGCACATCTCCGTCCTCCGGTTCCTGCGGACTTCCGCCGCTGGAAGTATGGGGTCTTGGCGTGTGTGCACCATCATCGTACCGTACAGTGCCGTGTACGACAGCGATCGCAACTTCTACTGAAGTGTGGATGGCCGACGGCTCGCTAGGAACTCATCCGCCCTTTGACAGGTCTTGTTTTTGGTCCTGCTGGGGGTCCACAGCCCCCTCCTCACCCGGCAAACCGGGTGGGGGAGACGGTTTAGTCGCCGGCTATCTGACCATGGAGCAGGTAGCGCGGGATTACATGGTACCCTTGGCCGGGGGGGGGGGGTTCTCCCCCCGACCTGTGGTGGGTTGGCGAATCTGTGGAATTCATTTGGATATTTTTTGAGGCAGAGATTGACAGATCCCCCTGTCTAGTACGGGTGTCAGGGGATAGAGGAGAAGGCAGGAGAATGGGGTTGAGAGGGATAGATAGGTCAGCCATGTTTGAATGATGGAGTAGATTCTGATGGGCCGAATGGCCTTATTCTGCTCCGATGACATGAACTTATCTCGCTACACCTTTTCTGTGCCTGAACCTACCCAAATTGCCTTGTAGGTGTTGCAATTGTACTCAACTGTACACCTTCCTCTGGCAGTTCGCTCCATATTCCCACCACCCTCTGTGTAATACAGTTACAATAAAGCTTCCCGATGTTGGGGAAGTCCAGAACAAGGGGTCACAGTATCGGGATAAGGGGGAAGTCTTTTAGGACCGAGATGAGAAATTTGTTTTTCACACAGAGAGTGGTGAATCTGTGGAATTCTCTGCCACAGAAGGTAGTTGAGGCCAGTTCATTGGCTATATTTAAGAGGCAGTTAGATGTGGCCCTTGTGGCTAAAGGGATCAGGGGGTATGGAGAGAAGGCAGGTACAGGATACTGAGTTGGATGATCAGCCATGATCATATTGAATGGCGGTGCAGGCTCGAAGGGCCGAATGGCCTACTCCTGCACCTATTTTCTATGTTTCTATGTTTCTATGTTACTCCTCAGGTCCTTTTCCAGTTTTTCTCCACCCATCTTAAACCTAAGCCCTCTAGCTTAAGACTCCCCCTATCACCGAGCCATACAGCACGGGAACAGGCCCTTCAGCCCACCTTGTGAGAAATGTAAGAAAGTTAGGAAAATCTAACTTTCTATAAATGTAAGAAAGTAAGGAAAATAGGTTGATTTCCTCAGAAAAATGTTGCCCTGCATATTTTATTTTAAACGTGTGTGTCAATCCCTCTTTTGTACAAAATTCATTATTCAACAATTAAATTCTGCAGTTCATTGATTTTGTTGGTCAAAGTTGAGTCAAAGGTATTTTGATGTGACACAAAGTCGTAATTATCTAATACTTGTAATTCCAAAGACATGCGGGTTTCTACGCTAATTGGATTCTGTGAAATTGCCCCTAGTGTGTAAGGAGTGGGTATGATAGTGGGATAACATACGGTGTGTACGGGTGGCCAATGGTCAGCATGGACTCAACAGGCCGAAGGGCCTGTTTCCATTGTGTTGGTGGTCTAAACTAGTAGTTTACACCCCAGCGGTATGAACATTGACTTCTCCAATTTCAGGTAGTCCTTGGTTTCTCCCTCCTTCCCCTCCCCTCCCCAGCTCTCCCACAGCCCACTGTCTCCGCCTCTTCCTTTCTTCTTCCCCCCCCCCCCCCCCACCATCCACATCAGACTGAAGAAGGGTCTTGACCCAGAACGTCCCCAGTTCCTTCGCTCCATAGATGCTGCCTCACCCGCATTTTTGTCTGCCTTAAACTTACTTGAAATCAATATTGTGCAGTAATTCTAAAGCTCCAGCGAGATTTAATTTTCCACTGGATGACTCCTCATCTACAGTGGTTTCAAACACAATCTAAATGTTCCATGTGTAGGGCAGGAACCGCAGGTGTTGGTTTATACCAAAGTTAGACACAAAGTGCTGGAGTAACTCAGTGGGTCAGGCAGCATCTCTGGAGAAAAGGGGTGGATGACGTTTCAGGTTGGAACCCTTCTTCAGACTGAAAGTAGAGTGGGGGGAGGGGGAGGGGGGATTGGAGGTAGGAAATGGCCAGAACAAAGCAGGGCTGGCAACAGGTGGAGCCCACAATGGCCCATTGTTGGCTGTGGGAAGAGGTGATAACGAAGAATGTGAACAGTGGAACTGGTAGGATGATTGGGGTGGAATGAGGGGGGGGGGGGGGAGAGAGGGAATGTAGGGGGTACTTGAAGTTAGAGAAGTCAATGTTCATACCATTGGGGTGTAAGTTGCCCAAACGAAATATGAGGTGCTGTTCCTCCAATTTGCGCTGGGCCTCACTCTAACAGAGGATGAGGCCCAGGACTGACAGGTCAGTGTGGGAATGGGAAGGGGAGTTAAAATGTTTGGCAGCCGGGAGATCGTGTAGGCCGAGGCGATCAACCGTAGCTAACTTTTGCATTTTCTGTGTAAACTGATGTCCCATTGCACTTCTGCTAAAGTGGACAAAGGGGGGTTCTTAGAATGATACCATTGCCCCTCACTTTAAACAAGCTTAATACCAGGCACGTGCCGTGAGTAGTTACTCAGGGTGGGCAGTCAGCCGGCCTTTAAAAAAATCTTAAACCGCGCATGCGCAGATTGTTCTCTTCGTAAAAAATAAAAAATAAGTAACAATTCAATTTTCCCAAGGCTTCTCAATCTCCTTCATTGTTTAATTACTGAATGGGTGGGGGACGGAGGATGAAGGCAGGTGGAGAGATGGTGGGAAAAACGGGAGCACTCCGGGACCTTGAATCAGTTGTCATCTTATTGAATGACAATACTAATTCAAGGGTCCATTTGGAGGGAGAGTTCCTTTCACAGCGTGTGGAGAGTCTGTGCCAGGGGTCAAAGATGCGGGGAGGGCAGGAGTGTTGAGAAGGAGGGGGTCAGAGATCATGTCAGACTCACTCACTGCTGCCGCAGCGCTCCGGGCTCGGACAGCAGAACTGGCTGCCACTTCCGGGGATAGAAGCAGCTCGGGTGCGAGCGGCCGCCGGGACCCGACAGCAGAACCGGCTGCCACTTCAGCGCCTTCTGCCGGCCCGCTCACCTCTGGCAGTGCTCTTCGTCTGAACATCTCTCACCTGCCGCTCGCCGGCTTCGCTCATGTCAACCGCGTCCCGCAAATCCTTAAATTCCCACAGCCAAGTAACCTCAACTGGTCCCGTGAGCTCGCTGTTGGAATTTAAAGATTTGCGGGAAGCCGGCCGGCGAGCGGCAGGTGAGAGATGTTCAGACGGAGAGCACTGCCAGAGGTGAGTGGGGACCATCAGAAGGGACTGAAGTGGCAGCCGGTTCTGCTGTCCGTGCCCGGAGCGCTGCGGCAGCCACCCAAGCTAATTCACTCCCCAGCCACAATAAAACCATATAGCAATTACAGCATGGAAACAGGCCATCTCGGCCCTTTTACTCCGTGCCGAACACTTACTCTCACCTAGTCCCATCTACCTGCACTCAGACCGGAGCGTGGCAAGTAGGTTACTGACCCCGAACCTCTCCTTCACAATGCCAGACTCCCCAAACACTGTGAACGGAGCTCTCCCCCTACCCCGGGAAATACAGTATTTAGAAAAATTAAGCACCAAGAAATGCACTGACCACGTAATTGGTACATTAAGTCCATTCTTCACTCTTTGTTTCCTGAGATACTATTAAAATAATGGCAATCCATATTTGAAAATCCCGCCAAGAAACTCGCGCTGGGCGTGCGCAGTGGGCTGCTCTGTGCTGCAGAGGCAGAATTCCTGCTGCCTTCAGCTCCCCTTGAAACTGACGGCTCAGGCAGCGCTGGCGGCCCGTGGGCTGCACGTGAGCTTCGCGTGTTACAAGCGCTGCGGACGAAAGGCACGGAGAATTATGCCTACCGAGGAGATCGATCTCTTACATAGGCATAATTCTCCCATGCCTTTACTATTTATATTTAATAATTGCCATTTCATAATTTTAGTCAGGGTAGGCAGTGCCTACCTTGCCTACCCTGACGGCACGTGCCTGCTTAATACCTAGAGGTGGGACAAGTGTCGTTTCTCGTGGCTATAGATCACCATCAAGATAGGCACATGTCTCCACAAATAACCCCATTTATTAAAGTGGAGGCGAAACTGCCCTTCACAAACACAAAGGGGCGGCACGGTGGCGCAGTGGTAGAGTTGCTGCCTCACAGCGCCAGACACCCGGGTTCGATCCCGCCTACGGGCGCTTGTCTCTGCGGAATTTGTACGTTCTCCCCATGACCGTGTGGGTTTTCTCCGGGCGCTCCGGTTTCCTCCCAGGCTACAGGTCTGCAGGTCGGTTGCCTTCAGTAAAATTGTAACGTGTCCGTCGTGTGTGTCGGATAGTGCAAGGGTACGGGGTGATCGCTGGTCGGCCAAAACCGTCACTCGGTGGGTCGAAGGGCACGTATCTCTAAGGTCGCAAATCTCTAAAAGAATTATTGACTGCGCCGCTTCTCATTTTTCCTTCATACATCTGGGACTCAACCACTTCTGTCAGCTTTGCTGGAAGCCAGAAATTCAAATTCATGAAAAGAAAATATGATTTTCAAAGTTTGCCTTGGATATTATTGATTATCTTTTTAATCTATTTCATTCAAATTACGTTCAAATGCACCTTCCATGCTCAGTTCAAACTTTTCTTGCAGACATGTTGCTTGATTACAATTATTAATTTAGTTTAGATTAGAGACACAGCGCGGGAACAGGCCCTTTGGCCCACCTCGTCCGTGCCGACCAGCGATCCCCGCACATTAAAGGGCCTGTCCCACTGTACGAGGTAATTCAAGAGCTCTACCGAGTTTAAAAAAAAATCAAACTCGTGGTAAGCACGTAGAATGTACGTAGCGGGTACATCGGAGCTCGGGGACGTCTCTTAGCGGCTCGTAACGCTAATGGCAGGTGCTCGGGAAACGCGGTAAACTCGGGAAGACACGTGAAGATTTTTCAACGTTGAAAAATGTCCACGAGAGCCCCGAGTACTTACGAGCGGCTATTACCGTAATTCTCCGAGTTCGAATCGGGGCAAACTCGGGAGAACTCTTGAATTAGCTCGTACAGTGGGACAGGCCCTTAATACTATCCTACACACACTAGGGGGACAATTTCACTAAGCCAATTAACCTACAAACCTTGTACAAACTTTGGAGTGTGGGGGGAAACCGAAGATCTCAGGGAAAACCCACGCGGTCACAGGGAGAACGTGCAAACTCCGTACAGGCAGCACCCGTAGTCGGGAGCGAACCCGGGTCTCTGGCGCTGTGAGGCAACAACAGTATAGCTACGCCACCAATTATGTTTCTGTATTGCAATAAATTAACTTTAACTTATGCCAACAAAAATAATGAACTGAAGAATTGAATTGAACAAATGAATTTGGCGCAAAAGGAGGAATTAACACAAATGTTTCAAACAAGATATGCAGGTCAATGTTATTCTGAGGAAATCGACATTTGCATAGATGTGGTGGAAATTAATGTTTAATATTTATGAAACATTACCCTGTGGTGACCCGAACAGTCTGTCTTAATTTTAATTTAGTTTAGTTTAGAGATACAGCGCGGAAACGCGGAGCCCGCGTAAACCAGCGATCCCCGCACATTAACAGTATCCTACACACACTGGGGACAATTTAACATTGATACAGAGCCAATGAACCCGCAAACCTGTACATCTTTGGAGAGTGGGAGGAAGCCCGAAGATCTTGGAGAAGCCCATGCGATCACGGGGAGATCGTGCAAACTCCGTACAGGCAGCACCAGTAGATGGGATTGAACCGGGGTCTCTGGTGCTGTGAGGCAGCGACTCTGCCGCTGCGCCACCGTGCTGCCCAAACCTTATTATTTCAGTAGGCATTTACGAGTTATTTATTCAAAGTGGTTGGAGAGTCATTGAGGTCTGAACGTCGGATGTTATTGATGAATCGATCAATGAAGCAGCTACCGCAAGGATAGTCAGAGGGTGGTGAATCTAGTTCAAGTTCAAGAGAGTTCATTGTCACGTGTGTCCCTGACAGGACAATGACATTCTTGCTTTGCCTCAGCACAACAGAACATAGTAGGCATTGACTACAGAACAGATCAGTGTGTCCATATACCATTATATGAATACATACACACATCTGGGGAATTCTTAGCCACAGAAGGCTGTAGAGGCCAAGTCAGTGGATATTTTTAAGGCAGAGATAGATAGATAGATTCTTGATTAGTACGGGTGTCAGAGGTTACGGGGAGAAGGCAGGAGAATGGGGTTAGGAGGGAGAGATAGATCAGCCTTGGTTGAATGGACTAGATGGGCAGAATGGCCTAATTCTATTACTATCACTTATGACCTTATGACCTTGACACCTCCCGACGGAGCAGCTGAAAAGGAATTGGAGCAAATTAAGTTTCAGGATTGATAGCTGGGAAATTAATGGTTTAAAAGGAGGGGAATGGTTTGGTGATGGGGATCGATTATTGTACATGAATTAAACAAGGAGCGGAGTGACCACCATACTGTCCATGCTCCCACTTCCCTCCTGCCATCGGGAAGGAGGTAGGTTCCTGAAAGCTGTGACCTCCAGGTTCAGGAACAGCTTCTTCCCACCCAAATCAACCAAATGAGAACCACAAGATCCAATCTGGGGACCTGTTCAGTTTTCCCACTTGGGTCGAGCACCGTCCCTGCAATTCAGTTTTGTTTATTGTGCACTGAGATACAGTGAAAAGCTTTTTGTTGCGTGCTATCCAGTTGCCAGCAAGACAATACATGATTACAATCGATCCATTTACAGTGTATAGATACATGATAAGGGAATAACTTTAACTGCAAGGTAAAGCCGGCAAAGTCCGATCAAGGAGAGTCCGAGGGTCGCCAATGAGGTAGGTTCTCGTTCAGCACTGCTCTCTGGTTGTGGTGGGATGATTCAGCTGCTTAATGACAGCTGGGAAGAAACTGTCCCTGATTCTTGAGGTGTGTGTTTTCACACTTCTGCATCTTTTGCCGTTTAGGGAGAGGGGAGAGGAGGGAGTGGCCAGGGTGCGACTCGTCCTTGATTGTGCTGCTGGCCTTGCCGTGGCAGCGTGAGGCGTAGATGGAGTCAATGGAAGGGGCGTTGGTTTGTGTGATAGTTTGGGCTGCCTCCACAATTCGCTGCAATATCTTGCGGTCTTGGATGGAGCTGTTCCCAAACAATGCTGTGAAGTACCGAGTGAGCAGGCGAGTCAGTGGTACATCTTAGTACAGAGACTTAGTACAGCCTCACTTGCATAGATAGTTATCATACGTTTATCTGGTCCAGAGATGAACTCTGGACAAAGGCAACAACAGTTCACAGAATACAATTGTTTGTACATCTGCGATGCATCTCCATTCATCCATTTGTGGCAGATAAGAAAACTGCTACGAGTTAGAAATTCTGAGGAGCAGAGAGACTGGGTGATTCAACTGATAAGGAGGTGCTGGGGACAGACTCAAAATGCTGGAGGAACTCAGTGGGACAGGCAGCATCTCTGGAGAGAAGGAACGGGTGGCGTTTTGGGTTGAGACCCTTCGTCAGACTGGTGTCAGTCTGAAGAAGGGTCTCGACCCGAAACGCCTCCCATTCCTTCTCTCCAGGGATCCTGCCTGTCCCGCTGAGTTCCTCCAGCATCTTGTGTGTGTCTTCAGTATAAACCAGCATCTGCAGTTCCTCCCTACACAGGAGGTGCTGGGGTCTCGATTTAAAGCAGGGGGGCAGTGATAGGGTCGTAGCGTAATACAGCATGGAAACATGCCCTGGGTCAATGAACAATGGGGACCCGGCGTTGGTTGTGGGGGCGCCATGAGGGGGGGGGGGGGGGGGGGGGGGGGGGGGGGGTGGACCCTGGCCCGGATACAGTGTATTCTTCGTAACTTTATGTAGCGACTATTTGCATACCATGGGCAAGCAAAGAATTTCACTGCGACTTGTATTCATTCATTCATTCGGCTCAACTTGCCCACTCTGACCACCATGTCCCATCTACACTAGTCCCACCTCCCCTGCATTTCACCCATATCCCTTTAAACCTGTCCTATCCATGTTCCTGTCCAAATGTTTCTTAAATGATGCAATAGTACCTGCCTCAACTAACTACCTCCTCTGGCAGCTCGTTCCATACACCCACCACCCTTAGTGTGAAAAGGTTATGCCTCATTGACACCTTCCCCTTATCAATCCTCCCACATCCTAGTTCTCCGATTAGTTCTACTGTCCTCTTGATTAAATATTACTGTCCTTCCTCAAATTTGATGACCAAAACTGAACACAATATTCCAGGTGTGGTCTCACTAGGGCCCTGCACAACTGCAGAAGGACCTCTTTGCTCTTATACTCAACTCCCCTTGTTATGAAGGTCAACATGCCATTCGCTTTCTTCACTGCCTGCTGTACCTGCATGCTTACTTTCATTGACTGATGTACAAGGACCCCCAGATCCCGTTGTACTTCCCCTTTTCCCAACTTACCATCCAGATAATAATCTCTCTTCCTGTTTTTGCCACCAAAGTGGATAACCTCACATTTATCCACATTAAACTGCATCTGCCATGCATCTGCCCACTCCCCCAACCTGTCCAAGTCACCCTGCATCCTCATAGCATTTCACAGTTCACACTGCACCCAGCGTTGTGCCAACTGCAAATTTGCTAATGTTACTTTGAATCCCTTCATCTAAATCATGAATGGTTGCCTCGTTACCATCTTCCCCTCAGCTAACGATGAACCATTCTACATTTCCTTATCAATCATCTGCTTTGATCTGTCGTATTCACTCCTCACCCTTCCATATCTCTAGATTTCCCTCTCCCCTGACTCTAAGTCTGAAGAAGGGTCTCGACCCGCAACGTCACCTATCTCCTTCCCTCCAGAGATGCCGCCAGTCCCGCTGAGTTACTCCAGCATTTTGTGTCTATCTTCGGTGTAAAAAACGCTTCTGCAGTTCCTTCCTACCCCTCAGCCCCCACCACCCTCTGGGTAAATAAGGCGGCGAGGACTGGGCTGTGTTCACCACCCTGCAGGTTGAGACAGTCAATAGACAATAGACAATAGGTGCAGGAATAGCCCATTTGTCCCTTCGAGCCAGCACCGCCATTCAATGTGATCATGGCTGATCGTCCCCAATCAGTTCCCCGTTCCTGCCTTCTCCCCATATCCCATGACTCCGCTATTTTTAAGAGCCATATCTAGCTCTCTCTTGAAAGCATCCAGAGAACCTGCCTGCACCGCCCTCTGAGGCAGAGAATTCCACAGACTCACAACTCTCTGTGAGAAAACGTGTTTCCTCGTCTCCGTTCTAAATGGCTTACTCCTTATTCTTAAACTGTGGCCCCTGGTTCTGGACTCCCCCAACATCGGGAACATGTTTCCTGCCTCTAGCGTGTCCAAGCCTTTGACAATCTTATATGTTTCATGCAGTCAACAGCAGCTGGGGCCAGGGTTCCACTACATTGAAGGTGGTTTAATGGGATGTATCCCAGCCTGGCTGAGAGGCACCCATTAAACCCCCTTTAATGCAGTGGGGCCCCAGACCCAACAGCACTGAGCGATGAGCCTCATCAGAAGCATTAAAGGTGGTTTACCAGAAGGTTATTTATTCAAACCACGGATTGAGTGGTTCAATCTGGGGCCTCACCACATAATGAATGCCAAGGACAACTAGGATGGACAATAAATCTGTACATTGTGATTACAAATCACAAAATTAAGTGTCTTTTTTAAAAAGTGAATTAATTTACTTTAGTTTGGAGTTACAGTGCAGAATCAGGCCCTTCGGCCCGTCGAGTCTGCGCCGACCGGCGATCCCCGCGCATTAACACTATCCAACACACACACACACACACACACACACACACACACACACACACACACACACACACACACACACACACACACACACACACACACACACACACACACACACACACACACACACACACACACACACTACACACACACACACACATTTACACTTACCCAAACACACACACACATACCAAGCCAATTAACACCGACAAACCTGCACGTACACACACAGTGTGGGGAGGAAACCGAAGATCTCGGAGAAACACACACAGCCCACGCAGGTCACACACAGACACGGAGAGACACACGAACAAACTCCGTACAGACACACACACACACACACACACAGACGCCCGTAGTCAGGTTCGAACCCGGACACACAGACACACTCTCTGGCGCTGTCACACAAACACGAGGCAGCAAACACTACTGCAGCACCACCCAAATTTAGTTTTTAAGAACATTAGAAAGGGCAGGTGTAGTTCGTTTGGTTCCTTTGAGTCCGGTCTGACATTCAGTTAAATCAAGGCTGAGCTGCTGCCTTATCTCCGGCTTTCCCACATGAATTATTTAATGAAAGTATTGGTTATAGGCTGCTATCTCCCAGAGCATCGGGAAGTTTGTTTTGCATGCTTTACAATCTGGTCAGATAATACTATATGCAAATACAACCATGTGAAGCTCAGGTGCAGTAGGAGAAATACAAGGTGCAGAATGTAGGAATAGTGCTAGATTTAAAGGTGGAAATGAGATTTAAAAGATTGATGTGTAAGAAGGAACTGGGTTTACACCAAAGGTAGATACAAAATGCTGGAGTAAAACCCCTGTCCCACGGTACGAGTTCATTCCAAGAGCTCTCCCGCGTTTGCCCCGATTCGAACTCGGAGATTTACGGTAATGGCCGCTCGTCGGTACTCGGGGCTCTCGTGGACATTTTTCAAACATGTTGAAAAATCTTCACGAGTCTTCCCGCGCTTACCCGCTGTTAGCGAGTCTTCCCGATTACCTGCCGTTAGCGCTAAGAGACGTCCCCGAGCTCCGACGTACCCGCTACGTTCATTCTCCGTGCTTACCACGAGTTTGATTTTTTGGCTCTTGGAATGAACTCGCACCGTGGGACAGGGCTTTAACTCAGCGGGTCAGGCAGCATCTCTGGAGGGAAGGAATGGGCGACGTTTTTGGTTGCGACCTTACTTCAGACTGAGGGGAGAGGGAGACACTGAGATATGGAAGGTTAGCTGTAGAGCAGGGGGAACCACAGAAGGGGGAGAGCAGCGAGAGAGGGTGTGGCAGGACTCTCGTCGCGGAGGGGAGGAGAACTTCTTCAAGTGGGCACACCTTCAGGAGATCTCGCAGTGGAGCAGACAAAATATGGGAGGAACTGCAGATGCTGGTTTACACCGAAGATTGGCACAAAATGCTGGAGGAACTCCACGAATCTGAAGAAGGGTTTTGACCTCAAACGTCACCTTCTCCAGAGATGCTGCCTGTCCCGCTGTGTTACCCCAGCTTTTGGTGTCTGGCCCAACACTTGATCATTCCATTTCAGATTTCCAGCATCCACATTTTATTTTTGTTTTTCAAAAAATGATTTATAGCGGAACACTGAATGAAATGCCATAGATCGGCCGCTCATTTTGTGCAGTAATTGCTCTTAGATGATTTGTTATTTAAGCAATTAAATTGTATACCCATGGCTATTAAATGCTTATGTACTCAACTCCAACTCAAGTTGCAGATTGCAACTGGCGGACAAGTTGACAAGTTGAAATTAATTGTACTTGATTTGGAAATTAATGTTTTGGATCTGAGGATTTTAATACAATACACATTTTTATGAGCAGGTTAATGTAGGGACACATTGTTGACCTGATTTGAGCTTAATTCTGTTTACATCCCAACTTGGTAATTAAGCTAATTAATAAGTATTAAGAAGTGGTAATTATTAAGTATTGAGATGAAGAGGCAAGGAACTGCAGATGCTGGTTTACAAAATACACGCGCGGTGTTTTAGTAACTCAGCGGGTCAGGCAGCATCTCTGGAGAACATGGATGGTGATGTTTCGGGTCGAGATCCTTCTTCAGACTGATTGTGTGGTGGGGGGGGCGGGGGGAGGAAGTTGGGAGAGAGGAGATGCTGGACAAAGCGTGGCAGGTAAGGTGGGCACATGCAAGGGAGGGGGGGGGGTTTTGATAGGCAGATGGTTGGGTGGCCAAGAATGAACAAACAGACGGTGTGAAGAGTTGCGAATTGTGAAGCCAGAGGAGAGATGGAGGGGGAGGGGAAGGGGAGAAATGAATGCAAGTCCAGGTGAGGCACAGAGGACGAGGGGAGGAGGGGAAGGAGGAGAATGAAACGGGGGTTTAGGCGAGAATAGGGATTGGGGATTGCCAGAGGTTACTGAAATTTGTAGAGTTCAAAGTTCATGCCATTTAAGCAGTACTGAGATGGTAGTAAGAACGTTGCCTCAATTCTCAGCCCATATTTGTAAAGATTCCATCGAAGATGCACCATAGGAAGCATTTTATCAAGATGCATCACAGCTTGGTTTGGGAACAGCTCCAGACCAGCACACAAAAACCAACCTCCCTTCCACTGACTCCATCTACACCTCACGCTGCCTCGGCAAGGCCCCCAGCACAATCAAGGACGAGACGCACCCAGGCCATTCCCTCCTCTCCCCTCTCCAATCAGGCAAAAGGTATCGAAGTGTGAAAACGCACACCTCCAGATTCAGGGACAGTTTCTTCCCAGCTGTTATCAGGCAACTGAACCATCCCACCACAACCAGAGAGCGGTGCTGAACTACTATCTACCTCTTTGGTGACCCTCGGACTATCCTTGATCAGACTTTACCTTGCACTAAACGTTATTCCCTTATCATGTGTCCATACACTGTAAATGGGTCGATTGTAATCGTGCGTTGTCTTTCCGCTGACTGGTTAGCACGCAACAAAAGCTTCACACTGTACCTTGGTTCACGTGGCAATAAACTAAACTGAACTAAGATACTAAATCCGTCTTTATTTTAATTTACTATTTCCAGCTTCAACTGGGAGAGACTGCTCTGATTATTAATACATTGGTCATCTGAACTTGAGATTTACGATATGTTTACATTTAAATCTGTTCTTATCTCGGTTCTAGTCCAATGCTGTCGAGACGGCAGGTCTGGGCTTGTAGGCCCGAATTATTTATTTCTTATGACGAATTCAAGTAGAATTTTCCTTTATGCTTTTTTGGCACTACTCTTTCCAAATACATTGCCAGTGATCTGCATCCTTGTCTCATTTCTTAATCCCAAACACCTCTATTAGTTGGCACGGTGGCGCAGCTGGTAGAGTTGCTGCCTCACAGCGCCAGAGACCCGGGTTCGATCCTGATATCGGGTGCTGCCCGTGTGGAATTTATACGTTCTCCCTGTGACCACGTGGGTTTCCTCCGGGTGCTCCGGTTTCCTCCCACATTGCAAAAGTGTTTGGGTTTGTAGGTTAATTGGCTTCCAAAATTGTCCCTCGTGTGTAGGACAGTAGATCGCAGGTCAGCGTTGACTTGGTGGGCCGAAGGGCCTGTTTCAATGCTGTATCTCTGAGCTAAACTAAACTAAACTAAGATAGACACAAAATGTTGGAGTAACTCAGCGGGACAGGCAGCATCTCTGGAGAGAAGGAATGGGTGACGTTTCGGGTCGAGACCCTTCTTCACCCATTCCTTCTCTCCAGAGACGCTGCCTGTCTCGCTGAGTTACTCCAGCGTTCTGTGTCTATCTTCGGTTTACACCAGCATCTGCAGTTTCTTCCGCAACAAAACAAAACTAAACTAAATTAAACTAAAATAACATAACCTGGTTATTTTTATGTCAGTCCCGGCCTGAATGTTTTCTGGAGCTTGATTTGTGTTCAACAATGGATCATTTCATCCAATAGTTTCGTTTTTGCAGCCAAATTGGTTTAAGGTCATAAGTGATAGGAGCAGAATTAGGCCATTCGGCCCATCAAGTCTAGTCCGCCATTCAATCGTGGCTGATCTATCTCTCCCTCCTAACCCCGTTCTCCTGCCTTCTCCCCGTAACAGCTGACCCCCCCCCCCCCTAAGGTGAGAGGCAAGGGGAAATTTCACAGGAACTTGCACATCAGTAACTTGCCTCTCGTGTGTCGGGCGTGGATGAGAAAGTTGGCTAACGTCACAGCGAGATTGTGCAAAACTCCACACAGACAGACACCACTCACGCAGGTCAGGATCCAGTCCGGGTCACTGACTCAGGTTAAGTTTGGTTGAGTTTAGTTTATTGTCATATATTACATAGTCTTCCCACCGACTGGTTAGCACGCAACAAAAGCTTTTCGCTGTACCTCGCTCGGTACGAGGTTTCTTACAAGATAAAGTCCAGTAAAGTCCAATCTAAGATAGTCTGAGGTTCTGCAACGAGCTAGACAGGAGCTCAGATGGTGGGGGCTCTCAGGTTGTGGTAGGATGATTCAGTTGCCTGATAACAGCTGGCGGACGTATCTGTCCCTGAGTCTGGAGGTGTGCGTTCTCGCACTCTTACACCTCGCTGGAATTTAGAAGATTGAGGGGGGATCTTATAGAAACGTACAAAATTATTAAGGGGTTGGACAGGCTAGATGCAGGAAGATTGTTCCCGATGTTGGGGAAGTCCAGGACAAGGGGTCACAGCTTAAGGATAAGGGGGAAATCTTTTAGGACCGAGATGAGAAAAACATTTTTCACACCGAGAGTGGTGAATCTGTGGAATTCTCTGCCACAGAGGGTAGTTGAGGCCAGTTCAATGGCTATATTTAAGAGGGAGTTAGATGTGGCCCTTGTGGCTAAAGGGATCAGGGGGTATGGAGAGAAGGCAGGTACAGGATACTGAGTTGGATGATCAGCCATGATCATATTGAATGGCGGTGCAGGCTCGAAGGGCCGAATGGCCTACTCCTGCACCTATTTTCTATGTTTCTATGTTTTTCCTGATGGGAGGGGGGAGAAGAGGGAATAGCCAGAGTGAGGCTCGTCCTTGATTAAGCTGCTGGCCTTGCCGAGGCAGCGTGAGGTGTAAACGGAGTCAATGGGAGAGGTTGGTCAGTGCGATGGTCTGGGCTGCCTCCACAGCTCCCTGCAGTTGCTTGCGGCCTTGGGTGGAGCTTTTGTGAAACCAGGCTGCGATGCCTTGTGAGGGCAGCAGCTCCACCACCATGGTCCCACCCGTTAGTTTTCAACGAAAAATGTTTTTCTTTCACCTTAGCACTGGTGCGAAAGGGCCTGAACTGAAAATGAACTCAGCGGGTGAGGCAGCATCTATGGAGCAAAGGAATGGGTGACGTTTTGGGTCGAAGGGTCTTGGCCCGAAACGTCACCTATTCCTTTGCTCCTTCGATGCTGCTTTACCCGCTGAGTTCCTCCAGCATTTTGATCTACCCTTCCAGCATCGGCACTTCCTTCTTAAACAAGCGAAACATGAGGTGCTGCTCCTCCAATTTGCGGTGGGACTCACTCTGGCCATGGAGGAGGCCCAGGACAGAAAGGTCGGATTCGGAATGGGTGGGAGAGTTGAAGTGCTGAGCCACCGGGAGATCGGGTTGGTTAATGCGGACCGAGCGGAGGTGTTGGGCGAAGCGATCGCCAAGCCTACGCTTGGTCTCTCCGATGTAGAGCAGCTGACACCCAGAGCAGCGGATGCAGTAGATGAGGTTGGAGGAGGTGCAGGTGAACCTCTGCCTGGAAAGACTGCTTGGGTCCTCGGATGGAGTCGGGGGGGGGGGGGGGGGGGGGGGGGGGGGGGGGGGGGGGGGGGGGGGGGGGGGGGGGGGGGGGGGGGGGGGGGGGGGGGGGGGGGGGGGGGGGGGGGGGGTAAAGCGACAACTGTAACATTTCAGGTTCAGCGGGTCACAGTCTATCCATGGACAGTTGCATTGATAAACCGGCAAGTCCCATTATAGCTACAAGTCATGTTTCACATTGACTATATTTGATTACTGTGAGTTTGTTTTTGCGAGATGATCGTTTTACTGTTTGTTCGCGCCCTATAGAAGCCAGGACCACACTCATGTGATACTCATTTTGTGCAATTATGTAAGTGTAATGCATGTTATGTAAGTCGGTGATGTGATTAGGAGACATTTCACTGATAAGTCAGACTGCCTGATGTACGTGGTCTCGTCAGGCCAAGCATTTTGCCCCAGGTGACTCAGCAGGGCCTGCTGTCTTCTGATGAGGTCCAGGTCGCCGGGGCACAGAGCAGGGAAGAGGAAAATCCAATTTGCAATACGACTCCCGATTACAGCTGTCGATAAACACAGAAAGCCGGAGTAACTCCGCGGGAACAGGCAGCATCTCTGGAGAGAAAGAACGGGTGATGTTTCAGGTCGAGACCCTTCTTCAGGCCGACTGCCCAGAAGTGTGAAAGCGCACACCTCCAGATTCAGGGACAGTTTCTTCCCGGCTGTTATCAGGCAACTGAACCATCCCACCACAACCAGAGCGCGGTGCTGAACTACTATCTACCACATTGGAGACCCTCGGACTATCCTTGGCCGGACTTTGCTGGCTTTACCTTGCACTGAACGTTATTCCCTTATCATGTATCTGTACACTGTAAACGGCTCGACTGTAATCGTGTATTATCTTTCCGCTGACTGGTCAGAACGCAACAAAAGCCTTTCCTTGTACCTCAGTACACGTGACACTAAACTGAAGTCAACTACTGTCTGACCCGCTGGGTTACTGCAACATTTAGTGTCTATCTTCTGTTTAGGCCGGTTCTCTGGATACTTTCAAGAGAGAGCTAGATAGGGCTCTTAAAGATAGCGGAGTCAGGGGATATGGGGAGAAGGCAGGATGATCAGCCATGGTCACATTGAATGGCAATGCTGGCTCTAAGGGCGGAATGGCCTCCACCTGCACCTATTGTCTATTGTCTAAACCAGCATCTGCAGTTCCTTCCTGCGCATTTAATCTGTTCCACTGCGAAATCACCTCAAGATGAGCCTACTTTGAGGAGCTCCCCTCTTCTTTCCGACGAGAGTTCTGTATCGCCCTCTCTCTCTCATTCATCCGTTCTATATCGCTCTACTTCACCGTCTATATCTCTCGTTCACCTTTCCCCTGACTCCCCGTCTGAAGAAGGGTCTCGACCCGAAACGTCACCTATTCCTTCAGCGCACCGAGTCCTCACCGACCAGTGGCCGATCACCCGCACACTAGCACCGTCCTACACGCTGGGGAGAATTATCGATTTCACTGAGGCCAATTAAACCTGCGAACCTGGGATGAGGAAATTCAGAGTCTCCCTGAGGATCCTTCAGTGCCCCAACTCCGGGCTGTAGAAAGCATCGTGCCCGGCAACATCACAATCTGCTCTGCCCAGGACAGGAAGGCTCTGCAGAGAGCTACGCACAGGTGCATGGAACCAGCTGCAGGAGGAGGCAGGCACCATTAGGACAGGTGCATGGATAGGATGGGTTTAGAGGGAGACGGGCCAAACGCAGGCTGGTGGGGCTACACACATTGGTCGAGCTACACAAGTTGGGCCGAAGGGCCGGTTTCCATGCTGTATGACAATGAATTGGTCCAATCCATTTAAGCTGCATGAATTATCATCTCCAGGGGTTTGGAAGGTTATTGCAGGTACCTACACATCACCATCTGAAATGTGAGCAACTAGGACACCTGACAAGTAAAAGCGTTGCCACATTTTACGTGGTTTCAAGCATAAACACCAGCGATTTGGAAATAAGGACTTTATTTTGAAGGCGAGTTTCCCTTTAACATCCAGGGTCCAAGCGAATTCCACTTGGATGAAGAAAATCTCCCTCGTAAAGATAGGCAGCCAGCTGTGTTATAATGAATGTTCTCTATTTAATTGAAACATAAATATTCGCTCTAACTGGCAAATGAGTTTAAGACATTTCTCTCTCTCTCTCTGTCTGTCTGTCTGTCTGTCTGTCTGCTGGCAGCCGCCGGCCGACACACACACACACACACACACACGTCCTCTCCACCTCGTTGCAAAGAGACGGCGTCGGCGAGGAATTGGAGAGAGCCTCTTCCTCCGGAGCTGGATGGAGTTCGCCCGAGGATGAAAACACGATGTGAGTTCGATCGCTGTGGTTTACAGGGAGAGGGCAAAAGGAGGAGGGGAGAGGGGAGGCAAAACAGAAAAGAGAAAGATTCAAGCTGGGATTGAAAAGGAAAGTGTCCCCCCCCCCCCCTTTTGGAGGCTGCAACTTGTTGTGTTGGACTGGCTGGCTGGATACAGACAGTGATACAGACACAGAGAGAGGCAGAGATACACTCACTCTCTCTCACTCACACACAAGGCGAGCGGACGGCGCCGTTGTCGCAGCGATACGAAGGTAAGATTTCATTCGGGTGGGATCACCCTGGCGAGGGGGGATTGTGAAGCGGAGATGCCAGCAGCGACACATCTAGACACAGACTGGCTGGCTGGATACAGACACAGACAGACAGAGAGGGAGGGAGACACACACACACACTCACACACACACACACACACACACACACACACACACACACACACACACACACACACACACACACACACACACACACACACACACACTACACACACACACACACACACACAACACACTCACACACACACTCACACACACACACTCACACACCACACACACACACACACACACCACACACACACACACACACACACACACACACACACACACACACACACACACACACACACACACACACACACACACACACACACACACACACACAACACACACACACACACACACACACTCACACACACACACACACACACACACACACACACACACACACACACACACACACTCACACACACACACACACACACACACACACACACACACACACACACACACACACACACACACACTCACCACTCACACACCACAACACACACACACACACACACACACATACACACACACACACACACACACACACCTCACACACACACACACACACACACACACACACACACACACACACACACACACACACACTCACACACACACACACACACACACACACACACACACACACACACTCACACACACCACACACACACACACAACACACACACACACACACACACCACACACACACACACACACACACACACACCTCACACACACACACCACACACACACACACACACTACCACACACACACACACCACACACCACACACACACACACACACACACACACACACCACACACACACATACACACACACACACACACACCCTCACACACCACCACACACACACACACACACACACACACACCACATCACAATACACACACACACACACACACATAAACACACAATTCACACACACACACACACATACACACACCCACATACACACACATACACACACACACACACCCACACACACACACCACATCACACACACAAACATATACACACACACACACACACACACACGACACACACACATTACACACACACAAACACACACACACACACACACACACACACACACACACACACACACACACACACACTCACACACACACACACACACACACACACACACACACACACACACACACACACACACACACACACACACACACACACACACACACGTCCGACTGGTGTATGAGCGGAGTAGGAGTGGGGATGGATGCAGCGATGGGCACAACGACATGTCTGCAGGTGCTGCTGACATTTTGTTTGCAGCTTTGATTTATCTCGGCTGGGGAGATTGCAAACTGTTCTGAGCACCTCGCTGTTTGTTGTGCCACCCAGCGTCGGGGCACCCTCTACACTGGATTAACCCTTCCTTCAGTTAAAAAAAAAAAACAAGTGCATTTGTGATTTCTGTACACAGAGAATTAATATTTGAAAGAGACAAATCTCCCTGTCAGATGTTAAAGAAGGAACTGCAGATGCTGGAAAATCGAGGGCACACAAAATTGCTGGAGAAACTCAGCGGGTGCAGCAGCATCTATGGGGCAAAGGAGATAGGCAACGTTTCAGGCCGAAACCCTTTGGGTTTCGGCCCGAAACGTTGCCTATCTCCTTCGGGTTTCGGGCCGAAACGTTACCTATCTCCTTCGCTCCATAGATGCTGAGTTTCTCCAGCATTTTGGGTACTCTCCCTGTGAGATGTTGGCAGTAATTTCACTGAGCTGCGGGAAAGATGCTGACCGCGGTTTACTGTCATTAGCTAACTAAAAGGCGAGAGATTTCTTTTTGAAAATCAAATATATTTATGTTTTGTGCCTACCTTCAAAAATGCAAACGTGACTTACAACTGCATGTTTCGTGTGCTGATTTTCCAATGTGCATTTTCGCTTATTTCTGTATTTGGTTTTTTTTTCTGTGTGTGTGAGTGTGTGTGTGTGTGTGTGTGTGTGTGTGTGAGAGAGATGTTTTTAAGATGCATTTGGTTATATTTCAAAAGGCGGTCTTTTCCAGAAACTAGTAACACTGCCCCCTGACGTCTAGAGCAGCGACCTGCCTTTGACGCCTTTTATCCTTTACCATCCGCTCTTAAAAGATTTTCAAAACTGCAAGTTTTCCAACCATTCTTCGAGCCCCCCCCCTTCCCCTCCCCCTTATTTACAATGAAAGGTTCCCTCCGAATTATAAGAGAATTCTTTTAAAATATATAGTTTTTTGAGAATTTCTTTTTTGGTGGGTGGGTAAAAATCTTGCAAGGCTTCCCTTCAGGTCTTTAAAATGATGAAGGGGATAGACAGAGTTGACGTGGATAAGCTTTTCCCATTGAGGGTAGGGAAGATTCAAACAAGAGGGCATGACATGAGAATTAAGGGACAGAAGTTTCGGGGTAACGTGAGGGGGAACTTCTTTACTCAGAGGGTGGTGGCTGTGTGGAATGAGCTTCCAGCAGAAGTGGTGGAGGCAGGATCGATTTTAACATTTGAAAGTGAGGTGGATAGGTATATGGACGTGAAGGGAATGGAGGGGTATGGTCTGAGTGCAGGTAGATGGGACTAGGGGAAAACAAATGTTCGGCACGGACTGGAAGGGCCGAGAGGGCCTGTTTCCGTGCTGTAATTGTTATATGGTTATATGGTTCAAATGAAATGGATAGCACAGTTTCTGGAGTGCTAGATACAGGGGCAGCGAGAAATGGACGTTTTCAGAAGGACTTGGGCGAGACCTCATCTCGCGTCCCCCCCCCCTTTTTTTTAGACAATAGACAATAGGTGCAGGAGTAGGCCATTCAGCCCTTCGAGCCAGCACCACCATTCAATGTGATTATGGCTGATCATTCCCCAATCAGTACCCCGTTCCTGCCTTCTCCCCATATCCCCTGACTCCGCTATCTTTAAGAGCCCTATCTAGCTCTCTCTTGAAAGCATCCAGAGAACCGGCCTCCCCCACCCTCTGAGGCAGAGAATTCCACAGACTCACCACTCTCTGTGTGAAAAAGACACGATTATCCTTTAAAAGCCACGATTTCAGATCTGTGTTCTCTGATCATCACCTAGCTTTCTCTCCTCCCTCCTCCCCCCCACCCCAACTGCCCTGACGCTGGTGGCCAGAGAGGGGTGAATGTGACCACAGAGTAGGAAGATGGACACAAAATGCTGGAGTAAACTCAGGCAGCATTTCTGGAGAGAAGAAATGGGTGACGCTTCAGGTCGAGACCCTTTCTTCAGTCCAAAGATTTCCACAGATTCACCACCCTCTATCCAAATAAATTTTGCCTCATCTCCTTCGTAAAAGAACTATCCCCCTGATTAAATGTTATCTCTGCATGCTTCGTTGCCACCTTCCCCTAGCCTACATGTTCCTTGATCTCCATCCCCTTTGATGCCTCATTTTCACACCTTGCCCTTCCTTATCTCTGTGTCTCCCTCTCCCCTGACTGGCAGTCTGAAGAAGGGTCTCAAGAGACAATAGACAATAGACAATAGACAATAGGTGCAGCAGTAGGCCATTCGGCCCTTTGAGCCAGCACCGCCATTCAATGTGATCATGGCTGATCATCCTCAATCAGTACCCCGTTCCTGCCTTCTCCCCATATCCCCTGATTCCGCTATCTTTAAGAGCCCTATCTAGCTCTCTCTTGAAAGTATCCAGAGAATTGGCTTCCACTACCTTCTGAGGCAGAGAGAGAATTCCACAGATTCACAACCCTCTGTGTGAAAAAGCTTATACTCATCAATGTTCTGAATGGCTTACCCCTTATTCTTAAACTGTGGCCCCTGGTTCTGGACTCCCCCAACATCGGGGACATGTTTCCTGCCACCAGCGTGCCCAAACCCTTAATAATCTTATATGTTTCAATAAGATCCCCTCTCAATCTTCTAAATTCCAGAGTGTACAAGCCCAGCCGCTCCATTCTCTCAGCATATGACATCCTTCTCTCATCCTGGCCACACACTCATCTCTCTCAGCCACACACTCATCTCAGGTAGAAGGTACAGGAGCCTGAAATCTGCAACAACCAGGTCAGCAATAACAGCTTTCCTACAGCCAACAGGGTGCTGAGTTATAACTCTTTCAAACAGCAACAAGGCTTCCGAGGCACTGGGTCTGCATTAGAGACCAAGGCCGACGTTTGTAAATCGGCTGAATGATAACAGACACAAAACGCTGGAGTAACTCAGGCGGGACAGGCAGCATCTCACATGGAGAGGAGTGGATGGGATGGGCGTTTCAGGTCGAGACCCTTCTTCAGACTGAGAGTATCGGTGAGAGGGGATGACACAGTGATAAGGAAGGGCTAGGTGTGAAAAGTGAGACATCAAAGGGGGGGGGATGGAGCAAGGGGGAACATGGTAGAATAGATCAATGTTAACTGAGGGGAAGGGAGAAACGAGGGCATACAATCAGTAAAAATGGAATCAGGAGGACAGACAAAAGTGCTGGAGAAACTCAGTGGGTGCGGCAGCATCTATGGAGCGAAGGAAATAGGCAACGTTTCGGGCCGAAACCTTTCTTCAGGAGGACAGTTGTGTTCCATGACCATCTCACAGAGCTCCCACTGCCCAGATAACGGGAGAGGTGGGGCGGGGGGGGGGGGGGGGTGGGTGGGGGGAGGGAGGGGTTTGTGGGTGGTGGGGGGGGGGTTGGAAATGTGACTGGAGTATCCTTCTCTCCAGAGATGCAGCCTGGTCCGCTGAGTTACTCCAACATTTTGTGTCTATCTTCGATAGAGTATCTTGCTCTCATGCTCGGTGTGATTGGCCTGGCTGGTGAAATGAGAGGGGTCGGTCAGTTTGGATCGATAAAAGCGAGGATTTACGGCGCCCAGTCGTACTCTTCAAACAGCCTTAAGATATAATGCCACAAGGAAAAATGACAGACACAAAAGCTGGGGAGTAAACTCAGCGGGGATATGAAATATGGGCCGCTGCATGTTTGGTGGAGAGCGGGATGGTGTGGGCGTTTCGGTGGTCATTGTGAGTCAGGAGGTCTGCAGAGAACCAGCCACCGTCCCTTGTAAATCAGGTATTTTAAGTTTGTGGCAGCATTGACAGTTGAAAAAAATTGGTAGCTATATTTGGAGTAAACCAGCGGGTAGGGATGAGCGTCTCTGGAGGTGGGAGGGGTGTTTCGGGTCGAGCATTTTGTGTCCCCACTGAGTAAAATATTCCAGCATTGGAGTTGATCCCGGAAGTTAAAGAAAACCTCGCCTAATAGTCATTCTCTCCAGAGAGAATGTGAGTTACTCAGTATTTCGTGGTCTGGTTTGAAAGCAGCATCTGCAGTTCCTCCACCACAATAACACTTGGGAATGGAAGAGTCGTCGCACGTGCACCTTGCATATGATCACGGCAAGGTATGTTGTGTGTGAGATGTGTCTGTGTGTGTGTGTGTGTGTGTGTATAGGTGTTGTGTGCGTGTGTGAGTAGGTGTTTGTGTGTGTGGGTGGGTGTGTGCATGTGAGGTATGTGAGTGGGGTGTGTGTGGTGGGTTTGTGTGTTACTGTGTGGGTGTGTGTGTGTGTGAATTTGTATGTGTGGGTGTGTGGATGTGTGTGTGTGTGTGTGTGTGTGTGTGTGTGTGTGTGTGTGTGTGAGTGTGTGGTGTGTGTGTTGTGTTGTGTGGGCCGCGTGTGTGTTGTATGTGTGTGTGTGTGTGTGTGTGGTGTGTGCTGTGTGTGTGCGTGGTGTGTGTATGTGTATGTTGTGTGTGTGTGTGTTAGTGTGCATGTGTAGTGTGTGTGTGCGTGTGTGGTTGTGTGTGTGTGTTGTTGTGGAATGTGTATGTGTGTGTGTGTGTATGTGTGTGTGTGTGTGTGTGTGTGTGGTGTGTGTGTGTGTGTGTGTGTGTGTGTAGCGCTGTGTGCGCGTGGATTGTGGAGTGTGTGTGTGTCTGTGTGGAGTAGTACGTTGATGATGTGTATGTGTGTCTGTGTGTTTAAGTGTGTGTGTGTGTGTGTGGTGTGTGTGTGTGTGAGTGTGTATGTGTGGTGTGAGTGTGTGTGTGTGTGTGTGTGGTAGCGATGTGTGTGAGAGCGTGTGAGTGTGTGCTATAGGGTGATGTGTATGTGTGTGCGTGATGTACAATTGTGTGGTGTGTGTGTGAGTATATGGTAATGTCTGCTTTATGTGTGTGCGCGATATAGATATACTGTGATGTGTGTGAGTGTGTAGTGTGTGTGATATATGTGTCTCACCTCACTCTCAGATGTGTATATGCTGTGTGTCGTGTGTGTGTGTGTAAGGTGGCGCGTGTGTGTGTGTGTGTGTGTGTGTGCGCCAGGTGTGGTGTGTGGGTGTGTGTGTAGAGCGTGTGTGCATTGCGTTTGTGCATGTGTGTGTGTGTGTTCGTTATCATAGATGTGTGCGCGTTGTGTGTACGTCCTATCATATATGTGTGTGCATGTGTGTGGTGTGTATAGTATGTATCTCCACATCAATATCACCTACCTATATATATATAACATATATTCCTATGCGCGTGTACCTATATATATAGTATCTCGTGCCATGCAATTAAATCTATATGTCTATAGTGCTGTGGGTGTGTGTCTGTGTGGCGTGTGGGTGTGCATAATAAGTTTGTTTTGCGTGTGTGTATGCTGTTTGTGTGTCAAAATAGTGTGCGTCCTATCTCAAATTGTGTTATAATTGTGCGTGCGTGTGTGTGTGTGTGTGGGTGTGTGTGTGTGCGTATGTGTGTGTGTGGTGTGTGTGCGCGTGATAGTGCGTAGAGTGTGTGTTGTGTGTGATGAGCTGCACAAATGTGTTGCGTGTGTAGAGATGTGTGTCGTGTGTGCGTGTGTGTGCGCGTGCGTTGCGTGTGTGTGCGTGTGTTTGTGCGCCGTCGATGCGTGTGTGTGTTGCGAGTGTGCGTGTGTGAGAGTGTGTGTGTGTGAGAGGAGTGTGTGAGTGTGTGTGTGTGTGTGTGTGTGTGTGAGTGAGTGTGTGCGTGTGCGTGTATCATACCGAAGAGACTTGTGGGCCATAAAAACCCCTATTCCAGTCATGCTAGAAGCCAAAGTTCCCCAGGTGAGCCTTGGCCTAGAACAAAATCACATGAAAGTTGTGTGTAGGTCGGAACTGCAGACGCTGGTTTACCCTGGAGATAGGCACAGAATGCTGGAGTAACTCAGCGGGTTCAGGCCGCATCTCTGGACCCTGGCCTCACTGCCTGGCCACTGTGGCTATCACCAGCATTTTGTGTCTATCTTCGGTGTAAACCAGCATCTGCAGTTCCTACCAATGTCAATCTTCGAGTGAAACTTGTAATTTTGGATCAGCTCACTGGATCAGCTTCTAGGAGCAGTGAACAGAATTGTAAGGTGCCACTCGAAACTATCCAGATTAATCAGGGGCCGGAGAAACTGTCGATGTTAGATGTTTAGAACTGTAAATGGAGATGTTCGAAGCCTGAGCCAAACACAGAGTGTTCAATGGTGTTTTTATAGCCAGGTGTGTGAATTGGAATCACAGAGTGAAATTATTTTCTTACAAACAGCCCACTGGAGTATTGCTGTACCTAAACAAGCGCCCGCCCACCCCCGCAAAGTGTGCAGGACAATTCAGTAACCCATACTGTTTAAGTCCCAAAGTAACTTCTAGCAGGATGTCTGGAAAATCGAAGGTAGACAAAAAGCTGGCCCTCCAAAACCCATACCCTAACCAACATACACCTCTCATCGGGTGGGGGCGTCAGCATCTATGGAAGAGAAGGAAAGAGGCAACCCCATTTCGGGTCGAGACCCAGCTTAATCAGTACTTCAGGAACAGTCTACTGATCCCGCGTGCGAGAGGCGCCACGTTGTGGTGCTCAATTTTCAGTCTAGTCAAGTCCACCCACTCCAGGTGTTATGAGCGGTTCCCGAATCCCGGCGAGCCCCAGGGCTCCTGTGAGGCTCCACGCCGTCACCCTTCCTTGGGCGTGTGGACAGTGACCTAGTGACCCCTGTCCCTCTCCTCGCCCCATTACCCCCTTGTTCCCCGGGGACCGACGCCTGAGAGGGTTCTGCATTGGTGGGCCAGACCCGGTCCCCTCCTCTCCCACCGGCCTTGCTCCTCGCCCCTCACATCCCGACATCATGCTGGCTTCATCCTCGGTCTCTGGTCTTCAGGGAAGAGCTGGGCCTGCTTGACGGCCCTCCCCCCCCCCCCCCCCCCCCCCAATACTGAACGCAATCACACGTCTTAGTGCAGTTGGAGGAACTCAGTGAGTCAGGCAGCATCCGTGGACAATAGACAATAGACAATAGACAATAGGTGCAGGAGGAGGCCATTCGCCCCTTCGAGCCCCAAGCACCGCCATACAATGTGATCATGGCTGATCATAACCCGCAATCAGTACCCAACCAACCCCGTTCCTGCCTTCTCCCCATATCCCCTGACTCCGCTATCTTGAAGAGCTCTGTCTAACTCTCTCTTGAAAGCATCCAGAGAATTGGCCTCCACTGCCCTCTGAGGCAGCGAATTCCACAGATTCACAACCGTCTGGGTGAAAAGGTTTTTCCTCATCTCCGTTCTAAATGGCCTACCCCTTATTCTTAAACTGTGGCCCCTGGTTCTGGACTCCCCCAACATCGGGAACATGTGTCCTGCCTCTAGCGTGTCCAATCGCTTAATACTCTTACATGTTTCAATAAGATCCCCTCTCAATCTTCTAAATTCCAGAGTGTACGAGCCCAGCCGCTCCATTCTATCCACATATGACAGGGGATAGGCAACGTTCCAGTTCAGAATGATTGGAGTAGGGGGGTGTAAACAGGAAAGGAGAGGTTGGGGGCGGCGAGGGAACTACACCAGGCAAGTAACAGGTGAAAAAAAGATGCCAAGTGCTGGAGTAACAGCGGGTCAGGCAGCAGCATCCCTGGGAAACATGGATAGGTGATGTTTCCGGTCGCGACACTTTCTTCAACGTCACCTACCCATGTTTTCCGGAGATGCTGTCTGACCCGCTGAGTTACTCCAGCACTCTGTGCCTTACTTTGTTAACCAGCACTTGCACTTCAACATGCGTGCGAATATAGTTACTCACTAATACAACCCAGCTACATATGCACACTAACAAACGCAATGAAGCTCACCCGCATACAGTTCAGTTGCACACACGCTCAACTACACACACACACACAATGGTGAACACACACACACACACACGCGCACACGCACGCACACACAATGGTGAACACACACACACACACACACACACACACACACACACACGCGCACACGCACGCACACACAATTCAACTAAACACACACACATTTTCACTTCAGATTAGTACATTGTCACGTGTATCGAGGTGCAGTGAATAGCTCGTTGTTGCCTGCTAACCAGACTGCAGGAAGACAATAATACATGTTTACAATTAATCCACTTACAGTGAATAGATACATGATGAGGGAATAACATTTAGTGTAAGGTAAAGCCAGCAAAGCCCGAGGGGCATGGAAAGTCCGATCAAGGATAGCCCGAGGGGCATCAAAGAGGTAGATGGTGGTTCAGAACTGCTCTCTGGTTGTACAAACGTACAAATACACACACGGACACACACACATAAATATGGAAATACACAAGGTGTGTTCAAAAGCAGAATCTTTGGAACTTTACGTTCCGGCATTTAAAATCCCCGCACGAGGTTTTGGTCCATGCATTCCCATCATCAGAATACCCCACTGCCTAGAGCCCACTGTCATCTTAATGGCCAGATTGTGAAACTGAAGTCCTCAGCTGTTAAAGTTGCAGTTGCTCATAACAGGACACTAACTTGCAAACAGCAACATCAGAAACCAGTTTCAAAATTCAAAATGTTCAAGAAGGAACTGCAGATGCTGGAAAATCACAGCCGAGCATAGGGGAGGAACAAACCTTCAGTGGACTGATGACAGAGGGGAAGAAATGAAACTGAATCTGAGAAATGAAACTAATCTGAGGAAAGACATTCTTGCAGTCGTACAGAGACGGTTCACCAGACTGATTCCTGGGATGGCAGGACTTCCATATGAAGAAAGACTGGATAGACTCGGCTTGTACTCGCTAGAATTTAGGAGATTGAGGGGGGATCTTATGGAGACTTACAAAATTCTTAAGGGGTTGGACAGGCTAGATGCAGGAAGATTGTTCCCGATGTTGGGGAAGTCCAGAACAAGGGGTCACAGTCTAAGAGTGTGGGAGGAAACCAAAGACCTCGGAGAAAACCCACGCGGGTCACGGGGAGAACGTTGAAACTCCGTACAGACAGCGCCCGTAGTCAGGATCGAACCCGCGTCTCTGGCGCTGTGAGGCAGCAACTCCACCATGCCGCCCAAGTGTTTCAATGATGCGCAGGTTGTCCCAGTAATGCAGTAATGAGTTCCAGCGTGTGCCCTTTTACAGAACTCTTCCCTGTACCTCGGTACGCGTGGCCATGAACAAAACTAACTAAACTAAACCTTAATGGGCACAAAAAGCTGGAGTAACTCAGCGGGTCAGGCAGCATCTGTGGAGAAACGGAATCGGTGCCGTTTCGGGTCGAGACCCTTCTTCAGACTGAACCTTCCTTTATTCCATTGGACGGCGAATGCATCCGTCAGTGCATTTCTCTTGCACCAAGTCTTTGCGAATGTTTCCTACAGTCACGTTGCGACCACCTTCATTGCTTTAGTTGGGCTATTATGCAAAGTTCTGGTCCCCCCATTACAGGACGGATGTGGGGGCTCTGGAGAGGATGCAGTAGAGGTTTACCAGGATGAGGCCTGGATTAGGAGGTGTTTGCTACAAGGTAGAGAAAAAAAAAGGAAAAAAAGGAAGTTGACGGATTGGGGGGGGGGGGGGGGGGGGGGGGGGGGGGGGGGGGGGGGTTTTCCTCCGGGATGCCAGAGGTTGAGGAGAGACCCGATAGAATATATAACACGATGAGAGATTTACCGAAGATAGAGACACAAAATGCTGGAGCACCTCAGTGGGACAGGCAACATCTCTGGAGAACATGGAGAGTGGAAGTGGAACATGGATAGAGTCAGAGCATATGTCAGTCGAGTCAGATGTATTCAGGCAAGAGTCAGATTTAGCTCTTAGGGCTAGCGGAATCAAGGGATATGGGGAGAAAGCAGGAACGGGGCACTAATTTTGGATGATCAGCCATGATCGTATTGAATGGCGGTGCTGGCTCGAAGGGCCGAATGGCCTGCTCCTGCACCTATTTTCGATGTTTCTATGTTTCCATGACCCTTCTTCCCACTGCTCCCAAATCAAAACATCGTCGCCCCACGTTCTCCGGAGATGCTGCCTGACGCGCTGAGTTACTCCAGCATCTAGTGTCTCCTGTTGGTAGACACACCATGCTGGAGTAACTCAGCGGGTCAGGCAGCATCTGCGGAGAGGAGGAATGGGGCGACGTTTCGGGCCGAGACCCTCCCTCAGACCTGACGTCGGGGGAGGGGGCGGGAGAAGGATAGAATGCAGGCGGAGACGGTCAGACGGGCGGTGAGACCGGGGAGGGGATTGGAGGGAGAAAGCAAGGGCTGTCTGAAGTTGGAGAATCCAACGACCACAGCTGGGGTAGGGTGTGCTCATCTCCACTCCACCGCTGCGGAAAATATGAGGCGTCGACCCCTCCAGTGTAACCATAGTCCCCCGGTCCATCCTGTCTCCTGCTGCCGCGATTCACGTTGTCATTCACTTTGCACGGTGCCTGCCCTCGTTCTCAGTCGTTCCGCTTTCTGTTCTTTTCAAAGACCTCAGCAGTATTGGGCGGGGACTTTGTACGCAGGCGCTGGCTCCGTTTCCTGAGCTGAATTTTTTTTGAAAAATAGGAACTGTTGAATCATTTAGTCTTGCGTTATGACTTTGGGGTGCGACGTTGTTCCCTGGTATCGGTTAGTATTTCAAGCGTTGTCTGTGCAACTGGTGCGCTGCAATGCTGAGAACAACATCCTGCCCTCCACATCCTTCCCTTTGCTCTGCGTACTGTCCTGGAGTTTGAACCGATTGTGTTTACGCAAGTGTTTAAAGAAGGAACTGCAGATGCTGGAAAATCGGAGGTAGACAAAAAGTGCTGGAGAAACTCAGCCGGGTGCAGCAGCATCTGTGGAGCGAAGGAAATAGGCAACGTTTCGGGCCGAAACCCAAAGGGTTTCGGCCCGAAACGTTGCCTATTTCCTATTGCCTATTCCCTTTCCTCAGCGGGTGTGGCAGCATCTACGGAGCGAAGGAAATAGGCAACGTTTCGGGCCGAAACCCCGTCTTCAGACTGATTAACCATTTGTGCATGGGTTAAGTTCAGTTCAGTTTGCTTTAAGAGATAGATGCATGGAAACAGGCCCATTCGGCCCCCGAGTCCGCGCCGACCAGCGATCCCGCACACCAGATCCGTCCTAACACTGGGACAGACATAACAGAAGAAGAGAAGCCAGTTAGCCCTACAAGCCTGCACGACTTTGGGAATGTGGGAGGAAACCAAGCCGCTGGAGAGGCCTGTAGAAAGCGCGGGGGCGGGGGGGAGCGGGGGGGAGGGGGTCACTTGCAAAAAAACAAGGGGGGGGGGGAAAGTGGGGGTGGAAGGGGGGGGGGGAAGGGGGGGTGGAATCAAAAGACAAGCGAAAAACGAGCCAATAGCATGCTGACCGCACCGGTAGTGCGGGTGGAACCCGGATCTCTGGCGCGGTGAGGTCGCAACTCTCCCGCTGCGCCAGTGTGTGGTATATATGGTACACAAAAAGCTGGAGAAACCCAGCGGGTGCAGCAGCATCTAAGGAGCGAAGGAGATAGGCGACGTTTCGGGTCGAGACCCTTCTTCAGACTGCTGGTGTGGTATATATGACCTGTTTGGATAGCGTGCAAAACAAAGCTTTTCACGGTCACCTCGCTACCTGGAGTATTGCGTACAGTTTTGGTCTCCTAATCTGAGGAAAGACATTCTTGCCATAGAGGGAGTACAGAGAAGGTTCACCAGACTGACTCCTGGGATGGCAGGACTTCCATATGAAGAAAGCAACTTGGATAGACTCGTTCTTGTTACTCGCTAGAATTTAGAAGATTGAGGGGGGATCTCATAGAGGCTTACAACATTCTTAAGGGGTTGGACAGGCTAGATGCAGGAAGATTGTTCCCGATGTTGGGGAAGTCCAGGACAAGGGGTCACAGTGTAAGGATAAGGGGGAAGTCTTTCAATAGGACCGCGAGTTCGAGAAGATCATATTTCTACAACAGAGAGTTGGAGTGTGTGAAATCTCTGCCACAGAAGGTAGTTGAGGCCAGTTAACATTGGCTATATTAAGAGGGATTAGTTAGATGTAGCTCTTGTTTGCTAAGGGATAAAACAGGGGTATGGAGAGAAGGCAGGTTAACAGGATAGAGATTTGGCATGGTATCAGCCCATGATCATATTGAATATGGCGGTGCGGGGCTCGAAGGGCCGAATGCCTAACTCCTGCACCTATTTCCTATGATTCTATGTTTCTAGGTGACAATTGTGTACCTGAACCCTCTGAGATATATGTGTGCGTAAAGTGGGTGGTATTGTCAATAGTGGTTGTTAATAATTGCAGCAGGATCTTGATTGGGTTGGGTATGTGGGATGAGGAATGGTTGATGGAATTGAATACAGAGGCTGAGGCTTTTGAGCAGCTCACGTTGGGGACTTTTGGGAAGTCTAACATGGGCAGAACCTACACAGTGAATGGCATGGGACTTGTAGAGCTGGGGGATCTAGTAATGCAGGCGCATGGTTCCTTGGGAAAGTGGCACCACAGTTAGATAGGGTGGTCACAAAGGCTTTTGGTACATAGGCCTTCATCAGTCAGAGTATTGAGGCATTGAGTGTAGAAGTTGGGAGGTCATGTTGCAGTTGTATAAGACGTTGGTGAGGCCGCATTTAGTTCCGTTCTGGGCACCGTGCGATAAGAAACAGATCTGACTTGTCAAGCTACGCGAAAGGGTGCTTGAGTAGATTTCCAAGGATGTTGCCCCGCCTGCGCTTTGGTAGTGGCACACGCCTCAGGAGCCGGCACCCGTGGAGCCCTAATCGCAGAGGCTTCCGCCGCCTGCCAGCTCCGGTCGTCAGGAAAGGTAGAGAACCTATTTTATTGGAGCGCAGGAGGATGAGGGGTGATCCAATGCTATAAAGCCCCGCACCCGCCCCTCACGGAGAGAAGATCGGTTAGACCACGGTCGCCCCATAGACGGGAAGCAGACCCCAAGAACCACACCAACTTGTGAACCAGAGGACATAGGGTTTCTTAAGGTGGGTGTAGGGGGGTGGGCAAGATTAAATAGAACCTGAGGGGTAACTTCTTCACACAGAGGGTGGTGCGGTTGTACGGAACCAGCTGTCAGAGGAGGAAATTGCGTACAGTTTGTGGTCTCCTGGAGTATTGCCATAGAGGGAGTACAGAGAAGACTGATTTCCTGGGATGGCACGACTTCCATATGAAGAAAAAGACTGGATAGACTCGGCTTGTACTCGCTGGAATTTAGAAGATTGAGGGGTAATTGATCTCATAGAGACTTACAAAATTCTTAAGGGGTTGGACAGGCTAGATGCAGGAAGATTGTTCCCAATGTTGGGGAAGTCCAAGAAACACGGGGGTCGCAGTTTAAGGTAAGGGGGAAGTCTTTTAAGGACCGAGATGAGAAGATCATTTTTTCACACAGAGAGTGGTGAGTCTGTGGAATTCTCTGCCACAGAAGGTAGTTGAGGCCAGTTCATTGGCCATATTTAAGAGGGAGTTAGATGTGGCCCTTGTGGCTGAAGGGACCAGGGGGTATGGAGAGAAGGCAGGTACAGGATACTGAGTTGGATGATCAGCCATGATCATATTGAATGGCGGTGCAGGCTCGAAGGGCCTAATGGCCTACTCCTGCACATAATTTCTATGTTTCTATGTTTCTATGAAAGATGTCTGAATAAAGGTGCCAGAGGAGGTAAAAGACTAAATGTGAAAGAAGGAACTGCAGACGCCGGCTTACACCGAAGATTGACACAAAGTGCTGGAGCAACTCAGCGGGACCGGCAGCATCTCTGGGGAGAAGGAATATGTTCTCCGGGGATGTGTGCCTGACCCGCTGTGTTACTCCAGCACTCTGTGCCTACCTTTGCCAGAAGAGGTAGTTGAGGCAGGTACCGTAACAACGTGTCAAAGACACTTGGACAGGTACATGGACAAGAAAAGGTTTCTTGCGATGTGGACCGTTCATTCCTTCTCCATCGTTGAGAACATCAGCGACGCAGCGGTGCTGGTCTCCGACGGGAACGCTGGCGGACGCACCGCACATCTCCGTCCTCCAGTTCCTGCGGACTTCCGGCTGGAGGTATAGGAGGTTGGTGTGTGTGTGTGTGCTTTATCATCGTACCATACAGTGCCGTGTACAACAGTGATCGCAACTTCTACTGAAGTGTGGACGGACGTTGGCTCGCTGACGGGTCTTGTTTCTGGTCCTGCTGGGGGTCCACAGCCCCCTCCTCACCCGGCAAACCAGGTGGGGGAGACGGTTTAGTCGCCGACTACCCGACCCTGGAGCAGGTAGCGCGGGATTACATGGTACCCGTGGCCGGGGGGGGGGGGGGAACCGCCCCCTGACCTGGCCACAATATGGACCAAACGCGGGCAAATGGGACTACTTGTATGAGGCATCCTGGTCAGCATGCATGGGTTGGGCCGAAGGGCCTGCTTCCCCACACTGTGTAGGGTCTCTCTAGTCAGTCGATGACATCAGTAAAACAATAATTTACTTGACGCTCAGTCGCGTCTTGGAAGTAAAGCAAATCTCTGCAATTGATCAGGACGCAAATACGAGAGGATCGAGTGAGTAAATATTTAATAGCCCGCTCGATTTCACTGTAGTGTTCAGCCAGATGGCAAATACTTTTGACAAATAGAGAACGGAAAATTACGGAAACGTAGGAATTGTCATCCTTCAGCAAACAACGCAGACCAGAGACTTACTCAACCAGAAGGTTAAACCAGCCAACCCGGGGCAAGGAAACGCATACATTACGTACGTTTGACACAAGATGCTGGAGTAACTCAGCGGGACGGGCAGCATCTCTGGAGAGAAAGCATGGGTGATGTTTCAGGTCAAACCCCTGCTTCAAACTCCTTTCGCATCTTCTCTGCTCCATTGTGAGATCTCCTCAAGGTATGGCCAACTTTGAGGAAGTTCTCTTTCACTGAGTCCCTCTCCTTCTTCGATATAAACCCGCACCTGCAGTTCCTTCCCACACGTTTTTACTTTAGTTTGGTTTAGTTTGGAGATCCAGCGCGGAAACAGGCCCTTCGGCCCACCGAGTGAGTCCGTCCGTGCCGACCAGCGATCCCCGCACACCAACACTAACGTAGTCAGGACAACGTACAAATACACCAAGCCAATTAACCTGCAAACACGCACGTCTTTGGAGTGTGGGAGGAAACCAGAGCCCCCGGAGAAAACCCACGCAGGTCACGGGGAGAGCGTGCAAACTCCGTACAGACAGCACCCGTAGTCAGTATTGAACCCGGGTCCGCTGTGCCTCCGTGCCACCCCGTGTCCTGTCAAATGCGGAATCTCCTCAAGGTACGGCTAACCTCCTCAAAGCTCTCCCAACCCGTCCTATTTCTCCGTGAAATATCCTGTTAGGCAAATCCAATCTGTCCCGAGTGTCATCCAAGTTAATAACAGCGATAATAACTCCAGAACCAGGGGCCACACAGTCTTAGAATAAAGGGGAGGTCATTTAAGACTGAGGTGAGAAAACACTTTTTCACCCAGAGAGTTGTGAATTTGTGGAATTCCCTGCCACAGAGGGCAGTGGAGGCCAAGTCACTGGATGGATGTAAGAGAGAGTTGGATAGAGCTCTAGGGGCTGGTGGAGTCAAGGGATATGGGGAGAAGGCAGGCACGGGTTATTGATAGCGGGCGATCAGCCATGATCACAATGAATGGCGGTGCTGGCTCGAAGGGCCGAATGGCCTCCTCCTGCACCTATTTTCTGTGTTTCTATGGCAGACCCGACGGGATCCAGTGAACACAACATGCAGCTGAGACAGAGCATTTTCCCCTCTTTATCCCAGCCACTTGAGCTCAGGCCAACGTTGCCCCTCCATGTGGAGGTCACTGTCCTCGCACACACTGCAAACTTTCATCAGCTGCACTCGATGGAAGTCTCCAAACACAGCCCCAGTGTCGTTTTCTCTCTCGGGATGGCTTGGCTGGAGTTGGCTGTTGCCCCTGGACCTTTGACGGCTCGGGCTTTAGAGTGTTGTAATAAAAATGGGCAAAACAATCTTGTGTCTGGAGATGATGCAATCCGGAGTTTCACGGCATTATCATCAGGGAATGGAGACTGAGATCAGCTCGACACTCAACTCACATTTCACAGTAATACTTCCCTGACAGTTGCCTCTCTCGCGCTCTCTCTCTCTCTCTCTCTCTCTCTCAAACACACACACAAACTCTCCCTCTCTCTCTCTCTCACACACTCTCTCTCTCTCTCTCACACACAAACTATCCCTCTCTCTCTCTCTCTCTCTCTCTCTCTCACACACACACACACTCTCCTCTCTATCTCTCTCTCTCTCTCTCTCACACACACAAACACACTCACTCTCTCTCTCTCTCTCTCTCTCTCTCTCTCTCTCTCACACACACACACTCCCATTCTCCCTCCTCTCTCTCACTCACACACACAAAACACACTCACTCTCTCTCTCTCTCTATCTCCCTCTCTCTCTCTCTCTCTCTCTCTCACACACACACTCTCCTCCCCCCTCTCTCTCTTCTCACACACTCTCCCCCTCTCTCTCGCCGTCTCTCTCTCTCTGTGTCTCTCTCCCCTCCCCTTTCTATTTTCCTCTCCCCCTCTCCCTCTCTCTTTCTGTGTCTCTCTCTGTCCATCGCTCCCTCTCTCCCTCCCTCCCTCTCTTTTCCTCTTTCTCTCTCTCTCTCTCTCCCTCTCTCTTTCTCCGCCCCCCTCTCTTTCTCCTTTCTACCTCTCATTCTCTCTCCTCCCCCTCTCCTCCCCCTCTCCTCCCCCTCTCCTCCCCCTCTCTCTTTAATCCTCCTTGCAGTCCAATATTCAGCCCCATTTCTGCAACTGTCCACTCCGACTCGTGACCCCTCCGGCCAGCCTGCGACTAAAGTCAGTGAAGGCCCGTGAGGTTAGTGCCAGATACCATGCTTGTCCTTTATAAATGTAATTTTACTCCTTTAAGCTTGACTCTGGCAATTACAGTAATTTCCCTTCATCAATCATCAAGCATTGTATTAGTGTGGCTCTTCAGACCTCTGCCGTTGCCAGGCAACGCACGGCCTTCTGCAGCTGATGGTTTTGGAGTTGGACTTTATACTCACTTGTCAACCTCTGGACTCTGTTTATTCCCAGGGTCCCGGTGGGATTCATTGCAACAGCCTGGTAGATGCACGGGTTACCAGCGGCAAGACTCCCAGCCCTGTCTGCGCCAGATCTATGGTTATATATCGGGAATCGGGAACCAGAGGACACAGGTTGAAGGTGACGAGGGAAAGACTTAATAAGAATCTGAGGGGTATTTTTCCTCACACATAGGGGGGTGGGTGTATGGAACGAGCTGCCGGAGGAGGTAGTTGAGGCTGGGACTATCCCGACGTTTAAGAAACAGTTAGACAGGTACATGGACAGGACAGGTTTGGTGGGATATGGACCAAACGTAGGCAGGTGGGACTGGTGTGGAAGGGGTCTGTTGGCCGGTGTGGGCAAGTTGGGCCGAAGGGCCTGTTTCCACACTGTATCACTCTATGACTCTATAATCAGATTAATGGTAAAATCATTAATGACCAGATTGGATAATGGGGTGGCATCCTAAGGTGCAGCTTGAGCACGGGGTGATTTTCAGCAACGTACAGGCACTCGCGGACTTGCGTCAGAGGCGACTCGCGTAAATTCCACTAACATAAGCAATGCTCTAATCCCACTGCTTTATTTAACCATATAACCATATAACAATTACAGCACGGAAACAGGCCCTCTCGGCCCTTCCAGTCCGTGCCGACCATTTGTTTTCCCCTAGTCCCATCTACCTGCACTCAGACCATACCCCTCCATTCCCTTCACGTCCATATACCTATCCACTTTACTCTTAAATGTTAAAATCGATCCTGCCTCCACCACTTCTGCTGGAAGCTCATTCCACACAGCCACCACCCTCTGAGTAAAGAAGTTCCCCCTCACGTTACCCCGAAACTTCTGTCCCTTAATTCTCATGTCATGCCCTCTTGTTTGAATCTTCCCTACCCTCAATGGGAAAAACGTATCCACGTCAACTCTGTCTATCCCTTTCATCATTTTAAAGACCTCAATCAAGTCCCCCCTTAACCTTCTGCGCTCCAAAGAATAAAGACCTAAACTTGTTCAACCTTTCTCTGTAACATAGTTGCTGGAACCCTGGCAACATTCTAGTAAAATCTCCTCTGTACTCTCTCTATTTTGTTGACATCCTTCCTATAACTAGGCGACCAAAATTGTACAACCATACTCCAGAATTGGTCTTACCAATGCCTTGTACAATTTTAACATTACTTCCCTACTCCTATATTCAATGCTCTGATTTATAAAGGCCAGCACACAAAGGCTTTCTTTACCACCCTATCTACATGCGATTCCACCTTCAGGGAACTATGCACAGTTATTCCTAGATCCCTCTGTTCCACAGCATTCCTCAATTCCCTACCATTTACCATGTACGTCCTATTTTGATTTGTCCTGCCAAGATGTAGCACTTCACACTTATCAGCATTAAACTCCATCTGCCATCTTTCAGCCCACTTTTCCAAATGGCCCAAATCTCTCTGTAGACTTTGAAAATCTACTTCATTATCCACAACACCACCTATCTTAGTATCATCTGCATACTTACTTATCCAATTTTCCACCCCATCATCCAGATCATTGATGTACGTTGATCATTGATGTATTTCCCAGTTGTGCGTCTTGGTAGCAGTGGGCTATGGCCGTCGCATGCAGCTGTTTCCACAAGTCAGTCTGTGTGGTCATCGATGTTACCTCCGTGGTCCCAGCATGGAGCTCCCGCATTGGTTCCACCTCGGAGCTCCCTCGTGGTCCCCATCTTGGAGCTCCCCCATGGTCTCCATGTTGGAGTTCCCCCCGTGGTCCCAGCACAGAGCATCCCCCGTGGTCCTAGCATGGAGCTCCCCCACGGTCTCCATGTCGGAGTTCCCCCTGTGGTCCCAGCACGGAGCATCCGCCGTGGTCCTAGCATGGAGCTCCTCCATGGTTTCCACCTCGGAGCTCCCTCATGGTCCCCATCTTGGAGCTCTCCCATGGTTCTCCATGTCGCAGCTCCCCTTGTGATCCCCATCATGGAGCTCCCCCCCCCCCCCATGGTCTGTGTTGGAGCTCCCCCCCATGGAGCTTCCCCCCATGGTCCCAGCATGGAGTCCCCCCCCCCCCCCCCTCATGGTCTCCACGTCGTACAGTAGTAGCTCTTCCGTTTCCGATTTATGTAACATCTGACTTACAACAAGCGTGCAGCGGGACGTAAGCTTCACGCGAGTCGGGGGAGCGCCTGTAATTGAATTGCAGATACACAAGGGTGAGCTGAAAGGTCGGTGGGCTGACCACGGCAGCGTGAGGAGTGAAGAGTGAAGAGTGAAGCGTAGATATCAGTGTGGACTCGTCACGTTGGGGGCTCACTCTATACCCTGCAACCTGCACATCATTCACCTGCGTGCGTCTCGCATTCCCGTTTGTGCCAGTTATAAACTAGACATCGTACATCTACCTGGGCGGCAGGTTGGCGCAGCGGTAGAGTTGCTGCCTCACGGCACCAGAGACCCGAGTTCGATCCCGACTACGGGTGCTGTCTGTATGGAGTTTGTACGTTCTCCCTGTGACCACGTGGGTTTTCTCCGGGTGCTCCGGTTTCCTCCCACACCCCAAAGACGTGCAGGTTTGGAGGTTAATTGGCTTCCGTAAAATTGTAAATTGTCCCGAGTGTGTGTGGGATGGCGCTAGTGTGTGGGGTGAACGCCGGTTGGCACGGACCCAGTGGGCCAAAGGGCCTATTTCCGCGCTGGGTCTCTGAAGTCTAAAGTGCTATCCACTCGAGTTTACAGTGCCTGATGACTGAAGTGTTGACTTTTACTTGTATACATTCCTGTAACCACTCCTGTGGGATAGTACTAGCTTACGGGGTGGTCGCTGGTCAGCGCGGGGGGCGTTCGGGCGAAGGGCCTGTTTCCACGCTGTATAGTTAGGGGGTCAGATGGGCGATTCTGTGGACGCAGTCCGGAGACCCGGATGGTAGTTTGCCTCCCTGGTGCCAGGGTCTGGGATGTGTCTGAACGTGTCCAAGATATCCTGAAATGGGAGGGAGAGGAGCCAGAGGTCGTGGTACATATAGGTACCAATGACATAGGTAGAAAAAGAGAAGGGGTCCTGAAAGGAGGATTTAGGGAGTTAGGAGGAGAGTTAAGGAAAAGGACCGCAAAGGTAACAATCTCAGGATTACTGCCTGTGCCACGCGACAGTGAGAGTAGGAATGGAGTGAGGTGGAGGATAAATGCGTGGCTGAAGGACTGGTGCAGAGGGCAGGGATTCAAGTTTCTGGATCATTGGGACCTCTTTTGGGGAAGGAGTGACTTGTATAAAAAGGAATGGGTTGCACTTGAACCCGACGGGGGCCAGTATCCTGGCGGGGAAATTTGCAAAGGCTACTGGGGAGACTTTAAACTAGAACGGTTGGGGGGAGGGACTCAAATAGAGAAAGCTAGTAGACAGGGTTTGAGGCAGGGGGCAGAGAAGGGAAGCACTCAGACCCAACATGTAGGGGGAAGAAGAAAAAAATAATAAACGGAGAATAAGAGGTGGTGGGTTTCTTAAATGTGTGAGCAGAGAGGGTGCAAAATAAGGGTAGAAGCAATAGGTAGCAAGGTGAAAAGTAAAAGTGGCAGGCAGACAAATCCAGGGCATGTCAAAAAGGACCACTTTTCAACATAATTGTATAAGGAGTAAGAGTGTTGTAAAAACTAGCCTGAAGGCTTTGTGTCTCAATGCGAGGAGCATTCGTAATAAGGTGGATGAGTTGAAGGTGCAGATAGTTATTAATGAATATGATATAGTAGGGATCACGGAGACATGGCTCCAGGGGGACCAAGGCTGGGAGCGGAACATCCAGGGATATTCAATATTCAGGAGGGATAGACAGAAAGGGAAAGGAGGTGGAGTAGCATTGCTGGTTAGAGAGGAGATTAACGCAATAGAAAGGAAGGACTTTAGCTTGGAGGATGTGGAATCGATATCGATGGAGCTGCGAAACACTAAGGGGCAGAAATCGCTAGTGGGAGTTGTGTACAGGCCACCTAACAGTAGTAGTGGAGTTGGGGATGGCATCAAACAGGAAATTAGAAATGCGTGCAACAAAGGTAAAACAGTTATAATGGGAGACTTCAATCTACATATAGATTGGGTGAATCAAATTGACAGGGGTGCTGAGGAAGAGGGTTTCTTGGAATGTATGCAGGATAGTTTTCTAAACCAACATGTAGAGGAACCAACGAGCGAGCAGGCTATTGTAGACTGGGCATTGAGTAATGAGGAAGGGTTAGTTAGCAGTCTTGTTGTGCGTGGCCCCTTGGGCAAGAGCGACCATAATATGGTTAAGTTCTTCATTAGGATGGAGAGTGACATAATTAATTCAGAAACAAGGATTCTAAACTTAAAGAAAGGTAACTTTGAAGGTATGAGACGTGAATTGGCCAAGATGGACTGGCAATTGATTCTTAAAGGGTTGACGGTGGATATGCAATGGAAGGCATTTAAAGACTGCATGGATGAACTACAACAATTGTTCATCCCAGTTTGGCAAAAGAATAAATCAGGGAAGGTAGTGCATCCGTGGATAACAAGGGAAATCAGGGATAGTATCAAAACAAAACATGAAGCATACAAATTAGAAACCAGAACAATCCCAACTTATCCCGTACCAGAGCAAGGGCCACATCCAACTCACTCTAAATATAGCCAATGAAATGAGAGAGTTCTCACCCACTCTCTGTGTGAGATCTCGGTCTTAAAGGATTTCCCCCTTAAAGACCCCTTGTCCTGGACTTCCCCAACATCGGGAACAATCTTCCTGCAGCCTGTCCAGAATTTTGTACTATAAGAGAGTAATAAACCGAGTCTATCCAGATAAGGACAGTCCTGACATCCCAGGAATCAGTCTGGTGAACCTTCTCTGCACTCCCTCTATAAAATAGATTTGGAGACCAAAACTGTACGCAATACTCCAGGTTGTGGTCTCAAAGACCCTGTACACTGAGTTATCCTTTTGATGAAGCTAACATACCATTCTCAGAATTAGCCAGAAAAAGCAACCTACAGAGGACTCTGGCAGGGAACATAAAAACTGACTGCAAATGTTTTTATAGATATGTGAAGAGAAACAGATTAGTTAAAACAAATGTAGGTCAGTCAGAAACAAGTGAATTGATCATGGGGAACAAGGACATGGCAGACCAATTGAATAACTACTTTGGTTCTGTCTTCACTAAGGAAGACATAAATAATCTACCGGAAATAGCAAGGGACCGGGGGTCAAATAAGATGGAGGAACTGAGTGAAATCCAGGTTAGCCGGGAAGTGGTGTTGGGTAAATTGAATGGATTAAAGGCCGATAAATCCCCAGGGCCAGATAGGCTGCATCCCAGAGTACTCAAGGCAGTAGCCACAGAAATAGAGGATGCATTAGTGATAATTTTTCAAAACTCTTTAGATTCTGGAGTAATTCCTGAGGATTGGAGGGTAGCTAATGTAACCCCACTTTTTAAAAAAGGAGGGAGAGAGAAAATGGGGAATTACAGACATTACAGACCAGTTAGTCTAACATCGGTAGTGGGGAAACTGCTAGAGTCAGTTATTAAAGATGGGATAGCAGCACATTTGGAAAGTGGTGAAGTCATTGGACAAAGTCAGCATGGATTTACGAAAGGTAAATCATGTCTGACGAATCTTATAGAATTTTTCAAGGATGTAACTAGTAGAGTGGATAAGGGAGAACCTGTGGATGTGTTATATCTGGACTTTCAGAAGGCTTTCGACAAGGTCCCACATAAGAGATTAGCATACAAACTTAAAGCACACGGTATTGGGGGTTCAGTATTGATGTGGATAGAGAACTGGCTGGCAGACAGGAAGCAAAGGGTAGGAGTAAACGGGTCCTTTTCAGAATGGCAGGCAGTGACTAGTGGGGTACCGCAAGGCTCAGTGCTGGGACCCCAGCTATTTACAATATATATTAATGATTTGGACGAGGGAATTGAATACAACATCTCCAAGTTTGCGGATGACACTAAGCTGGGGGGCAGTGTTAGGTGTGAGGAGGATGCTAGGAGGCTGCAAGGTGACTTGGATAGGCTGGGTGAGTGGGCAAATGCATGGCAGATGCAGTATAATGTGGATAAATGTGAGGTTATTACACTTTGGTGGCAAAAACAGGAGGGTAGACTATTATCTGAATGGTGGCAGATTAGGAAAAGGGGAGATGCAACGAGACCTGGGTGTCATGGTACACCAGTCATTGAAAGTAGGCATGCAGGTGCAGCAGGCTGTGAAGAAAGCAAATGGTATGTTGGCATTCACAGCAAAAGGATTTGAGTATAGGAGCAGGGAGGTTCTACTGCAGTTGTACAGGGTTTTGGTGAGACCACACCTGGTGTATTGTGTACAGTTTTGGTCTCCAAATCTGAGGAAAGACATTCTTGCCATAGAGGGAGTACAGAGAAGGTTCACCAGACTGATTCCTGGGATGTCAGGATTTTCATATGAAGAAAGACTGGAATAGACTCGACTCGTACTCGCTAGAATTTAGTAGATTGAGGGGGGATCTTATAGAAACTTACAAAATTCTTAAGGGGTTGGACAGGCTAGATGCAGGAAGATTGTTCCCGATGTTGGGGAGGTCAGAACAAGGGGTCACAGTTTAAGGATAAGGGGGAAATTCCTTTAGGACCAAGATGAGGAAAACATTTTTCACACAGAGAGTGGTGAGTCTCTGGAATTCTCTGCCACAGAAGGTAGTTGAGGCCAGTTCATTGGCCATATTTAAGAGGGAGTTAGATGTGGCCCTTGTGGCTAAAAGGATCAGGGGATATGGAGAGAAGGCAGGTACTGGATACTGAGTTGGATGATCAGCCATGATCATATTGAATGGCGGTGCTGGCTCGAAGGGCCGAATGGCCTACTCCTGCACCTATTGTCTTTGTTTCTATGTTTCAATCTCTAAAGTCTAGAACGGAAACAAGGAAACACTTTTTCTCACAGTGAGTGTTGAGTCTGTGGAATTCTCTGCCTCAGAGGGCGGTGGAGGCCGGTTCTCTGGATGCTTTCAAGAGAGAGCTAGATAGGGCTCTCAAAGATAGCGGAGTCAAGGGATATGGGGAGAAGGCAGGAACGGGGTACTGATTGTGGATGATCAGCCATGATCACATTGAATGGCGGTGCTGGCTCCTGCACCTATTATCTATTGTCTATTGTCTAAAACTAAAACTACAGCTGAACTTGAGTGGGGACTAGAGTGGAGACTGATTTATCACTTTGCTATTGGTCTGTTGCCCAGTCATCAGCAACATTGGCAACCTGCTTTAAAAATGTTCAATGGGGGACAGAAGGAACCAACAAAAAGCTTACTGATATTTTAAATCCAATTACCAGGCCTGCTTGAGAAAGCTTATTGACTTGATGTGTGAAATACTGTTTCTTTAGTCATTTAACTTTATCTTCACTACAGGGAGTCCACCAGATGACCCAGTCCTCTTGATTATCTCCTTGTTTTCACATCTTGCATCGTTTGTTCAGGAACGCCCAAATAGGAACGCGGTGATTGAGCGGTAGAGTTGCTGCCTTACAGCGCCAGTTGAGCTGCCAACTGTCCCGTATTAGCCGCGACATCCCCTATATTGGGCTAAACTCCCCTCGAATTGGGCTAAATGTCCCCTCGATCAGCCATGATCACAGTGAATGGCGGCGCAGGCTCGAAGGGCCGAATGGCCTCCTCCTGCACCTATTGTCTATGTAAATTGGTTTGTCCCATACGGGACCGCCCTTGTCCCGTATTTGACTGCCGCTGCTCGGGTCGAGGGGACTGTCGGGTCGGAGCACCGCGTCCGGTCCCTGCCTCACCCGTCCCGATGTAGCGCAGCCCATGGAGTGCAGCAGCAGCGCCTCTCTCGTGGCCCCGTCGGCCGTCAGCCCGGCCAGATGTCCGACCTTCGGACCTTCGCTTACCGCCGACACCACCACCATCCCCGCCTTCTCGTAGCTGCTCATCGGTTCATGAGTTGGACGGGGCGCGGCGCGGTCCAAATCTCCACAGCTGGCCCGCCGGCTGGGCTTTGTGTGCAGTCCTGCACCCGGGCCACCTCATCACTCACCCAGCCACGGCCCAGTCGGTCAACGAATTGCTGTCGGGAATTTGTCCCTTATTTTGACCTTTTGTCCCTGATTTGGGAGTGAGAAAGTTGGCAACCGTAAGCGCCAGGGACCCGGTTCAATCCTGACTACGGGTGCTGTCTGTACGGAGTTTTGTGCGTTCTCCCTGTGACCTGCGTGGGTTTTCTCCGGGTGCTCTGGTTTTCTCCCACGTAACAAAGATGCGCAGGTTGGAGGTTAATTGGCTGCTGTAAATTGTCTCCAGTGTGGGTAGGACTGGTGTCCGTGTACGGGTGACCGCTGGTCAGCACCACCTCGGTGGGCCGAAGGGTCTGACTCCACGCTATATCTCCAAGCTAAAGTAAACGGTTGAGGGACCAACGATCACCCCTACACTAGTTATCCCAGATTTGCATCCTGCATCCTAGGGGCACTTTACGGAAGCCATTTAACCTACAAACCTACACGTCTTTGGAAAGTGGGAGGAAACCGGCGCACCCGGAGAAAAACCCACATGGTCACAGGGAGAACGTGCAAACTCCGTACGGACAGCAGCCGTAGTAAGGATGGAACCCGGGTCTCTTGTGCTCTATCGCTGCGCCAGCGTGCTGTGTGTATGTGGGACGTGTGGGGCCCCACAGCCATCAGGCTATTAAACTCGCCATCATCAAACTCTGAACTCTAACAGCCTATTGCACTTTATCTGTTTATTTATATGTGCATGTATATAATGGTCTAGGCTATATCGACACACTGGACTGTTCTGTATCTACACTTACAATACTCTGTTGTGCTGCAGCAAGCAAGAATGTCATTGTCCTATCTGGGACACATGGCCATAAACTCTCTTGACTTGGCTTGCCGACAGAGGGGTGGGCGCCTGGAACCCGCTGCCTAAGGCTCCTGATGGAGGCAGCGTTATAAATCGCCCCCGGTGTGTAGGGAGCGGATGAGAAAGTGGGATAACGTAGAACTAGCGTGAACGGGCGATCGATTGTCGGCGCGGACCCGGTAATCCGAAGGGCCTGTTTCCATGCTATATCCCTAAGCTCGAAACTCATACATTTGTTTGTGCAGTTGGGAAAGTTTACATGGGACATGAGCTGTGGAGGGCTGTCGGTTAAGAAAAAATGATGCCGGTTTGATCAAAAATATCTAATTTTGATTGTCACAAACTCCCTGTCTGACTGGAATATCTTATCACTCAATTATCACCTCCTGGGGTAAATAAAGTTCTATCATATCGTATCGCTTTAGCAAACACTGAATTTTGCCGAATTTCCCTCCTTATCTTTGAAAGCAGCCTATCGAGGCACAAGAAGTCGTTTTTCAAATTCCACCTGCTAGTACATCAGAAAATGCCCCAGAATTGCTCACGGGTGAATAAATGTGTCATACGCAGCCCTTTGCCAAATGTCACTATAAATCACTCTGATAAACGACAGCATCAAAATGCTGCTCTCTGGAGAACAATCCTGTCCACTGGACTAAATGGAGCAGTGAGGACAGGTACTGATTACACATAGAAGGGATTCAAAATATTGTTTTCTAAAAATAGTATTGCCCGCGGCAAATTGTTTTCGTTCCAGTGTTAACACCGGCGGTGGCAGCTAGGTCTTGCCATTCTCGCTCAGTCTCATCGCCGGCTAGAAGTAGAAACAAGGAACTGCAGATGTTGGTTTGCAAAAAAAAACACGGGCAAGGTGCTGGAGTAACTCAGAGGGCCAGGCAGCATCTGTGGAGAACATGGATAGGTGACGTTTCACAGAGTGCTGGAGTAACTCAGCGGGTCAGGCAGCATCTGTGGAGAACATGGAGAGGTGACGTTTCACAGAGTGCTGGAGCAACTCAGAGGGTCAGGCAGCATCTGTGGAGAACATGGAGAGGTGACGTTTCACAGAGTGCTGGAGTAACTCAGCGGGTCAGGCAGCATCTGTGGAGAACATGGATAGGTGACGTTTCGGGTCGGGACTCTTCTTCAGACTCTATAAAGAGCTGGAGTAACTCAGAGGGTCAGGCAGCATCCCTGGAGAACATGGATGGGTGACGTTTCGGGTCGAGGACCCTCCTGTAGACCTGACCCGACACGTTACCTATCCATATTCTTCAGAGATGCTGCCTGACCCGCTGAATTACTCCAACACTTTGTGTTTTTCTGCACATAAACCACAGCAATATATTGGTGCAATTCTGTGTTACTTTTCCAAGAAGGCTACTCGCTGGTTGTATGGCAGAATACCATTGACCAAACTTGATCATTAAGTAAAAATAAAAAAATGCTTAAGGCGCTGGAGTAACTCAGCGGGTCGGGCAGCATCTGTGGAGGATATGGATAGGCGACGTTTTGGGTCGGGACCCTTCTTCAGACTGAAGAGAAAAATACCAGAGTTACAGAATTGCAGCGTTACAGTTCCAGAGAAAAGGTACAAGGTCTGCAATGAGGTAGGTTGGAAGATTGGAACGACATTGCAGCTTAAGGGACAACTGTTCAGTAGTCTGATAGAAGTATTGAATCAAGGCAACAAGGAGCTGCAGATGCAGTGTAGGGGTGGATGGGAAAGTGGGATAACATTGTATAGTGTGGATGGGTGGTCAGTGGTTAGCATGGGCTCAGTGGGCCAAAGGACCTTCCTCCATGCTGTATCGCCAAACTAAACAATGGTAGTCCTGACTTTCCACAGGACATGTTATGGGAAGAAGGCAGGAGAATGGAGTTAGGAGGGAAAGATAGATCAGCCATGATTGAATGGCGGAGTAGACTTGATGGACCGAATGACCAAATTCTACTCCTATTCTTTATGACCTTATGACATCTCTAAACTAAACTCTGGGTTAGAAAATTGCTCCTCTCAAATGTAAACCTTTAAACCCCTGTCTCACTGTGCGAGTTGGCCACGAGTGACCCGAGTTTTCACTCGTGGTGATCACGTAGCGGGAACGTCGGAACTCGCACGAGCAAATCGACTCGTTGCGCTAACGGCAGGTACTCGGGAAACTTGTTAACTCGTGAAAAAAATCAAACATGTTTGATTTTTTCCACGAGTCAAATTAACTGTTCAAGTTAAAAATGGAAACATTTAAACTCGTTGTAGTAGTGGCCCCGTGTGATCTTAGTGTCTCGTGAGTCTACCGTGGGAAACTTTAATAATCTGTTCCTGAACCAAAGATAGACACAAAATGCTGGAGTAACTCAGCGGACCAGGCAGCATCTCTGGATAGAGTCGAGACCCTTCTTCAGACTTACCCGAAATGCCACCCATTCCTTCGCTCAGAGATGCAGCCTGTCCGCCGAGTTACTCCAGCATTTTATGTCTATCACTTGTCCTTTATTACTGAGGCGCCTGCCCGTGGCTTCACTCTGTCTCAATGAACAAAGACCTGCTCTGGGGTGGTGGGTGGGATGTGTCCACGTGTGATGGTCCATCCACCCCCCCGGGGCCGAGAGTGTGGGATTGGGAAGGAACTGCAGATGCTGGTTCACACCGGAGATAGACACACACAATGCTGGAGTAACTCGGCGGGACAGGCAGCATTCTGGAGCGAAGGAATGGGTGGCATTTCGGGTAAGTCTGAAGAAGGGTCTCGACTCTATTCCTTCTCTCCAGAGATGCTGCCTGGTCCGCTGAGTTGTGTGTGTGTGTCTCTCTCCCTCTCTGTCTATCTGTGTGTATCTGTGTGTGTGTCTGAAAAGTCACCCGAGCTGCTTCATTCCTCTGAAGTGGTGGCCAGCTGCTGTCTGTGTGTATCTCTCTCTCTATGTGTGTGTGTGTGTGTGTATGTGTGTGTGTGTGTGTGTGTGTGTGTGTGTGTCTCTCTCTCCCTTTCTGTCTATCTGTGTCTATCTGTGTGTGTGTCTGCTGTCGGGTCCCGGTGGCCGCTCAAAGTCACCCGAGCTGCTTAATTCCTCTGAAGTGGTGGCCAGCTGCTGTCTGTGTGTATCTCTGTGTGTGTGTGTGTGTGTGTGTGTGTGTGTGTCTCTCTCTCCCTCTCTGTCTATCTGTGTGTGTGTGTACTGTCGGGTCCTCAGTCACCCGAGCTGCTTAATTCCTCTGAAGTGGTGGCCAGCTGCTGTCTGTGTGTATCTCTCTCTGTGTGTGTGTGTGTGTGTGTGTGTGTGTGTGTGTGTGTGTGTGTGTGTGTGTGTCAGTCAATGTCAAGGCTGCTTCCTTTTTTAAAATTATTTAAAATAGAGATCCATTGCAAAAAAGTATTTAAAAAGATAAAACAACAAGAAATGCTTGGTAGAATGCGCATTTTCCCATCCGCGCTGAAATAACTCAAAACCACAGGATGGAGATGTATTTTAAATTGTTGCTTTATTAAAACATACCTTCATTCACGGTTGTCTCAAGAGTAACGGAGAGGAACTTGCTAACTCGGGAGAGGAACTTGGAACATCGCAGCAATGACATACCCGTGGGAACTCGTATTACACACTTGATCATAAACTTGCAGTCTCGTGCACAGCCACGAGTCTGTCACTCGGGGTACCTCGTGGGTCAACTCGCACAGTGAGACAGGGCCATTAGGTAGACAAAAATGCTGGAGAAATTCAGCGGGTGAGGCAGCATCTATGGAGCAAAGGGTCTCATGACCCGAAACGTCACCTATTCCTTCGCTCCATAGATGCTGCCTCACCCACTGAATTTCTCCAACATTTTTGTCTACCTTCGATTTTTCCAGCATCTGCAGTTCTTTCTTAAACATCCTGTAAACCTTTAATCGCTTAGCCTAGACCTGTACCTTCTTGTTTTAGATTCCCAAGGGGCAGGAGGGCAGTAATTGCATTTTAGTCGAGTGAGGTCTAGAGCAACTTTCTTAAGACCTTGCTGGAGTAACTCAGCGGGACAGGCAGCTTCTCTGGGGAGAAGGAATGGGTGACGTTTCGGGTCGAGACCCTTCTTCAGACTAATCCGAATGGCCCAAGGACTGGTCTGAAAAGGGGTCTCGACCCGAAACGTCACCCGTTCCTTCTCTCCAGAGATGCTGCCTGTCCCGCTGAGTTACTCCAGCACTTTGTGTTTATCCTCGGTTATACCAGCATCTGCAGTTCCTTCCTGCACATTTCTTAAGGCCTTATTGTTGCCCAGGGATGGAGCCAGGGTTGACCAACTCCACACAGTGGATTCCCCACATTCCTCAAAGCCCTGTCCCACGGTACGAGTTCATTCCAAGAGCTCTCCCGAGTTTGCCCTGATTCGAACTCGGAGATTTACGGTAATGGCCGCTCGTCGGTACTCGGGGCTCTCGTGGACATTTCTCAACATGTTGAAAAATCTTCACGAGTCTTCCCGAGCTTACCTGCCGTTAGCGAGTCTGCCCGAGTACCTGCCGTTAGCGTCACGAGCCGCTAAGAGACGTCCCCGAGCTCCGACGTACCCGCTACGTTCATTCTCCGTGCTTTCCACGAGTTTGATTTTTTTTTTAAACTCGGGAGAGCTCTTGGAATGAACTCATACCGTGGGACAGGGCCATTCCTGTGATGGAAGGCAATAAAGTCTAATCTTCTTCCCTCTTTATTCTCCCGCGGTCGGGACAGTCGGACCGTCCGTGGTCGGGGCGGTCGGAGCTCCTGCGGTTGGAGCTCCTGCAGTCGATCCCCAGCATGATGTTAAGGCCGCAGCGCAGACGGGAATACGATGCAGGAAAAGTCGCGTGTCTGTCGCGGGAAGAAATAAAAACCTTTTCCCCAACCCCCACTCCCCACATGGTGCAGAAACTAAAAATACACAAAAACATACAAGTAAGTAAGTATATTGGCCAAGTATTCACATACAAGGAATTTGCCTTGGTGCTCCGCCCACAAGTAACAACATGACGTACAGTGACAGTTACGAATGGCTCAGAAAACACTAAACATTAATAATAATAAGACATTAATGATAAAACACCATTGATCAAGCATTGTGAACCAACAAAATACCAGATCAAAGGGAGGCTACAGATTTTTTGCTGTTGAGTAGTCGGGTCAAGTCACATTTATTTATATAGCACATTTAAAAAACAACTCTCGTTGGCCAAAGTGCTTTACATTTGTTATAAGAGTAGTATACACAAGCAGGCTACATACATATATGCAAATAGCCCTCGCTCAGAGGACGTCAGGAAAGGCTTGGGAGAACAGATACGTTTTTAGACTGGACTTAAAGGAGTCGATGGAGGGGGCAGTTCTAATGGGGAGGGGGATGCTGTTCCACAGTCTAGGAGCTGCGACCGCAAAGGCGCGGTCGGTCGCCCCTGAGCTTATGCCTAGACCGCGGGACATTCAGCAACCCCACGTCGGCCGATCTGAGGGACCTGGAGGTGGTGTAGTGGGTGAGAGGACTTTTAATGTCGGTGGGGGCAAGCCCATTGAGGGCTTTGTAGACAAAGAGGAGGGTCTTGAAATTTATTCGGAACCGCACAGGGAGCTGGTGGAGAGAGGCCAGGATCGGGGTGATGTGGTCCCTTTCTCGGGTGCCCGTCAGGAGTCTCGCTGCAGCGTTTTGGACCAGTTGCAGGCGGGACAGGGAAGGTTGGCTGATGCCAGTGTGAAGGGAGTTGCAGTAATCTAGGCGGGAGGAGATAAATGTGTGGATGATCTTTTCGAGGTCATCAAACTGGAGGAATCGTTTTATTTTAGCTATTTTATTATTAGAGCAACTACTCGTGCATCAAAACTGTTTTTATGTCTGGCTGTGGCAGCTTTGACAGTCCGGAGTCGCCTTCCAGAGGGAAGTGATTCAAAGAGTTTGTGGCCAGGGTGAGAGGGGTCAGAGATGATCTTGCCCGCTCGCTTCCTGGCCCTTGCAGTGTACAGTTCATCAATGGAGGGAAGGTTGCAGACAATAATCTTCTCAGCTGATCGGACGATTCGCTGCAGCCTCCAGGTGTCGTGCTTGGTGGCTGAGCCAAACCAGACCACGATGGAGAAGGTGAGGACAGACTCTACGATGGCCGTGTAGAATTGGACCATTATTGCCTGTGGCAGATTGTGCTTCCTCAGCTGCCGCAGGAAGTACATCCTCTGTTGTGCCTTTTTGACTGTGGAGTCGATGGTAGCCCCCCACTTAAGGTCCTTGGAGATGATGGTTCCCAGGAACCTAAAAGACTCCACAGATGTGACTGTGGTGTTGTTGATGGTGAGTGGGGTGAGGGGAGGGGGAGCTCTCCTAAAGTCTACAATCAATTCCACTGTCTTAAGAGCATTGAGCTCCGGGTTGTTGCGATGGCACCAGGACGCCAGCTGTGTCACTTCCTGTCTGAGGGCAGATTCCTCCCCATCCTGGATCAGTCCAATCAGACGTGTGTCGTCCGTAAACTTGAGAAGCTTGACAGAGGTGTCTGTGGAGGTGCAGTCGTTGGTGTAGAGAGAGTAAAGGAGAGGAGAGAGTACGCAGCCTTGCGGTGCTCCTATGCTGAGCGTTTGTGGGTCCGAGATGTGCTTTCCCAGCCTCACATGCTGCTTCCTGTCTGTCAGGAAGTTGGTGATCCACTGACAGAGGGGTTCAGGCACAGTCAACTCGGAAAGTTTGGAGTGTAGTAGCTCTGGCACAATGGTGTTGAATGCAGAGCTAAAATCAGCCAACAGACTAAAAACAACAAAAGAAGAAATGGACGCAGACAGGCTGTTGGCGCATCCGCCAGGTACAGCAATGCCAGGTACAGCACCGCCAGGTACAGCACCGCCAGGTACAGCACCGCCAGGTACAGCACCGCCAGGTACAGCACCGCCAGGTACAGCACAGCACCGCCAGGTACGGCATCACGCCAGGTACGGCACACGCCAGGTACAGCACCGCCAGGTACAGCACACACGCCAGGTACGGCACCGCCAGGTACGGCACAGGTACAGCACCGCCAGGTACAGCACCGCCAGGTACGGCAGGTACGGCACCGCCAGGTACAGCACCGCCAGGTACAGCACCGCCAGGTACGGCACCGCCAGGTACAGCACCGCCAGGTACAGCACCGCCAGGTACTACAGCACCGCCAGGTACAGCACCGCCAGGTACAGCACCGCCAGGTACAGGTACGGCACCAGCCAGGTACAGCACCGCCAGGTACAGCACCGCCAGGTACGGCAGGTACGGCACCGCCAGGTACGGCAGGTACAGCACCGCCAGGTACGGCACCGCCAGGTACTACAGCACCGCCAGGTACTACACGCCAGGTACAGCACCATCAGGTATACACCGCCAGGTACAGCACCGCCAGGTACAGCACCATCAGGTACAGCATCATCAGGTACAGCACCGCCAGGTACAGCACCATCAGGTACAGCACCGCCAGGTACGACACCGCCAGGTACGGCACCGCCAGGTACAGCACCGCCAGGTACAGCACCATCAGGTACAGCATCATCAGGTACAGCACCGCCAGGTACAGCACCATCAGGTACAGCACCATCAGGTACAGCACCGCCAGGTACGACACCGCCAGGTACGGCATCACCAGGTACAGCACCGGCAGGTACTACAGCACAGGTACATCACCAGGTACAGCACAGGTACGGCAGGTACAGCACGCCAGGTACAGCACCATCAGGTACAGCACCGCCAGGTACAGCACCATCAGGTACAGCACCATCAGGTACAGCACCATCAGGTACAGCACCGCCAGGTACAGCACCGCCAGGTACAGCATCGCCAGGTACAGCACCATCAGGTACAGCACCGCCAGGTACGACACCGCCAGGTACAGCGCCAGGTACGGCAAGGTACAGCACGCCAGGTGCCAGGTACAGCACCGCCAGGTACAGCACCATCAGGTACTACAGGTACAGCACCGCCAGGTACGACACCGCCAGGTACGGCATCACCAGGTACAGCACCGCAGGTACGGCAGCCAGGTACAGCATGCCAGGTACGGCATCACCAGGTACAGCACCGCCAGGTACAGCACCGCCAGGTACAGCACCATCAGGTACAGCACCATCAGGTACAGCACCATCAGGTACAGCACCGCCAGGTACAGCACCGCCAGGTACAGCATCGCCAGGTACAGCACCATCAGGTACAGCACCGCCAGGTACGACACCGCCAGGTACAGCACCGCCAGGTACGGCACCGCCAGGTACTGCATACCAGGTACAGCACGCCAGGTACGGCACCGCCAGGTACAGCACCGCCAGGTACGGAGGTACGCACCGCCACCGCCAGGTACACCGCCAGGTACGGCACCGCCAGGTACAGCACCGCCAGGTACAGCATCGCCAGGTACAGCACTGCCAGGTACGGCATCACCAGGTACAGCACCGCCAGGTACAGCACCATCAGGTACAGCACCGCCAGGTACAGCACCATCAGGTACAGCATCATCAGGTACGGCACCACCAGGTGTGGGGGCTAGTCTGTAATTGGTCGGGGAGGGGTGATGAAACTGCAGCTGCGTGAATCTTGATTAAAACACAAAGTGCTGAAGTGGAGTCTCGACCCAACACACCGTATGTCCATTCCTTTCACAGATGCTGCCTGACCCGCTGCGTTACTCCAGCACTTTGTGTTTTACTTCAGACTGAACTAGCGGGCTGTGAGGAGGCGGGGAGCTGGGTTTGTGATTATAATGGCATTGTACCGTCTGATACGAAAGGCTGTGTGTAAGGCAGGATGAACGGGAACGTTTTGCTGTCAAATATTGGGAAATAAATTAATGCTGTAATTCTAATTTCCTGAAGTCGGGGCCATTATTACATCACTGACACTGTTACTACAGTAATACACTTTTAATTCATTGATGTCTAGTGAGATATAGATGATTAGCGGTGTGATCTGCAGAAAATTCAGTGCTTGATAATCCAGCGCATGGATAGGTGATTCTAAGGTGAGTAACTCAGCGGGTTCTCTGGAGGACACGGATCGTTTCATGTCGGGACCCTTCTTCAAGGCCACCTATCCGTGTTCTCCAGAGATGCTGCCTGACCCACTGAGTTACTCCAGCACTTTGTGTCCTTTTGTATAACCAACACCTGCAGTTCCTCATTTCTACTAATTTGTGCTGAGGGCAGCGGGGTGGCGCAGCGGTAGAGTTGCTGCCTCGCAGCGCCAGAGACCCGGGTTCGATCCTGACTACGGGCGCTGTCTGTACGGAGTTTGCACGTTCTCCCTGTGACCACGTGGGTTTTCTCCGGCGGCTCCGGTTTCCTCCCGCACTCCAATGACGTGCAGGTGTGGAGGTTAATTAGATTTGGTAAAAATTGTAAATTGTCCTCACTGTGTAGATAGCGCTAGTGTACGGGGGGATCGCTGGACGGTGCGGACCCGGTGGGCCGAAGGGCCTGTTTCCACACTGTATCTTTAAAGTATAAAGTCTAAAGCCTGTTCAGGGTAGATTCATTCAGTTTTCATAAGATCATAAGTGATAGGAGCAGAATTAGGCCATTCGGCCCATCAAGTCCACTCCGCCATTCAATCATGGCTGATCTAGCTCTCCCTCCTAACCCCATTCTCCTGCCTTCTCCCCGTAACCTCTGACACCCGTACTAATCAAGTTTTTGCACTATGTACAACATTCAGGCACATTATTTATTGAAGATATATTTTTTAATTTCCTGCACTTCAAATAGGTTATTTGGGTGTCATAACTGCAACACTAAGCCTCACAATATTCATTATCTGCTCAATCTGTAATTCCTCGAGCTGACAGCTTGCAGTTGATCGCAACAATACTGCAGAACGGAGGAGTGACTCACGCAGTGAGTGCTGCCCTTAGAAGACTGCAGAGTTACTGAGTTACTCCGGCATTTAGTGTCTATCTTCAGTATAAACCAGCGTCTGCAGTTCCTTCATACACACGCGACTGGTTCCATATTGGATTAATCAATCAATGAAAAAAGCTGGAGTCATAGAGTGATACAGTGAGGAAACAGGCCCTTTGGCCCATCCTGCCCACCCTGTCCCACATGCCCCACCTGCCTGCATTTGGCCCATTATCTTTCTAAACCTATCCTATCCATGTACCGGTCATAGAGTTGTCACACAGTGTGGAAACAGGCCCTTTGGCCCATCCTGCCAGTACTGTCCCACATGCGGCATCTGCACTGGTCCCACCTGCCAGCATTTGGCCCATTATCTTTCTAAACCTATCCTATCCGTGTACCAGTCATAGAGTTGTCACACAGTGTGGAAACAGGCCCTTTGGCCTAACTTGCCCGTACCGTCCCACCTGCCTGCGTTTGGCTCCCGTACCTGTCCAAATGTCTCTTTCTCCCTCTCTCATCACCACACAGTTGAATATAATACTAAAGGCCTTGTAACTAGTGGTGGATTGGGAAGCTCACCACCCAGGATAGATTGGGCGATACAAGGAACTGCAGGTGCTAGTTTACAAAAAAAAGATACAAGGTGCTGGAGTAACTCAGACAGCATCTCTGGAGAACGTGGATAGGTGGCGTCGGAACGAGCAACTGCAGACGCTGGTTTATGTCAAAGATAGACGCAAAATATTGGAGTAACTCAGGGGGTCAGGCAGCAACTCCGGAGAAAAAGGAAGGGGTGATGTTTCAGGTCGGGTCCCTTCTTCAAACTGAGAGTAAGGGTGAGGGGAGGGACTGGAGGCAGGAAAAACCACAACAAATCAGCACCGTCAATAGATGAGCAAGGGTGTGTGGAGCCCACAATGGTCCATTGTTGGCTGTGGGACGAGGTGATAACGAAAGGATACAGAGATGCGAACAGTGGGATGACTATGGTGTTGGGGGGGGGGGGGGGGGGGAAGAGAGGGAATGCAGGGGTTGGTTAAAGTTAGAGAAATCAATGTTCATACCGCTGAGTTGTAAGCTGCCCAGGACTACTGAAGGCCAGCCATGAATAGTCTCAGGCAGGGGCACTGCATGGGCAGCTCTACCCCTGTGCCACATCTCATATTACCTCCAACCTCATCTACTGTCGGTGAGGCAGAGGTTCACTTGCGCATCCTCCAGCCTCATCTACTCTATCCGCTGTTATAATCAGTCTGAAGACGTGTACAGACCCGTAAGGTCAACCAGCGATCCCCGCACGCTAACACTATCCTGCACCAGGGACAATTTACAGGTATACAAAGCCATTCAACCTACAAATCTGCACATTGTTTTGGAGTGCGGGAGGAAACCAAAGATCTCGGAGAAAAACCCACGCGGGTCACGGGGAGAACGTGCAAACTCCGTGCAGACAGCGCCCTGGGATGGCGGGACTGTCATATGAGGAAAGATTGAAAAGACTAGGCTTGTATTCACTGGGATTTAGAAGGACGAGGGGGGATCTTATAGAAACATATACAATTATAAAAGGACTGGACAAGCTAGATACAGGAAAAATGTTCCCAATGTTGAGCGAGTCCAGAACCAGGGGCCACACAGTCTTAGAAAAAAGGGGAGGTCATTTAAGACTGAGGTGAGAAAAAAACGTTTTCACCCAGAGAGTTGTGAATTTATGGAATTCCCTGCCGCAGAGGACGGATTTAAGAGAAAGTTAGATAGAGCTCTGGGGGCTGGTGGAGTCAGGGGATATGGGGAGAAGGCAGGCACGGGTTATTGATAGGGAACGATCAGCCATGATCACAATGAATGGCGGTGCTGGCTCGAAGGGCTGAATGGCCTCCTCCTGCACCTATTTTCTATGTTTCTATGTAGTCAGGATCGAACCTGGGTCTCCGACGGTCTGAGGCAGCCACACGACCGCTGCGCCAGGGTGCCACCCTAACCCTCCCCAGAAGCTGTCTGACCCGCTGAGCTCCGACAGGACGCTGTGCTTGGTTACAATGAGTTGCATGCAGAGCAGTAATTGTGACGAAGGTTTTAATCGTTAAGACTGACGTATCTGTTCCAAGACTGTAATCTCATCCCTGACTTGGTTGGATGCTTTAGCGAGATGACTCATTTGGTAACTCCTCCAAGTATCTGTTTGAGAAAGAACCGCATATGCTGGAAAAATCGAAGGTAGGCAAAAATGCTGGAGAAATGCTGGTGAGGCATAGAAACATAGAAAATAGGTGCAGGAGTAGGCCACTCGGCCCTTCGAGCCTGCACCGCCATTCAATATGATCATGGCTGATCATCCAACTCAGTATCCCGTACCTGCCTTCTCTCCATACCCCCTGATCCCTTTAGCCACAAGGGCCACATCTAACTCCCTCTTAAATATAGCCAATGAACTGGCCTCAACTACCTTCTGTGGCAGAGAATTCCACAGATTCACCACTCTCTGTGTGAAAAATGTTTTTCTCATCTCGGTCCTAAAAGACTTCCCCCTTATCCTTAAACTGTGACCCCTTGTTCTGGACCTCCCCAACATCGGGAACAATCTTCCTGCATCTAGCCTGTCCAACCCCTTAAGAATTTTGTACGTTTCTATAAGATCCCCCCTCAGTCTTCTAAATTCTAGCGAGTACAAGCCGAGTCTATCCAGTCTTTCTTCATATGGAAGTCCTGACATCCCAGGAATCAGGTTCCAGGAGGCAGCATCTGTGGAGCGAAGGAAATAGGCAACGTTGGACTAAGATGCTGGAGAAACTCAGTGGGTGAGGCAGCATCTATGGAGCGAAGGAAATAGGTAACGTTTCGGGACGAAACCCTTCCGGGTTTCGGCCCGAAACGTTGCCTATTTCCTATTGCCTGTTTCCTTCGCCCCATAGATGCTGCTGCACCCGCTGAGTTTCTCCGGCATTTTTGTCTAACTCCAAGTGTCTGGGTCAATCTGTATAAAAACCATTGAGTAGGTTTGGATCATTTTGTAAATCAATTCCTCTCACTTAGTGAGAAGCAAAGCAAAGCTACAGGAGAGATGTTCGGCTGACATTTTCCATTCCACAGATGCATTGCGGAAACAGGCCCTTCAGCCCATCAGGTCCACAGCAAGCATTGAGCACCCGTTCACACTAGTTTTGTGTTATCCCACTTTCTCATCACTGCACACCAGGGGCAATCTTACAGAGGGCCAATTAACCCCCAAACCCGCACGTCTTTAGCAGGTGACCTGGGTTCGATCCCGACCACGGGTGCTGTCTGTACGGAGTTTGCACGTTCTCCCCGTGACCTGCGTGGGTTTTCTCCGGGATCTCCGGTTTCCTCCCACACTCCAAAGACGTGCAGGTTTGTAGGTTAAATTGGCTCGGTGTAATTGTAAATTGTCCCCAGTGCGTGGAGGGTAGTGTTAGTGTGCGGGGGGATCGCTGGTCGGCACGGACTCGGTGGGCCGAAGGGCCTGTTTCCGCGCTGTGTCTCTAAACTAAAATGTGGGAGGAAACTGGAGCACCCGGAGAAAACCCACACGGTCACAGGGTATACGTGCAAACTCCACACAGACAGCCCCTGAGGTCAGGTTTGAACATGGATCTCTGGCGTGGTGAGGCAGCGGTCCTACCTGCTGCACCGCTGTGCCCCCCCAATTGTCGATGATATGAATGGCGAGTGTCTGTTGTTGCGAATGAGCAGGCCGGCTGGGAAGCGTTTTGAGATTTCGCTTCGTTGGCAAGCTACGCCTGCTTTGAAGACGATCTCCTCTCTCTGACCTGCTTTAGTTTTGTTTCAGTTTAGAAATGCAGCGAGGAAACAGGCCCTTCGGCCCACCGAGACCGTGCCGACCAGCGACCCCCGCACACTAACACTATCCCGCACACACACACACCGGGGACAGTTTTACATTCATACCAAGCCAATTCACCTGCAAACCTGCACGTCTTTGGAGTGTGGGGGGAAATTGGAGACCTCTGAGAAACCCAATGCTGGCCACAGAAAGAACGTGCAAACTCCGTACAGGCAGCGCCCGTAGTCAGGATCGAACTCGGATCCCTGGCGCTGTGAGGCCGCGACTCTCCCGCCCCCTGTTAACACGTTGCACGACGCTATCTACACGAGAGGAGCTACCATGTGGGGTTTAATGAAACAACATGGTTTTAAGGGCAAGGTCTGTCGGGAACTGCCGTGTGGAACGAGCCTTTGATCTGTCGTTACAAAGGAATTTGTTGCGTTTGTTCTCGTATTTGGGCGAATGCCATTGAAGCTGATATTCGGTTGTTGCAATTTCTTATAATATTGTGGCCCAGGTTTAATAAAACTCTGAAAGAAACGACACAAGGTGGCAGACAATAGACAATAGACAATAGGTGCAGGAGTAGGCCATTCGGCCCTTCCAGCCAGTGGAAGAGGAACACAGAGGCGTCTCTGGAGAACACGGAGAGCTGACGATTCGGGTCGAGACCCTTCTTCACTCAGATAGCAGTGGGGGTGGGTGGGAGGAACCTGGAAGGGAGGAAGGCAGTACAAAGCCTGGGGAGTGATAGGTGGATACAGGTGATGGGGGAGGAGATGATAGGCGGGTGGTTGGACAAAGAGCCAGAGATGGGAAGACAAAAGGCGTGAGGTGAGGATAGAAGGGGTGCGATAAGGAATATACAGGTAGGTGTAAGGGGAGAAATGGGCGCGGGTCCAGCTGGAGCACAGGGAAGAGAGAGGGGAGAAAGGGAGGAGAAAGGGAGGGAGGGAGGGGGGTGTTTCAGGATTAGTTACCTAAAATTGAGGAAACCAATGTTCATTCTGTTGGGTTGTAAACTATCCAAGCAGAAGATGTATTCAAGAGAGAGTTAGATTTAGCTCTTGGGGCTAACGGAATCAAGGGCTATGGGGCGAGAGCAGCAGGAAGGGGGTACTGATTTTGGATGATCAGCCGTGATCGTATTGAACGGCGGTGCTGGCTCGAAGGGCCCAGCCACCTACTCCTGCACCTATTGTCGACGTTTCTATGCTGTTCCTCCAGTTTGCTGTGTGGCCTCACTCTGGCAGTGGTGGAGGCCCAGGACAGAGGCCAGTGTGGGAATGGGAAGGGGAGTTAAAATGGTTGGCAACCGGGAGATCCAACCGGTCTTGGCTGACCGGGTGCGGGTGTTTTGATGAAACGGCTACGCTTGGTCTCGCCGATGTACAGGACAGGGGCCACATTGGGAACACCAGGTACAGTAGATGAGGTTGGAGGAGGTACAGGTGAGCCTCTGTCCCACCTGGCAGGACTGCTGGATCTCTCTTTGATTAGTCCAATGCCCCTGAACGGAAACCTCTGGAGACTTTGTGCCCCACCCAAGGTTTCCGTGCGGTTCCCGGAGGTTTTTGTCCTCCGGCAACCACCTTCAACTAGCATCGCAACCGGCTTCGACTAAAAAATTAACGATTTTTAAAACGGAAACCACTTTCGACCATTAGGGAGACTGTCAAAAACCTCCGGGAACCTCCGGGAACCGCACGGAAACCTTGGGTGGGGCGCAAAGTCTCCAGAGGTTTCCGTTCAGGTTTCCTAAGTGGGACAGGGGCATTAATATCAGATTGTTATTTTGCTATTTGTAGTCTGGATATTTTTCTGTCTGACTCTCAAGGGTCCTTGCCAGCTAGACTAAAGAGACATGATATTGAAGTTGAAAATACTAGTTGGAAACAGGAGATGCCAGATTGCTCAGCCGGTCAGGCACTGAGTAAAGGTTGCATGTCAATAACCTTCCACCAGAGTTGCCTCCCTTCCCTCCACAGACGCTCCTGACCTGCCGAGTTTGTCCGGCAATTTCTCTTCCACTTAGTTGCATCCGTAAGCCTCACTCATTATAAAAGGAAAGGCTCAAGGAGAAATGTAGACACGAGGAACTGCAGATGCTGGTCTGGGAATGGGTAGAAGGCAGGAACGGGGAACTGATTGGGGATGATCAGCCATGATCACATTGAATGGCGGTGCTGGCTCGAAGGGCCGAATGGCCTACTCCTGCACCTATTGTCTATTGCCATGGTTCGAAAAGCCTGTTCCTGTGCAGGACTGTTCAATGTTGTATGTTCTATGCATTCATCCCACAGATACCACTGGTTACTACTGAAATATTACAGTGGTTGCTTCAAGCTGTGTGACGAGTAACATTGGTGGTGAACGAGCTTGAAGGTGAATGGTCAATGGTGAATGGTCAATGGTCCTTTGTTATCACACATTTAGACGTACATAATTCCCACACAAAATGCTGGCGCATCTCTGGAGATTTAGTGTCTATCTTCGATTTAAACCAGCATCTGCAGTTCCTTCCGACACATGAATTCCCACACTGCAGGTTTGCAGTTGGTGGCAGGTACAGAACCTCATAAAACCAGGCAAATTACCCAAGGCAGAGAATACGGGGCAATTTGCCAATCTTGCCCCACTCCAGCGTGACGGCATTTTCATATGAATTTAGTTTAGTTCGGTGTAGCTTAGCGTTACAGCGCGGAAACAGGCCCTTCGGCCCATCGAGTCCGCACCGGCCAGCAATCCCCGCACACTAACACTCTCCCACACACACTAGGGACAATTTACAATTACACCGAGCCAATTAGCCTACAAGCCTGTGCGTCTTTGGAGTGTGGGTGGAAACCGAAGATCTCGGGGGAAACCCACGCGGTCACAGGGAGAACGTACAAACTCCGTACAGACAAGCACCCGTGGTCAGGATCGAACGTGGGTCTCTGGCGCTGTGAGGGCTGTAAGACAGCAACTCTACCGCCGTGCCAAAGTGCTGCTCACGATGGATTGCTACGTTATTATCACACGTGACGCGTCACAGTGAAGTTCTTTGTTTTGGGCACCGTCCGCAAGGTATGCAAAGGGTGGCTATGTAAAGGGCACCGGCAACGTTACAGAGTGTTCATTGCTCTTCGTTCTTGGCGGGGCCCAACCCCCCCCCCCACGCCGGGTCCCTCATTGTTCTGAGGAACGGATTCTCTTTGGCCAAGGAAAGAGCCACAGCAACTTTAACTAACCAAACTCAGTGAAACAGTAGGTGTGGCTTGACCTTGAATCAAAACCAGGAGCAACTCAGCCAGGATTTATTTACTTTATCTCCCTCAGTGTTCCTTCTGCTGTGAAAGTGAGATAAAATATTTGAAAGCTGGCTGAGTTTGATTAGTTTGACCTCCTGGTCCTGATTATATTTAGCTATGGAGATGTGAACATTGATTCGACTCTTGAATCTCAGATTCAGTTGAATAAATCAAGTATTATAACAACGTAGATATTTTTCGCTTATTAAATTTTTTTTGCACCTAGATGTCACAAGGAAGCCAGCAATTATAGATCATCCCTGCGTGCTCTTCAGGCCGATCTGTATGAATACAGATCAGTAACAACTCTGATTTGTCATGAACCTTTTTCCATTTCCCCTGACTCTCAGTCTGGTGAAGGGTCTCGACCCAAAATGTGAATTATTCCTTTGTGTAAGGAATTTACGGAGTGAGTTATGTAGGAGTTGCATTCCTACATAAACCTTTCTGTCCTCGGTCTCCTCCATTGTCAGAGTGAGGCTAAACACAAATTGGAGGAACAGCATCTCATATTTCGCTTGAGCAGCTTACAGCCCAGTGGTGTGAATATTGATATCTCTTACTTCAGGTCGCCCCGGCATTCCCTTTCCCTCTCTCTCTCTCTATCCCTCCCCCACCCACGTCGCACTATATCTCTATATCTCTCGTTTCCCTTATCCCTAACCAGTCTGAAGAAGCGTCTCGGCCCATTCCTTCTCTCCAGAGATGTTGCCAGGCCCGCAGTGTTACTCCAGCTTTGTGTATCTATCTTTGGCTTAAACCGGCATCTGCAGTCCCTTCTTACACTAGTGACTACATGCATTCCTCTTCACTATATCAGCGAGATTGGGGTGGGAGCTTGGAACCTTCACGTTGTCTGCCCTGTTTCAATGAATGCAACCAACCCGGCGTGCACAATCAAATAAGATCAAACGGAACAAGTTGTCCGACAACGTTAGGCTGTGCACGCCACACGCCAGAAGAAGATATCAACAAGCTCAAAATGACTAAAGAGAATCTGTTTGAAAATGAACGTACATTCATGAAAATGAAATGGGGAATGCTATTATTTGAAATGAGACAGTAATACTTTTCTATTAGCCTTTTGCACGATGTTATTAATGCTCTGAATCAGTTTATGCGCTGCTACTAATTCTCCTGATAGGTTTGTACTTCCTGCGTCAGTACTGGGAATATTTTATAGATAAGTTTACAGCCTGGTTTTAACGAACCACGTTACCCATTAAATTTTTGAAGTCAATCCAACTGTTTTTCAGATCTAAGAATGTGCGCTGTATTTCTTTGTCAACTGTTGAATATGTAGCCAGGAACTACGGACGCTGGTTTACACCGAAGATAGACACAAAACGCTGGAGTAAAGTGGGACAGGCCCTTAACTCAGCGGGACAGGCAGCATCACCGGAGAGAAGGGACGGGTGACGTTTCGGGTGGGCACCCTCCTTCAGACTTTAAATAATTCAGTCAAAAAAAGCCGCTCTTTAAAGATTTCAGCACTTGCAAACTATTGGCCGTATTGCGAGCGCAAAAGTATAAAATATTTTTGTGTACTCCTGCGAATTGTTCAGACTGGGCGACAGGAAGTAATTATTTAAACCAAATATCAAGAACTCACAAAGTTCATTAAGATTAATAAAAGATTCATATTTGCTAATTAACAATGGATGCCTCAAACAACTGCTTTGCATACATATTCAATGCTATAATTAGGGATAGCATCTGTACCTCGTTTAAATTCTATAAAAATGAATATTTCAGCGTAAATCTGCATGACTCAGAATACTCCGAGCTTAATTATGTGTTGGCTTCAGCCTCTGCTGTTTTTATAGATTCCAAAATTAAATTTTGGGGATAGTTTAATAGCATTCCTGAACACGTTATCGTAACCTCATTACATACTAATAAGCAACCCGTCTAGTAATTAGTTTTTTAAAATAGCTTGTCTATGGTTGCAAACATGTTTTTATGTGCTTGATAAATACTGGTAAGTATTTCAAATTGATTCCACTTTGCATTTTCAGTACACAATGGAAATATTTTGTCTTTAAATTAAAAAAAGTAAGCATATGGTAAAAATGTTATTCTATGATCAATGTTACAACTGAGAAAGGAGCATTGAGAAATCATGGCACATACGCAAAGCTGGTTAGTTAATTTAAATCTAACGAGAGCTTTTGGAACGGACACAGAATGCTGGAGTAACTCAGCGGGACCGGCAGCATGTCCGGAGAGAAGGAATGGGTGACGTTTCGAGTCGAGACCCTTTTTCAGACCGATCTCGACCCGAAACGTCTTCCATTCCTACTCTCTAGAGATGCTGCCTGTCCCGCTGAGCTACTCCAGCATTTTGTGTCTATCTTCAGTTTAACATAGAAACAGAGAAACATAGAAAATAGGTGCAGGAGAAGGCCATTCGGCCCTTCGAGCCAGCACCGCCATTCAATATGATCATGGCTGATCATCCAACTCAGTATCCCGTACCTGCCTTCTCTCCATACCCCCTGATCCCTTCAGCCACAAGGGCCACATCTAACTCCCTCTTAAATATAGCCAATGAACTGGCCTCAACTACCTTCTGTGGCAGAGAATTCCAGATTCACCACTCTCTGTGAAAAATGATTTTCTCATCTCGGTCCTAAAGGAATTCCCGCTTATCCTTAAACTGTGACCCCTTGTTCTGGACTTCCCCAACATCGGGAACAATCTTCCTGCATCTAGCCTGTCCAACCCCTTAAGAATTTTGTAAGTTTCTATAAGATCCCCCCTCAGACTTCTAAATTCTAGCGAGTACAAGCCGAGTCTATCCAGTCTTTCCTTAAACCAGCATCTGCAGTTCCTCTCGGTCCTGGGCCTCCTCCACGGCCAGAGTGAGCAACACCGCAAGCTGGAGGAACAGCACCTCATATTCCGCTTGGGGAGTCTGCATCCTTTGGGCTTGAATATTGAATTTTCTCAATTCTGTTAACCCTTGCTGTCTCCTCCCCTTCTCACCTCTCCCTCAGCCCTGGGGCCCTGGCATTCCCTCTATCTCTATCTCTCTCCCCCACCCTAGTCGCACCAGCTTCTCATTTTCACACCACAAACAGCTTACAATGGCTTGTTCCCTTTATCACCGATACATTTTTGCATATCTTTCACTCATTGTTCCTTATCTCTCCACATCACCGTCTATATCTCTCGTTTCCCTGATCCCTGACCAGTCTGAAGAAGGGTCTCGGCCCGAAACGTCGCCTATCTCCTTCGCTCCTTAGATGCTGCTGCACCCGCTGAGTTTCTCCAGCTTTTTGTGTACCCTCTGCAGTTCCTGCAAGAAGTTTTGAAGAAGTTCCCTTCCCCTCTCTGACGGGGGGGGGGGGTTCTGTGAGACCCTCTCTCACTGCTCCCCTTCCGTGATTCCTGCTGCTCTGCCAGATTTATTTTGTCAGTCCTGACCCGAAACATCACCTGTCCATGTTCTCCTGAGTTGCTGCCTGACCTGCTGCGTCACTCCAGTCTTTTCCACCTGATGTTAGAAGCGCGATGGCTCCAAACTGAGACGCAACTGCCATCTAGTGGTGTCGGGAGGACGAACACGAGGAAATTCACTTGCGCCTCCTCCAACCTCGTCCACTGTTCCGAGCGTGGACTCCTGTATGTCGGTGAGACCAAGCGCAGGCTCAGCGATCGCTCCGCTGAACACCTCCGCTCAGTCCGCCAAAAAGCCTACCTGATCTCCCGGTTGCTAAACACTTTCACTCCCCCTCCCATTCCCACACTGACCTTTCTGTCCTGGGCCTCCTGCATTGTCAGAGTGAGGAGCAGCACCTGATATTTCGCTTGGGCAGCTCACACCCCAGCAGTATGGGCATTGTCTTCTCTAACTTCAAGTAGCCCTTGCTTTCCCTCTCTCTCCATCCCCTCCCCCACTTCCCAGTTCTCCGGCCAGTCAGACTGCCCTCGATTACATTTTATCTCTGTTTGCTATGTTGTCACCTTCTCCCAGCTAGCAACGATCTACTGTACATTCTCCTTGATGTCCATCCCCGTTGTCCCGGTTTCACACCTGTCCCTCTCCCCTGACTCAGTCTGAAGAAGGGTCTCGACCCGAAACGTCGCCCATTCCTTCTATCCAGGGACGCTGCCTGTCCCGCTGGGCTACTCCAGCGTTTCGCGTCTATCCAAGGAAATTCCCAACAGGTGTCACCATTTAAAGAAAGGTTGGCGAGCTGGTTCGTGGGATGTGAACGTGGGGTGTGGTATCGGAGGGATAACAAATACCCTTTCAAAATGGCTGATTCTAAGTTGCCATTTCCATGTCATTCTTACCTCTCCATCAATTACCCAATTGGGCGGAGTGACTCGGGTCCCTCTCGAACTCATGGGGCGGCACTATACTCTGCCTCACAGCACCAAAGATCCTGGTTCGACCCTGACCTCGGGTGCTGTCTGTGTGGAGTTTGCACGTTCTCCCTATAGCTGCTTGGGTTTCCTCCGGGTGCTCCGGTTTCCCCCCTCATCCCAAAGACGCGCGGGTTTGCAAGTTAATTGGCCTCTGCAAATCGCCCCAGGCATGCAGGGAGTGGACGGGAAAGTGGGATAGCGTAGAACTAGTGTGAACTAGGGTGACGGGTGGCCAGCATGGACTCGAATGGTGGGCCGAAGGGCCTGTTTTCACGGCTCCTATCTATCAACCAATTCAACGTGTTGATTTGTCAAAATATGGGGTGGAAGATGGTTGGGTCCCAAAGCCTGTACTCTGCAAAGCTTCTAAAAATGTCGTGATGGAATTCATCTTTCCCATAATGTTACAACTGACAAAGGCAAGGATGTGAGAGGTTGAGAGGGACTACTTCCCCACAGCCATCAGGCTATTAAACTTGGCTCGGTCAAAACTCTGAACATTAATACCCCTTTATCAGTTATTTGCACTTTATCCATTTATTTATTCATGTGTGTATTTACGTATATGATGGTATATGGACACACTGATCTGTTCTGTAGTCAATGTCTACTATGTTCTGTTGTGCTGAAGCAAAGCAAGAATGTCATTGTCCTGTCAGGGACACAGGACAATAAACTCTTTGGACTTTGACCTTTGACCTTGACTTTGATTTGGGCCGGATGTGGGCAGGTGGACCAAGCACTGATGGGGCAACCTGGTGGGCAGGGACACGTTGGGCTGACGGGACCGTTTCCATGCTGCTCGGCGCAATGACTATACCGTAATATGTAAACACTCCTCAAGCCCATTGCTCCGGCCTTGAGCAGAGGTCCAGCCTGTTGTGTTCCACCAACGCTCCGTTTCATCTGGCTGACAAAAATGCTGGAGAAACTCAGCGGGCGAGGCAGCATCTATGGAGCGAAGGAAATAGGCAACGTTTCGGGCCGAAGGAACTGCAGATGCTGGTATAACTGAAGATAAACACAAAGTGCTGGAGTAACTCATCAGGGCAGGCAGCATCTCTGGAGAGAAGGAACGGGTGACGTTTCTGGTCAAGACCCCTTTTCGGACCAGTCCTTGGGCCATTCGGATAAGTCTGAAGAAGGGTCTCGACCCGAAACGTCACCCATTCCTTCTCTCCAGAGAAGCTGCCTGTCCCGCTGAGTTACTCCAGCAAGGTCTTAAGAAAGTTGCTCTAGACTGTGATCTCACTCGACTAAAATGCAATTACTGCCTTCCTTCCCCTCGGGAATCTAAAACAAGAAGGTACAGGTCTAGGCTAAGCGATTCAAGGTTTACTGGATGTTTAAGAAAGAACTGCAGATGCTGGAAAAATCGAAGGTAGACAAAAATGCTGGAGAAACTCAGCGGGTGAGGCAGCATCTATGGAGCGATGGAAATTTTGCTGCCTATTTTCCCTTTGAATATCTTCTCCCAAGTCAAAGTCAATTTTATTCGTCACATGCACCCAAAGGTGCAGTGAAATGAATTTGCCAGCAGCGATACACTTAAAAAGAGCACACAATGGATTTAAGAGAGAGTTAGATAGGGGCTGGTGGAATCGAGGGATATAGAAACATAGAAACATAGACAATAGGTGCAGGAGTAAGCCATTCGGCCCTTCGAGCCTGCACCGCCATTCAATATGATCATGGCTGATCATCCAACTCAGTATCCTGTACCTGCCTTCTCTCCATACCCCCCGATCCCTTTAGCCACAAGGGCCACATCTAACTCCCTCTTAAATATAGCCAATGAACTGGCCTCAACTACCTTCTGTGGCAGAGAATTCCACAGACTCACCACTCTCTGTGTGAAAAATGTTTTCCTCATCTCGGTCCTAAAAGACTTCCCCCTTATCCTTAGACTGTGACCCCTTGTTCTGGACTTCCCCAACATCGGGAACAATCTTCCTGCATCTAGCCTGTCCAACCCCTTAAGAATTTTGTAAGTCTCTATAAGATATGACGAGAAGGCAGGCACGGGTTATTGATAGGGGGCGATCAGCCATGGATGAATGGCGGTGCTGGCTCGAAGGGTCGAATGGCCTCCTCCTGCACCTATTTTCTATGTTTCTATCTTTCTACAATACACAATAAGATCTAACACAAACATCCACCACGGCATTTTCACTGTGGTGGAAGGCATAAAGTTCAGTCAGTCCCCCTCCTTTGTTCACCCGTGGTCGGGGCCATAAACCCTCCGTAGTCGCCGCTACAGACGGCCCGACCTACAGGCCCCCTTTTCTTTAATTTTTTTCTTTTTTTTTAAAAATTTATCAAAAATTATATTCAATTATTAAAAAATAATATTTACACCACAATAAAACAAACCAGAGCCCACCACCATAATACAATACAAACAAGTATCCGAAATAGAGTATGTACAGGCCCTCTTGTCGGGAAGATCCAACCTCCGATGTCGGACGGTCGACGCACTCCGGGCTTGGAGTGCCCGGATCAACACTTCCTTCAACTTCACTCCCATTCTCCAGGTGAAAGGTGTCGCTATGGGCCCTGTGGTCCTATGAGTTTAGTTTGTGAGTGTAGTTTATTGTCCCGTGCGCAGAGGTCCAGTGAAAAGCTTTTGTTGCGTTCCAACCAGTCAGCGGAAAGACAAGACACGATTCCATTCGGGCTGTCCACAGTGTACAGATACAGGATAACGGGAATGACGTTGAGGGCAAGACCTTACCCTTCCTTATCTCTGTCTCTCTCCCTCTCTCTCCCCTGACTCTCAGTCTGAAGAAGGGTCTCGGCCCGCAACGCCACCCGTTCCTTTCTCCACGGAGATGCTGCCCGTCCCGCTGGGTTACTCCAGCGTTTTGTGACTACCTTCGGTGTAGACCAGCACCTGCCGTGCCTTCCCGCACACGCTGAAAGTGTGACTGACGACCTGTTTCTTTTCCATTTTTGAAATGCAGAAGGTGGTTTGCCGGTGGGTGTGACGGCGGTGGAGGATGGCAACGCTGGGCACGGAGCAGTTCCGGAGCGGCACCCCCTCGAACACGCCCGACGGCAACGTGGTGATGAACTTCAGCTTCGACGGGTACCCGCTGGAAGAGGAGGAGGTCCAGATCAAGGAGAGGCAGCGGCAGAGGCAAGGCAGTGCCGTGTCCCCCACCCACGAAGCAGGTGAAACTCTCCGAGTGTGCGTGCGTGCGTGCGTGTGTGTCCGACCCGTCTGCGTGTGTGTACCTGCCCTTTCATTCAGTCACAGTGGCACAGCAGTAGAGTCGCTGCCTTACAGCGCTCGCAGCGCCGGAGACCCGGGTTCCATCCCGACCACGGGTGCTGTCTGTACGGAGTTTGCACGTTCTCCCCGTGACGTTTTCTCCGAGATGTTCGGTTTCCTCCCACGCTCCAAAGACGTACAGGTTTGTAGGCTAATTGGCTTGGTGTAAACGTAAAAATTGTCCCCAGTGTGTGTAGGTTAGTGTTAGTGCGCGGGGATCGCTGGTCGGCGCGGACCCGGTGGGCCGAAGGGCCTATTTCCGCGCTGTATCTCTAAACTAAACCAAACTAGACTAAAAATCCCTTCCGCCCCTCCACCACTCCCTTAGGCATTGCTTAAGGCTTTACACTTTAGAGACAGAGTGGAAACTAAACCCTTCGGCCCACGGAGTCCGCGTCGACCAGCCATCGCCCCTCACATAGCACTAACTATCCCACACTCACCAGGGACGATTTTTACACAAACCAATTAACCTACAAACCTGCACGTCTTTGCAGTGTGGGAGGAAACCGGATCGCCTGGAGGAAAACCCACGCAGGTCACGGGGAGAACGTACAAACTCCGCACAGACAGCGCCCGTAGTCAGGATCAAACCCGGGTCAACCCGAACAGCAACGGAAAAAAGCGATGTTTTGGGTCGAGACCCTTTTTCAGACTGATGTGGAGGGGGGGGGAGGGCTTTTTCCTTCGATCCATAGATGCTGCCTCGCCCGCTGAGTTTCTCCAGCTTTTGTGTCTACCTTCGATTTTCCCAGCATCTGCAGTTCCTTCTTAAACACAACATCTGAAGCCAGTTCTTTGTTCAACTATACCTGCCGGTGAGATCGCTGTTCTTGGCTCCGTTCTACTGAAGCCCGAGAAATCCCTGTTAAATAAGCAGACAGGCGGGGAGATGAGTGCTGGGACTGCCAGCGGTGTGGCTGTTTGTGCCCCATATGGTGCTTGCAGATACAAAGCCACGGCCATTTCAACGCAGAAGATGACATTAGACGCACCTTGGCACCAGATGGTGGTCTGACTGAATCCTGTCCTGGATGTTAATGAAACTCTTCCTCTGTTCATCGTTCTGCTCTTCATCTAAAGGTCATCCTCAGAATGGAGTCCCGGCTCCTCCTCTCTGATCCGCACATTCCACTCTTGGCTTCTTGTTGACCTTTCTCAATTATTGACCTGATTCACCGCGGTCACGAGGGGGGCCCAGCGCTTCAGTTAAATGTCCATTCCACGGGCGTGATTCCCCTGTAGTGAATTGTCCCAGCGTTCTCCAGTCCTCAGCAGTCAGTCAATAGCACTTTACTTCTGTTTAATTTAGAGATACAGAGTGGAAACAGGCCCTTCGGCCCACCGAGTCTGCCCTGACCAGCGATCCCCGCACGCTAACTATCCTACACACACTAGGGACAATTTTACAGGTCTCCTCATTTGAGGAAGGACATCCTTGCTGTTGGGGCAGTGCAGCGTAGGTTCACCAGGTTAATCCCCGGGATGGCGGGACAGTCATATGAGGAAAGATTGGAAAGACTGGGCTTGTATTCACTGGAGTTTAGGAGGATGAGAGGGGATCTTATAGAAACGTCTACAATTACAAAAGGACTGGACAAGCTGGATGCAGGTATTTTTTTCCCAATGTTGGGGGAGTCTAGAACCAGGGGCCACGGACTAAGAATAAAGGGGAGGCCATTTAACACTGAGATGAGAAAAATACCTTTTCACCCAGAGAGTTGTGAAGTTGTGGAATTCACGGGGGGAACGTGCAAACTCCGTACAGACAGCGCCCGCGGTCAGGATCCAACCCGGGTGTCCGGCGCCGTGAGGCAGCGTCTACCGCCGCGCCACCGTGCCGACACAGCTGCATTAGAATCACGGTTAAAGGTTGAACTGTTTATAAGATTACTCGCTCGTGTGGGTTTATTATATTCATGACAGTAAATAGCGTTCATAATGGCGCAGCGGTATAGTTGTGTGGAGAACTACAAGCCCACGCACACCCCGCACCACGAACACACACACACACACACGCACACACACACACACACACACACACATACACACACGCACACACACGCACACACACGCACGCACATGCACACGCACACACGCACGCACACACACTCGCGCACACGCACACACACACGCGCACACGCACACAAACACGCACGCAACGCACACACACACATGCACACGCACACGCACACACGCGCACACACGCACGCATGCACGCACACACACGCACGCACACGCACACACGCGCACGCACACACACGCACACACACACGCACACACACACACACACGCACACACACACGCACATACGCACACACATGTCTCTCAGCCACCTCAAGACATCATTGTTAAACACTAGAGCTGGCGATGTGTTTAAATAGTTTTCATTGTTGTCTTTGCCTGGTAGAGGTTGCGTCACATCCCAAGGACAGCTACCATGGGATCTACTTTGCCATGCTGCTGGCCGGAGTGGGATTCCTGCTGCCTTACAACAGCTTCATCACTGATGTGGACTACCTGCATCAAAAATATCCAGGTACACCTCTCCCATGCTTCCTTCATCTCCTTTTACTTCCATCTCTTTAGCTTTCTTTTTCTCCCTTCCCCCTCCCTCTCTCTCTCTCTCTTTTCCTCTTGCTTCCTTTCTCCCTCTACCTCCCTTTCATTCCCTCTATCTCTCTCTCTCCCTCTCCCTCCCTCTCCCCCTCTCTCGCTCTCCCCACCTCTCTCCCTCCCTCTCCCTCTCCCTCTCTCTCTCCCTCTCTCTCTCTCTCGCTCCCCCTCTCTCGCTCTCCCCATCTCTTTTTTTTTATGTTTCAAAAACTTTATTCGACACAATCATATAATACAACACATCAAACCATAATCAAAAATTGCACTATATAAAAAAAAATCATGATAGTACAACAATACAATCATTGTTCACAATACTCTGAACCCCACGCGGTGACCAGCGCCCACGGAAGGCCTCCAGAGTCCCCGTGGACACCGCATGTTCCCGCTCCAGGGACACACGTGCACGGACGTAGGCCCGGAAAAGGGGCAGGCAGCCGACTAGCCTGACCATTGACCGCCCGCTGCCTGGACCCGCGAATGGCCATCTTGGCCAGGCCCAGGAGCAAACCGACAGGGAAGTCCCCCCCCCCCCCCCCCACTCGGCTCTCCCCCCATCTCTCTCCCTCCCTCTCTCTCTCTCTCTCTCTCTCTCTCTCTCTCTCCATCATCCCCCGCTTGCCTCTATGAAGCCCTTTACCGTTCACTTTCTCCAGAAGTATAAAACTGTGCATGAAGAACAGTGACGTTTCCACACGTGGGAATAGTCTTGTCTTGGGCGTGTGCTGACTGAAGTTGATTTTGTTTCGGGGAGCTGGGGTCGAAGGCTTCACCTCTGCTGTGTTCTCTCCCGCCAGGAACATCTATCGTGTTTGACATGAGCCTCACCTACATCCTGGTGGCTCTGGTGGCCGTGATTTTAAACAACGCGCTGGTGGAGTTGCTCAGCTTACACACCCGCATCACCGTGGGTGAGTGGACGTCACTGCCCCAGCACAAGCCCACAGCAACGCGCTCCAACTGAACCGTACCTCTTTGCACCATTCACTCCAGGAACCATGACTTACCAGTTTAGTTTGTCGTCACGTGTACTGATCTGCAGTCAAAACCTCTTGTTTCACTGCTAACCAGTCAGCAGCAAAGGCAATACATGGTTAGTCAGGGGTGTCGGGGGGTTACGGGGTGAAGGCAGGAGAATGGGAGAGATAGATCAGCCGTGATTGAATGGCGGAGTAGACTTGATGGGCCGAATGGCCTCAATCTGCTCATAAGATCATAAGTGATGGGAGCAGAATAAGGCCGTTCGGCCCATCAAGTCTACTCCGCCATTCAATCATGGCTGATCTATCTCTCCCTCCTAACCCCATTCTCCTGCCTCCTCCCCGTAACCTCTGACACCAGACGCCTGCTCCTATCACGAGTGAACTGATGGTAATCGAGCCATCCACAGTGCGCACACGCATGATAAAGGGAATGACGTGAATAACGTTTAGCGCAGGATAATGTTCAGTAAAGTCCGATCAAAGATAGTCCAAGGGCCTCCAGTGAGGTGGAAAGAGGAGTGTGTGTGGGGTAGAAAGGGGGAGGGGGAAGGCAGGTTGCTAACGGTTACCTAATATTGGGGAATTCAACGTTCGTGCTGCTGGGTTGCGAGCTACCCAAGCATAATAATAGGTAGACGCAAGGCTGTACTCGGTAAACGCTACAAAGTCGAACCACGGTGGGACAACAACCACGACCAAATAATGAAATACTCTGGTAGAGTGGATGTGGAGAGGAGGGTTCCACTAGTGGGAGAGTCTAGGACTAGAGGTCACAGCCTCAGAATTAAAGGTCGTACCTCTTACACTGAAGATGAGGAGGAATTTCCATAGCCAGAGGGCGGTGAATCTGTGGAATTCATCGCCACAGACGAGGGATATCAATGTATATATTTAATGCAGAGATTCCTGAGTAGTACGGGTGTCGGGGGTTATGGGGAGAAGGCAGGAGAATGGGATTGAGAGAGGGAGAGATAGATCAGCCGCGATTGAATGGCGGAGTCGACTTGATGGGCCGAATGGCCTCATTCCGCTCCTGGAACTTATGACCGTGTGAAACGCTGAACAATCCTGGCATTGCAGAATGGTGGCGCGGTGGCGCAGCGGTAGAGTTGCTGCCTCACAGCGCCGGAGACCCGGGGTCGATCCTGACCGCGGGCGCTGTCTGTACGGAGTTTGCACGCTCTCCCCGTGACCCGCGCGGGCTTTCTCCGAGATCTTCGGTTTCCTCCCGCACACTCCAAAGCCGTGCAGGTGTGTAGGTTAATGGGCTCGGTGTAAATAGAAAGATTGTCTCGAGCGTGCGTAGGAGAGCGTTAGTGCGCCGGTCGGCGCGGACCCGGTGGGCTGCAGGGTCGGTCTCCGTGCCGTGTAACTAAACTGAACTAAAATTACAATCTGTCTCAAGTTTGAATCCTCCCGTTGGTCACAGGATACCTGTTTGCTTTGGGACCCCTGGTGTTTGTGAGTGTCTTCGATGTTTGGCTGGAGCTGTTCACCGTGCACCAGGCGTACGGCATCAATCTGGCGGCGGTGGGCGTCGTGGCGTTCGGCTGCACCGGTAAGGCTGCCACACAACGCACGAGTGTCGTCCACACCTCCCTTCACACGCATGCAAGTGTCCTCTCATCCCGGGCCTCCTCCACTGTCAGAGTGAGGCCCAGCGCAAATTGGAGGAACACCACCTCATATTTCTCTAGGGGCAGCGGTGTGAAGGATGCCAGAAGGAACTGCAGATGCTGGTTCATAGCCACAAGATGCTGGAGTAATTCTCTGGGTGAATGGGTGACGCTTTTCGTGCCGTGACCCTTCTTCAGACTGAAGATTCGAGACGTCACCCATTCCTTCTCTCCAGAGATGCTGCCTGTCCCGCTGAGTTACTCCAGCTTGTTGTGCCTATCCAGCGGTTCGAGTATTGATTTCTCTAACTTCAAGTAACCCTTTGCACCCCCCTCTCACTGTCCCTCTCGCACCCTGGTCACCGTCGTCCTGGTAAGTCTCATTGTCTGCAACTAGTTTTCACCTAGCCCACAGCTAACAATGGCCTGTTTCCTTTATCATCGTTGCTTTTTTGCAAACCTTTCATATATCTGTCCTCTATCTCTCTACATCACCGCCCATATCTCTCACTTCCCTTTCCCCTGACTCTTAGTCTGAAGAAGGGTCTCGACCCAAATCGTCACCCATTCCTTTTCAGGACCCACTGACTCCAGCACTTTGTATCAACCATCTGTTAAACGATGGATCCCTTGTTTACACTAGCTCCATGTTGTCGCACTTTGGCAGCCACCGCACACACAAAGGGGAAAATTCACCCTGGCCCAATTAACCTACAAATGCAGGCATCTTTGGGATGTGGGAGGGAACTGGAGCGCCCGTGCAAACTCCGTACAGACAGCACCCCTAGTCAGGATTGAACCCCGGTTTCCTGGAGTTACTCCTGCACTTTGTGCCTACCTTCGGTGTAAACCAGCATCTGCAGTTCCTTCCCACTCATTTAGTCTGCCCTCGTTTAATGCTGAACTCCCTCCCGCTTCTGCTGAGCGGCTCTGGTCTGTACAGAAGGCCAACGCCATAACTAATGCTTGAAATGGCAGAACGCAAAGTGCTGGAGTAACTCAGCGGGTCAGGCAGCATCTCTGGAGGGCACAGATGGAGAAGCAAAGCTCTGGGTCAGAGGCCCTTCTTCACACCGATGTCACTGACCGAGCCCTGTTCTGCCCCCATCATCTTCCAGCTTTCTCTCCCCGACTACCATCATCTGAGGAAGGGTCCCGAGCCAAAGTGAACAGTGGATCCCAGCAGGTCATTGATTATTGGACAAAAAACAAACGCCAAAGTGCTGGAGTAACTCAGCGGGTCAGGCAGCGTCTCGGGAGAACGTCGTTAGGTCAGGACGCTTCTCCACGCTGTTTAGGATTCTGACCCGAAACGTCACCTATCCCCATTCTTCACCGATGCAGTCTGACTCGCTAAACGGCCTGTCCCATTTGGCGAGTTTTTTTGGCCACTGCCAGCGTCATATCAGGGTCGCCACAAGGTTCTGAACATTTCAAAATCCAGCGGCGACAAAAAAAATATTTGAAAAAACACCGCGCGTCAGTATACGTCATCACGCCGTGTCACGCCACACGTTTTTCGGTGACCTGATACGTCAGTCAGTGATGCCGGAAGAGGCCGGAAAAAATCACCAGGTGGGACAGGCCCTTTAGGCCCTTCAGCACTTTGTGTCTTTTTTGGCCGTTAACCAGTTTCTGCATTTAGAATAATTTTATGTCAATATACAAATCACAAAAGTCACCCATCCTTATTCTCCAGAGATGCTGCCTGAACCGCTGAGTTACTCCAGTACTTTGTGTCTTTTCTGGTAAACCAACACCTGCAGTTCCTTATTTCTTCAAATTGATATTTTTAATAATAATAATAACTTTATTATGGACTCATGGTCCAGACAAGGGGCAACATTACATTAAAAATGCATTGCATCTCAAATAACATAAATATATATAAAATCATGGTAAATCACATAAAAACATCATAATTTATATATTTAAAAAAAACCCCACAATACTTAAGTTAAAAATCCAGAATAAAAAAGGATCAATGTCGTACAACGAGACAACGATACCAGTGTCTCCACAACTGGGATTCGTAGCGTGTAGTGCTAACCCTTATGTTTGTCAAGGCCACAATAAGCACATTTTTAGAGTCATATTATCAAGGTGTTGCCAGGATTCGAAGGTGTGAGCTATAGCGAGAGGTTGAGTCGGCTGGCCTACTCCTTGGAGCGCAGGAGGATGAGGGGTGATCATATAGAGGTGTACAAAATCATGAGAGGAATAGATTGGGTGGATGCACCGAGTCTCTTGCCCAGAGGAGGGGAATCGAGGGCCAGTGGACACAGGTTTAAGGTGAAGGGGAAAAGATTTAATAGGAATCTGAGGGGTAACTTTCTCACGCAAAGGGTGGTGGGTGTATGGAATAAGCTGCCAGAGGAGGTAGTTGAGGCTGGGCCTATCCCAGCGTTTAAGAAACAGTTGGACAGGTAGCTGGATAGACAATAGACAATAGACAGTAGGCCATTTGGCCCTTCGAGCCAGCACCGCCATTCAATGTGATCATGGCTGATCATCCCCAATCAGTACCCCGTTCCTGCCTTCTCCCCATATCCCCTGACTCCGCTATATTTAAGAGCCCTATCCAGCTCTCCCTTGAAAACATCCAGAGAACCGTCCTCCACCGCCCTCTGATGCAGAGAATTCCACACGCTAGGACAGGACAGGTTTGGAGGGATATGGGCGGGGGGGGAGATTAGTGTATATGAGACATGTTGGCCGGTGTGGGCAAGTCGGGCTGAAGGGCCTGTTTCCACGCTGTATCACTCCATGACACTATGATTGACTCTGAGAGCGGGTGAAAGTCTAAGCTGCAGTTATATCTTTTCCCGTCCCTTTATTTGTGATTTATTTGCCTCCAGTTTGGGGTGAGTTGTCACGTTGGTGTGTGTATGGGCAGCATTGTGATCATCCATCACTGGATCTGTGCAATGTTATGACAAAGAGTTATGACATTCCTGCTGCGTGATTCAGGTGACACTAAAAAATTCCCCTTTAACTATATTGCTCAAAGCGTTTTATTCTTCAGAGGCACTGTGGTGGAAAATTGAGATTTTTTTTGGGGGGGGGGGGATTTTATTTTTTAAAAAGGGCAGATTCGAGGGCAACATATCGCCCTGCAGCTGTGTTCACACTCAGAACAGTGGAACAGAGAGAGTTAAGGGCCTGTCCCAGCAGCATGCGACTCCATGCGATGAGCGCGACCTAACGTGGTCGTTTGAGCTGTCCGGCGTCGCGGGGCCGGTCCCACTTCGATCGCCGGAGCCGTGCGGAATTGTGCGGAGTTCGTCCCGACATCGCGCGGGGCTCCGAAAAACTGACCATGTTCAGAAATTCCGCGCGGCAACGGCTTGTCGGCTCGCAGTCGCCTCGACACATTACACACCGCCTCGACGTCGTGTCTCCGTGACCCTCTCTGTAGGTGCCTCCGTGACCCTCTCTGTAGGTGCCTCCGTGACCCTCTCTGTGTGTCCCTCCCTGTCCTGGCGAACTTACCTTTCAGACTTCGCTCCAAGTTTGCCTCACTTTGCGCTGCGTTGCGCCACTCACCCTACCTCCGCGCGGCTCCCGCTGCCGGTTTGCTCGCGCTCTTCGCATGCAGGTGCATGCTGTTGGGAACGGCCCTGTACAGGGATCACCCGACCCCCGCGCGGCCCCCGCTGCCGGTTTGATCGCGCTCACCGCATGGAGTCGGATGCTGGTAGGACAGGCCCTTTACGAGGCTGCAGAGAGTCTGGGCGCTGGGCGAAAACACAGCGCTCCGAGGAGTTTTTAACAGATTGCGTGGGCGCGGCACGGCAGCGCAGTGGGTGGAGCTGCTGCCTCACAGCGCCAGAGTCCTGGGTTCGATCCTGACTACGGGCGCTGAATTGTACGTTCTTCCTGTGTCCACATGGTTTTCTCCGGGTACACATGCGAGCACTTTAAAACACAACCGCGAGACAATGCAAGAATCGCACAGCACACGTGGTGCATTAGATATGGGATAAAATCACGCAGCACAGAAACAGGGTCTGCAGCCCACCCAGTCCATGCCCAATAAAGTTGCCCCATCTAAGTCAGTCCCCTTTCACCCGCGGTTGGTCCATAATCCCCCGAGACCTTTCCTATCCATGTAGCTTTTAAATCCTGTTACAACAGACAATAGACATTAGGTGCAGGAGGAGGCCATTCAGCCCTTCGGGCCAGCACCGCCATTCAATGTGATCATGGCTGATCATCCCCAATCAGTACCCCGTTCCTGCCTTCTCCCCATATCCCCTGACTCCGCTATCTTTAAGAGCCCTGTCTAGCTCTCTCTTGAAAGTATCCAGAGAACCGGCCTCCACCGCCCTCTGAGGCAGAGAATCCCACAGACTCACAACTCTCTGTGAGAAAAAGGTTTTTCCTCATCTTCGTTCTAAACAGTTTACCACTTATTCTTTTAGTACCTGCCTCAACTAGCTCTGGCAGCTCGTTCCATACACCCACCACCCGATAAGCAAAATACTTGCCCCTCAGGATCCACCAAAACCTTGCCCTCTCTCACCCTAAACCTAGCTCCTTTGGTTCTTGATTTCCCTACCTTGGGGTCAAAGATCCTGTGCATTCACCCGAAGGTGGATGCAAAGTGCTGGAGTAACTCAGCGGGTGAGGCAGCATCTCAGGAGAGATTGGATCCCGGGGTCTCGACCCGAAACATCGCCCATTCCTTCTCTCCTGAGATGCTGCCTCACCCGCTGAGTTACTCCAGCATTTTGTGTCCACCTTCGACTTAATCCGGCATCTGCAGTTCTCTCTTACATACTGTGCGTACACCCTATCTATCCCACTCGTGAGTTAAGTCGGAGGGGGGCACAGTGGCGTGGCAGTCGAGTTATGTCCTCTGCTTCTCGATTCCTCTACTCGGGGTGAAAGACTCTGTGCGATGTTGTGCGGACCGTCCCTCAGCCTCCTGCGCTCCAAGGAGTAAAGTCCCACTCTGCCCAACCTCCCCGGGATAGCTCAGGCCCTCGCGTCCCGGCGACACCTGAAAAAGATTGGCACAAACTGCCGCTAACCCAGCGCCCGTGTGTGGGGGCAGATCTCCAGCGAGGGAGCTCGGCAAAGTGAGCCGCGTGGCTTGGATACTAACGTTGGATGTTTCTCTTCTCTTGCATGAAGTGCAGCAATCGAGCTTCTACGGTTACACGGGGATGCTGCCCAAACGATACACGCAAGGGGTGATGACCGGAGAAAGTGAGTCATGACTCGATACGATACGATATGATACGGACTTTACTTATCCCAGGAGGGGAATTGACTTGCCAACTGTAGGAAACACACAAAAAATACATGAAACATGAAACTAAAGTGACGAGTGGAATTCACCAAAAAAAAATCCCCAAAATAAATAGGAATTCAATAAGTTAAAAAATAAAGGAAAAGACGATCGACCGCCGTCTGGCAGCTGTGTGCACAGCACTAGCATCCGGAGAACCGGCCTCCACTGCCTGAGGCAGAGAATTCCACAGATTCACAACTCTCTGGGTGAAAAATGGTTGGTAGTGTTGAGAAGTGCACTCAGAATTAATAAGGCTTTGTCGTCATTTGTTACGATGTCACGGCTGATCATCCCCAATCAGTACCCCGTTCCTGCCTTCTCCCCATATCCCCTGACTCCGCTATCTTTAAGAGCCCTATCTAGCTCTCTCTTGAAAGCATCTATAGAACCTGCCTCCACCGCCCTCTGAGGCAGAGAATTCCACAGACTCACCACTCTCTGTGAGAAAAAGTGTTTCCTCGTCTCCGTTCTAAATGGCTTACCCCTTATTCTTAAACTGTGGCCCCTGGTTCTGGACTCCCCCAACATCGGGAACATGTTTCCTGCCTCTAGCGTGTCCAAGCCCTTAACAATCTGATATGTTTCAACGTGGAACGTTTAATGCAGATGTGCGGGGCAGGTCTTTCACACAAAGAAAAGGCGAGGGCAGTTCCGGGGCGGCGCACGGCGGTAGAGTTGCTGCCTGGCAGCGCCGGAGACCCGGGTTCGACCCTGACTATGGGTGCTGCCCGCGTGGAGTTTGGTCGTTCTCTCCGTGACCTGCGTGGGTTTTCTCCGGGTACTCGGGATTCCTCCCACACCCCAAAGGCGTACAGGTTTGTAGGTTAAATGGCTTTGGTAAGAATTGTAAATTGCTCCCAGTGTGTGTAGGGTGGTGTTAATGTGCGGGAATCGCTGGTCGGTGGGGAGAAGGCAGGAACGGGGTACTGATTGGGGATGATCAGCCATGATCACATTGAATGGCAGTGCTGGCTCGAAAGGCCGAATGGCCCCCTCCTGCACCTATTGTCTGTGGTCTATTGGCTCGGTGGGCCGAAGGGCCTGTTTCCACGCTCAATCTCTAAACTAGACTAAATTAAGCATTTGAATGGGTGAGGGGACCAGGTTAAAAAATCTTATTTGTTTGTTTTTGCGCTGGTGAGGGTTTCTGTGACCGATGTCTTGCTCCATCACAGGCACTGCCGGGGTGATCATTTCCCTCAGCAGAATCTTCACCAAACTCCTGCTCCCAGACGAAAGGAAGAACACCATCATCTTCTTCTTCATATCAATCGCCATGGAGATGATGTGCTTCATCTTGCACCTGCTGGTCAAACGGAGCAAGTTTGTGCGATACTACACCGCTCGCAGCGGCAGGGGTCACGAGCGCCTAAAGGTCAACGGTCACGTGGAGCAGGGCCATGGCTACCGGGTTCATCATAATGTCAATACAGAGGAAGTAAGATTTGTAAGTTTTTACTTCAGATTGCAGGAGAGACACTGCATGGTAGAATGAATTGGGATGGCAGGGCTTCCATATGAAGAAAGACTTCATTGTTTTTTTTTTCTAACCTGGTTCTAACAGGAGCAGGAAGGTTCCACTGCAGTTGTACAGGGTCTTGGTGAGGCCACACCTGGAGTATTGCGTACAGTTTTGGTCTCCTAATCTGAGGAAAGACATTCTTGCCATAGAGGGAGTACAGAGAAGGTTCACCAGACTGATTCCTGGGATGGCAGGACTTCCATATGAAGAAAGACCGGATAGACTCGGCTTGTACTCGCTGGAATTTAGAAGATTGAGGGGGGATCTTATAGAAACGTACAAAATTCTTAAGGGGTTGGACAGGCTAGATGCAGGAAGATTGTTCCCGATGTTGGGGAGGTCCAGAACGAGGGGTCACAGTTTAAGGATAAGGGGGATGTCTTTTAGGACCGAGATGAGAAAAAAAAAATTCACACAGAGAGTGGTGAATCTGTGGAATTCTCTGCCACAGAAGGTAGTTGAGGCCAGTTCATTGGCTATATTTAAGAGGGAGTTAGATGTGGCCCTTGTGGCTGAAGGGATCAGGGGGTATGGAGAGAAGGCAGGTACAGGATACTGAGTTGGATGATCAGCCATGATCATATTGAATGGCGGTGCAGGCTCGAAGGGCCGAATACTCCTGCGCCTATTTTCTATGTTTCTAGACGGGATTTCTCACAGTGTACCCTACAAACAGTGGATGGTTTCCGCGATTGGGTCACAGTTTCACTGGGGTTTAAATTTTTTTTTGCCATGAAAAATCTAATTTACACCTGATTTACACCTCACGCTGCCTCGGCAAGGCCAACAGCATAATCAAGGACCCGTCGCACCCCGGACACTCCCTCTTCTCCCCCCTCTCCCATCGGGAAAAGGTACAGAAGTGTGAAAACGCACAACTCCAGATTCAGAGGTTGACAACAATGCTGGAGAAACTCAGTGGGTGAGCCAGATCTATGGAGGGAAGGAATAGGTGACGTTTCCTATTTCCTTCGCTCCATAGATGCTGCCCCACCCGCTGAGTTTCTCCAGCATTGTTGTCCACCTTCCATTTTTCCAGCATCTGCAGTTCCTTCTTAAATACTCCAGATTCTGGGACAGTTGGATTGAAATCCAAGTGAAGTTTAAATGGCATCAGAAAAATGAAACCTCCGGAATGGATAATATTCGTTACGTGGTTGGTTGGAGTCAGTATCAGCACAATTACTATATTAAACTTTGAATCTTCAGATGTCCTGGTTCAAGAGAAAACTAAAGACAAATAATAACATCCTCACACATTCCCCTGCAAGTATCTTTGTCACTCCTTTAAAATATGCCCCTTCTTTGAACATGTTCATCTACGTGTTCAATTAATAAAACAACGAGATTGGGGACATTTCTATTCAACCTGTCTAAGGAATTTGGGGAAGGGTTAGAAATAGTCAGTGAGGTAAACAAACATAATAGTTGAGTGGCAAATGACAATAGTGCTACCTTCCCAATATTTAACTGAAGGAAATAATGAGTTATCGGGGTTGTATGTTGTGACCGACAGCCTGACACCTTGCATGTCATTTTAATATTACACTAATCCCATCCCCCTGGATATTCCGGATGAATAAATTAAGGTTTTGTCAACTAATTACAAATCAGGCTAATTACAAATCAATAACATTAGCCAATTTACACGAAGCGCCGAGCATTGGGATCCAGACATCACGGACAACTGGCCTCAGTTCCCCGCTCACATCTGGCAGTGCTCTCCCTCTGAAGCTCCAGGGGCCGCAGAGCGTTTTTGAAAGTGGGGAGGCCTGAGAGATCACTGGCCTTGGGGGTACCCGGTCAGGGAGTGGAGCAACCGAGCGGGGAGGGGGGAGGGTGTGGGAGGGGGGTGCATTAGTGCATTGTAGAAGTACGATTCCAATGTTTTTTTGTTTGAAGTATTTTTAAGAGGTAACTTTTTAAGGGGTAACTTTTTCCACACAAAGGGTGGTGGGTGTATGGAACAAGCTGCTAGAGGAGGTAGTTGAGGCAGGGACAATCCCAACATTTAAGAAACAGTTAGACTGATACATGGATAGGACAGGATTGGAGGGATATGGACCAAAAGCAGGTAGTGTAGCTGGGACATGTTGGCAGGTGTGGGCAAGTTGGGCCGAAGGGCCTGTTTCCACACTGTATCACTCTATGACTACATTAGACCTCCACCATGCATGAATGCTTCAATATCAATTGATCGAGTTTTATTGCCATATACTCAAGCATAGAAACAAGGAAAATAGGTGCAGGAATAGGCCATTCGGCCCTTCCAGCCAGCACTGCCATTCAATATGATCATGGCTGTTCATCTAAAATCATTACCTCTTTCCTGTTTTTTCCCCATATCCCTTGATTTCGCTAGCCCCAAGAGCTAAATGTAGCTCTCTCTTGAAAACATCCAATGAATTGGCCTCCACTGCCTTCCGTGGCAGAGAATTCCACGGATTCACAACTCTCTGTGTGAAGAAAGTTTGTCCTCATCTCAGTCTTAACTGGCCTACCCTTTATTCTTAAACTGTGACCCCTGGTTCTGAACTCCCTCAACATCGGGAGCTGTTTTTCTTGCAGTAACAGTAAGTGAAAATCTAGCAGGCAAGCAGGATGCTTTCTCCAACTACCCCCATTTGAAGGCCACTATCTTCCATCGTTTCTACCCAGCGGTTGGTACTTACTTCCAGCAGCCACTGGTTGTCCTCCAGGATGCGCCAAGCCGCAGCCTGATCCATGCCGGTCACCCGGGCGAATTCGGCTCAGAGACGCTCACGGCAGCGGCGCAACCCTTCCGACACCTCCGACGGCCCGGGACTCTTGCACTGAGGCTGCTCCATGGCCGGAGCTGCAGCGAGCGACTCGCCAGCCCGGCAAACACTCGCCAGCCCCGGCAAACACTCGCCAGCCCCGGCAAACACTCGCCAGCCCCGGCAAACACTCGCCAGCCCGGCAAACACTCGCCAGCCCGGCAAACACTCGCCATCCCGGCAAACACTCGCCAGCCCGGCAAACACTCGCCAGCCCGGCAAACACTCGCCAGCCCGGCAAACACACGCCAGCCCGGCAAACACTCGCCAGCCCGGCAAACACTCGCCAGCCCGGCAAACACTCGCCAGCCCGGCAAACACTCGCCAGCCCCGGCAAACACTCGCCAGCCCGGCAAACACTCGCCAGCCCGGCAAACACTCGCCAGCCCCGGCTCCCCGTCCGCACCTGTCCCCGCCGCTGCTTCTCCTTCCATCCCTCAGCCCCGGCTCTCCAACACCCGCGGCCCATGCAGTTGATATGAGTTTTGAAGTTTTTGTTGATCACAGAATTTCTCACGTCAGAACGTGAGAAATTTGTGACCAGCGTGAGAGCGTGAGAATTTGGCGAAATGCGTGATTCTCACGCTCAGCCCTGGTTATTTGGATATTTATTTATTGTCACCTATGTAATTAAACATTACGTAGTGAAATTCATTTTGCCTATAATGCCACTGCCGCCAAAGTTTGGCGCCATTTCTCACGGTCTCGCTGCCGGTTACAATTAGCCAGCTGAACAAAAACAAGGCGGGCACGGTGGCGCAGCGGTAGAGTTGCTGCCTTGCAACGGCAGAGATCCGGGTTCGATCCTGACTACTGGTGCTGCCTGTGTGGAGTTTGCAGGTTCTCCCCGTGACCTGCGTTTGTTTTTCTCCAAGATCTTCAGTTTCCTCCACGCTGCCAGAGGCGCGCAGGTTTGTAGGTTAATTGGCTTCGGTAAAATTGTAAATTGTCCCCCGTGTGTGTGTGTGTGTGTGTGTGTGTGTGGGATAGTGTTAGTGTGCGGGCATCGCTGGTCGGCGCGGACTCAGTGGGTCGAAGTTCTTGTTACCGCGCTGTGTCTGTAAACTAAACTAGACCAAAACCAACTTAAATCGTCTTAGCCTTCGGATGACAGCTGCATTTCCCGCCTTTGCTCCCACAGGAGAACGGCGCGGTGGAGAGCCCGCAGTCAGAGGGGCCGGAGCGGGAGGTCCCAGTGACGGCAGCCTACATGAGGTTCGATGCTCCAAGGTCGAGGCTGAGGAGAAACTGGCCGAGTTTCAGAGGTAGCCCTCCCTCTTGTCCACACCCGCATCAATCCGATCATTGGAGACTCAATCAACTGCAGATGCTGGTTTACCAAAACAAAAGGCATAAAGTGCTGGGGTTCCTCAAAGTCTGAAGAGGGGTCCTGACCCGAAACGTCACCCATCCTTTCTCTCCGGATTTGCTGCCTGACCCCCTGGGTGTGAGGGGCTATGGGGAGAAGGCAGAAGAATGGGGTTGAGAGGGAGAGATAGGTCAGCCATGATAGAAAGGCCGGAGTAGGCTTGATGGGCCGAATGGCCTAATTTTGCTCCTATCACATATTAACTTGTGACCCATGAGTTACACCAGCACTTTGTGTCTATCTTCTGTTCTGTTCTATGTTGGGAAAAAATGCAAATGTTTAAATGTCTAAACGGTGGCGCAGCGGTAGAGAGAGACAGAGACCCGGTTTCGACCCTGGCTAGGGGTGCTGTTTGTACGGAATTTGTCTGTGACCTGCGTGGGTTCTCTCCGGGCGCTCCGGTTTCCTCCCACACTCCAAAGACGTACAGGTCAAGTCAAGAGTGTTTTATTGTCCCTCACGGTTTGTAGGTTAATTGGCTTGGTGTAAAGTACATTGTCCCTAGTGTGCGTAGGGTAGTATTATTGTGCGGGGATCGCTGGTCAGCACGGACTCAGTGGACCGAAGGGCCTGTTTACCCGCTGTATCTCTAAACTAAACTAAACTAAACTAAACCAGACAATTTGGCAAATGTGGCCTCACCAAGGTCATGTGTGAGTTCATTTTTCAATTTCACGACAATGATATCCTTGCGTTTGCTTGGCTTTTTTTAAATGGCCTTTTAGTGCTGCTGTTTGTGGTTATTTGTGTATTTGTGCCGTCAAATCCCTTTGCTCCTCTAACCCATTTATTTTCCAAGTTCAACGTGACCTCATTCCTCTCCCTAAAATGTGATATCTCAAAGCTCTCTTGTTGAAATTCACTTCCCAAGTATATATATTCTTGCTGGCAGTCATCGCCTTCCATAGGCACCGCGCCCACACTTCCACCACCGTATACTAAATGCGTTTCCGATCCCAAAATTCAACAACGTAAAGTGTGAACAGCAGTGGTTACGGTACTGCTCTGTGTGGAACTTCATTTGGATGTTCTGTACATACAGCGCAGAAACAGGCTCTTCATCCCAACTTGCCCACTCCAGCTGAGATGCCCCATCTGCACTAGTCCTGCCTGCCCGCGTTTGGCCCTTCTCCCTCTCGATCCTTGGACCTGTCCGTGTGTTTTTAATAGCACAATGTTGTTATAGCCCGGCCGCACGGTGGCGCGGCGGTAGAGTTGCTGCTCCACCGCGCCAGAAACCCGGGTACGATCCCGACTGCGGGTGCTGTCGGTGCAGAGTTTGCACGTTCTCCTGTGACCACGTGGGCTTTCTCCGGGTGCTCCCGTTTCCTCCCGCACTCCAAAGACGTACAGGCTTGTAGGTTAACTGGCTTCGGTAGAATTGTCCGTAGCGTGTAGGATAGAACTCGCGTACAGGGGTGACCGCTGTCGACGCGGACTCAGTGGGCCGAAGGGCCTGTTTCTACGCTGTATCGGCAACACGGTGGCGCAGCGGTAGAGTTGCTGCCTTCCAGCGAATGCAACGCCAGAGACCCGCGTTCGATCCCGACTACGGGCGCTGTCTGTACGGAGTTTGTACGCTCTCCCCGTGACCTGCGTCGGTTTCCTCCGAGATCTTCGTTTTCCTCCCACACTCCAAAGACGTACAGGTTTGTAGGTTAATTGGGCTCGGTAAATGTAAACAATTGTCCCTAGTGGGTATCGGATAGTGTTGATGTTTTCTATAAACTAAACTCTAAAATCTCTAAAGTCTAAAGTCTAAAGTTTAAATCTCCATTCTCCAATTGCGGTTGAGGCCATCATTTCACCGAGTGCATCTTTAGATTAGTGAGGACCAGATCCATATTTAACGACCATTTAAGATCTTGCAAGTCATTGGCTAAACAGGCCTAATCCAAAGTGGTGGAAATTATGTTTTAATAAAGACCAACGTGCTGAATAAATAGCTATTTCGCCCGGTTTTGCCACCCCACTTCTCCAGGGCAGCAGCTTTCAAAGCAGTTCGTAAATGATAAAGTGCGATGGGAATTCAGATTTACAGCCTGTTTTCAGAAGTTCACGCTGGTAGTTTGATAAATGGAATAGCAGCAACTATTAAATAAATGAACAAAGCCAATTGCGGTAGTGTAAGTCACCTACAAGGATCAACACATGTCCTTGCGCTGGGTGAGTTATGAACGATTAAAGTGACAAGTGTTATTTTGACTTCACGTGTGCAATTCGGTGAAAGACGTGGGCTCTATACAATGTACCAAACCAAGAGGAGCGTGACATTGTACAGAGGACAGAACGCTGAAGAAGTCTGAGGAAGGGTCTCGACCCGAAACGTTCTTTTAGGACCGAGGTGAGAAAAACATTTTTCACACAGAGAGTGGTGAGTCTGTGGAATTCTCTGCCTCAGAAGGTAGTTGAGGCCAGTTCATTGGCTATATTTAAGAGGGAGTTAGATGTGGCCCTTGTGGCTAAAGGGATCAGGGGGTATGGAGAGAAGGCAGGTACAGGATACTGAGTTGGATGATCAGCCATGATCACATTGAATGGCGGTGCAGGCTCGAAGGGCCGAATGGCCTGCTCCTGCACCGTCTTTCTATGTTTCTATGTTACCCATTCCTTCTCTCAATAGATGCTGCCTGTCCCGCTGAGTTACTCCAGCATTTTGTGTCTATCTTCGGTGTAAACCAGCATCTGCAGTTCCTTCCTACACATGAAATAATACAGTCCACATCCCTTCAAAGAAGGATGAATGAGATGGGAGGGGATGAGGGGGAATTTCTTCAGTCAAAGGGGTGGTGAATCTGTGGAACTCATTGCCACACACGGCTGTGGAGGCCAAGTCAGTGGATATTTTTAAGGCGGAGATTGACGGATTCTTGGTTAGTAGGGGTGTCGGTGTTACGCGAGGAGGGCAGGAGAATGTGGTTGAGAGGGAGAGATAGATCAGACAGGATTGAAAGGCTGAGTAGAAGATGGGATGAGCGGGAGAGCACCGCTTGCCCAAGTCCTGGCAACAGCACGGTGGAGCATTCAGTCGGGCTGCTGCCTCACAGCGCCAGAGACCCGGGTTCGATCCTGACCTCCGGCGCTGTCTTTATGGAGTTTGCACGTTCTCCCCGTCACCACGTGGGTTTCCTCCGGGTGCTCCGGTTTCCTCCCACATTCCAAAGACGTGCAGGTCTGTAGATTAAATGGTTTCTGTAAATTGCCCCTAGCGTGTGTAGGATGGAAGCAGTGATTGTTGGTCGGTGCGGACCTGGTGGGCAAAGGGCCTGTTTCCGCGCTGTATCTGCATCTGTGTATCTAAAGCCTGTGAATCTAGGTCAGGGTTGACGGAATGCTGCACGGCAACATTTAATTACTATACATTAATCTCATACCTCTGTGTGCACCTTGGAAGGAGAACAATTTGGCCTTCAGCCTTTGGCAATATAGTGTTAAGGAAGCAGAGAAAGGCCATTTAGCTAATTCTCTCGTAACATTCTGTGTCAATGTTTCAAGTCGAGTCAAGTTTATTTGTCACATACACGTACAATGCTCGCGGATTGTGCGCAAACTACAGGACAGAACAGAATCAGTGTTTACGTAGAAACATAGACAATAGGTGCAGGAGTAGGCCATCCGGCCCTTCGAGCCTGCACCGCCATTCAATATGATCATGGCTGATCATCCAACTCAGTATCCTGTACCTGCCTTCTCTCCATACCCCCTCATCCCTTTAGCCACAAGGGCCACATCTAACTCCCTCTTAAATATAGCCAATGAACTGGCCTCAACTACCTTCTGTGGCAGAGAATTCCACAGACTCACCACTCTCTGTGTGAAAAATGTTTTTCTCATCTCGGTCCTAAAAGACTTCGCCCTTATCCTTAAACTGTGTGACCCCTTGTCCTGGACTTCCCCAACATCGGGAACAATCTTCCTGCATCTAGCCTGTCCAACCCCTTAAGAATTTTGTAAGTCTCTATGAGATCATCCCTCAATCTTCTAAATTCCAGCGAGTACAAGCCGAGTCTATCCAGTCTTTCTTCATATGGAAGTCCTGCCATCCCAGGAATCAGTCTGGTGAACCTTCTCTATACTCCCTCTATGGCAAGAATGTCTTTCCTCAGATTAGGAGACCAAAACTGTACGCAACACTCCAGGTGTGGTCTCACCAAGACCCTGTACAACTGCAGTAGAACCTCCCTGCTCCTGTTAGAACCAGGTTAGAAAAAAAAAACAGCAATTTAAAAAAGATACAACACAACAGTAAATGAGTTCCTGGTGAGATTAGAGTTTACAGTCCTGACGGCCTGTGGGAAGAATCTCCGTCTCATCCTCTCTGTTTTCACGGCGTGACAGCGGAGGCGTTTGCCTGACCGTAGCAGCTGGAACAGTCCGTTGCTGGGGTGGTAGGGGTCCCCATAATGGTCCCAGAGTAAGGTTTATCCTTGACCTCCTGATAGGATCGGATAGGATCAGATTGGATAGGATTGGATCGGATCGGATAGGATAGGATAGGATAGGATAGGATTGGATAGGATCGGATCGGATCGGATCGGATAGGATAGGATAGGATTGGATCGGATTGGATAGGATAGGATAGGATAGGATTGGATCGGATCGGATAGGATAGGATCGGATAGGATCGGATAGGATCGGATCGGATAGGATAGGATAGGATCGGATCGGACTTTATTTATCTCAGGAGGGAAATTGATCTGCCAATAGTCATACCACTTTTTTATTTTTTCCTTTTTTTTCTTTTCTCTCTCTCGTTTATCATATTATTTATCATGATTGCATGTTCTGTCATGAAATTAAAGTGACGAGTGGAAAGGTCAGGATTGGGGATGTGCAAAGATTGGGGGATGGGGGGAAGGAGGGGTGGGGGGGGAGGGAGTCAGTCTACCCCACGACAGAAGGGGGAGGAGTTGATGGCCACAGGGAAGAGGGATCTCCTGTGACGTTCTGTGCTCCATCTTGGTGGAACCAGTCTGTTGCTGAAAGTGCTCCTCAGGTTGACCAGTGTGATAGTAGGGGCTAGTGGAATCAAGGGATATGGGGAGAAGGCAGGCACGGGTTATTGATAGGGGACGGTGAGCCATGATCACAATGAATGGCGGTGCTGGCTCGAAGGGCCGAATGGTCTCCTCCTGCACCTATTTTCTATGTTTCTATGTTTCTAAGCTAAGTTCGCACTAACCAACCTGATCACCCGGCATTCTGAATCCGACCTTTCTGTTCTGGGCCTCCTCCATGGCCAGAATGAACTGAGTCCCACTGCAAATTGGAGGAACAGCACCTCATATTTTGCTTGGGTAGTTTACACCCTAGAGGTATGAACATTGAGTTGTCCAATTTCAGGTAGTCCTTGCGTTCTCCCTCCTTCCCCTCCCCTTCCCAGCTCTCCAGCAGCCTACCGTCTCCGCCTCTTCCTTTCTTCTTCCCACCCCACCCCACCTCCCCAACATCAGTCTGAAGAAGGGTCTCGACCCGAAACGTCGCCTATTCTTTCGCTCCACAGATGCCGCCTCGCCCGCTGAGTTTCTCCAGCATTTATGTCTACCTAAAAGAAGCTAAGATCAGTGTCACAGTTTGGGACGTTGCTTGCACACTCGAAGCAAAGATGTTTCAGTCGCCAAGAGGAGGTTTTGTCCCAACATCATAAAAGATAGGAGAGTGCGGAGAGTGCGGAGGGGAGGAGGGACTTTAAATCTGCAATGCAGCATTCTATTGCGGACCAGTATATGTCAGATGTGATTTACACTTCAATTAATCTTCCTTAATTCCGCCAGTGTTTCAGCTTCTATGCGATCCCTTAAGTGCCAGATCAGTCCAGCTCTCCCCTCCACCAGAATATTGACTTTCATCTTGATGAGGTTACGCTGCATTTGAGTCCAACTAAT